>JAJGMV010000095.1:0-600000 GCA_021527685.1 Aphanomyces euteiches | reverse complement strand
TGAAGCTGGTCACTTGGAGGTCGTTCAGTTCCTTCATCGTCATCGCAGTGAAGGTTGTGTGAGCTACGATCCACCGACGTTCGCGCCATCAACGTATGCCATGGACGCGGCGGCTGGAAATGGACATTTGGACGTTGTGAAATATTTACACCAACACAACCTCGTGGGCGCCTCCGTTCGTGCCATGAATTACGCTGCTGCCAATGGACATCTCCACGTTGTTCAGTGGCTCCATGCTCACCGACGTGAAGGCTGCACGCACGAGGCCGTCGATGGCGCCGCGACCAACAACCACATGGAAGTCGTCCAGTGGTTAATGACTCACCGGAGCGAGAAATGTTCAACAGTCGCCATAGACGGCGCAGCGCGTCGCGGCCATTTGGAAATGGTGCAATGGCTTCATCGTCACAGCGATGCTGGCTGTACGATTGCCGCGGTTGACTGTGCCGCCGAGCACAACCATGTTGCGGTGGTTCAGTGGCTCTTACACAATCGACGAGAGGGTTGTTCGACCCGCGCGATGGACTTTATGGCCAAGTATGGCCACCTCCACATGGTCAAGTGGCTTCATGCAAATCGACGAGAAGGCTGCTCGACGCGGGCGATGGATTTTGCAGCAGCGGGCGGCTTTGTCGACGTCGTCGCGTGGCTCCACACGCATCGTTCCGAAGGCTGCACGGTGGAAATCCTCGAGCAATCCGCGCAAGCTGGTCGAAAAGATGTTGTCGAGTGGCTCTTGGCCAACCGATTGGAAGGATGTCCGCGCTGTGCGTCCAGAGTTGCAAGGCTGCATGGCCATTACGGCGTCGCGAGAATCCTAGCGCAGGCCAACACTGATGGCCGTTGGTGCCGCGTCTGCATCGGCTCCAACAATCCTCGTCGACGACAACAAGTCGAACAATGCGGGGATACGTGGCCTGGTGGACCTTATTGTGCATGTCTGGTCTAATTTGTCGTAACATAATTGTCCTCGTAAGCTTTCTAGACGTCACGTCGAAGGAAGGCTGGGCAAAGCTGTCGCGCTACCGTCTATCATGCTCTTCTTCGCTTGTTTACTATTGTTTCGTCCAACTCGACACCTCAATCGTAAACACAGCAGATATAGCTACTGTCCATTCATCAAATCTCCAACTTTATTGTCGTTCTCCTTACCGCCTTTGAAATCCATCGACATTCTACCGCAATGCCAAGCTCAGCTAGCGCTCTATTATGGCATGGCAACGACACCAAATGCCTCAGTGAATTCCACGGCCAGAGCGAGACTGAGGCGATCAACAGCAGCCATCCAGTTGTACCGTAAGTGGACCTGGATAAAGGTCAACTTGAAGATGTGCAAACTGACCAAATGATCCATGCGCGTCGTCGAATAATTTGAAGTCGATTTATCCGGATGATTTCATATACAAATATCAAGATAAAAACAGGAACTCATCCGGTTAATGAAACATCATCGACAAGTGCAAGTTGCATGTTGACGAAACGATCGACCATGTCACTTTGAAATGGAGCGGACGAAGGACCCTGCCGTCTTTGTCCATGGTATTCCCATCGCCTGTCTGACGCGTAAGAGCGTTTTCTCTGTAGGTTTCCTCGAGTGGGGCTTGAATACGCCGCTTTTTGGCTTGGCGCCGAGCTTTTGGCCGACGCAGGCGCTGGAAGAGATCAATTCAAACCATATCATTCTTGACGTGGGCCGAACGACGTCAGACCATGACCGCGCGACGGAAGTATTCTATCAGCTCGTAGGTGGCCAAGTCGATTATGGAGAAGAGCATGCGAGGCGGCATGGCCATGCGCGGTTTGGACAGACGTATCCCAAGGAGAAAGCGTTTTATCCCCAGTGGAGCGAGGTTTCTCTCGCATGGATTTCTCTCCCCACTGATCGTCTTGACGTAGGACCACCCGATCCACTTGGTCGGCCATAGCTTTGGCTCCACGACTGGTACGCTCGCTCGTTCGCCGCGGCGGCGTGGATTGACGTTTGGTTGTGGCTAGCGATTGAGCTCTACCAAATGATTTGCAACGATGCGTTCGGCGTCGGCAGCAATTTCAAGTGGGTCAAGAGCATCACATCGATCTCGGGGCCGTTGACAGGGTCAGAGATCCGCCGCTTTCTCTATAGCTTGCTCATTGGCGTGTAGATCGACGTTTTGCAACCTCATGGGAGCCAAATACGACAGCGGCGTGCCGTTTTTAAGTCCTGGCCATCTCCTCGTCGGGTTTCTCTCGTTCGCTTGGAAGCTCCAAATGACGTGGATGCCATGGCTCAAGCGCGTCTATGACTTTCAAATGGATCATTGGAAGGACGCCGTGCCGTGGAGCACCGTCTTGTCGACGCAAAGTCCATTCCATACGTCCAAAGACATGGGTACGTACACTCGTCGCCATGTTGTTCATCTGACGCCGCTGTCGTTGTAGTTCTCTACGACTTGCTGCCGTCGCGACGTCTCGAACGCAATGGAAAGCTCGTCCACATGGATAAAATCTACTTGCTCAGCATCGTCGCGACGCCCAAAGACCCGCTCGTGATCCCAGTACCATCCATTTTGTCTCTCCAAACTTGATGTTGATGCTTTCTCTGCAGACGGCGGAATGGTCGCTTGCCGCTCTTGCGCTGTGGTTCCTCTACCGCCGCAAGTCAATTGTCCAGCAGCGTTCGTTGCGCTTTGCATTGAGCGCTGTCGTCGTGCTCCTTGTCCTGCGCAAAGTGCCCGTCACGGACTACTCGAAAATTCGCATGAGCTTCTGGGGACTCACGTGGCTCATCGGCCGCCACACGAAATCGATTCCATCCCATGAAGTCTACGCAGGTCTGGCCATGCTCGACCTCCTGGTTTCAACTCTTCTCGTAGGCTTTGACGGCAACAAGTGGGAACTCAACGACGGCGTTGTCAACACATACTCGCAGATCCGTCCGCGCGCCGAGGAATCCATGAAACGCATCGATTCCTGCGTCTCGCACATGTCGATCGACTTGAAAATGGCCCAAGACGACGCCGTCGTGATGGAGAAAGGGCAATGGCATACCTACCGCGTGGACAAGAACCATCTCTCGGGCACGACATGGGACAAAGAAGCGGGAGAACTCTACAAGAACCTCTTCAAGCTCCTCAACAACCTCTCCAAGGAGAACCAGCCCATGTGCTATTAATCCACTCTCGCCTTGTCACTTCCTTCCTGGCTTGGAATAGCTTTGAAGAGCAGCGAACGTCTTGATCGTGCGCAGTTGTTTGGGGGTACATTTACAAGGGAGATGCTCCAAGAGGACGTACGGGAGAGCTTGCATGAAATCGCTCGCCGTCGCTGGAAGACTCTCCGACTGTCTTTGTTCTTCCCAGCGACTACAATGCGCGATCTTGAGATCAGTCCACGATGGAAACGACCGTAGAGCATGCTGCAGATTGAGATGGCACTCAAGATGACGACAAATGCTACATGACGATGTCTGCGATGGCGCTAGCTCGATATCTTCCATAGTGAGAGGATATCGTCGCAGCTGGAGGACTTTGAATTCTTAAAGATACAACATGGAGAAAGACCGCTTTTGTCCATGGACTAGACGGACTCGGCACTCCAACTGTAGCCAAGGTCCCCACTGGGTTCTGCATCGACGAGAACGCACAAACCGCCCGAGCTTGGAGACATTGGTGAGCCCCCCCTTCATCCCCCTTGAGCCCCCCTTCATCCCCCTTGAGCCCCCCCCTTGAGTTCCCCTTAAGCCCCCCCTTGAGTTCCCCTTGAGCCCCCCCCCTTGAGCCCCCCCCTTGAGCCCCCCTTGAGCCCCATGAAGCTCGTTATACTCGCAAACAATCTAAATGAAGTTTTTGTGCTAGGATGAAGCACAAGAGCGATGTTGAAAACATGTTTGCTAGTGGAGAGACAAGAGGAATTGATGGAGACAAGAGAAAATTGATGGAGAAGAATTTCTTGGCATTGATCGAGTTCGAATACCAACGAGGTTGACTAGAGCGCGACGCATTGACCAGGGTAGCGGCACTTGATGGGGCGGCCAGGCAATGGATCGTCCCCCGTGCAAATCGGCTCGCAGTAAAATCCCGCAGCACACGGCTTGGAGGGGCTGCAGCTGACCGCTTGAGAGGGCGACACGTAAAGCGAGACGAGGATGGCGCCGAGGAGAGGAATGGATTTCATCACGAGCACTGCGAGGGGAATTCAAAACTGACGGAGGGCGACGGGGGAAAACTTTCTCGACGGGATTGGCAACCACATGTGGGATGATCACCAAGTGGTCGGTCCTTCTGAGTCATAAGGATTCTTCCGACTTGAGCGACACAAAAAAGTTCCCTGGAGGTCGCTCTGGAATGCACAGCAGCGACCGCCTCATGGCGGCCATTCCACGCCATCATAATGTCGCCTTTGGCTTTAAAAACGTCCGACAAGACGATTCTCCTTCGGCTGCAGCAGTAGCGTCTTGCGCAGGAGGTTCTGGTCGGACCACTCGCGGCGAATTATTCAACTCGCCGATGGCATCACTTTGGAATTCTCACAAAGTTGCATCTTAAAGTCAAGATCGCGCATTGTAACCTGATCTTGTCACTGCTGAGACCGTCCATCGCATGACGGCACGCTCTACAGTACAATACTCGGCGGCAATCCATGGCCATTCCCTCGCTCTCCACGGCACAACGCCCCCCCCCCAGAAGCGGGGGATCCCATGCGGAATACACTGACGAGCTTGATTCTACTGCATAAAGCCCCCCCCTTGGATAGCCACTGCTCTAAAGCCCACTGGGTGAATTCACGGCATTCAACACGTCCAAGCAAGCCACGTATAGCTCAGCTACGACAGCATTGCAGCCAGCAAGGATCAAAGTCAACATGGGGAAGCCAAGGGGGGATCGAGGGGGGACGCTGGGCGAACTGATCGATCGATGTGATCCTTCCTTGACGATATCTTTTCGTCCTCCACAGGGGGCCAAAGGAAGAAGAACTGGTCCAACTCGCACTCTGACGACGGAAAGGCAGATCGAGTGTCGTTGAAGTGCAGAACGAACGCACAACTAGACCCAGACGAGGCCTTTTCCCCGCTCTGCAGCTCATTCTCTCACTTTCCAATTTGCTCTCGACTGCTCACGATGAAGTCCATGGCTGTAATCTTCCTCGGTGCCATCCTCATGGCGCTCCAAGGTGCCCAAGCCGTGACCAAGTGCACGACCACTCGCCCATGCCCCGCGGGATTCACTTGTGACGTCGAGTGCACGGAGCCCTTGCCAAATCGTCCTTCCAAATGCTTTTATCCTGGCACTTGCATCGCCAACTAGGAAACCTCCTCGCGCTGTCTTCTCTCAGCTGTTAACTCGATGCATCCAAACTTGCTTGACAATTGATCGTTCCTTGTTTTCCAGTCGTTCTCGATCGAAACTTGCTCACAGCGTCGAGCGACAACATGGTTGGATCCAACATTCGTTTCTTGCATGCTCCATGCGGGGCCTAAAGGGGGAGTTCAGGGGAACAAGGGGAAGATCACGGGAGAGGGCGCGCCATGGCAAGTGCCGTCCATGGACGGCTCCATCAGTGGTCGATCCGCCATGTCCATGGCTCTTGGCTGCAACAATTCGAGTGTAGCATAGTCTTGAACCTGCTGTCGATTGTTCCAGCCGCTCCGATGCACCGACGTAGTCGACCACCGTCGAGTCTAGCATTTGCAAGCATTGTCGTCATTAAGATTGTTCATCCAGCTCTTTTCTCTCTCTCTTCATGATCCAAAGTTGACAAGTTCGACAACGGAGCGAGGACAAGAGCACGCAGTTGTGAGCCAACTCGTGAGCATCTTTGTAGCCTTCTTGATATTGTACATGGCGTCTTTCTCTATCTGGTCGTCTACGCGAGGACCATCGGGCATCCTTGCGCATCGGCTTGGCTTTGGATATACTTGAGCGACATCTTGTTGGCGCATCCAAAGCGCGCAATCTGTCGACCCAGCACGGCAAAGACTTCCGGGTCGAATGCTTTCTCTCTCGAATCTACATGGCAGTCGTCAATCTTTCCACCGCGGCATTTGTCGTCGTCTACCTGCTAGCATTTGTGCCAATATCGAGACGACTTTTTCCATCTCTCGACTCGACGTCACGGCGTTGATGACTTGGAGGATCGTCGTCGAGTCGACGGCAAATCCATCGCATTCCATTTGAATCACGACGTTGCAAACACGCTCGACGAGGCCTAAACGCCGCCGTCAGCAAAGCAAAGTCATTGAGATTTTTGCAAACCTTTTTCGAGCCCGACGTGGATGAGCCCCAAGTAGACTCCAGCGCAGTGTTTGATGGTTAGCATGGAGCCCATGAGATCAAAGCCGCGATCGATGTCGGTCTCCTTGACGACTTTGGCAAAGACAGTCTTGAAGAAAACGTCGTCTGGCGTCGGGCCGTCCGTCATGAGCACTGCATACAAGCGCACGAGCTCGTCCAAGTTGTGGTTTTGGCTCAGGAGCAGCGCGTAGACCGTCGCAAACTTGACGTCCATCTTGACATTCTGCGCTTCCATCATGTCGAGGATCATATTGGCTTGACTCGTCGGCGCTTTGATATAGAGCTGGCTTTCCAGCATGAGCGTGTACATGACGAGCGTCGGCCATTCATTTCGCCTACGAATTCCACGCCATCAGAGCTTCAAGAGGGCCAACGAACGTACTCGGAATAGGCATGGAGGAGCGTGTATTGCAGTTCCGTCGACTGACGCCGCGCGAGACGCAACGAATCAAATAAACAATTGCTGTCGGGGAGAAATGGCAGCCTACAACGAAAGCGTCAACCACCTCTCGTTGTCAGGAGGACGACGTACTTGTTGGCTAGAAACATCTCAATGAACGCCAAGCCGACGTCCGTCATGACGGCATCGTTGGCGCAGCACATGAGTGCTTTGCGGTAGATTTTCTTGTTCCATTGCGCCGGTGGAACATCTTCCAAGAGCTCCAGCAAGCTTCGGACGAATGTTTGGTTCTGCCTCTCGCCCTGCGTTGATAAAAAGAGCGCCGACTGGAGCACGGGAAGCGTCACGGCTGTCGGATGGCGCTCCAGAAGCTCTGTGCGGAAGAACTCGGCGACGTCGTGGCCATTGCGGTCGTACAAATTGAGCATCGCGCTCGTTGCAATCGCCGTTGGCGTCACGCCATGCTCTGCCTACATCGAGAGAGAGTTCAAGCCTCAAAGTTGCTAGAATACCATCAAGTTCCAAACCGAACGCGCGGTTTCTTCGTTGTCCGCCTTGCAGCAGGCGACGATCGCCAACTGGAAGGCTTGATCCGTCGGCGTCGAGCGCTTTGGTTCGCGGAGCCACTGCTGAAGGACGTTGATCGCTTGGAACGTTGACTTGGGAATTTGCATCGCCCTTGTGAACCACGAGAGATACACGCCGTCCTTGAGCGTGATGCCGTCGTCGGCGCAGACGAGAAGCCATTCCATTGCGTCTTTGAACGTGTCCTTGTTGTGCACCAACGCCGCGAGCATGCGCTGCCACTAAAATGTCGACAGGTTTTTGACAAATTTCACGCTGAGTTTGGCCTCACCATGGAGCGATCAAACGCCGAGGCCGCCCGGACGGCGTCGCGAACGCGGCGGGCTGTCTTGACGTCCGAGTCGTTGAGTACATCGACGACAGCGATGTGACCGACGTGCGCCAAGTCGTCCACTGCGCTCATTTTCGACACAGTGGAGGCAACAAACGGCCCGATTTGTTGCAAAGCGGTGACTTCAGCGGATGGAGAACGCCCAGACGCTATTGGTTCACTGCCAGCGGCACGGAGAGCAAGCATGAGTGTCCGTCGATTCGGCGCCAACGACTCGTCCTTGCTGTCGACGAGAAAATCGACCAAGTCTGCGAAGAGGACATGATCTACAGAGCATCTAGCGCCGTCGTCGTTGAGAAGAGAATACCTTGAGGCTCTGGAGAAGCGACGAAAGCGTCCATGGCCACGTTGATCATGCCGCAGTCGAGGAGCTTCCAGTCAATGTCATGGAGAATTTGTCGGAGGAATTGAAGGTCTCGCATTCCCGCCGCGGAATTGACCGCCATAGCAATCAACGCAGAGTCCTACAAGCCACTCCAGTCAGAACGACGAGCTCCAGCGGCTAGAGTGACCTGTTCAGTTCCTCTGGAAGCAATGGCATCGGCGTAGTACTGCTTGAATCGCTCCATGTCTCCATGGGGATTGCCTTCCACCGGCCGGACGAGCGTCATCATGTAGCCCGACATGATTGATGTGATGCGAATCGACGGCCTTGCTTTGATCCAGTCGTAGCCTACAAAAACTGAGTCAAGAGGACTGGCAGCAACAGTTTACGGACATTCAATCGCAGTGTCATGCTCGCCGTGCTCAGCGGCGGCACGGAGTAATTCTTGGGTCATAGTCGACGTGACGTTGAAGGGCCACGCCTCGAAGTGAGCAAAGAACGCCTTCATGACCTCGTTCACCGTCACACTCCCACGATCAAAGTCAGGCTGGAGAAAGACTCTGAAAATGCGCGTCCACACGTCAATCGGCGTCCGATTCAACGTCGCAAAGCGGATCAACTCAAGGATCTACTGACGGTTCAGCACTCATGGATGGAAGATCGACAAACCTGAGGCATGAGACGATGATCCACGAGGTGCAAAAGGACGTCGTGGAGCTGTGATGCGCTGATCGAGTCGATCGAAGCGCAATAACTTCGAAAGAGGCACGGAACGCTAGTCGCCGCTTTGGGATTGACACAATTCTGGTGGATCACTTTCTTGGCAGCTCGCATCATTTCATCCTTGCCAATCGCTAGAGACATTTGCCGTAGAACCTACACCATACACTGTGATGGAACTGCACTTGCTCCTCGCTTGTACTTTGATAATGTCCATGTCGCGATGGAGTGGATCAACGTAGGGAAAAGCTTTGGTCGAGTCGACAAGCAGGCCGAGAACATGTGGAGCGAGAGAAGGATGCCGCCGCAGGAGGTGGAAATGACTGCTTGGGCCATCTTGCTGCAAATATTTGGCTAATTCTGAATGATCTTGTCGGAATGCCGGCCCGAGCGCATCACGCCATGCATTCTCCGGCCACCATGTCAATGCCATGTGCCAGCTATCTTTCTTGTTCGCCAGCAAGTCCTGCAATGAAACGACGCGTTGGGTCGCATTTGACGAGAGCCACACGGCGCGTGGCTGCCGGAAAAGCCCAGAAAGAGGCCGACGGCGGCTCCATCGACCAAGCATAGCGCAATTTCTGCTGGTGTCCAAGTAAAAATCTACCGGATGTCCGGATAAAGAACCAAAATGCACGCGAGAGACAGAACAGCACCTAAGACGACGTACGAAGGCCTGAAGACGTCATTTCTCTATAGAAGAAGCATTTCGGCTCGAGAAGAGATGACGAAGGAGGCTAGAGGTATTGGGTCTCAGCATTTCTCGTGATTGTGTTCACGTCAATATGTCAATACGGACAACGCTTGTGATACATCAATGACCGAAGCTGTGGATTCACGAAGGAAGGTGTCACGACGACGCTACTACGTCAATTCTGCTCTTAGATTGCTCATATGACGATCTTTACTCGCACCAAGTGTATGTATGACGAGTCTATCTACTTGTCCATCGCGTGAAGTCGAAAACGACCGTGAGTGGACGAGACAACGACGGGAAAGCGCATGGTTCTTGCCGCCATGTCGATATTCTTTGTCTATCAGTGTTGCCTCCACTGGAAGGACGACTCCAGGGCGATTCTGTTCATGTCATTCACGTCCACAGTGGAGGCACTCAAGTTCATATCCTTGTCGAGTCCAACCAAAGCCCAGTTCGTTCGACGTTCGCCTGCAACCCTCAACCTCATCACCCAGCTCTCCACTGTTCGATTGTGATACACTCAAGAGTTTCTATCCCTTTTGTCAGCTCGCTTGCTCGAAGCCACGCGCACAGTTGGCCAAGTGCGTTCGAAGGCACGACGGAGTGTTCACCGCTCATTGCTGTCCTCATTAATGGCCCCGTTGCAGCAGGCACAAAGAAGCCACTAGCGCGTTGACCATGAGATCCACGATCAGCTCCACGTTCACGCAATGTTCTTCACGCCACGCTGTTGCACTCTAGGGGGCGGTGCTGGAGATGTTCGAGAGGATTTTGAAGTTGCTCTGAATCGCCGTCAGAGCCTGTGAGAGATCGCAGAGCGGCTGCACCCAACGCCAGCCCACAGCAAGTGTCGAAAGCGATTAAAGCCTTGACAAGTCTGCATGAAGTCGACTCAATTAACTTGCAAACAAGCGCTAAAGCTCATATACCAGCGCACAGTCGAAGTACGATCGCAACCCACCTTCGCTCATCTCATCATAAAATTTAGCCTTACCACAAAAGAACAAGACTGACTTGGACTTCGCGACTCGAACTCTTTGGATGGTCACGACTGCAGTCTTCCAAGACACTCAGTTTTTTACTCCCGGCTCCAAACGCTTTGTTCTAGAAGCTTTGCTCAAGTGCCATGAAACTCCCAGCTCTCGCGCGGCAATACTGCCCAATTGTTCGCCCTATTTGACTATTTTGATGGAGGCAGTAAATCAGCATGGACAATCAAAACTTATCCCCCCTACAGCAGCAATGGAACCCTTGGGAACGCTAGGCGGCAGTTTCAAATTACCAAGGCAAGTGTCGCTGGTGAAACCGCTTCTCGCCGTCGAAAGTAATCGCCAAGGAGTCGTAAACGTGCGACGAACTTTATCATCTCGAGCTGATTGGGGCTTGAGATTGACAAGCAGAGCTAAAATTAGGACGAAGCTCCGCGAGTTCTAGAGTTGGTTTCAAGGGCCAGTGGTCATTTTTGAAATCCTCACCTTCAGCATGGCATCGACAGAGGCAGCGCCGGCTGGAGACAGCCATTTCATCACAATCAGCACGCCCAAAGCCGGCACGGAAGAGTTGGCATCGACGAGAGCATCGTCACCAATGGGCCAACTGCGCAAAGTACCAAAGCTGTCGATCGAGTGGAAGATTGACGACGTTTCCGTCAAGATTCAAAAGCCAAAGCGCCAAGTTGAGACGAAAACAATCCTCAAGAACGTAAACGGCGTCGCGTCTGCTGGGCAACTCGTCGTGATCATGGGTCCGTCTGGTGCTGGGAAGAGTTCCATGCTCGACATCATTGCTGGCCGCAATAAAAACTTCACGGGGTCCATTCTCGTCAATGGCAAGCCATGGAATGCCGACACTAACAAGCGAGCGTGCTATGTCATGCAAGATGACGTCTTCTACCACACACTGACGGTCGAAGAGCATTTGCAGTACCAAGCGCAGCTCCGCATGGGCGGCTCGGCGTCGCACGAGCAGCGCAACACGCGTGTCCAGTTCGTCATTGACGAGCTTGGGCTTCGGAAATGCAAAGACACTCGGATCGGCAACACCATTATCCGCGGCATCTCGGGCGGCGAGCGCAAGCGATTGAGTTTTGCGACGGAAATCCTGACCAACCCGTCGCTGCTCTTTGTGGACGAACCGACGTCTGGCTTGGATAGCTTCATGGCCGAGTCTGTCGTCCAGCAGATGCAGAAACTGGCACAGGACGGCCGCACGATCTTGACAACCATCCACCAACCATCGTCCGAACTCTTTGCGCTCTTTGACATGCTCTACTTGCTCTCGAATGGACGCACAGTCTATTACGGCAAAGCCGCTGATTCCGTCGCGTACTTTGCCTCCATCGGGTATCAATGCCCCAACTACATGAACCCGACGGACTACTTCATGAAGCAAATCATCCAACTCGATCCTGAAGCCACGAAACGCGTCGGCGCCATGGTCGACCAGTGGCTCGCGAAGGAAGCTGGCCGAACGCCGCCAAAGCTTGAGAACGCTTCGGATGCCGAGCTGGCGCAGTTTAAAGAGTCTCGCTTGGGCTATTTCGGCCAGTTTGCCGTCTTGTACAAGCGCAACATTACACGGCTCGTGCGCGATCACATGGCGTTCAAGGCGCGTTTCTTCCAGAGCATCTTCATCTCCGTCATTGTGGGCTTGATCTACTTGAACCTTGAAATCTCCCAAACGGGCATTCAGAGCTTCTCGGGCGTCCTCTTCTTCGTCACGATCAACCAAGTCTTCTCGTCGGCCAACTCGGAATTCATCGCGGTGCCGCTGGAGCTCCCCATCATGAGCCGCGAGTACAGCGGGGGTTTGTATGGCTCGTCCATTTGGTACTTTGCAAAAAACGTGAGCGAGCTCTCGTTTCAGATCTTCTTTCCCATGATCTTCCTCATCCCGCTCTACTTCATGGTCGGCTTTGGCAGCACGAATGCGACGCTCTTCTTCACATTTTATCTTTTCCTCGTCCTGCTCAACTCGACAGCGACGGGCCTTGGCTACATGGTGAGCTGTATGGTCCGCCGCGCAGATCTGGCGCCTGTTATCGGCATTGTGATCATTTTGCCGCTTGTGCTTTTTGGTGGACTCTTTATCAACGCCGACAACACGCCCAAGTACTTTATCTGGCTGGAATACATCTCGCCATTGAAATATGCGTATCGTGGCGTCATGCGGGCCTTTTGGACATCCGTCGCGACGATTCCATGTGATCCAACTCGTGCAAGCTGTACGAGCACTGGAGAAGCTGTGCTGAAGAACGCCTCGCTCGATAAAGCCTCTCTGACGGTGGACGCGCTCGCCCTCGTCGGGATTAACTTTGGCTTTCGCCTCCTCGGCATGCTCTTCCTCGCTCGAAATGTCAAGAAGCGCGACTAGACAGACTGTCGATGTTGCTTCCTCCAAGGTATTGCAGTTGCCCAGTATGCATTTGCACGTGATTTCAATATTAAGTAGTCATTTTATAACCCGGTAACGAATATACCTCACCAGTATCAACTTCATGAAAGGTCATTGAGTACTTCACACCACAATTCAATGGTCTTTCAGCTCCTCATGCAGCCACGATATACTTTCGTATAGCACCGAGGGACAGTGACTGCTCTGTGGAGTTGTCCAGCTTTTGAAAACCACGCAGTGCTCTCTCCAAGCTGCAATAACCAAGCAAGTGGTAGTATTTCGAACGCATTGTGGTTCCATCGTGTCTATTAGATCATACGAGTACTTTTCAGGGGGACCCCCCGCACATAATACTGATGTTGCATAAGTCTCTACTCTTCGGCATTATACAGATTGGTTTCTTCAGCAGCGTTGAGCTTGAATGAAACTGCACTGGGATCCCTGGTGACCACTTTCCCCCTCGTAATCCTAGGCGTCTTTATCGCTGTAACCTCGTCACGTTCATTTAAACAAAGTCTCCTAAACTGCTGGGCATGAAAGATCTCGTATATTCTTCCAGGAATTGCGCACGTCGATGGAATCTCGCCGCAAGGGGAAACCCAACTGAGAGTGTACCTGGCTGATTTGCCATATAAATGACGATAAATTGATATATTTTATGATATTTCCTTTGGAAAATGATACTTTATTCTTATTTTTGACATGGTGGACCGATACATTGACCGTGCGAATGCCGACGCATTCTTCCAAGCCGACGGTCACGAAGTCGAAGCGAGTGTCTTGGTGCGTGTTCCGCCCGCTATTGCGTTCTCAAAGTGGGTCGATCGATGCTGGTTTGACGGCGGAAAGAAGCCTCCAAAAGAGCTCAAAGCTGGAGATGTCCGAGAGACGATACACGGAACAGAACGTGTGATTGCAGTCGCTCCGCCGAAATCCGACGGCAGTGGTAGCATTGGCAGCTTGCATTTCAACCTGATTGCCCAGGGAACATGGATTGAATCGTATCAAGCGATGGTGAGCTTTATCCCGGACCGATCCAATCCAGCGAACACACTCGTGCTATGGGATGTCAAGTTTGAACCGTCACGGACGAGCGTTCTAGTCTGCTGTGGCGGGACAATTCTGCGCATGCTGATGCGAAATCACATGCAAAATATGCTCAAGAATATCGATTGAATAGTAAATCTAACGCAGCTTCCTTACGAGGTCCGCATTTTGTGGCCAAACTTGGCCATAGTCGGCATTGCTGTTTGTAGCATGTATGGCCATTGGAAAAGCACGACTACTGTGCCGATCAAGGAACGTTGGCTAATGAGTCCAATCTTACGATGCCTCCCTACAGCACACACGTTGCCGAATTCATTCTCAACGACGTAGAACGCCTGGTTGTCCAAGTCAATCCGCTGGCAGTGTTGATCGCCCAGTGCTTGAAACAGCCCCCGCTTCGCTTCAACTGTCAGATGATCGCGGAACCATCCTTCTTCGAATGCGACAGCTCCGTGCGAGTAAAAGACCAAGATGCCGCTAAAAACTGGGCCGTAGGCGCCATGGACTTGGAGTTCTTGGACAAATGCTGCCCATGTTGCATCGTCGTTGGTATCTTGCAAATTCATACTCCCTCCGTCCCCAAAAAATGGAGCGAATCAGAAAATTGGCGTACACCTCCTGGAATAAAAATAGACCCAACTTCGAAATTTTATAATTTGATTATAATATGTTAGAGTTTGTGTCGTTCCTGACGACCAATAAAATTGAACAAAAGACATCTAAATAGTGTTGTGATCCACAACCGATTCCAAGGACGCGCTTACTTGTAAGCAATTGAGTTCAGACTCTTCACCAACGTTCCCATCCCCTTACGACGACACTTCCATTCAACGTCCTGTTCCCATTGTCGACGGTGTCCTTACATATGAATGTTAGTCATTATACCAATGAGTGAATGTTTTATATTGATATTTGTATGGATATTTTGACTGGTCATTTTGTCGGTTTTGATCAATGTTTTCCCGCTTGAATTACATCAATGAGAAGCTGGAAGCATGCTTTGTTTGAATATCCAATCAGATATTGATTCTACGTAATAGGATGGATGATTTTGTGTTTTGACATTTTCTTGAAATTATTATAGGTTGTCATGTAAACCCTCCTCAAACTCGCTCCATTATTTTGGGACGGAGGGAGTAGTTGGTCATCCGGATAAAAGAGTACAATAAGTTAACTTATCCGGTTTGGAGATTGACAATGTGAGGTTAACGACAAACACGGATAACCTTTAACCACCTTCAGAGACCCCAATGCATTCCCCCATATCAAAGCCAGCTCAAGATGTCTAGAAGAGGCTAGATGTGTCATTCGTTGGGAAGACATGATATTCGTCACTCACTTTGAACACATTCCGGGGAAATCAGCTCGTATTCATGAGGGGACAAAAATTCTTGAGATTATCGAGAGCTTAGGATATATATGCGATGACTGCTTGAAGACAGGCTTTCTAATGATATGTATGCGTCTGAAGCGCAAAGTCTGTGCCATCTGACAGACATCGTTGATTGTGATAATGTTCTATTGATTAATGAGAGATATGCGATGGAGATTACGTTGGGAAGCAGTCGTCAACTGGCTGGGCTTTGCTAGTAGCGCGTAACATCAGCTTTACTGCTCTTAATCGTGGAATATCGGCTCGTGATGCCTCTCATGAGGACAGTGAAGATATCTTACCAACACAATGAGAGGATAAGTTTGACTTATCCGGAAACACAACGTATCCGGATACTGAAAGATATTTGTGCCGTTTCGAGGGTCATGGCGACCGAGGAATGCCGCGTGGAAGGCGACGATGGTTTGGGCGATCCTGATGTCAAGGTGCAACATGCCAATGAAAAATATTAAAAGACGGTTAGATTATCCTCTTGGGGGACTCGGCAGTCGGCAAGTCCAAACTTGTCGAGCGATACATGATGAACGAGTACCAACCACGACAGGTGAGGAAGTTTTGGACCTTACACGACTTCATGATTGATGAATCTAGCTCTCTACGTTCGCATTGACGCTATTTCGGAAAGATTTCCAACTGGAAGATGGAACGACTGCCAAAATTGGTGCGTATTGAGCCCCACGAGAATACATTAAGTCTGGGTAGATTTTTGGGACACCGCCGGCCAAGAACGATTCAACAGCATGCATGCGTCGTACTACTTTGGCGCATCAGCTTGTATCCTCGTTCGTACCATGCAATGAAGTCGAGCTGAGTTAATCGCACAGGTATTCGACGTGACTCGCAAGACAACCTATCAACATTTGGCCGATTGGTACAAGGAGCTACGCGAGTATTGTGAAAGCATTCCGTGTTTCCTGGCCGCCAACAAAGTCGACGTTGATCTTGAGGTACTCGACAACATCAAGTTGGTGTCTTGAGAGCTTCTTTCCAGGTGACAAACAAGAAATTCAAGTTTGCCGAGACACACAACCTCAGCTTCAGTTTTGTCTCGGCAGCCGACGGCACCAACGTTGTCAAGGTGCGTCATGATGAACGTCATATTTCATCGAGTATGTAGCTCTTTGAAGATACAATTCACGCCGCGCTAAAGCACAAAAAAGAAGGCGGTGATTTCATGTCGGATGTGCTTGATCTCCTCGACGAACCGTCGGACCGAAGTAATGTTTTCCTCGTTCCATCATGCCTGAACAACGTTATCCCCTTGTAGAATGAAGCGTCCATCCTCGCCGAGGCGATAAACTTTGCCTCCTTTGCTATCCTTGTCTGCATTACATCCATCAGCTCTGATACATCGACGGTTTCATAATAAAATAAAAAACAGTTCATTCTATATAAACTATAAGATAACATTTAATTTAATTGTTCAGTTTGGTGCTGAAGACAAATATTTGATTGACAGTTTCATAATAAAATACAACAGTTTTAATTTCAATACAAATATCAAGTACAGAAAAAATAAAACTTGTCAGTTACACAAATTTGACATACGCATTGGTATATGTGGCGCAAAGCCGACAGCGCCGTCGTCTTCGACGTCCACGTGACTGTCCATGCGTGCTCCAATATCCCTCATAGCCATGGCCGAGTCTTTGGCGTTTGGAAATTTACAGGCAGGCGGGGATTGAGCTCGATGGAGCGTGTTGGGAAGGATCACAATGTCGTGTGGGCTCCACCATGGCGCATCTCGCTTCCATCGATTGAGTTTCCTCTGACGAACCAAGTCATGGCCAGCCAAAGTGTACGCTTTTCAATCCGCCAGGAGAAGAACAACTCGACCAACGGCTACACTCGCCTCGGAGTCGTTGTTGTCGATTTAGCCGAGTACGTTGGTGGTGAAGAGGTAATCCAAAGGCAGGTCAATCCTGTGAGTAGCTGTGGCTAGACGTCAAGGCGCTTCTTACTCGACAAATCCCGCGTCAATTGCACCTTACATGTAAGAAACCCCACAATGAACAGCCAACTCTAGCTACGAATCCTTGTCTAGATGACCATTGCATCCACCCAGCGACAAGGCGATGTTCTGTTCAAACGGTACGTCCTCGCATTTCCAGCTCCCTCAAATCTCGATGTTGTAGCCGCGAATCCAACCAAGCTCCTCTTGTGTCGTCTCAGTGTTCGCTGTGGTCGCATGACGAGATCTCGAGGTCATCGCGAACTTCCTCCGATGAAACTGTGGTCGAGGAAACACCCACGACGACTTAGCCAGCGCTGTAAATATTCCAATCACCACTTGTAAAGTGTAAAGATCTCCATTCAAACTTCGACGAGCAACACTTGGCTCAAACAGACTGCAATGCCGCGGCGCACAGTCGCCACGAGCTCTTGATCGTCCTTGAAATTCTCGTCTGACTGAGGAACAGTCAGCGCCAAGCGGTGGTTTTCCATCGCTTCCAACACACCATATAGCTCAGTGCTTGCAAAAACTGGAGGCGACACAGCTAGCAGAGGCAGCATGGCAGACCAAACAACTTGCCACAGATGACGTGGCACGCTGCAGTGCGTACAGAGCGCACTCAATCGCATCGCAGCTTCTCGCTGGACCCGAGGAACTTTTTCTGGCACTGTGGATTCGACGTGGGCTAAATCGGCGAGCACCAACTGCATTTCGTGGAATTTGACCAAGAATTCGATTGTCGGGGACGAAATGCTCGTTGCAGACGCCAACACATCGGCTGCAATTTCTAATTGAGCTGGATGGTCGGCGATGATTTCGTCGCAGAGGCGATTAATTGCGTCCACGTTGTTGCCACGGATGTACCACGTTAAGGCCGAGCCAAAGCGCTGCTTGGCATACCAATCGTCGCCGCGTCTTGACGAAATGGCGGCAGTTGTCTTGGAAAGGTTATATGTTGAGCAAATGTCGAGCAGCTTGAGAGCTTTAAAGTCAGAATCAATGCTTGGAATGGAGTCTTGCAGCAGGGCGAAGAGGACTTGACCGCCTTGGCTTGGGCATTGCTCCAAGTAGAGAGTCGCTAGTGGCCACAGACTGTGAGGGATCAGCGTCGACTGGACAAAATCAAGAATGAACGATTCCGTCGGCTGGAGCTCCCGCTTGCGAACGAGGAGATCGCTCAAATGAGCCAAGAACCATGGAAATGAGCCTACAAAGATTAATTCATACTGGCTCATGAAATACCAAAGTCTTACCGGCACTGAGGGAACGAATGGATTCGAGGGCGTGAATCAAATCGTACTGCAGCAATTGGACGACAATTTGCTCGAATGGGGGCAATTCGGATGGAAACGCTGCTTCCATCCGCTGTACAAGCCGGCCACCGACAGTTGCAGCGGATAAATGCGTCTTGGGATCGTCCAGAAGACATTGAGCCACGACGAGTTGATGCCAACTTCGAGCATGCTGTTCCAAATGCTGGCCTGTGAGCAGCTCGACTACGAGACGAATGTGCGGGTCTGAATGCACCAATTGATCATTTTGGAGAAGTTGCTGGGCGGTGTCTTGCCACGCTGCCCAGTTGAATGCCTTGTCCGAATAAGTTGATGGCATATTGAGAAGTAAATGACGGAGGGTTTCCAAGCTCTGTGCGTGACGTCCATGCAGCGCCACCGTTCGGGAAAGGAGCTCCCATGCTTTGCGACCGTTTCCGCACATCACAAGCTGGATCACAGTCGGCCAGTACGTCGTTTGTGTCTCGAGGGAGATATGGTTTTGGAGGTCGAAAAACGCCGCGTCCAATTCTTCCACTTCAATCGCGCCGTAGTGTTCTTGCATCCATGCGGCAAACTCATACGGCACAACAGTCGATGCTGAGTCTGAGAAGAGAAGAATCTCGCAGAGGTGCAGGAGCGCCATCGATGCTTTGATCACTTCGAGCAGATTTTCCTCTTTGTCCATTTCGCGCACACATTTTAGCATCGATGCGCGGTACGCACGGCATGCTGTTTGGACCGAGACAGGATCCGACTCTCGCATCAGTCGTTCAAAGACACTGGTCGATTCTGCAATAAGATTCGTCAAGCTCTTATCGAGCGGCGCGGCCGACCCTGCATCAATCTCCATTCGAGTTGGCATGCCCATTGGTTCCTTGGGGCTATGGAAAAAATGCAAAATATTTCAACCAATCAAATAATTTTATTAAAATTATCTCTTTTAATGAGTAATAGCCCACTTAACGTTACTCTAGAAAATCCATTTGATGATCACGGCGAACGACCAAGAAAATATTCGAGAGAACTATTTGGTGGGACTGAGATATAGCTGTAAGATTGCTTTATAATGTTAGTGACTTTGAAAAGGAGATTCAATTACTCAAACAAACAATATTCGCCTTTTTTCAGCCAAAATTGAGATTCATCAAATAAATATATTTGGCCAATCATAACTAATTTTTTATTATTATTCCATTTTGATTGGATAAAAATTACAAATCTAGATTTGCTTGGTGAGATCTGTACAAGATCTCATTTTCCTACGAGATGACGCAGAAGCAATCGCAAGTGTCGTCGGACACAAAGCTTCCGCTAGTCTTGGCTGTTCCGTAGTTGCCACAGGCGCAATTGAAGTCAGCGGGAAGCCGGTTAATTGTTGCGTGAGCCATCAGGTAAGCGACAATCTCACTGTGACCTCGGTCGCGAGCTCGGGAGAGCGTTTTTGTTGTGCACTTGATCTGACAAACCTCAACAAGGTACTTCACAATCGCTAGATGCCCCATTTCAGTCGCCCCGTCGATAGCATGGTATGAGAACGGATATCCCCGTTCGTAGAGAAGCTTGACTGCCTTGAAATGGCCTTGGATTGCAGCCAAGTCTAGCGGTTCGATCTTATCGGATCCTGAAATCGACCGATACGAATGGCTCCAAGCAACCATATTGATTCGTCGCACCCGCTGTACAAAAGCATTGGAATGGTTGGCCCATTTCGATGGACAGAGGATGTTGAACACTTCCATGTTGCCAAAGTAGGCAGCGTGAGCTGTCAATATTGCATACAGATTTGGCTTGCTCGAGACAAGGCGAACAACTCCACGGATTCCATGGCTCTTGTAGAAACGCGAGAACGGAATGTCAAAGAGTCGAATATGGTGAATTGCTGGATGGGGTGCGAGTCTTGAGCCAAGGATGTGCCATTGCACATGCTGGAAGTCCTTAAAGTCATGGAGTTCACTCGTGAACTGCGCAATGTCAGGAGAAACGCCGTCTTGGAAGGACAAGATCGTCGTCCAAATGTCTGGTTGATGGAGGATCGCATCCATGCAGTGCCTTATTCGATCGTCATGCAAGGAAACAACACAGTTGGCAGAATACAAACCAAATGTACGTAATAAATAAATACATTAAATTAGACTTTCAAAAAATATCAAAATGTACAGCAGTACAGTGAATACTGGACATTCCACTAAACATAATGTATTTATTATTTATTAGGGTGGAGAAAATACGTGTACTTCAAATTAGATGCTGCCCTCTTGAAATGATGGGAATTTCACAAAATATATCTCAATATAACATATAGTACCATTCGATCAGCTACTTTTTGTGGTTTCAGCCAGAAACACACGAAGATTAACATAACGTATGTAGTACATACACTCCAGTTTACATACACTCCTGCTATATTGGTTCCAGTCTCTCCAAAATCCAACATGGTCGACGCGGCGACAAGTCTCTTTGGCTGCGTGGAGCTTATGCGGCAGGTAATTCGATTCCAAGACGGACTTCCTGGCGTTCTACTGCCTCTTGCTAGCTGTATTCGATGCTCAATCTGCACTCAGTTTGATTTTGTGACTGATGAGAGCCACATGCATCGGTCCATTCATGACGACCCGGCTATGAGAATGTGGTCCTCGACGTCGCTGCAGCACATGAAGCACAACATGCCACGTTTTCTCTCCAACAATGGCTACGAGAGCTTGACTATTTTACTCCTATACAAGCCGTCACTTGTCAATTGCCTGACAAGCTATGCAGCAAGTGACACCGCCCAGTTCGAGCTCCTCCAGTGCCTTGTAAACTCTGCCCCCTCTTCGATCACAACGCAAACACCGCCGTACGAACCAATGCATCCCTTGATCCTTGCTTCCAAGGTTGGCTTTGTCGATGCGATTTCGTTTCTCCTTGATTCTGGAGTTATTGGCTCGACTGCAGCGATGGATGTAGCCGCCCAAGCAGGACAGATGAGCTCCATCACCTGCCTGCAGCGATACATGCTTGGCTGCTCGAGTGCTGCTCTACACAGCGCCGTGGAAAATGGTCACTGGGCTGTCGCTCGCCATCTCATGAATGAACTCTTGGATCCATGGACAGCTTTGTGGCATGCCGTCGAGAACGACTTGTACGACTTGGATCGCATGCCCATCTTGGAATCCGTCGTGGTGGAAGGTCCGTTGTGGATTGACGTCAAGGCAATCCGTGGCTCGGCGAAGTACTTGCGCGTGGCGCTCTCGGACGCGCCGTCCAAGCTCGTTTGTCGTCTCAATGGCGTCATGCTCCCTTTGCTTCCAGTGGACAGCCTGGCCTTGCTGCTGAGGCGAACAGCGTTGCCATACCGTCTGGACGTGATCGACATGGCAGTGCTGCATCGGGAGCAATGCTGGATCCACGATCTCGTCCATGGCATGAAGGCCGATGCGTTTTGGACCGACTGCGACGAATTCGACATTGTCGTGCCGTTGCAAATGCCATGTCGACGAGCGCGATCAAGTTCGAGTCGGTCGAATGCAAGCGCGAGAGGTCTCGATGTCATCTCCACGCGGTTGGTTCGGAAAGGAATGGCAGCCTCCATCGACGTCGAGACTGATGACATGGACGACGAAGCGTGGGGTCTGCTCGCCCCTCAACTGAAGGCCACATGACGACTTGGACCGTTCGATCCAATCTGTCTTTCCTTCCTCCCCAGATGTGTGGCTAGGAGTGATCGTCGGCAAGCTCTAGATGTATCTTATGGCCATCCAGCGTTGCTCCACGTGGCTCTGCAGTGTAATCCCTGGACATGTCGAGAAGTTCAATTCCAGCTCGATCGTCAAGCCAAATGATGGACATGGACGGGCCGTCTTGCGATATCATGGCTTTGAGATGACTCTGGTCGTCGGGTTGACACTCTTCGTGCATACTTTTGACCATGGGCGGCTGCGGCTGCGGTGTTCCGTCACTCGCCTTGCCGTATTGTGTATGTGTAGACTCATGGCTTGATTAGATCTTATCTCTGTGTGAGAATGTTGTCGTGGATGGTGTTCTTCGTGTGTCGTGTCGCGGCTCTTTCCGTTGCTTTCGATCCAGGAAGCCAAGGGAGATGTGATAGAGAAGACTCTCGCTACTCAGGAGACCGATTGGAAACTTCCCACGTGATCCAACAAGACTGTCGTAAAGTCCACGAGGAGAAAATTGGTGCACAACGAGCGACAGGCAAGCTCGATCGCGGTCCCTTCCACGAACAATGGCGGTTCATGTCGCGAGAGCGTACTTGCCGCGGCTGGATTTCTGCAGCCCATCGTCAGCCTTATCGCCCCTATCATTCCAATCATCCCATAACACACGAGGAGGAGTTCCAAATGACGACCGACTGCAATGGCAACTTTCGGAAATGTGTGGAAGCGCAGCTCAGCTCACCAGCTCGAATCGTGATGAAGTGTTGGATCATCGACGGAACGATGACTTGGACTTGGCTTCGAGAAGGCCTCTGGGATCCCAGACATCGCGCTCTCCTGTCAACTTGTCTGGGCGTCCAACGTCGTCATCCAGACAAAGTGTCGTGGGCTTCAAAACATTTCGCATTCAGGTTCCGACGATCAGGTCGAGGTGGACTCGTGATCTGTCGTTGGCGGAGCCGAGAACGTTGACGGGAATCGATGGAGATGGCTTGAAATCCCCATCGAGTCGAGCCTCTGGTCGTCTTACTCGCGCGCCAAAGGGACGACAAACGACCGTATGATTCGATGGGAAACATCGGTTTAACGTTGTGAAGAGACGACATGTCATGCCATCGTGAAATTCCCATCTGTTCGTGTGTACATGGATTCATAACTTACACTCCCGCCAGAGACAGGGAATTGAGCCTCGCACTTCGTCGGGACGACAACCTCACCACAAATACAGCAAGCGTTCGTCGTGTTCCCAGAGAGCTTTCTCACATCGTCACTGGATTCCTCCCAGGATGCTTCACACGGAGTCGCAGAAAATTGTTCCTTCTCGCACACACATTCAACGTTGGAAGAAAAGTGCACATCTCGCTCCCTGCGGCTTTTTATGGAACTGACGTCGACAAACAGATCGATACATCCGACGAACACGCACCATTCTCATCGGCGCAGCGTGTCCATCCAACACACGGCGCCGCCGCCCATCCATATGAACGTGCGGTGCGTTGATGCTCCCTCTGTCGCGGATGTTGTTTTCCAGGCAATTGTATGGAATTGTTTTACTCACAGACCAATCATATTACTCCAATTTCATTTCTAGCTATTTGATTGGCTAAAATTCAATATGGAGATTCCACCATGGATTTGAGGCCTTAGCAAGAGACTTGGCGCGAGCTACGAACGCCACACAAAGCCAAGTTAGATGAGAGGCATACCGCGTTGGATGCAGGGCGATGGAGGCCGTTGATCGCTCTTAATCCTTGATTGAATCTTAGGATATCCGGTTAATTATCCGGACGTTATCTCTTCCCTGGACGGTCGCCATGAGCGTTGTCGCCGCGGGACGGTCCACGTCGGGAACAAACGCCTCAAGGAATCACTCTTGGAACGGAAAACAAGCGTATATGAAGAGATAAAGTATGAAGAACGGACATTGTAAGAGGTAGGACGAGATGTACCTGCATAGAAAGCTGAATTGGCCGTAGAATGGGATGGAAGTGCGTCATGTGATACATTGACCCGTCGTGAGATGGACGACGGCGCTGCGCCATGCTCACAAAGGAATATATAGCCGACACTATTCAGTTCGAGGGAATGGAGAGCGCGCAAACCAAGAAGAACCGCAATGCGCTGTCGGCGGCGATCAAAAGGCTCGGAGAAGTGGAAGCAGGCCGCCTTGTAGCTGCGTTTATGGCGCTAGATCATAATTGCAAGAAGGATTGGGCCGCGGGAAACCACATGATTGCGAAATTGCTCGACGATGGCTTTTCCCACAACCAGATCCGACAACTCTTGCGTGTCGGCGGTACACGCATCCGACGTATTACAAAGGAAATGGCCGCCAGGTCTGGCGATGAACACACAGATGATGACGATGTGAACCCTACCGACGACGACGACGAGCAGGATGAAGCCGAAGCCCGCGCGCTGCGATTTGAAATCAAGCAGCTTGAAGCACGTCTATCACAGCGTCGCTCGAACAAGTCGAGATCGCTCCAGTTACCATGGAAAGACATTGCACAGGTCATGGAAGGCATGCGACACGCGTCAACTTCCGATCGACGACTCCTAGTCAGTCAGCTCCAAGCGAACCGCCGACTTGCGCCGTTTTTGCTTCAATGGGCTGCACAGCATCACCTCCAGGTGCGTTCGTATGACGATATTGAGGTATTTACATGGCATTTGATTTGTAGGCGCCAGTGGTGACAAGTCGATCGACGCCCTTTCAACTCAGCCACGCGAATATTGTTGCCAATCCAACGGCTCGTACGCAAACGCTCGACTGGCTCAGTCAGTCGGTCTACCACAACATGGACCGCTTGTATCAGCGATATCACTACCCTCCGAATGTCACTGGGCGCCATTTTGATGGGTTTTATGATTTCTCCGACCCCGATTTCCTCCGCGTGGTTCGTCATCAAATAGACCTTCCCGTGCCGCTCGAAGTCGCATTCCCAATGTTCAAGGAAGGCTACATCGACCGCCAGAGCTTTCGGTCACCGTCTCCGAAAGTCATGAATGAAATTCGTCAATATTTTCAAGTCCAGACCCTCGACGAAGAGGTAGATTGCGATATTTCATCGCTCTGTTGCTCACATCGTTGTTGTTCCATTAGGCTCGTCGTGTCGTGTCGCCTCACATGTGGTATATCAATCGCAAAAGTCTCGTGTCAGGCTACGAAGACAAGCTCCTCTTTCGTGTCTTCTTTGAAGAGAATCGCGTCATTGTTGCGGGCCAAACCGTCTACGAAGACGAACTTATCCCCAAGGGAAAAAGCACAGAAACCAAACTTGTCATCATGTATGCGACCTCCTTCCCCCTAGGATGCCTTCAATCATATTGAATCGTCCTCGTAGGTTGGTGTTGGAACGATTGGAAAATGGCCACACGCGCATGCGTTGCTTGTCGCTCACGCCGCCCAAACTCAAGCGGGACGGCTATTACTCTCTCGAAGAAGAAGCGCTCGAAGAGGGCTTGGACTTGTCCAACTGCCCCGAGGAACTGAAAGAATCCAAGTTTGAACAGCACATGGCCGTGAAAATGGCCCAAGGCTGTCACAGCATTGACGAATACTTCAAGGGTGTCTTCAGCCCCATCTTGGTCTAGTCTCTCTCGTCTTTTCTTGTTGATATTATAAAGTAGTCTTATTGCATTCACACTGGCTGCTCCTCCTCCTCCTCTCCTGCCGCATGTCCTCCAGCGGTGGCGGCACTATCGTCCCATCTTCGCCGACTGAGCTCATGCCACGTATTAAAGACCAAAAGACAAAGTTGAAATCATGCTCAAGGCGCATTCACGTACGTCGAGCTGGAGCGGCGTGGATGCCCTTGAAGCTCAGTCGATGGCGGATGTATCTGGCTTGGAGAGAGGATTCACCGCTGAGCGCCGCCTTTCTCCACCTCCAGTTCCATCTTTGCCCATCGTGGATTGTTGGATGAAACCGACAGGAGCAGTTTCACATGTCAGCGGCAAGTACATCAGCAGTGGACGCTCTGAACGCCCAAGTCGAATCGGCCAAAGTCGACGTGCTCAAGAAGCGCATCGACGAACTTCAGGCCGAGAACGAACAGCTTCGGTTCCTCCACCAGAAGAGCGAGAAGGAAACGCACGAATTCGTCGCGTACTTTCAGAGGGAGCTCGGCGCTCGTGAAAAGGTTGGCTCCATCATCGTTTGTTCATTCTCTATCTCTCGTAGGTCACGACAAAGCTGAGCGAGGATTTGAGTGAAGCCAAGACGCGTTTCCATGACGAGACGGATCAACTCAAGGCGAAATTCGACTCGGAGACCAAACAACTCGTCCACACGGCCAAAGTCGTCGAGCAAACGCTGTCCGACAAGCTCAAAATCGCCCAAGAAGACTTGTCCAAGCTGGAAATCTTCCGCGATATGAAGCAGTCGCTCGAAGCCAAGCTCGAATCGCTCAGCGAGACGCTGGAAGCCGAGCGAGCGGCCCACCGCGACGCCATCAGCGCATTGGAGCGGAAATTCCTCGAGGAGAAAGCGCGCCACCAGAAAGAAACGGACAAACGCATTGAAAAGATCAAGCAGCAGTCGCGGGAAGATGCTCGCAATGTCTTGGACGCCGACACGCGCAAAATCGTCACCGACAACAAACGCATGGGCGATGAATTGCGGTACGTTCTGCATGTCGCCGTGGAGCTCATCGTGGCGCAGCTTTCAGCTCCAGACGACCGACGAGTTGACGCGTGAAAAGTCGATGCTCGAGAATGCCAACAAAGCGCTCAAGCGAGAAATCCAAATGCATCTTGACAAGGAGCTGGAATATGCCAAGTATGGCCAAAAGCAGACGCGGGAGATCAAGCAGCTCCAGGTAGAGCCGCCGCCGCCGCCGCTTGGGCCAAGATGGAGCTCAAATTGTTGTCGTAGGCCAAGGTGAAGACGTTGGAGAAGTCGCTCGGCGATATTGTGCACAGTTTTGAGAAGGAGAAGCATCTCCTGACGATGAAAACCGAGAAAGAAGTAGATGGACGTCCATGGTGGCTGCGGCGGCTAATGTTGTCAATTTTGTAGCTCGATGACGTGAGCGTCGACGCGGAAGGACTTCGCAAGCTCGTCAAGTTGAAAAACAAAGAGCTCCGCAACATGAAACGCCTGGCACAGACCATTCTGGACCAGCGCACGGACGTACATGATGCGGTGGATGGCGGCGTCCTTCTAAGTGTGGCGCATGGCTAGGTCGAGCAGTTCTTCCTCGACTCGCTCGAGCTCGTCAAGTCGGAAATGCTGCAAGAGCGCAAACGGATCGTCCAAGCCGAGAAATTGCAAGACGCCCAACTGGTACGCCTTGGAGCTCGACAAGGAACGACTGACGTCTCCTGCTAGACACCAGCAGAGCGTGGTTTAAAGTTTCCAAGGCTGCGGACGCACACGACGACCTCAAACAATCCTCCCCAAGCGCTGGATAAAGTGGATTTGAGGGCGTTGACATGGGAGGTTCGATCCGCAAAATGTCCATGGCGACGAGTTTGAACCATGTTGTAGGATCGAGAGCGCGTCCTCCGCCTCCTCTTTGCAAAGATCAACAGCGTGCAAGGCTTTTTCGATGCGCCACGGCCGCCAGACGACGACCAGCGCTTTGAAACGCCGTTCTTAACGGAAGTGGACCATGCGAGCAGCGGTCCGTCCGCGACAAGACACTTTCCATCCAGACCGCCGACGCATGCTGACGGATAGAATCGAGTGTGTATTACAACTTTTCGTGGATTTTCGCCAAGACGGTCTCGGCCTCTGGCTTGTGAATCATTTCTTTTCCGCCTGGAAGTCGAATCAAGTTGTCTCCTTCGTAGCGAGGAATGACGTGAATATGAGGGTGAAACACCACTTGCCCGGCAGCACCGCCGTTGTTTTGGACAATGTTTATGCCGTCGCAGCCGAGCGCTTCTTGCACAGCCTTGGCCAAACGCGGCAATTCTCGAAACAACGCCGCGGCAACGTGCGGTGGCATGTCGAGGATATCCGTGTATCCGGTCGCTTTCGGAATGAGCAAGCTGTGGCCCGCCGTGCAGGGGAATGCATCCAATATCGCAATCACATCGTCCGTCTCAAAGATCTTGTACGACGGAAGTTCTCCGCGGAGGATCTTGGCAAACACGTTGTTGTCGTCGTATGGCATGGCTCGCTTCTGACGCAAGTGACAAGGACAAGTGACATCCGGTTAATACGGCCGTAACCGGATACGGATATATAAAATATATATCCGGAAGTAAATCCGGATAACGCCACCCAAATGATGCTGGATATCAAATCGAGATATCCGGTTAGTGTATTGGTTATCCGGATATCTACGTCAGTGCACATTGCACGGCCCTAGAATGACAACCAATCGATGGGACTTGCAAGGTTGAGATTTACATGAAGCTGCTTGAACATTGATGTACAGTGAGGGTAGCTGTTGTGACGAGCAAGGCGTGCTGGGAGATTGTCGAGTTGTCGGATGTACTTTGTGGTTGTTTGTGTTCAAAATCCGGATAAATATCCGGAATATTCGATAAAAGCAAAAGTTATCATGAAGATTTTAATCATTCCGCGAGAGGGACTTGATACTGCTATAGCGGAGGTATTGCCGCCACTTTGTTTACAGAAGAGGAAGGCTAAATGGGTTTTTGAGGCCTTTGACTGTTGTGAAACACACCACTGCTGTCCTTACCGTATGTTGAGAGACGTTTGCATGGAAAACAACCCAACAACACTTTTGAACCTTAAATCAGTACATCAATGAAGTGCCCAAGTCGTCAATTGCCGCTGTCCTTGTCAAGGTCATGCGGACTTGCTGCGAACGACCTTGTAGATGCACGTCATCAATTTAAGTAGGGCTCAGTGATTGAAACTCATGAAGAGTTCTTTGATGAACCATCAGCTTTGGATTTTCTGCCAAACAGACGAGGAGAAACTGGACACAGTCGCGCTGAGTGTCGACGTCATACAGCCGTCGACAACCTACTGACGCCTACGAGAGAGCACTGCAAAGCCCCAGTCCACTCGTTGTGCTTGCCAGCAGATGAAGATAAGATAGCCCAGAGGCTCTGCGACTGATGTGCAGTTTTTCTCTACTTGTCGGCAAATGCCGCGCAAAGTTGAACTTCCATTGCCGGAGGAATATCTTTTGGTCTGTCCTTGTCGTCTTCGAAATGTACTTGGTTAAGGAAATGACACTTTTGTATCTGGTCGAGTGGCTGGCTCACTTTCCATTTGGCATCCAAGGCAAGCCGAGAGGATGCGGCTGTTCCTTGCGACTGCAATCGCCGCGCTTGCGTCAGCTTCTAGCTTGAAGGCTGGCTGGTTTCATTGTCCACTCTTCACTCCATCGACCAACGGAGCTAGCGGTGGTGGCGCTGCTGCCCGTGCTGCGAAAACTCTTGGCAAGTACTGGTCCAAGCACGACTTGATCGACCGCGAGCGCATCCACGCTCGTAAATCACCACAGGACGACCAGGACGCTGTCATTTCACCTCATTCTGTTCCTGCATCGACTTGTGCGTCGTTTGAAGCTCCATTGTGCTATCCTGGCCTCTGTGACAGCTCGAAATCCGTCAATGTGTATGCCAAGCGCATTGAAGCGACGTCACCGCCGCCTCCAGGCCAACGTCCTACCGCCGTGTGGTTCTTGCAAGGCGGTCCTGGTGAATCCTCCTACGTCAGTACGTCTTTTCGTCCTATTTTCAAGCATTAACTCGCTCTGTAGTGGACACGTTGATGCGCCAAGTCTATACTCTCTTCAATGGTTCAGTCAGCGTCTACACAATGGACCATCGAGGAACGGGTCGAAGCACATATTTGGACTGCCCTACCGTCGGTGCTTCCAGCGGCGGGAGCGAGAACAGCACGACGATTACACCGCACGAATTGCCGGAATGCCTGGCCGAAGTCCGCGCCACGTATGGCAAAGACGTCGCCGCGGGCTTTGGGACAACCGCCGCGGCGTCTGATTTGAAAATGCTCATTGAAGCGCTCAACGAAGGCCACGACACGTTTGTCTACGGCGTCAGCTACGGCACATTCCTCGTCCATCGACTCATGCAACTCGCTCCGACGAATGTCAAGGGCTACATATTCGACAGTGTCGTGGGTCCAGGCACGCCGCATTTCTCCCAGTGGAGCGTCCTCAACAAGCCCGTCGGTACGTCCACGACTCTGTCCTCCTCCTCGGCGGCTTAGCTTTGCACTTAGCGGATCTCCTCTTGAGTTATTGCAGCAAGGACAGCTACTGCCGCAAGATGCTGCTTGGCCAAGACGCCCACGACGTCTTGCAGCGCATCTTGAATCGTCCGAACGGCCAAGTTTGCGGCGACTTGACCGCCTACGACTTGCGCGCTTATCTCTACATGCTGCTTCAAGCTGGCGCCGGCGCGCGGGATTTCATCCCTGCGATCATTCACCGCGCCGACCGATGCACGGAAAACGATCAAATCGCTCTCCACAACATCCAACAAGCGTTCATGCCGCCGTCGCCGCGACCCAGTTTCAACTTTGTCGACGTGGACAATTCCAAACTCATGTACTACGACATTATCTTTTCCGAGCTGTGGGAACAGCCGACGCCGTCGCTCGACGAGATGAAGCGCCGCATGGATGCCAACTTAATGGGCACCGACATGGCCGACTACGTCACGGTCTACTGCTACTTTACTAACAGCCAAGACCCAGCATGCCGCGACATCCCAAAGGCCAACGCGCCATTTGTCTACCCCGTCGACAAGTACGGCCTGGCCAAGTCGACGACGATTCCAAACAACGCGAGCGTTTTGATCCTCAATGGCGACTTGGATCCCCAGACGCCTCCGCAAGGCGCGCGCGTCCTCTTGAACCGTCTCCAAGGTGGAAAGAAACGCTTGATCACCTTCCCGGACGCTGCCCACGCCACAGTCATGACGACTCCCGTCAAGACGGAAGGCATGGTGACCTGCGGCATGAACTTGGTCGCGCAGTTTATCTACACAAACGGCGACGTCGCGTCGTTGGACTTGGCATGCAAGGCGGATCTTGTCAACACAACGTTTCAAATTCCACCCGAGACGGCGATGAAAATCGTCGGCGCCAAGGATGCATACAATGGCCGCGTCTCTCGCGTCAAAGCCACGACGATGTCCTCGGCTTTGAACGAATCGAACTCGAACGATGAGGAACTCAAAGTCGGCGGTCTCATCGTCGTCTGCATCGTTGGCACGTTGGTTTTGATGGCTGTCGTGATCCAAGACGTCAAGAAAGCTAAAAGAGCGGCCAAGGAAAAGGCCACCGACGCGACGACTGCTGCCAAGGCTCAGGACACGGCGGCCAAGACAGAATACGACCCCGTCACGGTGTAAATACAACAGAGCTAGACACCCCATGGGGATTTCTTTCTTGTCTCCATGGCCCTTGAGCCCCATCAACCCCTTCGATCCCGTTGCCAACGAGAATATTCCCCTTGGGGCTTGCTAGGAAATGGCCCGCGGCGGCAAAGTTTGTCGGAGGATGACGAGGAACGGAATGTGCTTTGTATCATGGGCTGCTTCGTTGTTGTGTTATGGGTATAATTGGTCCGAGTAGACGCCGGCATTGCCGAGGAGTAATCGGACCGTGGCGCAGTGGGCGCAATCGCACGTGAGGAATCGGGCGCGGCAGGCCTCGACTTGCATGCGATCGTACATTTCGGCATCCGCGCGGACTTTGGCCAGCGCTTCTTCGTTTGGTTCCAATCGCACCGTGATAGTCTATAAAGCCAACATGAATCCAATGCCTTTGGCCATCGGCGTACCAGTGGAAATGAAGCTTGGCGTATGCAATCCACGACCTGTGACGCCATCAATGTCATCCGTTTGCCATGATCGTGGAGCTCCTACCTCAATATACTGCAGACCAGCTAGCGATCGGCCATTTATTGTGTCGAGCATGTGATGGCCCATGGCTAATGTGGGCACGTCGCCTGAAAACTTGAACGGTTTGATGTATTCGACAATCTTGCACGTATTCGAACCACTGCCATCTCCAATGCCTGGAGGTCCTCCATGCTGAATGATCTTGAGATTGAGTTTCTGTGCAGGAGGGGGAAATTGCAGCGTGAAAAAAGTCTCGCATTTCTTGAACACGATCGTCTACCGACGGCCATGAGCTGCATAGATTAAAATCTCATCAACTTACGATAGGATAAGGCGTTCCGAGCAAATTAAGACGTGCTTCGATGTCCTTGAACAAGATAAGCGATACATTGAGCGGTCCAATCATCCACACGCGGTATTGGTACGGAGGAAGCGCTCGAACTGCCGGTGGAGCTTGCAATGTGCTTGAGACTAAGACAGCTCCCACGCCGCTCTCAGACGCCCGTTCGACGCGCAAACCGAGCCCAATATTTCTGTACAAGTCTGTGTACTCAACCTCGACGAGAGTTTCGTCTTTGGCACCAGCCATGGGCTGCGTCGGTCGCATCGATGGAGTCGGCATGGCCATGGGAGCATTCATCATGGCCAGAAATCCAAGACAAAAGTCGTGTATGCTATTAAAAGAAAATCCGGATAATTTAAGAAATGTCTTAAAATCTTGACATTACTTTAAAAAATTATTTAAGAATTCAATTACAAATATCAAGATGTTTCAAAAGTTGTGAGTTGCACCTATTTTTAAAACTCAAGAAGGTATTTATAATTAGTTTTAAAAACCATACAAATTATTTTAAATGTTTTTATTTGATTGGGATGTATTTAAAATGTTTAAAATAATTTCACCTCGTTTCAAACCAGTCTTGAACATCAACAACATGAAGGCGACGACGCTAGAGGACGTCGTCTCGATCGAATTCGCCGCGAGATTTCGCGCCACGGGCATGGGACTGCAGTTATGTCAAGCAACTTATAGCGGAATCGGAGCTTTGTACGTTGCTTCGCAGTTTGAAGCGCCCCCCGAGGTTGTAGCGCTGCCTCCGTGTCGATACCAGGTCGATTCAATCGGCGATCAATCCGTGCGAACGATGGCCTTTCGCGACATTACGGTGCTTCTAACAAGGCATACAAAGTACCCAGTGGTATACCGACTCGGCTGCGGCCACTTCCAGTCGTCTTTCTGACAAACGCTTGACTGTAGGTCGTTCGATTTGTACTCAGTCCAAAGTCATTCGATCTCATCTTTGACCAGCCCCATGAACGTCTCAACCTCAAGATCCAAGAACACAAAAGTAAACAACATCTACGTTCATCAAGCGCTCACGATTGCGTTTAGATCCATTGCGTTGCGAGATTGTCAATTACTTGACACCATATCGTTCGAAAGCGTTGATTCCAAGTCTGCTTTGCGGTTCCCATTACATTCGCGCTGTGAATGGCGTCAATACGACCATACTGTCGAGCACCGCAGCCGTACATCGTGTTGGAAACGTCGTTTCTCAAATCCCTTAGGTGTTGGAATCGATTCAACAAGCAACGTATCCCCTTGTACGTCACTCGACGCTAGTCTTCCATCACGGTGACGGTGTAGGTCATCTCGGTCGATATTGTTCAAACAGCAGAGTCGCAGCTATCCCAAACGAGTCAAGTGGCGTACTTTCGCCGGCGGCCACAAGCTCCAGCAAAGCGCAAATCTCTCCTTTCTCCTGCCGCTGCGAATGCAGCAGCGCCGTCTGGACGAAGCAAACGCTTCAAAGTTAGCCCCGCGACTATAATCCTTGACGATTCCGAAGAGGAAACGTCTGCAAAAACGACACAGGAGAGCCCCGATGGTGCTGGCGTTGCCGTCGACAAGGTCGTTTCGACGCCTTATGGCAAAGGCATCGTCCTAGCATTCTTGTACACTCTTCCTCTTCCATCTTGCGGCTCAATTTTGACTGTAGGCCTCGCAAAGAGCTCGCCGAACGCCGCTGTAAAGTGGAGCTTCCGTTTGGCGTCGGCTTTTTCCAACAGAATGTTCTTGCCTCGATCGACGACAAGACGCAATTTACATACAACAAGCAAAAACCCAAGGTACGCCTTGCTCCTGCGCTCCAAGTCGATGGGAGAATTCCATTAGGGCTACGTCGTCTTGACGTACGGCGACACGGCTCGCCTTCAAGGCAAACGTCTCCTCAATGACTCGGTGCTTGAATTCTACCTCAGGTAAAGCCAGCCAGAGCTCATCCACATCTTTCGTTGGCGTGTAGCTATCTCATGGACACAAAGATCCCAAAGGACAAGACGTATATCTGCAGCTCGTTCCTCTTTGGCCAGTACTTGGAGAATAAAAAGCAAGGGGGAAAAGCTGGTGGCCGCGAAAAAGGCATCGATCAAGCGTATGAATCCGTCAGTCGATGGACGAAAGCGATCGACATCTTTGACATGAAGTACTTTGTCGTCCCGATCAATGAAGAGTACGTCTCCCCCCTTGGCGTCCCCCTTGAAATACAACTGACCGCTCGTTGTAGTGGCCACTGGAGCGTTGCGATCGTGTGCAATTTGTATCGCTTCAAGCAGCTCGACCATTGCCGATGCTCGCTCAAGCCTGACATTGCCAAACCCCCTGCGAAAGCCCCCACGAAGCGCAAGCGAAAACTCCCCACGATTAAAGAATTGGTCAAGTCGCAAGACAGCAAAAGTGTGCCAATCTTACAACCGGAAACGACCAACAACGAGGCGGCCAAAGTGCAAGACCAGGGCGTCGAAGCAGCTCCTAGTACTGGTCAGATGGACGCGGTCCTCACGGACACGGAAACGTCGTTGGCTGTGGGCTTTGTCGAAGCAATGCAAGCCGCCGTCGACAAGATATTTGATGAAGTGCAACAGAAGCCCCAAACTGTTGACAAGTCAATCCCGAGCGACGAACGACAGCAGCCAAGCCCAGTCGACGAACCTGTTCAAATGGAAGAAGAGACAAACGAAGCGGCCAAGCCGCCGCTTCCAGCAACACTCACTGGCCCTGTCGTCTGTGAGCAATGCAACTTACCACGAGATACGAATGAAGATGAAAACCATCGGCCTTGCATTCTCGTCTTGGACTCTCTCAAAGCGCATCGTACGAATCGCATCTCGACGTTTCTGCGAGAGTATTTGCAAATGGAATGGAATGCTAGGCAGAGCGCATCGTGTGGTTCGTGGCATTTCAACATGATCAATTTGCCAGCCTTTGGTCCTCCTGAGGTACATTTTCTATTTCTCTACCCATATTCGCTCAAAATGCACGGTAGATTCCAAGGCAGGCCAACTACACGGACTGCGGTGTGTTTGTCCTCCACTATGTTGAAAAGTTTCTCGAGCATCCGCCGCTCATTTCGAAAGCATTTGTGGCGAGCCGTGGCGCGGAATCGCAGAATATTCTCACGGCGCAATGGTTTCCGTCGTCGGATATCCAAGCCAAGCGGATTGCCATCCGTCAACTCATTGAAAAGCTCGCTCAAGCTTGTTAAATGCAAATCTAAAAGTCAAGTCGTCACTTGCGCGCTTTGCTGCTGCTCGTGCTGCTGCGGCCACTGGCATATTGGAGCACGACGTCCAACAACGGACGCAATTCCTTTCGGGTGTCCAAGTCGTCGTGGGTCAATTCGTCCAGGACTTCGTCTACCGCCAACAAAACGATGAAAATCCACATCCATCGCTATCGAGTTACCTTGGAGAGCGCTCAAGGAGCGGCACGTCGCACCAGAAGACAGATAGCTTTCCTAGAGGATATTGTGAGCTCGTCGACGAGACTGGTGACGGCGTACCGCATGCGTTTGAAAGTCTTCAGTATCGCACATAAGAGCTAAAACCACCATCGCAGCGTGTACATCGTGCGGCTAGCAAATTCAATTTAGCGCTATAAAGAGTGAAAATGTACGTGGAAGAGTCTCCAGTGACGTTCGACATGCGAGACAAGAAGGGCAAAGATTTGCTTCTCCTGGACAATTGGCATGATTCTAGCGACGCCATCAAACTGAGGGGGTCGAAGGCTCATAGAAACATACCGCGATTCACTGATATGCTCCAGTTGCTTGAAAAGACCAAGGAGGTAATGGATCACGATGACTTCTTGACTGTCGGCCAAATCTTTGCTCTCGACGTACTAGAGAGAGAAATGAGCAATTTGAAATCGCATGAAACAATGAGCCAGACTTGCGGATTTTCTTCGCAAAACGTGAGGACCGAGGCAATGTAATTGAGCAACAGCGGAAGATCGGTCGTCTAAAACAATGTCAAGCAAAAAGTGTGCAGAGAAACCAACCTGAAGAGCTTCGACATGGAGCCACGCATTCTTGAGCATGACGCCAAGACCTCGTTCAAAGTTGGCCGTGATTCGGTGGGTTTCCTCCTAAACAACAACGTGAGAGAGCCTTGTGAAAGGAGATCATACGTCCAACACGCGGTGGATCGAGCCTTGCTCAAAGTCTTTGTACTCGACGAGGAGACGCAGACACAAGTTGAGCTTGCCATCTTCCAAGATGTATCGCAGCGCCAATTCTTCGCATTCCCACAGCGTGGCATTCTCTTGCTTGGGTAGATTGCGTTCCTAATTGCATCGGCTAGAAAAGAGCACTCGTGTTCGGTTCGTACCATTTCGGAAATCTCGCCAAAGCGCATCATGTTGTTTGCCATTTCTTTCCATTCAGTCGAGAGGACAGGATAGTCTCCCTAGTCAAGACATGTAATCAATTTCCATCACAACATCAAAGCCGAGCGTACCATGAATCGGATATGGTTGCGCAGATCTGCCGTGAGCTTTTGACTCAATCGCTCGAGGCTATCCACATCGCTTGGCTTTTCATATCGAGCAAACCGCGCCATCTTGAATTTGTGGTGTCGATTCGAACGTTCCAAATTTGATCATGCGTTTCGCAACCGATCAAGCTACGTACAGGTAAACCTGCTTCTGGAGTTCCATTTGATGCTATGGCGCACGATCCGCGGCTCTAGAATGGCGGCTGGAACGGCTAGGACTTGGTGGCCCAACGTGGCTTCAACTTTGGTGGTGGGTGTGATCTTCATATCTTTGACACAAGTACCCAAAAACCCGCATCTGTCGGACAGATAGAAATTAAATACCCGGTATTCCATTCAGTTGGTCGTGAACTACCGGGTTTTTGGCAAATACCCACCAAATAACCGGTTTTTGCGAGACACATCAATATTCCCTTTGAACCGAGATGGAAGATGACGAGGAAATGACCAGCGAGAAGGTCTACACGTGGTCTCTCGTCCTCATGTGCGTCCTGCTCATGCTCTACCTCATTATCAAGCTCTCGATGGTCTTCTTGACCAAGAGCAAGGTCATGGCGTGGAGCACGAGCTTCTACTGTCTCTGCCTCGTGTGGGTTGCAGTCCGCGTGAGCTTTTGGGTCTTGATCGAAGTCTGGGACCGCATGACGTACCTGCAGCTCTATCTGCTCTACTGGTTCCCCACGACGATCCAATTCGCCAACTTTGCGCTCCTCGTGCTCTTCTACATTCAAGTAAGGTCGCCATTCAACGCGATGGACGACATTCACTGGTTCTAGGTCATCACGGACGAAGCATGGAGAACGACGTGGCGACGGATTTGCCTCCCGCTCTACTTTATCTTGACGCTCAGCATGGCTGCATTCACAGCATTCTGGGCATTCGACTCGAATTCATCCCTCCAAGACGCCTTTCGTTATGGCGATCAATACGACCAAGAGATGTTTCAAATCGCAGCCGTCCGCGTCCAGCTCGAATACTCTGCGATCTCCTTCTTCGTCCTCTCGTTTCTCTTTGCATTCTTTGGATGGAAGCTCGCCCATGTCGACAGCACAAAGCTACGGCGTTTATTGATATCAAAGCCACGGGTACACTTGTCATCTTGTTGCTTTTACGAGCTCATCCATGTCAAATTTAGAGCTTGGCCATGTTTAACGCCATGCTCTTCCTCATTTTCTTCACGCGATCGCTGCGAGACCTCCTGACATCCCAGAACTGGTTGCTCTTCAGCGTTGCCAATCCCATGGACCAATATGGCGAAATCACATCGTTCCTGTCGTTTAGTCTCTTTGTCGTGTGGGATTTCTTTCCGACAGTTTTGCTTCTCGTGCTCATTTCCACCAAAGCTGGCGGCGTTGGCGGTAAGTTCGCCGTGCCTTTGGTCGATTTCACATTGAATAGTTTCACGCAAGACATCGTTTCGCGGCGAAGGAAGGCTGCCAGACTATGGCATCTTTCATGTCATCAATGCTGGCTGTGTGAGTGAAACGAGCAGACTGGTCGATAGCCCCAATACAGAATACGGCGGCGCCTCACGAACTACACCGATCAACGTCGCGGATCCACCACGGTAGTCCATCTTGTAGCTCCATATTTTTGATCGATCCATGGCTTGGCTAGATGGACGCGAGGTGGCGATTTGTTTCAAGATATCCTCCGCTACGACTCGGACAACGATGGCAATAGCGCGACGCCGACATATGTGAATAGTCTCAACAGCGACAGCAGTCTCAGCGCTGTTGGGTCGTACGATCGACCCTCTAGCTACGCAACGCCGTCGTCGATCCCTCATTAATCTTTGTTTACAGAGTCTCGTGTCAATTTATACCTTTTGGATGCACTAGAAATTTCACATTTTTGAAATGTCACGTGTTGACATCCTTACCTGGTTTTAAAAACATTCAATATGACTGTCACTAAATCTTTCATATAAAATATAAGATTTATATCACTAAAATACATTGTCACTAAATTGAATTTTTGTAAAGAGAGGGAATCTAATGGTCTGGTCGAATCCGGATACAAGGCTGTCAGTATTGTTTGCGCAGCATGACCGACACGTCAACCAAGCCAAAGTTCCTCGCCGATCCTGACGAAGCGACGTACTGGCAGCGCGTCAAGAAGACATGGGAAATGCTTGACTTTCGCACAGCGTTTGCGACTGCAGAGCAAGTCCAAGAAGCAAAATCCGTCGTATGGAGCGCCAGTACGGCTTGACTTTCGATCTTGACAAGTCATTCACCGCCCTTGTAGAGAATGGAGCGCCGATTGTCGACGAATCTACGTACCAAGACGCTCTCCACCTTACACGTGCTATCTTGCATCCAGACACTGGTATTCTAGCCGCTCCATTGGCCTAATAAATTCCTAGGTGAGACAGTCTTCTTTCCGTTACGAGTGTCGATGATCGTCCCAATGAACTTGGGCCTCGACTGTGGCATGATTCTCGCCTCAACGACCAAGTCGACGATCTTTTGGCAATGGTTTCATGCGTCCCTCTGCTCGTGCTTCATAGACTTCATAGGCTGAATCAAACGTACAATGCATTGCACTACTATGCCAACCGCAATGCCACCAACGAGGACACGACCAACCAACGCATTGCTGCTTACATTGGCGCGACCGCGTCCTCTGTCGCTGCTTCAGTACGTCCGACTTGAATGCTCCTCGCCTTAAAGTCTGTTGGTCCACTAGCTTGGCGTGCGAAAATGGGCCAAAGCTCATCATAATCCGCTCATGATGCGCATGGCGCCATTTGCAGCCGTTGCCTCGGCCGACTTGTTGAATTTAGCAATTATGCGTCAGTCCGAGTACCTCCGAGGCGTCAACATCTACGATGAAGAGGGCGAATGGATTGGAACGAGCAAAGCCTGTGGCTTGTACGCTGTGGCTTCCTGCATTGGCGGCCGTATCTTTGCCGCTGCCCCGATTCTCATTTGTCCTCCTCTCATCGTCCAGCAGTTGGAGAAAACCGTGCGGTTCCAATCGCGTCCTTGGCTTAAACTGCCGACGACATTGGCGTTAGTTGGATTGTTCATTCAAGGATCCGTGCCGCTCACGTTTGGACTCTTTCGTCAGAGTGCTCAAGTAGACGTGACCCACATTGAATCCGAGTTCCAAAGTCTTGTCCGATCCAATGGCCAGCCCGTGCGCACAGTCACATACAACAAAGGCATTTAATGAAAATTCATGCAATAATGCTCGACGGTTTGATTGCTTTAAACCTAGGCATCCGCCCATCCTTCAGCATGGTGGAGGAGGACGTCAGCGTCCATATTAGGTGAGTTTTGAATCGCATACAAGAGCTTGTTGCGAAGAATGTCCTTGGTCGAGTACGCTGGCAGACTCAATGAGAAAAAGCACGTCTGGGCATGTGGTAAATACAAATCAGGTTGCGACCGAGCTCCTTGATCATGCGGTGCCTAGAGAAAATATGTAGCCACTTGATCTTTGCATATATATATCATACCTGCAATTTGAAATTCATTGGAAAGTCTTTGGCTGAATTTGGCATTCGACTGCGTGCCCAAACGAAACGCAAAAAGAGTGTTCGCTCGTCGGACGTCATCTCTTCCAAGACTTGCCAAAATGCCACGATATGAGGGGCGTTTGGATCGACATCTTCGTATTCTGTGCACTGCTTCAAGAGCGACACATCGACTTGACGCCGTCCACAAATTAATGTTTCTAATTCCTTTGGTGTAAATAAGCCAGCGATTTCCATTGGAATGACGGAGCTCAGGCCTTCACGAAGAGCCAGCAGCTGTGGATTGCTTTCCGATAGACGCCTCTTGAAGCTCAAATTCACGTATTCCAATCGAGATTCATAGTCAACATGTTGGCTCTCTCCATCTGGTCGCAATGGAACCTAATTCAACACTAAGTTTGCTGCATGAGGAGGTAAGTACCTCAGTTCCATCACTCAAATGTGTTGTAAACGTAAATTGTTTGCAATATTCTTCAGATTCAGCAGACGGTTTCAGTTCCTCGAGTTGAGTCAACGTGTTGTATGCAACCACATCAATTTCCTCCAAGTGGCGTCGAGTCAAAGGCAGTCCCACTAGGGATCGCCACACAATTGATGGCAAATCCAACCCAATTTGTAAGCCATGACGGACTGCAGTGCCAATCAATTTACCCAAGAAACGATGCAATTCCAGAGCAATTGGACCAACTGCTACTGAAATTGTGCCTGAGTGGAGCTGTTAATATAATTTAGACGCTCGCCCTTACCACAGCTGGGATTCAAGACAAACTTATCTTGGTTGCTTCCAGTGCCAGACCGTCGATTGGGGCATGGTACAAGCAATGGAAGCAAGCCCTGCTCACCTTTGGTTATCTCGACTTGGTCCATCTATTTCCATGAAATTGAGTCACGCAAAATGCATGACTTATTACCTGTAATTCGTCGATAATTTGCTCAAATACAGCTCGGTACGGTCCGCCATAATCGTTGACTCCTTCGCCCAAGAATTTCACTTTGAACGCTCTCTTCTGGCCGCCATGACCTTTGCCAATGTATGCACGGCGAAAGCCTAGAATATGTTATCACAAATATTTGTTAGTGACGTAAACTCACCAGAATCGCTCCATGTGCGCATTTCACGATACAGTTGCCCGAAGACCGACTTACGCAGACGATCGGAAGGCGAGGGGCACAATGCTAATTTTGTAGCTTGCGCTTGAATGCGGTTAATTCGTAAGATACGAATCTCACGAGGATCTTCGTATTCATCACTTGGAAGGGGTGTCGGAGTTGTGGTAGACTTCAATGTTGCTTCCCAGAAGCTCAATTTTGTACTCGTAAACGTGAGTCGTCGAAGAGTCTGAACGCTCTCTTCCTCAAATCGCATGAGGGGTAAGCTGCGCAAAACCTTTTGATTCAAAACCATCAATACTGCAACACGTGGTTGACTCGGAATATCCACACTGGCAAACGGTAAGTTGACAACATCAACTCCCAAGTTGGCGCAAAGTGAATTAATGCGATCCACCAGAGCAATGTCAGTTGCAAGAGTTCCTTTTGATCTTTCATAAAACTCTTCCCAGGTTAATGGGGAAGTCTGGTCATGAGACACGGCAGGAGTAGGGATTGGAGTTGTAGCTTGAATTTCAATTCCGTTTCGCTTGATCAACAGTAACTCTGGGAGCTCAGAAGTATCCCAATACCACGCTAAGGCCCGACCTTCTTCGCTGCCTTCACTTCCTTGCGTTTCAACTCGGTACCACAGCCGGTCGCGATACACACCTACAATACGACGGGTTAGAATTTTCAACGCATGAGTTTCATATACCCAGTACAACAGCTTCTTCAGGTGCATCCAATGCCCGTCCTCCCTTGCTGACGATACGAACACGATCACCAGCAACCAAAACCGTTGGGCTGTTGCCACAAACTTGGATGCACCTCTCGACGGAAGTATCAACATCTATAATCACTCCCTTTGATCGAGTGGGTACGCGGAGATAACGATTGCTTCTCCATCGGCAGTAGTGAGTATAGCAAGACTGAAGGAACTGTGATGGCAATGGTTGATCAAGTGACCATGAACGACAAATCGAATGCAACTCCACATTGTCGTGACACAACAAAGATGGGGGCAAACCTGGCTGCGAAATCCATTTGCCATTCAACGTCACTTTGTCGCCTGACTTCCGCAAGCCAATGCACGGATATAGGGTTTTGATGTGCCGATCATTCTTTAAGCCATCAAATGCAACGCCCAAATCAGTCACGATATGTTCTCCAAACTTGATTCCGTCCATAAAGAAGCTCAATTTGCCTAAAAGAAGTGTCAGACTCCAGCCAAGGCATGAATAGTCTACCTGCTTCCATGTTGAGGCAAATGCCAATCGTGTCACCTGCATTAAAATGGTCTCCGTAGATTCGTTCGGTTGAATTGTGGTAAGTTGCTCGAAAGTTTACGAAGCCCCAGCCTTGCCATCGATTAAGATTCAGAGAGCTTTGTCCCTTGCTATGCTTTTCACAAACGCCCAAGAACACACTGCCAAATTCAGCTTGGTCGACTCGAATTTCCCAATAATGGATACCACTACTGAAACCAACGTTGCCCAGGGCCAAATTGCGAGCTTCTCCGGATGTGCATTGAACAGTCAGCAAATCGTCGCTGATTTTTAAAGTTGAGAATGCAGCTTGTTTGTCCATCACAAATAAGTGGTTCTTCTGCACGTGAACTTGACCTTCAACTGGTACCCAGCTCTTTGTTTCGGGATGCCACATATTGTGCTTGTATTCACCATGGAGTTGAACACCGTCTTGAATCAAATGATACTCAGTGCCTGGGATCCATCGATCGCATCCAAATTTGATTGACCAACCCATGTCAACATCACCTTGAACTAATCCAATTTCAAGTAATTGAATTGTATTGTGATTCTCCACGCGACCAACCACCGCCACAACAGCGTTCATATCTGGGTATTCGACAACACCTGAAATTCCATTTGCATCAGTGGAATGCAGTCGGAAAATAACTCCTAAATGAATCTGCTGCTTTGAAGGCGGTTGATTATTTGGGGTTGGATAAGTGTGAACAACTTGGTTTTCTCCGTCCACTTCCACATGCACCAAATCATATTGCCCATCAGCACCCCATCGATAGGTGTATAAGGCATCATTAGCCCAACGGACGCTCATTCCTGGATAAAGATGATAAAACATTTCCGACACGAGTCAGTACCTTCTCCTTCGATTCCACTCCACGGACTGATGCCTTCAACTGTGCCAATACTCCCAGGTCCGCCATCTTGATCTCGCCATTTCCAATTGGGTCCACGCATGACTTTGCATCCAATCGTCAATGGGGGTGGTGGAGGCGTCTCGACTGCGCTTGGGGGTGGTAATGGCTGCAACGAGTGAATTAATTGTCCGCTCCAGAATTGAGATACTTCGTCGCTCATAACTCCCATTTCGAAGCCATGTGGCCATTCATGTGCTTGGACTTTAAATCCATATTGGGCAGCCAAGAGAATAGATTGTTGCGCAGGTGTAAGAAAGGACGCATTTACCGCTGGTAGAGTGAGCGGTGCAGCAGCAACAGTGGTCGAGGGGGGTGGAGCATTTCTGTCCTCGGTTGACATATCTTCGTCCTCTGTAGATAGGGTAACGGGAAGATTTGCCATACGAGGCAACTGCTCCAAAAATTCCTGAACTTTGATCGACTGAGCAATACGTGCCTCTAATGAAGGAGCTGCAACTGATACTGAGAAAGATAAAGTCGAGGTGAGCTCCATCAAGCTTTGCAAATACTTGGAAGTAACTGGAAAATTGATATACTCTTTCGACAAACGCGCACAAGTCAAGGCTTTCAATCGAGAAACAGGGAAAGTTGTAAGTTGGGTCGATGGGACATGAGGAATTAGCCCTGACAAAATGCGATATGCCTTTTCTTTCAAACTCATACTTGGTGACTTCAGTGCATGACTCCAAGCTTGCACCAATTGAGCTGGATGCTTCTTGGCTAGAAGTGTGGTACAGTACTCAGCCAGGCTGACATTTGGGTGTAAAAGGACTTGACTATCATTCCAAACTGTGGCATCTTCTTGAAGTCCGATCAGTTGATTCGAGATAATAGCTTCAATAGAGCTATCCCATGGGATTTTGGCATACTTGCGGCTAGAGGCCTGTTGAATTTGCTCACAAATGCAATGAATTAAGGCCTCTTGCAATCCTGGGCTGAGACTTTCAACAGCCACTGATTTGAAAATATCAGAAACTGCAGTCAACGACGTGTATGATGAAACCAACTTCAAAAATATCGTCACATGCTCAGGAGGAACTGCATCCAGCAAATTTGTAGGTGAAGCAGCCAATATCAAATACAACATTTTGCGACAGTGCAAAATTGCCAAAGACCGCGTCAGTGTTGAGAAGTCTTGGACCGTATCAATCAAAGGCTTCAAACGAGACGCAGCAGACGGTTTAATGTCTTTGGCAAAATATCGACTATCAAAATATTCCTCCCCTACATATTCTTCAAGGCAATCTTCGTACTGTCCTTTCTCGTAACTACAAAAGTTAGAGAGGCTAACGAATCGACGTGTACCTCAACAATGGCTCAGAGGGTGTCCAGATAGAATGCAGGACAGGAGAAAAACCTTCAATAGGGTATTGAAAAGGTAGTCCACCCAAATTGAATGACAATCGCTCACGCCGATTGAAAGAAGCACACGGATAAAGGCCTAATAGATGCATATTGACGACAAAACACAGTTTTCACTTCTTACCACCAGCAAATTCGACACCTCGGAAAGCAACACCCATGTATTGTCCATTGAGAGTGAAAAACAAAATTCCGGCGTCACAATCAACACCGCAACCGATGACATCCCCAGCCTTCCACTTCAACCCATAGGAGCTGCTATTTCCATGCCATTTCATCTGTCGCCAACCATCGTATGCCCACGAATGAGGACCATCTCCGACACCATCGCCTCTCTCTGACGCACCGCTAAATGCAGCGTCTGCCCAACCGATTTGGATACATCCAGACGTGAACAATGTTGCCTCATAATACCTACGCATCTGATTAAAAGTGCCACTCGGCAATTTGTACCATTTTCCTGTTTGAGTTATGCAATCAGGAGCACCGACCGATGCGAATCCAGCACCTGCAGAGCCTTCGACAAGCATATCGTCGTTGATAGTAGCCTGGCCACTAACAGCTCGAAGAGGATTCGGACCCTCAGGAATGCTCTAAGAATTCCATCAGTTCTCATGTTTGTGACAGATCAGACGAACATTTGACGTAATTGGACATTGAGGGTCAGATTCCTTCTTTTCTTCTTCCCTTCGATCCTCTGCCTCGAGAGCTTCACCATTAGACAAAATCCATGTCAATGCAGCATCGACATTATTTCGATTTGCAATCTGAGACCAGAATCATTAGTCAAGAGTATAAAAGGTTCGAACTTACCAATGCTTTTCGACACCATGTGACAGGAAAGCCCATTTCACTTAACTGATCTAACAAGACTGGCGAAACATCTGGTCTCTTCGATGATGCGTGTGTCGAGGAAGCAGCACTGCTTGGCGGAGCGTTTGGTTGTTTAACCAGTCGATCCATATCTCCAGAATGCTCAAAGCAAAAGTTTATCGCGGCTTCGACCTGATACGCGCACTTTTGGAGGGCAATTTCACACCTGACAGACGGTCTTTAACTCAATCCGATGGGGTTTCTTACCATTCGCGAGGGAATCCCATTTCCATCATTTGCTGGCACATTGCTGATGGAGGGGTCAAAACCGCAGAGGCGGCATCTCCCCCTTCTTTATCTGGTGACGGGCATTGAACATCGTACCATTTCTTGTACATTTGGACCCATTGTTCTTCCAAAATTCCGACATCAGACATGCACTGGGTCTGGATAGTGGCTACTTTGAATAGAGCGGGAATTGATGCTCGAAGTGAATCTAGCAAATCGCCATGCTGAATCAATGAGCCCAAAGCTCGAAATCCAACGAGGCTGATCATCAAATCCAGCAATTCGCCCTCTTCACTCAGTATCGAAGACAAGAAACGAGGTAAACTCCCTTCCACCAGTTGAACAATGACATCTTGCGAGATATCTGACGGTTTGACCTCGACGTCAGGCAATGCTACAATGTCTTCCAAAGGAACACGAATAGGTCGATGTGTGCTCAAAGTTAATTCAGAGGTGCCTAAACAATCAGTAAGATGCATTCCTTGGAAATAGAAAACCAGCGCCATTCTTTTGAAGTAATACTTCGGCTGCGACTTTGTCGACATCCAATGCTACGAGAACACCTTTGGCACCACGAAACATAACTTCTTGGGAGGGCGAGCTTGATCGAGGAACAATTTGGACGCTCATACCAACTTGAAGCCCTTCAATGTGACCACCCATAACACACAATACTGAAAGTGCTCGTGTTTGTTGCTCAAACCCTGACGAGATGCCTCAGCAGAAAATATATCGAAAAAGGTACCGAGGTTATCTTTCAGCTCTGAGAGAGATCGCATGAATACTTCTTGTAAAATCTTGCTCCAATCATCCGAGCAAAGCAATGACCTAAGTAAGAGAACGACTTCCAATCCGCATCCATGATGGAGCACAAGTGAAGGAGACTTTGCCGGAGTGTCACCATTTACATGGGGAACCACATGCCCCAATAGATCCAAAAAGAAACTGATCAACTGAGGGGCATTTCTGGAGCTGTCATCTTCAATACCCATGCATTCATCATCTGGTGCTTGAAGCTGTAAGTTTACAGGAGATATGTGAGGCAGTAAACGGCGTAAAAGTTGAAGAACGCGCTGTTGTATAGAAAATGTGCCTAGTGTAATGGTTAAACGCTTAGAACAGGGACACTTCATTGCCTCGTTCGACAAGTTGGAGCAATAATCGAAGCCATCGGGCTGTTGAAAGATGTTGCCGGCAGATAGAAGCCCCACTTACCGAAAAAAGCAAACTGCAAATTTGATAGCAGTACTGCTGAGGACCCATCTCTTCTTGGCAAGCATTATTCAATTCTGTGTACAACATATTGAATACACTCTTGCCAAGAGTTTCGGGGCCAGATGGCTGCCGCACGAGAGGAATCGCAGAGTTGGTGTCAATCACAGTAACTTCTTCATGACTACTAGTTGCAACTTGTGCAGCCAACAGATGTACAACCTACGGCGTTCATGCAGACATGCCATAAAGAGGTTGTTATTTTACCTTGAGGGTAGCTTGAACAATATGTTTTGGGGCTGGATTCTCTGTCGACCGAGCTTCGTCTAAAACTGTCTGCAAAATGCGGAAAATACCCACTCGAGAAATGAAAGCGTGATCTTCTGGGTTGATGATCACTCCCCATGCTTGAAGAGCAATTAATTGCAGTTCGTAGTCTTTAGCCCATGTAGAGCGAGACAAAAGTGCACCCAAGTGACCATAGAGTTGTTCCCACGATTCGCGTACTTGCCGATGCAGAACGGTGCCAACTGCTCCAAGTCCATCCAAATAATGACCATGCCTTGCTGTCGACGAGATATCGTCCAAAGAGTCCAGAGTGAGCCACTGAAGAATAGCGCATAGACCACTACTCTTTTGGAAACCTGCTTCAAGGACAACGCGCATACAATTGAAACCAACCATACGCAAATATGCTCTGGAGCAATTTTGTAAAATCATTGTTTCCAAGCGCTTCAGCTGAGCTGACGACTCGATGAATCTAAACCAAGAGGAGTTAGCACTATGAAGTTGCCAACCCTACCTCGACACTAGCATGAGGATCTCTGAAAAGACTCGCTCGGGTAATACTTGACCACGAATTGGTTCAAGCTTGAGTAAAAATCGAGCACGGCGTGTAATTAGGTTTGCAATACCAGCGTATGACATAGAATTTGAATTCTTTGTACGAACTCCCCACTCAATAACTCGATGAGCTGTGCGCCATACATGCAAAATATTCTCCCCAGGACGGACGTCTTCGTGAGAAGTATCAATAGCTTCGATCTGAGTGTGCCAAAGCATTGCTGCTATCACGGTTCTCTTTGCCACCTTCATAGCATCACCTACTTAATGTTAGGCGACAATTAGTACAATTCGGCTTACCTCCCAATCGAACGAAGGCAGACTCTCCAGCATGTTTCGTCACGTAAGAATCAACATCATTGCGGCCAGCAATTAAGTCATGGATAAACGAATTCTGCTCCTCTGCTTCAGGAGATCCAAGCGAAGGTAGAACTACTTGAAACCATGGTAAGGGCTGGAAGTTCAAAATGTATCCTTGCAAATAGCGGTTGATCTCCGAGGTGGGCAAGCCCCCGGCAAACAAACGACTATTGATCCATTCATCATATTCTTCGAGTGATGCATCAGGAGAGCTTTCCTCTTCATCGACCAGCTCGGTGGGTGAGTGAATTTCATGGTTAAGAAAACATGAGACATAGGCACCAATCAAGGTGGTGACAACCAAATGCAATACGCTACGCATGTGGACAGTCTTTGCAGTTGACCCTGTTGAAACAGTGCTTTCACCAGAAATACTACCACAGGTATGGCTTCTTGTATCTTCGTATGTTCCTAAAAACTTTTTTCCATCGATGCGGACACGACCGGTTACCAAACAAGTACCGCCTTGAATCCACGTTTCAAGAAAACTTACTCTTGTTCCTCTAATTGCTCCTTTCAAGCTCACAGCATTGTTTGACACGGATTGCCCAGTCAATGAACCATCCTCGTCTTGTACCAATTGGAGAACATATTGCTGAGCCGGAATACTGCCCGCGGCGCAGCTTCTCAGTTCCCAAGTTCCTTCAATTTCCAGCTGTAATTGCCCAGTCAATTCTTTGTCTAGTCGCTTGGCCAATTCCATACAAGCCGGCAGCAGATGCCAGGCAAATTGTGTTCGCCACTGCGATTTCATTTGTGCCAGAGCACTCAACAACGGTACGCTCAGCTGCTCAATGTTGAGGACTTTGTTCGCGTAATTGAGAAAAGTTTGGAACATCAAATCTTTGTCCATGGCCATTGCAGGTGTTGAAGGAATCGATGCCTCAGTTGACGTCGACTTCTTTGGCTGGACTGGCACGATAGTCACTTGATCATCTCTTTGGTACAATCCAATTGCTGGGTACAAAGTGCCGTACTGAGTGAGCCCATCAAATGCAACACCCCAATCACTATCTTCATCCAAAAGTCCAAAACTCAATGCACCAGTGTCCGTGTTCAAACGAATACGGACAGTACTTCCAGTACTGAAGCCATCACCATAATCGCCACGAACTTTGCTTCGATTGTGCCACAATGCTCGGGTGCCAATGAGACCCCAGCCCAGTCGATCACCACCAACATAGGTTGAGACAGAGGCTTCTCGAGCACAGACACCAAGAAATACGTGACCTTTTTCACATCGATCGAGACGCACCGCCCACTCATGCAGCCCAGTGTTTGGTGCGCATGCGTATGTGGATATAACCATCCCCCACTGCTTGGCTGTATGCTGTTTAGCACTCTGGTTATTCTCCACAAGAGTGAGTGTTTCTGCGCATCTTGTCGGGTCAAATTCAAGAGCTGTCGCCACTTCAACTCCTGAAACGTGGAACATGCCGTCTTGGAGAGAACGCAGCAAAAGTAAACGGGGATTGTCAGGTGAAGAAGCCACCAGCGGCGCATGGGAGTATGCAGATGGTAAATTCACTGCAGGCTCATGCACACGGCGAAGAAGAGCGTCGACAAGTGGAGGCAGTTGGTTCCAAATTTGTTGAACTGCTGCTTGCTCTTTATCGTAGACTTGCTGGTAGAGCTCCATCACCTATTTTCACGATGAGAAGACATTTTTCCAAGTCAAGCCTACATTTTCAAGATGCAAATCAGCAGCACTCAGAGGGGTTCGCTCGGGAGCAACCAGTTGACAATATTCAGCTACGGCTTGCAAAGTGCATTCACCACTCGTAAGTGCATCTCTTAGGGTAACTGGAGCACAAGAAAGAAATGGCTTCGAGACAGTTTGAAGCATTGAGTCATCCACTCGAGTCAGCTCAGGAGTTCGGAGTGGCACGAAAGGAAGCGCTAAATCTGGTAGAGCTAAACGTGTGCACAGAAGATCCAACTGGTAAGAAAGGAGTGGACTTGGATGAGTGGAGGCTTGCTCAAGTAACGACATTAGCAATTGGTGTCTATCGCCATGTTGTGGATAAAAATGGGCAATCCCTCGAGCCCATGTAACTAGTGCTTGTTCCTGAATATGATCAAGGTACTGTTGTGCCATGGAGTGGTTTGATGACATAGGGGACGCTGAAACAAATTGTTCAACGATCTGCTTCAGCGCTATTAGAACAGGATTTGGATGCGTGGTGGAATGACCCAAGCCAACCGAGGCTGGAGCGGTACCAACAACATCAACGTGAAATAAGTGCAGTTCCAATGCGTGCAATAGGATTAATTGGCTGCAACTGATAACCTAAATATATTGAGAAATGAGATCATTGAGAACACCATACCACGTGCTCAAAGTCAGAGGTCGGGGGAGCGACATGAGCCAAATTGGAGTGCAAAAGAAGAAAAGTCAATGGATGGGGAACGATTGGGCAGTTTGCTGGTAGGACCGATCGCTCGCAACTCTTCAAGTAACTCTTGCATTCGACGAGAATAGCACCGATACAATACTGCACAATCATGGCTCCATCAACAAGGTCAGGTATCGGATCAAATAGAGACCAGACTTCTTCTGGCGAAAATTTTGCAGGAATTGCTTTCTCTTCGAGAGGTGGTGGCTGTTGCTCGGCAGATGGAGGTTCCTTTAATCCAACTTCTGGAGATAATGATAAGGCAATAGCTCGAGCCATGAGCACCTCTTCGTCAACGCCTTCATCCATGGGAATATTCAAGCTCATTTGGTCTACAAGTCTTTCTTCTTCTTCTTCCATTGCGTTTTTTTCTTCAAAACGACCCAATCGGGAACGTAAAGCTGCCAATGGGTCTAATTGGCCTTCCAATTCCATCACGCTGCTCATGAAATCCATCGACGCTTCTGTGGGACTTTTTTCTTCCTTAGTCTGTGGCGGTGGTGTTGGAGCTGCATGACCACTCAACAATTGCAAATGAGATCGCACTGGAATTTGTAATGAGCTCCACGGATATGACGATACGACTTTAATCACTAATAGAAGTGCTTGAATAGATCGATCTGCAACAGCTCGGGCGATAAATCGAGCCAAGTTCAACGCAGTCTCTTCAGCCGAAAGCGGTGCTAGCGAAAAATCTGGCTGGTACATGCTGGTCTCGGGCTTTTTACTGGAGCTAGGAGTTTTTTTCTTCTTCTTGCTCCTTTTATCCACTGCCTTTTTTGCGGGCTCTTGGCCCGTAACAAGCGGATGGCAAACGATTGTGCCATATAGCACAGGATCCGTTTCTCTGATCGAACTCAATAGTGGATGAAAGACACGTGGATCCACAGGGTCTTCCAATAATTGAAAATGAAGCGGTATCGATGGTGGTGTTTCCGTCGGCGGTGGAGGTGGTGGAGGGGCAACCACTTCGTCCGGTTTGTCGTCAGCAGGAATTGACGAGCTGTCGCTATCCATCATATCTCGGTCCTCTTCGTTCAATTCAAGATCTCTTGTCGATGGCCGCTCACGGCGATGGCTTCCACCACTTAATGCAAACTCTATATCAGATTTTGCTTCCATGAAGAAGCGTGTAAGTTCCTCAACGCGCTGGCGTCGAGCCGCGTCCGACGAAATTCTCGCATCGTCTTTCTTGCTGCTTGTGCTCGACACCTTTTCAGGCGTCAATTTGACGCATTCTGCTTTCCCAGTCGTGCTGAGAACTTGGAGCGATTCCGTAGACAAGACGTAATTGCGATCTAAGCATAATGCAGCTAATTCGGTCTACACACCATCGCTGAGCATGGGACCGACGAGACAAAAAGTACACGTACCAAGATCCTTTCAGATCGGCTGTCCGTTTCATCTTGAAGTAATTCTGACGGCCCATTTACAAAGCGACGGTCGCGCTCGCCGTCTGGTGCCTTCATCAAAGATCTTCTTCCTGACCGCTCTCTTCTAACCTGTCCAATTGAATATACCTGTCAAAATGCATATTTTCCTTATCGATACAAGTTCATATTGGCCTTGTCCCATATATTCATAACGAAACGAAAGCCTCATAAGGTCTTATTGGCTCATTTTCAAGAGCCAAAAGAGACCTTCAGCATGACAGAGCTAAGTTCACGCAGCGTGCGAGCTTCCGGCGTCGTGTTTCTCAACACTGCCTCGAGAATCATAACCAGTAGCAAAACATACTCTAAATTAGGTGTTGACCTCACAGTTTTAGACAATATTTTTTAGTAGTACTAAGTTGGCCATTGGGGAAAACAAAAGACAGTCCGAGAAAATCGTGCTTACCCAACAACAATCACAACCTAAATACATTGCAATGCCGGCATGCAATTCTATTCGAGCCTGGTTGCTAATTTTGAGTGCCAAACAAGAGTTGCTGAAAACCCTCTGGCTATCCAAACGGTCTTTTTGCAATGCTTGAGTCTATAGCATATCGCTGTTGCGACTACAGGACATTTAACTGTATTTTCCCCGATCTCATGAAGCGAAGAATACGGTTGCAAACCCAACTTTAGGCATCCCCACCGGTAAATTTACATTTGACGAGCGCGAAGTATTAGGCCCGAAGTTACATGACCCTGAAGGGTGCAGCCCACATCGCCTGGCAAGATTGGGGACTTATGTAGGATTTAGTAGTACTAAAACTTGAGTAATAATATAACACTATATATGACATAGTGTTCATATTAATTTCAGTCGAAAGAAGTTCAGACAGGATATGATTCAGGTCGTCGCTCATATCGAAATTTCGATTCGATCCGCGACAGTCGACGACATGGTTGTGGATATCGCGGTCGAGTATGCGCTTTCGCATCCTTTCTTGATACTTTCAGCTCTCTTTTTCGCTGCATTCATCTCGAGTGGAGCTGTGAGGCGTGCTCTCTTTGTTGGAACGACGTACGTGACGCTCAGCCTGTGGTATCAATACCGTCAGTTGACCAAACCCAAGCGACCACCATCTTCTTCCTCTTCATCAACAACCACCCCGCCGACTTCGTCGCGAAAATCCTCGGAAGATACCAGCGAACGCTCGGTCACGACAGACGACGGATCGTCCTCTGAAGCTGCCTTCAAGCCCAAACGCACGAAACCGCGCAACTGGGCCGACTAAGTTCAATTTTGTTGGCAATGTCCATCCTTCATAGAGACGATAATGCAACTCAAGAAAACATTTTGCATTCCTAAGGTTTCTTTCGACACTTCAGAGTCTTTACGAGCTGCCCAGCGCGGCGTTTCTATCCCGAGATTCCTGCGGCCAGCGCTTCGAGTTGTATCAAATCGAGAGGCAGTAACACCACAGGAGCACGATTCAGTGACTTCGCGATCGACGAATGCTTTAAGCACTCTCAATATGCAATAAAAGACTTGGTTTATTCACGTTTTCGGATTCTAGATTGCTTTAAAGTGGCGGACGTTCTTCGAAGTAGAGGCGTTCGCTCATTAAAGGATCGATCGCTGGTATCAGGAGCTCGCATTAGGTATCTCCACTTGCTCCAAATGCGAGATTGCCAAATAAGAAGGCCAACCAGCGCAACAAAAGTGATACTCGATGACGTTGGCTTGTAAAAGTTGTATTGAACCCACGAGACGACAGCTAGCTCGGCAAGGAAGAGAGTGACGCCTGCAATTTTGTCAGGAACATGGACATCAAGCCTCTTTTTTTACCGGTTCGAAAGAGAATGTAGCCGACCTGCCAGTCGCTTTCGCATTTCCGAATCCACCATATATCAAATGGAGACTTGACTTCAATCTCAGTGTCTTCGAGCAGCTTGACGTCATATTCCAAGTCGTGAGCGCAGTATCGCGTAATGGCTAGCTGGAGGACTGTGCACGTAATGAGGGAAAGCATCATGCAGCAGATCTAACCCTTGAAATCACGACAAATTGGAACCAATTCTTTCATACCGTGAGGGCTGACGTGACGCCATAAACCCAGAGAAGATTCAAGTCAATCCCGTCCGGAATGTTGACATTGATGATCGAAACGAGAGCAAATCCTCCTAATTCCGCCGCGAGTTCTGAGATCGCTGATAGATGATCTGCTCGTGTGTCTGCTTGTCGTTGTTCGTTGTCGAGCTTGGCCTACGGGGATGTCAATCAAAAGACGTCGGAGTGAGTCTACATAGATTTTTTCTCGTCGAATGTCTTGCTGCCGCCATTCCCATTCGCGCTTCAAGTCGTCTGTCCGCCACTGTCGCTCCTGATGCCGATGCTCCATGTCTTCCTTGCGCCATACTGCTTCGTTATTCTTGTCGTAGTTGCTAATCAAGCTATCGACGACCAACTCGGTCAAGAACGACGCCATCGATCCGCCACACTTTGGCGTCGAATCGGATTTGGCCAACCACATCCAAAGGTGAAGTTGTTAAAGTCGGCTTTTGATTGGTCCAAAAAAGATATAACACGTCTTTTCATACGCGAAGTACAGTACTGTTTCATAATACTTTCGACATATTCAATGACACTTTTGTGCCAGATACACTTTAATTGGTTAAAACTTGTCCTGCTTGCAATGTTCCACATTGCGTTAGGATCCGAGGGAAGTGTAATGTGTGTTCGGCCAAAAATCAAATACATTTCCAAATCGATTTGACCATACTTAAGCCAAGTTGAACTGAATATTATCCAAATTAATTGCATGTGTATTTGGGTATGCTAGGGTGTGTTTTGCGTGAACTTGTTAAATACTCGATTCTGATTGGCTGCGAGATTCGGAAATCGATTAAAAAACGATACATTTCCAGCCCATATCACGCATTAGAACGAATCTCACAATACTCGGAGCGAAAACAAAATGCGTCGCTTGCCTATATTACGAATCTATACCTTTTCTACGAGACGAAACATTTCAAGAATATGATATTCAAGGCTAATAAAGAAAAAAATATTTACCATGTACAAACAAACAAATGCACTTATTGTTATTAATATTACACGAAATCTCAACCGCTCTACGTGGGAAGCTGCCATATCACAGCCCCCACCGCGCTATATCACGCAACTCCTTCGCCCAGCCCAAAATCATCTTGAACAGCACTTGACGTCAGTGACAAGATCTGCCACTTTGGCTTTCGAAAAGATTAATGCAACAATTGCTTTTTTGTGAGCATCCCCACTAACTGACAACGAAGTATATACGAAGAGCTTGTGAATATTGAGGATGCAGAACACGACGAGTAGACGAGTAGATTAGGTTTGTACTCAAATGCTAACTTTACTAATTGTGAAGTTCAATGAAATCCAGATCATCATCGAGACGTGGCTCCTCGTCTATCGTTGGCTTTTGAATTTCTCTATCAAGAGCTCGCGCTGGATTGAAATATCCTTGAATGGACCATCCGCAATGTTCAAACGTGTTTCGCATGGTGTAATCTCTGAACTTTCGAAACGTGTGGATGACGAAGGGCAAAAGACGCAGTGATTTGCTTAGTGCCGCTGGAATGAGCGCTTGACGTAGCTGAATAATTTTTCTATGGGGTTGTAGAAAGGGCAGTACGGTGGCAGATAAATTGGTACAATTCCACGGCTCCTCAAGTAGTGTATTATCTCTGGGTGCCGATGAATTGTTGCTCCATCGAATATCCAAACTGAATGGCGACCAGGATATTGCTGCACATCCGCATAGGTTGAGTTGATGAAGTCATGGCATTCGCCGATAAACCGGCATCTATCAAATGTCCCCTCAGTACTCGTAAAGTCAATAATACCATTGATTCCAATCATAGGAAGCATCGACACTCTGGGCCGCCGCTCGAATTCACCACGAAACGCAACCTTTTCACCTTTTATCGCATATCTGCGCTTGCGAATCATGCCCCGATTATAAAATGACACTTCATCCAAGAACACAAGATTGCTGTGCGTCCAAGCAATGTGACTCAGCTTCTCGCTGGATCTAAAAATCTCATGTTCCTTGTAATGGATAGCCCGGCGCTCGAGTACTTTTCTCGTGAGGCCAAGACCATGCACCATTCGCCACACTGAAGCAACCGAAATATACACTTTGGAGAAGGCAATGAATGCCGCCTGCGCTTCGTCGAGATATGCAAGGGGATATTTTTGATAAAAAGACAACATCCATATTCGTTGAGCCTCGGTTCTGGTTTTACTTGGTCGGCCATTTGCTCGCTCAAACGAGTCCTTCTCTTCATACTGTTGGATCCAGCGGCCTATTGTTCGCTCAGGTTTGTTGAAAACGTGGGCAAGGGCCTTCCTCGAGTAGTTCAAATGATAATAGCTGTATAGGCAATGGTAAACAGTGTTTGGGTGTGCATGCTTGTTGTTCACAGCGTCTTCCATGTCGTCCTTGCCGAGAATCAATGGGATCGATAAGTCGAACCAGACAAAATCATGATCAACGTTGATTGAATTAAAAATGTGAGTTTGCCACCATTATGTGAAATGAGAATACGGTGCGATTGCAGGAACGGTTCTGGCTACTTCGTGCTATCGTCCCGATTGTGATAATTTGGGTGAAAAGCACAATAACACCGATATAAAAAGTTTCAAACACTCCAGCTTCACGAAAAGAACAGCATTTTCGCCTCAGAGTGCGAGAGAATCAAACGTTTAGTACTATGTGTCGTGTATTTAAATAATGAGATGTACTTTTCATATTCAGACAACGAATGCTCCTGCGTCTGTGTCGTCCAGGACGAGTGTGCGTCCTATATATTCTAGTTTGACTGTGTAAGCAGCATTATGTTAGTTTAACGAAGGATAACAGAGTAAAGTTTATGTTTTGTGATCGAATAACTCGCGTGATAAGTTGATGACTTATTGTATTCGTTTAAGGAGGATAACAGAGTAAGTTTTATGTTTAATGATCGAATAACTCGCGTGATGAGTTTGACGACTTATTGTATTCGTTTGAGGGGGGATAACAGAGTAAAGTTTATGTTTTGTGATCGATATACTCGCGTGATGAGTTGACGACTTATTGTATTAATTTAAGAGAGGATAACAGAGTAAGGTTTATGTTTATTCATTGAATAACTCCCGTGAGTTGATGACTTATTGTATTCGTTTAACGAAGTATAACAGAGTAAAGTTTATGTTTTGTGATCGAATAACTCGCGTGATAAGGTGACGCCTTATTGTAATCGTTTAAGCGAGGATAACCGAGGAAGGTTTATGTTTAATGATCGCAATACTCGCGTGATAGTTGACGACTTATTGTATTAGTTTAAGAGAGGATAACAGAGTAAAGTTTATGTTTAATGATCGTAATAACTCGCGTGATAAGTTGACGACTTATTGTATTAGTTTAAGAGAGAATAACAGAGTAAAGTTAATGTTTATTGATTGAATAACTCCCGTGAGTTGATGACTTATTGTATTCGTTTGAGGGAGGACAACCGAGTTAGGTTTATGTTTAATGATCGAATAACTCGCGTGATGAGTTGACGTCTTATTGTATTAGTTTAAGGAGGATAACACAGTAAAGTTTATGTTTTGTGATCGAAATACTCGCGTGATGAATTGACACTTCATTGCATTTGTTTCATTTTTGGGGTGTGTAAGATTAAATAATAGCAAGCCTAAGGGTCTGTTCGCTCAAGACAACCAGTTATTCACTATAACCAGTTATTTTAACTTGGTTATTGTAACCCAAGAGAGAAAAAGCTGACTTCCATGGCGGAACTTCTTGTGAAAAACTTCCATGATGGAAGAGCTTCATCAAAAATAACCAGCAGAATAAACACCTCCAGAGGTGGTTATTTTTCCTGGTTATTTCCTGGGAAATTGGACTTGGGACAAACTGATTGGAATAAAATTCGTGTTCGCTGACATGTGAAATCACAAAAAAAACAGTTATTTCTCAGAAAATGTCCAAATTTCGACCAAATAACCAGTTTTTTTGCTTCAGCGAACATACCCTAAAAGTTTAAAGCCAGAGCTTTGATTAGCCCTATTATATACTCGTTACTATGTACTGATTATCACGGATTTTGTACATTATTTGGTCAATCATAACAGTTCTCAATTTTACATACTTTTGGAGCATATTGCCGTATTTTATGGTAGATTGTTCTAAATTCGAATTCAATACATAATACCTATATTACCCATTTAATTTACTTCGAACTTCGTGAGTATACAAATTTCAAGAAATGCATACTGCAACAGCAACAAACACCCCTCCAGAAGGAACTAACCTTCGGTGAAGTGGGATATCGGAGATATCCTCGTACACACTTCCCTCGGAATAAGATTAGATAGAGTTTATTGCTCATTACGATTATGGTTTGAATATTCGTGAATTAAAGCTCTGTTCAAATTTGCGCTTGATACGTCGATGCGAGCTCATGCACTGCTTTGGTATGTTCGAGCTCAATTTAAGCAGCTTGTGTATGAATTTGTGAAAAATACTTGAGACTAAAAATGCTTGGAGAGTTGTAAAGTTTTCCAAGACATTTTTATTGATTCCACAAGGAGAATAGCACTACACATACTCACTGCGCATCTGGCAAACTCAAGGAAAAGATTTATACCAAAGATATCCTTTCACACGATCGTGAGCCAGCTCTTCCATGAGTTGACGACTTGCATCGACGCTGTCGACTAGTCGACGTCAAAATGAGAAAGAGACGGATTTGAGACTTATGAAGTCGTAATGCCATGGAACCGATGATAAACACTTGAGAAGAAGACTTCGTGTCTATTAAACTAATGTAATGTCATTTATTTACAATGTGCATGGCCGCGAAGCATTAAACTTAAAGTTGCGATAAAACATTTAGGACGTCATAAGTAATATGAAGCATAAGGACAAACGCACCCATTTGCGTGTTTGACAGTCTACCGGTAGTTTCCCCGACGTGAAGGACGTTTTTACGCGTGGGTGCTCTTGCGTCTTCTGCTTGTTAAATGTCTTTGAAGTTATAATTTCGTTCGCGTAGGATCAAAACGACTCCTTCGCGGTTGCGTTGCCGCGACTCCATGGTGTACCTTACTGGGAATTGGTGCAGGTTGAAAATGATCCCATGGAGTGTCAAAATGATCCCATGGAGAGTCTCTAAGTCTTGAAATTTTACAATATCAAACTGGCGATTTACTGTACAGGGTACATGCAAATTGAGAGCGCCGCCATCAAATCGAAAATTAACGTTATGTTGTAGATGTTTTGCTCAATATTTTCATGCCTGCACTCCATCTGCGGGCCGTTGCATATCAAAACAAGTAATTGGCACTGGAGAAGCCATCAAGAAGGATGTCAGCGATGAATGCGCTATGAAACTTTGCTTGTGCGACTTTGTAATGACAGGGTATCGCACTATCGGGGGGTTGTGCAATTTCGCATATTCTAAGTCAGGATCCACTTGAGTTTTCCCACGACAGACGAATCCAGAATAAGTTATCGTGGTTTTTCTAATATTTTGGGTGCTCTCATGCCCAGAGCCAAAGCTGCCACGAAGATTTTGGTCATCAATGTCTTCAGCTTCAGTAATCTCTAGTTTCCGGATATATCCGGTGACGACTATTCGTTGCAAGATCGTCATCGACAATAACTCGAGTAGCGTATCATTTAGTCATTGCATGAGCGTCTGTAGGTTTTAAAAGCTTCCTGTAGCTGCAGCCTTGGTTGTAGTTTCATCAGCAACCGAGGAGAATGTCCATAAATTCTGTAAAGATTAAAACAGTACGTTGAATTAGTGGATAATAATCAATAATTTATACGAATTTGCGTACTTGATTGGTTTAAATATGCTATATTTGTAAGTTGTCAAAACTCGATTGGTCCATGAAGACTGGCGTGGTGCTGGCTGTGGCAGCCGCGGCATCGATTGTGTCTGCCACGACAGCAGCAGCATATGTGTGGCATCGACTTCGCTCGGCAGCTTCCAAGCAGGTAAAGGAAGAGCTGAAAGTGCTGGCGAAGACAGAGCGTGAAGGCCGTGTCCGATTGCAGATTGCACTCGGTGCTGCCCAAGATCGTATCAAGCTCTTGGAAGCATCAGCCAGCAACGACAAACCAGCGATTCCACTCGTAACATTTCCAACGATTGGAACAATTGTCTCGCCGTACTCGACACGCAATGGTACTCCTCGCCAGCCTTCTCTCGTCGCGTCGTCCGTGTCAAAACTGGTATTGCACAAGCACGTCCCAACCACCACGCTATTGTCATTGAACGAATTCTCCCATGCCTGGGTCCTCTTTCACTTTCACCAGAACACCAACGTACACAAACCGTTTCAAAAGATCAAAGGCACGATCAAACCACCTCGATTGAATGGTCAATCTGTTGGTGTTCTCGCCACAAGATCGCCACATCGACCTGCGGCCATTGGTTTATCCCTTGCAAAGATTGTCAAAGTCGACATCGACAATGGATTTGTCTTGTTCCAAGGCCTCGACCTCGTCCACGCCACGCCTATTGTCGACATTAAGCCTTACGTGCCTTTCAGCGACACACCAGAAGACCATTTTGTCCCTGCGTTTGTGGGCAAAGAACACGCTGAAGGCGACGAGCCGCTCAAGATCACGCAGGTTGTATTTGAATCGCCCTTGGCCAAGTCAGCTCTTGAAAGTGCGTACAATGATTGCAAAGCCACGCGAGCCAAGGTGTCAGGCATCGAGCTATACGATTCCTTTGACACGTTCACGTCGTTTGTCATGGAAAACTTAATGCTCGACATGCGAAGCACCCGCGAGCGCACAGACCCCAAGTTTGACAGCTACCGCGTTACTCTTTGTGATGTCGTCGTGCAGTATAAAGTCGTAGATGGTCCTGAAGTCCACATCACTGGCGGCTGCGTCCTGACGGAGGACATGGCGCAACCTTTAAACAAAACTTAGAGCCACTGCAGTGTAGTTGCTATATATTCTAAACAACTCCAAATGAATCAATCGTTTTTACGCAGCAATATAAGCCGTGCTTGTGAGTACCTGGACTCGCATTTCAGACGAATTTTGCGGGCAAATCCTTGTGCTGGCCGCGTGTAATCCCTCAGGGCTGTCGTGAACACGCCCACTGTCGGCTGGTTCGTCAAGTTGGAAATTCTCACCTCGGCAATGTCTCCACTTGAAATCATATACAAAATTCAAGATAATTTTATTGAAATTTTGGTGAGGTGAGATATTATGACGGTGAGACAGTTGAATTGTGTAAAATAAACCAAAGCCAAGTCGTGAACAAGCCCACTGTGTGTCAACATAGTCGCTTTGCAGGGCTGGAGCTCCATTTTTCAATTTACGATGGCGACGACTGAGCAATTCCACGCAATTGACACCCCGAAGAGCCAATTTGGCCTGGGGGACAAAGCGCTCCAGCTTCGAAATGTGCCCAAGCTCTCGATCGAGTGGAAGATTGACGAGTTGTCGGTCCAAATCAACAAAGGACGCGGTCCAACTGAGACGAAAACAATCCTGAAAAACGTCAACGGCGCTGTCTCTGCTGGCGAATTTGTAGTGATCATGGGTCCGTCTGGCGCTGGCAAAAGTTCCATGCTCGACATTATTGCAGGACGCAACAAGAATTTTACCGGCCATGTCACGGTGAACGGCCAGCCTTGGAACAAAGCGCTCAACCAGCGAGCGTGTTATGTCATGCAAGACGACATTTTCTATCATACGTTGACGGTCCAAGAGCATTTGCAATTCCAAGCGGAGCTCCGGATGGGTAAGGCATATACTACCGCCGAACGCAACGAACGCGTCCAGTATGTCATTGACGAGTTGGGTCTTCGGAAATGCAAAGATTCTCAAATTGGCAGCGCAACAGTGCGGGGTATCTCAGGGGGAGAACGCAAGCGCCTAAGTTTCGCCACGGAATTGCTGACCAACCCATCGCTCTTGTTTGTGGACGAACCGACGTCGGGTCTCGATAGCTTCATGGCCGAGTCGATTGTGCAACAGATGCAACAGTTGGCACAGGAAGGACGCACGATCTTGACGACGATCCACCAGCCTTCTTCCGATTTGTTTGCACTCTTTGACTCGTTGTACTTGCTCTCGAATGGCCGTACGATCTACCACGGCAAGGCAGTCGACTCGGTCGCGTACTTTGCCTCCATCGGGTATCAATGTCCCAACTACATGAACCCGACCGACTGCTTTATGAAGCAAATCATCCAACTCGATCCTGAAGCCACGAAACGAGTGGACGGCATGGTTTCTCTCTGGAGCGACAACGAAGCCACGATTTTCAAGCCGACACTTTACTTTGCGTCCATGGAAGAGCTTGCAACCTACACAGACGCACGATTGAGTACTTGGAACCAGTTTGCTGTGCTTTGCAAGCGCAACGTGACTCGTCTTGTGAGGGACCAAATGGCATTTCGAGCTCGTTTCTTCCAGAGCATTTTCATCGCAATGGTTGTCGGCCTGATCTACCTCCAGCTTGACATGAGCCAAAAAGCCGTGCAAAGTTTCTCCGGGGTGCTTTTCTTCATGACAATCAACCAAGTGATCGGCCCATCCAACGCTGAATTCCTTGGGGTTCCACTGGAGCTGCCGATCATGGCGCGGGAGTACAACGGCGGAGTGTACAGCTCATCGATCTGGTTCATCGCAAAGAACATCAGCGAGCTTCCGATCCAAATCATCTTTCCGCTGGTTTTTCTTCTTCCGTTCCACCTCATGGTAGGGTTTGGTGCTAGTGACGCTGGGCTGTTTTTCACGTTCTATGGCTACATGGTGCTTCTCAACTCTCCAGCGACAGGGCTTGGTTACATGGTCGGTTGCATGGTCCGCCGCGTCGACTTGGCGCCGATCATCGGCGTTGTGATTGTGTTGCCGCTCATTCTTTTTGGCGGTCTCTTCATCAATACCGACGACATGCCAGCCTATTATATCTGGTTGGAATACATTTCACCACTCAAGTTTGCCTACCGTGGTCTCATGCGAGCTTTCTGGTCGACTATCACGACGATTCCATGCTCCGCAGACGTCGCCACTTGTGTGCACTCGGGATTCCAAGTCCTACAAAACAATTCTCTCGACACTGCTTCGGTTGCTGTTGACATTGTGGCTCTTCTTGGAATCAATGTTGGCTTTCGATTGCTTGGAACGATCTTTCTCGCAAAAAGTGTTGCCCAGCGCGATTGAGAGCATGACGAAATCGTGGTCAATAGTACGTTTTTGCATTAGACTTCATAACACTCAATAAACGATCTAAACAAAAATTTTCGTCAGTTAACGCAGTTGACAGTCTCAATGACGTACCATATTCAACTGAAGAAAGAGTAGATGTAGATAGCTTACCCCTTATAACAATTGCGGGGTGGCAATATCAGTCTCGCAGTAGGCTGAAAAATCCGTCGAAGTCAACGACGTCACCGAAGTCGCATATTCACAAAGATTGGTATCGTCTGAAGGCGTGGGCAACAAATTCCAATTGCTTGTTGCGCTTGTCGAATTATCGGTCGAGAGTTCGCTCCCAAAGAGCATTATCGCCGGGTGTGGTGTCGTTGAAGCCTCGCTGCCGTCGAGTACGATCATCATTGGATCATACATGGTGTTGAAATCGCCAGAATCAAGCATTTGACACAAGGAGCACTTTGTGCAGACGTTTGTCAAGACAGGAAATCCATGTTGTTTGATCGTCCATGCTCGGCTGCAATGCCGACAGGTTACCTACAGCCCAGGTCATTGCTGAATTGCAATTGACGTGACTTACAATGCCGCATTTCCAACAATTTAATCGCTGGCTCCATCGCTTGAACTTTTTACTGCACAAACAGCACGATGCTACTGCATCAAGAGGCATGAACGCTTCCATGTCCAAGCACGGAGTGCGACTCAATCGGTCTTCTCGGAGAAATCGGTCGATTTTTGATACGTGTCGGACGCGGCTTTTGAGGGAAATCTCGGCCAGCCTTGGAATCTGTCCAAGCGAATTGTAAATCCACTCGGACTTACCGACACCAACATTGGTATGCGTTATATACGTCACGTCCAAATAGCCTCGCCGATGTGACTCGAGCACGACGTGGCCACTGCCGTAGTCGCATTGACGTACAAGGCCCAGCGTGTCCTCTAGGCTTGGACAGCATTCAAGGTCCACTGAGATGAGAGAACAGACCCAGCCGCGTCGAGAGCCGACGTAGAATTCGTGGTGGCACTACGATAAGAGCGTGAGGTCGAAATGGAATTCAAAAGTACCTCGAGGAGGCATGAATCTCGGTTCTGGAAGAGTTTGCCGCCCCAGCTTTCAAAAGCTCGCCAATTGATTCCAATGCGTTCATAAGGTTGTTCCTCACTCGGTTTCACAAGCGCGTACAGCACGACGCTATCCATGAGCCGGTTGGCGAAGCGACGACAATACTCCTTGGCTTCGATCGTCGTTTCGTTTTTGAACAACGCGACGAATTCGTCCACGGCACCAACGACTTGCGTTGTACCTGCGTACATATACATCGTGCCATGCGTCGACGTATGAACTTTGTCTTCAGCTCGATAGATCTTGACATCTTTTTCGTCGGCACATAGCATCCAGTCCTGTTGTCGTTGCGCGCCTTGGACTTGTGCTTTGGCCACCTACGTTCTCCAGAGTCAGCAAGACGATTATCGTAACATGCAGCATTGAGTTGACCAAGACCATCGAGTTGTGCAGAGCGAGCGTCTTGAGGCCAACAACTTCATGGTCTTGTACCGTGGACAGATGAAATAGTGTTCAGGAAGTGGCAATTGCATTTAAAAAATAGTGGAGAGATAGCAGCAGTCTTCCTATGGCTTGGGTGGAGCTTGTCGTTGACCTCTTCCTAGCTGGAAAGGCAAGAGTTGAATATGATGTGCATGAAAGGAGCCAGGAAGAGGATGATGCGTTGTCCACAAGTGCAAAGTGCCTTTTTGTGCCATATCAATTGGACCACCATACAAAAACCAAGTATAAACTCGAAAAATATCTTTTGACTTTTTTGCCATCTGTGTCTGCAAAGTGACGTTCGTCAGTTGCAACAGCTCATCTGGTTCCACGGCAATGCAGAAAAGCTGCAGAAAAGCACCAAGAAGAGGAAATATCCACAAGCGAGAGAGGAATATATCGTAGCTGCCTCTCGAACGATCAATGGACGAATGCTCCAGAGGTCCTGGCGACGAGAGCGCTCGTTGAGTAAATACGAGATTTGTGATGTTATGTCAGGCAATGTGGCGATCCACGACAACGTATGTCGGGCTTCAACATTTCACGCAGGATTATCTAGGGCTTTCCATGACGATGGGCATCATCTGGATGGTATGTTGACGCCAAATATCCGTCAACAAGAGAGTGGGTGGGCGAACCAACTGTTCTACATTGTTCGACAAGTTACAAGCGAATGTTCTTCGTCAATCGCGGATCGGCAATACTATTGCAGGATTGTCCTGGGAAGGAGAGTTTTTCGTCAGTGTTTGTACACGTTGAGGAACTAAACTGCCTGAAGGAAAGACGTGGCGTCATATCTAATAAGGTCCTCCCTTTCATCACGTTTCCTTGGAAAGGAAACGTGGTCCTGATACCTGCACATTAAATGATGATGCACACATCAACCAATTTTTAAGAGTCACGCCTTCATTGGCCAAATACATTGATGTAAGGGCCTGGTCGGGGAACATTCCATCGATGCTTCAGGGACGGATTCAGGCTTCTGATTGGTCAATTCCAATAGTTTCCGGATAATGGAGTCGTTCATGCTTTTCGGATAATATCAGGCAGGATCCGCCTCAACAAGTCCGTTCCTGCTTCAGACTCATTTTCAAGAAAATCGAAAAAATACTCTTTGATATTTTCCAAAAAAACCTCAAAAAAATTCCGGATAACGTTCCTGCCTGGCAGGGATGGATTTCTTCTGCCAAGTCAGGGTCTTTGATGGAAAATGCTTTATCCACAACGTCAACACAAGATGTGAACTTGCAAATGATGAGCTATGGGCTTTGATGACTCGTAGGAACTCGAATTTACTCGAAACACCATGCTTGTACATCGAGCCTCTCGCTAGTTTACGTTGAACAAGTCAGAAACCACATTGCCTTGAATAATGCAGACCACTACAATAAGCATGTAATGAGCCAAGCTCGCTGATACACTCGAGCTAATAGACATTTTCCAAGTCGATACCTTTCAGTTTAGGGCAGAGTTTGCAAGCCGCAGCCCCTTGATTTGTCATTCTAGTCGGCGCTCAGAGATTGTCAAGACTAGAGCAAATTGGTTGGTTTATCATGTCGACAACTGGATAGATAACAAGAGATTGTAATACACCGATGGCGTATATAAGAAGCGATCAGGTTCCAATTGGAATGGAATGGTATGCATTGTATGCAGGGATTACATACTACAATGGTTCTACGCTCACTCGGCGCACTTTCATTTCCGCAAAGACGGGTTTCACCACAACCCCATTGTACTTGTGGCGTAAGTCCATCTTGGGCGTCGGTTCAAAGTCATACTTGCTCACGAGAAGGGCGACAATGACGAGAAGCTCGGCCATGGCAAATCGCTGTCCAATGCAATTCTTGGCCCCTGCACTGAATGGCATGAAATGAAAAGCATGCGATTTCCCATTGCGAAGTTCCAAGTCGGCGTTCCATGCTGACGTGCCTTCCACGAAGCGATCTGGAACAAACGTTTCCGGATTTGCCCAGTATTTTGGATTGCGATGCATGACAGCCATAAAGATTTGAACGACGGTGCCCTACGAATTTCAAGTTATTCGCTTCTCGCTCCATACCCTTCTTACCTTTGGAATAAACGTTGTCGAGCCGTCCGACATGGGCACAATGTCATCGCCAGTGGACTTTCGATGGGCAGTGGAAGCAACCGACGAATTCAAGCGCAAACTCTCATGAATGACTGCTTGAGTATATTCAAGCTCTGCCACGGCCTCCCACGAGCTCAAGGAACCATATTTTGCAATCACTTGGCTGTACTCTGAGCGCATGCGAGCAATGGTTTGAGGGTAGGAGGGCAAAATTCCAATGAGGAAGCAAAGGGCGCTGGTTGTAGTTTCATGGGCGACTAGGACGTTCGTCACGGTATGGGTCAGCGCCTCTTGTGGAGTCGCGCTCTCAAGGATCAAATCGAGCAAATCTTGGGGCTTTTTCGTAGCCAGCGCTTCCAACTTGTCGTAGATCAACTTTGATAGACACTCCTTCAGTGTCTTCTGGGCCGCGCGACGTTTGATCAAGCTTGGAAAAGGTAATTTGAGAAAGCCGGGAATGGAAAAGATCCCAACGGCGAGCAGTGGATTCAGTTCAACCATCGATTCCTTGTACGCTTCAAGGGCAGTCGGTGCTGCGTCAAAGTCGAATCCAAAGATGGACAGCCCAGAGATGGAGAGCATCAATTGGGGAAAGACTAGGATCGATGAAAGGAGCTGATGGACGTGAGACCTTACACTCAGAGAGGTTGACAGGCATATCGTGCTCACAAGCTGGCTCGAGGAGCTTTTCGCTGTACCGCTGCGTCTCGCTGGTGAATATGTCGACGAAGGATTTGATTTTCAAGGTTGCAAAAATCGGATTGAGCAATTTCCGATACGCATCGTGTTGTTTTCCTTCCGCGCTGAGCAAGCCGTCGCCGAGCATTGCATCCTACCCACAGTCATCGACGAAAAGCAGGTTCGCGTACTCGAAAGTAGTCCCTTCGGATAGGCTCGCGTGGATAATTGGCGTTGTTCGTGACAAGAATATGCTTCACGGCCGCTGGGTCTGAAACTTGGACACAATGGCTGAGGAACTTTCGCAAACGCACAACACCGCCGTACTGTTTGGTCCAGGACAAGAAAGGCTCTGGGTAGAGCCCTGTCGTCTTCCACTTCGCCATGCTCCCCCAAATGTCAGATCTAGAGATTTTCATCAATATGTACAGGCAGAACAAAGTCGAACGTACGCATGCCCCAGCAAGAAGCTTGACGGCGCAGGCCCTCCAATGTGGTTGAGCTGGTACGATTTCCATGCAAACTCAAGAAGAATAGACCCGGAGACAATGACGACAACCAGGGCAACAATCGTGGTTGTGTCGGCTGGGACAAAGTCTGAGAGACAATTTGAAGCGTTTGCTAGCATGCTTGATAATGCTAAAATGATATTACAGTTATGGCTCGATTTAACGTACCCTTCAACAATATTAATTTACAAAGTTTTCAGAGTCAATACAGGTATAGAAACATAAAGGTTATAATGCATTTATGATTATGAAACAGTACCTTTATAATTGTATACTATATAAAGTGTGCTAAGGTATTGATTTTCAGTGGGTACGTTAAATCGGGCTATGACTGTAATAGTATAAATGCTTTTGCACGTTCATGCACCCATGTATGATTCTTTCAAAATGCCGTGTTTTGTAGATTGAGAGAAAATGCAATTGTTGCTTGCTGTTGAAAGTTGCGACTGGTTGCTTTGAAAGTAGCGACTGGACTATCTCATGTGCCCTTGACTGTACTGACTGGACCATGCTGCAACCTTCTCTCCAGGGAAGGCACACTGTTGAATGCATTTGATCCCAACCGAAGAGCCGAAAGCGAGCACATCCTTTCGCGTGGCAGGTCGTCGATTGTTGTTGCGTCGGCGTACAGGTCGACAGATGTCCCCGAGTTTCGCTTCATGCAATAGTCAAAATTTATATCAGGGTATTATAATTGGGAATATTGAATATTGTTTTATTTTTCAAACATTTATACAATTAACAGTGTAAGACGTAATACTGTCAAAATAAATAAACCAAACAAAATAAGTTTATACACAATATTAATTTGAAAAGGGAAATGATGACTGGGGGACAACTATAACGACAAAATGTGATATCCATGATTACTTCACAGGTCGAAGTGTTCTAAAGTGCAAATCGACACGACAGCATGGAGAAGATGGCCTCTCGTGACGAGACAGTATTGACGGCCTGCCTTTCACTCACGACGCAAGATCTCGCAAGACGTCGAGGCGGTCAATGGATCGAGATGAGTTTCAAAACCCTTGTGCAGTGAGACCAGTGTGGCTCTAGCTTCAGATGTTTACGACGAATGGTGTCTCATTTGGGTACATTACAGTACCTGTTGTCAACACGAAGCCCACTGCCACCTCCTCAATGACTTCAATCTAGAGCATTCAGTTAGCATGCTTCAATCTCGTCGTAATTACTTAGAACGAGTTGAGACTTTAATCCTTGAACAGTTTGATAAATGAGAAGTCGCTGACGCGCGTCGACTGTCTATTTGAATGCAGTGCCTATCTTTTCCACTTTCTTCAATTTGGCAAGTTTTTTCTGCTTTCGTACTTCCTTCCTCTGCGTCGAGCCATCGAGTTATTCTCCATGCAGCTTTCGCAATACGCACGAGGCATCCCCACGATTGATTCTTCCAGCCACCCGACCATTATGATTGTGATACCGTCAATTATAACCAGCAATGGAACGACTGGCTTGTTGGATCCTTAAACTCTGCAAGTCTGAGGGCTATCCGGTGTATGTGCCCTGCGCCTTTCGCTGTGTGAGTCGACGTAGAGATTTGAGATTATTGCACACCTACGCTCAATCAATGTAGCCATGAATGTCCGTGATTATCAACTCCAGGTTGATGGTTCATTCAGCACCTTCAAACGCTACGAGACTTCAAATGCAGCCTCTTTGTATATATTCTTCTTTTGCGGTCGCTTGGTCGTACTGGTGTCCATTGGCCTTCGTGTCTTGTATAAGTCGCGCCAAGTCAACCATATCGAGGGGCCACCGCTGTCGAGCTTCCTTTTTGGTCATTTGAACGAGAGATTTGTACATTTCCTTCCCAAAGAAACTGTAGGAATCAAGTGTATGCCAATGCTGTCAGGTGGAATACCCAGGACCACTACACAGAATCGTTCATATCTTGGACCAAGCAGTATGGTGGAGCTGTCTGTTTAGGAAATCTTTCTTGAGCTCCTGCTTCATCTTCACTGATCCCGAAGCCGTGCAACATGTCGACTCTTCCATGATTAATTTCTGGGCGATGGATAGCTTAGCGCCGAGGGAAAGCAGCAGTGTTCATCAACCAAGCCCAGCATTGTTGTAAAAGTTATCTCGACTTTGCGTGCGGTTGCCAAACGCCAGTCAGTCTCTACACACTCGTGGTTATACCTCCCATTCAGCTCAGGAAGCGAGGATTGTATATTCCACAGAGGTTTGCCCTGGCGGAGCTTCAAGTGATTGTAGATGAGCAAATACGACTAGACACCAACGTCCAAGATGAACTTGCGCCATGATTTCAATGCCACGATGCTCAAACCAGTGCAAGTGGAAATAACCTGTGCATCGAGTGTGGGCTTAATGTCCACCAATACTCGAAGTCGGTCATGGTGTTCCAACTACTGTCTTCATGTGCCTTGGCAAAGCATACAAAGTGCTTCTAGCGATCTCAACACTGGCGTCTTGTCGGAGTCGATGCATGTTGTTATATTTTGACTTTGGGTCAGACTTTCAGATCCAGCACTCTTTGTTGATATTCCGCCCATCTTTGGAATCCTGTCAACTTCAGCTCATCCACAAAAAACAACCAAATGCCAATCATCTCCCAAACGAATCCAGCCGAAGTCCATCGAATCTCGCTCGATGACGTGGCAAGATCAAATCCTCCGCCTACATAATCACATTCAACGTGTAATCAAATATCTCATTTGGAGCAGCAGCAGCAAACGACTTTGCACTTGAGGTTGCCTTTTGACCACTTTGACGTTGTAAACAATTGAATTTGCATTTGTTGCTCCTCTCAATGTGCTCATGATATTCTGTGGAAGGATTTAAGACGTGAAAGGCAAGCTTTGTGGATAACCTCGCGAATTGGAGATCCACATTAGCGATTCCTGCATTTGTTCCTAGCGTTTCCTCATAACGATTGGGATTGGTCAACGTGTGACCAAGACTCTGGAATGATGAACTCATGTGAAGGTCGTGAGATCTTGACCCGTTCTTCAAGTTCATTTTCGAATTGAAGATGGCGACGACAAGTCGAGATTTCCACACGATTGACACGCCAAAGGAAGGACTCAACCGTGATGGGTTCGCCACAGACCATACGCTTCAGCTCCGCAAGGTGCCAAAGGTCTCGATCGAATGGAAGATTGACGACTTGTCGGTACAAATCAAGAAATCCCGTCGTCAAATCGAGACGAAAACGATCCTGAAGAACGTCAACGGGGTTGCCTCGGCGGGAGAACTTGTCGTGATCATGGGACCATCAGGTGCTGGGAAGAGCACAATGCTCGATGTCATTGCAAGCCGCAATACAAAGTTTGAAGGACACGTCAAAGTAAACGGAGAGCCATGGAACAAAACGATCAACAAGCGAGCTTGCTATGTCATGCAAGACGATGTATTCTACTATACACTGACTGTTGAAGAGCATTTACGATTCCAAGCACAACTCCGCATGGGCAAATCCTACACAACTCAAGAGCGCCACGAGCGTGTTCAATATGTGATTGAAGAATTGGGTCTTCAGAAGTGCAAAGACACTCAAATTGGCAATTCCGTCGTCCGCGGCATCTCTGGCGGTGAACGCAAGCGTCTTAGCTTCGCGACGGAAATCTTGACCAACCCATCGCTCCTCTTTGTGGATGAACCAACCTCTGGCTTGGACAGTTATATGGCCGAATCGGTAGTGCAACAAATGCAAAAGCTGGCGCGCGAAGGACGTACGATCTTGGCCACGATCCATCAGCCATCGTCCGAACTCTTTTCGCTCTTTGACTCGCTCTACTTGCTCTCGAATGGCCGCACGGTGTACTACGGCAAGGCGGCCGACTCGGTTGCATATTTTGCCTCCATCGGGTATCAATGCCCCAACTTTATGAACCCAACCGACTACTTTATGAAACAAATCATCACACTCGATCCAGAAGCCACGAAACGAGTCGACGACATGGTAGCTCTGTGGGAAACGAAGGAACTGACCCTCGTCCAGCCACAGCCTGAATACGCCTCGATGGAAGAACTCTTCTTGTACAACGAGTCACGACTGAGCGTCTTTGGCCAATTCCGCGTCTTATGCGAGCGCAACATCACGCGTCTCGTGCGTGACCGCTTGGCTTTCAAAGCTCGATTCTTCCAGAGCATCTTTATCTCGGTGGTTGTCGGGTTGATTTATCTTCAACTTGATATGAACCAAACGGGCATCCAGAGTTTCTCGGGCGTGATTTTTTTCATCGTGATCAACCAAGTCTTTGCATCGGCCAACCCTGAATTCATCTCAGTGCCGCTTGAACTGCCCATCATGACGCGCGAGCATAGTGGCGGCTTGTATGGAACGATTACTTGGTACATGGCGAAAAACTTGAGTGAGTTCCCCCTCCAATTGATTTTTCCAATGATCTTGCTCATCCCCCTCTACTTTATGATTGGCTTTGGACCGAGCAATGCGACTGTGTTCTTCAGCTTTTATCTGTATATTATGCTGCTCTGCTCGTCAGCAACTGGACTTGGCTACATGGTGAGCTGCATGGCCCGTCGTGCTGATCTTACTCCAATTCTTGGCATTGTGGTCATTTTGCCGTTGGTTCTCTTTGGCGGTTTATTTATCAATGCGGACGACACGCCCGACTATTTTATCTGGCTTGCATTTATTTCGCCCCTCAAGTATGGTTTCCGAGGCGTCATGCGAGCATTCTGGATCACGATTAATGACATTCCGTGCATTCCAGAAGGTCGAAGTTGCGTCCGCAATGGCAATCAAGTCCTCGAGAATGCCTCTCTCAACAGTGCCTCCCTGGCCACCGACGTTGGTGCACTCATCGCAATCAACGTTGGATTCCGTCTCATTGGTCTCCTCTTCCTCGTGAGAAATGTCAAGAAGCGCGAATAAGTCGACAGACTTGGTTGATTAAATTTATGAAATGCACACTATGCAAAACGAAATCCATGCTGAATTAATCTTGTCGAAGTGTTAGCTTAAACTGCGTAGAGATATCCTAATGAAATAGATTGATAAGAAGTGCTACAATTCTAATGAAGAAACACACACAACAGCCACCCAGGCACGAAATTTCATTTTCTAAGAGTAATTTTTCAAAGATAGCCATATTGAACTGTAAACAAGACTAATCGCATTATTTATTCATAATACATCGTTTTAGCAAGTCGAATTTACGACTTGGAACTTCGGATTACCAACGGTTCGAACTTCGATGAAGTCGGGAATTTGGTTGGCGTGAGTTGGGGATTTCATTCTCCGAACCGACTTTCACTTGCCAAGTCGTAAAAAGCTCGTAGTGTTGTTCATGGGTTAGAAGAACGCGAAACAAGTTGTTTGGACAGACGAGATGGACGAAGCCCTCTTAAAGGAAGTTGTCCGTCTTGGGCCGTACGAGGTTGGCCACGGCAATGTCATGGCGGCGTGGAATAAGGCTGCGCTGGCAATGAGTGATTTTGACTCGGCTCTCACGGGTCGGTCATGCCAAGCCAAGTGCGACAACTTACTGGCAAGCTTCGAACGGAGCAACAAAGCAAGCCTTCGAGCATCAGGGGTGGACGAAGACGAGGATAATCTCGTCAAAGCTGAAACAGGACATTCTTGATGGCCGTGAAGAAATCCGACAGCGAAAGATTCGTAAACGTGATGAGGAGAAAGATCGCACTGACCAGCTAGAAGTTGCTGGCGAAAGAGCATGCAACGATGCCGAAGAACGCGTGGCTAAAAGAATGGCTTTGTCGTCAAAGAGCAATGAAACAAGCCAAAAGAAAGAGTCTAAGAGTGACCCGATTGACCAATTGTTAGCTTTTGAGCGCAAACGACATGAAGACGACCATGCTTACAGAATGGAAAGACTGGAATTCGAAAGAAATGAGCAACAACAACGTCGCATCGAGCAAAGACACATGACAATGCTATTAGAAAAATTGATTAATAAGCTAACCGATTAATTCAATGAGCTACGGGCTTTGCAAGTATTCTTCAAGCTCTGGAGGATTGAGGCGAAAGTATGAACTGTTCGTGTTTCCGCGTCGGCAGCACGTCACGCAGTTGGTTAGAAGTATTGCAATCTTGTAGATTTTTGAGATGGGCGACTTTCCAATGCACATCTTGTGTCGATTCTCTAAATGTGACCAATATCGTATGATCTGTGAGTATGACCACTCGATACTGACTCTGACACGGCTCATACTTTTGTTTACTTCATGCTGAGCAGCATTGATACGTGAACCAGAAAAGGGTGATGCAAATTGCTCGGATCTGCCATACGCTGGATCACCAAAAATTATATAGCCACGGAATCGTTGGTCATTTTTCAATGCTGTTTCAAGTTTCGACCGTCGCAAAATAGTTAAGTCGTGCCGTCGTCCTTCTACAGGACCAAATACATGGACAATAATTCCATCGGGGGTTACAAGGGTTTGGAATTTGAGTGAATGCTTTCGCTTGTGCCCATTGTAGACCGATCTTTGAGCTGCGCTGTTTAACGGGCGAGAGCATGCCCGTACAGTGCCATCGATAAATGCCCACACGTTGTCTATCTCGGCACCTTTACATTTGATAGCATCACAAAAGGTTTGAAGCCGCTGAGCCACACGGTCATGATCCAAGTACAATATTCGTTTGAATCGAGCATGCAAATGGTCAATTGTAAATAGAAATATGTTGGACATGGCGCTGATCGATCGTCCAAAGAGATCTATGATGTCGATCCAACGATCTGCAACTGCAAGACGACGCAGGAGAATGCAAACAGCCTCAACCGATGAACATCGGGTTCGTTCAGGTGTGAGTACTATATCAGGTAATCCGAAGCAGTGAATAAGTCGCATGATGTCCATTCGATTGAATCGGAACTTGGACATGCATTCGCTGTCGTTGAACTTCGAAAGATCGAAAGTGGTGTTGTGGATGGGTATGCGATCACGTAGGGAACAGTGGCGTAGCAGGATATTCAGCTTGGCAAGAAGTGAGCACCGTGCGGCGAACAGGACAGCTTGAGTTGGTGTCAGGCACATAATCCGGTTTTTGCAGGCTAGAATCCGGTTGAGAGGCTTATCTGCAGGATGGATAGCCTGTATTTTCGATTTAGTTGGATCGAATGTCTTTCATCCCATACATTTCTCAATATAAAATATTTGTTGCAGCACAAATCGATTTTGCGGGAGACACGTCCTGCAAAAGCCAGATTAATTCTAATTGGATAAAATATAGATCCCCAAGATGCAGTCAGGTCGCATTTGGGATGGCAACAAACGAAGCTCGCCGTGAGTCAACACGGCAAGACATCATCGACCACAGGGTGTCCGAGTCGACAAAGGCAGGTTATAAAAGTGCGTTAAACCAGGTGAAAAAGTGGATACGACAGTATGGAGATGAAAGCATGTTAACTGCGAGCGATGAGATAGACCTGGCAGCTTTCAACTACAGTCATTTTGAGTCCTTTATCATCTGGATGCATCAAAACACCGACAACAAGCCAGGAACTTTGTCAAACTATAGATCTGCCATGAAAGATTTCTATAAGCGAAAGAACTTATCACTACCTCCAGAGTATGAAATCGACATGAAAACAATTTTCCAAGGTACGTCTCAAACATGCCTTCTGATAGTTTTTAAATGCATCATAGGTATACGTCGAATGCACACCGATTACAATCAATCAGGCAGTGTGAAGAACTCTGGTAAAAAACCAATGGGATACTCTTTGTATGTTTCTTTATGTTCAGAGTCCTTATTGCTCATAGATGGCGGCTTCACCCATCTTTTCCTCGTTCTAACTTGGAACCTCATGTGTCGGTCTGTCTCGACACAGCAAATTCAATTTGAGCACTTGAGTTACGAAGAACATGCCATTGGTGTCCGTTTCTTCAAGACAAAGACAGACCAAGCTGGTGAAAAATATAGTGATCCTAAACATTTGTACGCAAATCCATTATGTCCAACTACTTGCGTGTTCTTGGCATTTGCGATCTACTTTGCTTCAAACCCACAACTGCAACCACAGTGTCTGTTTCCCGGTGGGAGCCAACGTGATCGTTTCGGAAAATGCTTATCTAAACTCGTGGCGAAAGTTTCTTCTCAAAATGACAAGGCATCTAACTCTATAGGCACTCATTCCATCCGGAAAGGTGTCGCGACATTTGCGTGCTCTGGAAGCACCAGTGGTCCGTCGATTGTGAGTGTCTGTCTACGATGTGGGTGAACCCTGGGCAATGTTCTAGAATGCTACATGCACTATGAGCGTGCTGGTGACGAATTCCTCGGTCGCGTTGTTGCTGGTTTGTCGATGTCTAGTTGTGATTTTTCCATCCTTCCTCCACATTTTCCAAATCTGGATGATCCCGACCTCCGTCATTGCATCAAATTGATTTTTCCAAGTTTGTCTGCAAGTGGCTCCTTGGTCCCTATATTGGCTTTATGTTTGGCTTCGCTTGTCTATCACAAGGCTTACCTCCTTGATTTATTACCTCGGATGCATCCTCTCCTCTCTACACCATTATTTCGTTGCCCTGAGATTGAATCTTCTTTATCTAGCATGCTGTAAGTGAAATCGCAAACTCTAAAGCCCACTGGCATTCCACCTTACGTTGAAGTGTACACTCATCTAGAAAGAAGTCGGGAGTCAAGTGAGCAAATTCCTGACATTATTCTACATCGTATTGAAAAGCTTCTTGACGACTATGGTTTGGCCTGTGGACAATTGTCAAAGTCTGTGCTTGAATCGACGTTGACCCATGTTCTGCAGAATATGGGTTTTCAAACCAATCATAATATGTCTCCTACACGACAACAAAATGAGCCTATCCGTCGTCACGCCGAAGTCTTTACGTGGGGTGGAGCTTTTCACGCTGTGCCGCGCGGTTTTTCTTTTCCTCTTGTTGATGCATCGGCAGCCTGGCAATTGTGGTGGTTGGGGAATGCTCAAGCGGGGCTGCCGCCGTTTCGTTTTATTAAGACTGCTGACTTGGAATCGAAAAAGCAGCGGCGTCTGCTTTCGGAGTGGAAATTTGCCATGACCCAATTCCACAAACAACTCGAGATTCGGACAGGAAGAACAATGCCAACGCAACCAACAGAGGAAGACACAGCCCAGGCTTTCCATCATGTTCTTGAGTACATTCTAGAGGTGAGTCAAGTAGGCTTACACAAGCGGATGCGTCGCGTACCTCAGCTGAAGCTTGTGTCGATCATTCGAGATGTCCGACGCGCTGTCGCCATGCAAAACCAATAATGAAAATTTTCTATTCGTCACATTTTAGTATGATTTGGCCAATCAAAATCTACCGGATTTGCGTCCTGCAAATTCCTACATTATCAAATGGATTATCCGTTTGCAAGTCATTTTACGGATACTAAGTTCGAAGTGCGCGTGTCTTTGTCCTCGAAGACAAGTCGGAGATTTGATTCAAAAACAGGACTTGCTAAAACGATCTAACATACGATTGCTGTTTACAGTTTTCGAAATCGAGAGGCATGTGCTCACCACCAGACTTGTGGTTTCCTCTGAATGGCGACCTGTGCTTGGCCACAGCGACCATTCGAGAGAAGGTCAAAGGATGCTATGTTTATACCTGAATCTTGAGAGCTGCTTAGCCAAGAGCCATGAGGTCGGTTGATGTTTTTCTACGAGTGTCGTTTCTTTAGCACGAACAAGTACAAAGTTGAATCTTTTGAAGTTTAGCAGGGAATATGGTTGTATAAAATTCAAGCTGCTCGTGACTATCGATGCGATCCTTGTTTCGGCCGTTTATTCTTGCCTATCAGCATTTTACAGCATCTCCTGCATTGTCGTAACTGGAACTAATCAAGGTGTCGTCATCATATTTTTCATGTCATTTTGTTGTAATCACACCAAGTTCAACTCTTTGAGCTGAACAGTCACTGCAGCTTCTATGCATTCCCTGAAGTGTTTCTTAGCTTTAAAATGCACTGGACGCTTGATTATCCAAGTGAATAGAAGCCAGATAGACTCCTGCAGTCCTCCTCGAGCTGCAGTATTGTTCATCTCTATGGTGGCTTGTAAATTACATTTTTTTACTGTGCGCCTGGTTGAAATGAAATGTTGAACTTTTTTCCGAAACGACGAACAGACAACTTCATCTTTCTTCCGAGTTGACGCTCATTTCTGAATTTGTCATGATCAATTCGGAGCAATTCCACGTTATCGATACACCAAAAACAGACTACGTGATTGACACCGCTCAGCATCTTCGCCATGTTCCAAGACTTTCACTAGAATGGAAGATTGACGAAATGTCTGTTCATGTCAAGAAGAGTCGGCGTCAAGTGGAGACGAAAACAATTTTGAAGAATATCAATGGCGTCGCATTACCTGGAGAATTAATTGTGATCATGGGTCCATCTGGCTCTGGCAAGAGTTCCATGCTTGATATCCTAGCTGGACGAAACAAAAGTTTCCAAGGCCATGTGAAAGTGAACGGCGAAGCTTGGAATCAAGTTACCAACCGCCGTTCTTGTTATGTCATGCAAGATGATCTCTTTTATCACACTCTGACTGTTGAAGAACATTTACAATTCCAAGCCCAGCTTCGCATGGGTGAGTCAAGCACTCTTGAGCAACGCAACGTACGTGTTCAATTTGTTCTCGAGGAATTTGGGCTACTGAAATGCAAAGATTCATACATTGGCAATGCAGTCGTGCGGGGAATATCAGGTGGTGAGCGCAAGCGTCTCACAATTGCCACTGAGCTTTTGACCAACCCATCGCTCTTGTTTGTGGATGAACCAACGTCTGGTTTGGATAGTTTCATGGCCGAGTCTGTCGTCCAACAAATGCAAAAGCTTGCTCGTGATGGCCGGACGATCTTGACCACGATTCATCAGCCATCGTCGGGACTCTTTTCACTTTTTGATTCCTTGTACTTGCTTTCCAATGGGCGTACAGTTTACTATGGCAAGGCCAGCGACTCGGTGGATTATTTTGCATCCATCGGATATCAATGCCCAACCTATATGAACCCAACGGACTATTTCATGAAGCAAATCACCCAACTCGATCCCGAAGTCTCAAAACGAGCACAAAGCTTGATCGCACTGTGGGAAGACAAGGAACAAGTCCTCCAGGTATCTCCTGAAGAATATGCTTCTGTGGAAGAACTCGCTGCCTACGACGAGTCTCGACTGAGTGTGTTTGGCCAGTACCGTGTCTTGTGCAAGCGGAATATTACTCGCCTCATTCGTGATCGATTGGCATTTCGTGCTCGATTTTTCCAAAGCATTGTGGTCTCCGTGCTTGTCGGGTTAATTTATCTCCAACTTGATTTGAACCAAACGGGTATTCAGAGTTTCACGGGCGTGCTCTTCTTCTTTGTGATCTTTCATGTTTTTAGCTCGGCCAACCCTGAATTTATTGCCATCCCGATGGAATTGCCCATCATATCCCGAGAGAACAATGAAAGTTTGTATGGCGCTGCGACTTGGTATTTGGCGAAGAACACCAGTGAGCTCCCCTTTCAACTGATCTTCCCCCTCGTCTTTCTTATTCCCATCTACTTTTTGATCGGCTTTGGCTCGAGCAACGCCACGCTTTTCTTTACATTTTATCTCTTTGTCTCGCTGCTCTGTTCGACCGCGACGGGGATTGCGTACATGGTAAGCTGTATGGTCCGTCGAGCTGATTTAGCCCCGATCGTTGGCGTGGTGATTTTGCTGCCATTGATTCTCTTTGGCGGACTCTTTATCAACTCGAACGACACAACAAACTATTTCATTTGGCTCGAATACATATCTCCTTTGAAATATGCCTACCGCGGGATCATGCGAGCGTTTTGGACATCTGTGACCGATATCTCGTGTACTCCAGCTGGTCGAAGTTGCATTCATTCGGGAGATCAAGTGCTCAAGAACATGTCGCTCGATAAGGCCTCAATTGGCGTTGATGTCGGGGCTCTTATTGCACTCAATATTGGTTTTCGAGCTTTGGGATTATTCTTCCTTAGCATCAATATTAAGAAGCGCAATTAGCTCAGCAATGAAAATCCATTTATATATCTTCTTCTCAACGCCTTCTCAAGCCCTCACGCAGACGCTTTAATGGAGAGTCACTTCCTAGCCTGTTGCAATTCTGACGGCGGGAGACACACGTTGGTTTACCTCTCTCAATACTCGTTTTCATGTGGTTTGTGTTGGTTTGACTACTTCTGCACCTTTAGTTGCAACGGGAGCTCCCACAGGATAGTTTCAACGACTTTCGTGACGATTGCTTCCAAATCTCGGGCTTGGTAACGAGGGTGCTCGTGTATAGTGGCTCATGTAGGCAAAAAATCTCTAGGAGGACTTGAAGTTACCACTAGAACTTGCGTATTTCCATTTGTCACTCAGTACCTACTGCACAAAACGTAGAAGGCCGTAATGTGCAAAGGAGAACATTGATAGGTACCAGTAGTGAATAATAACAAATAGTATGTGGATGTGGTCACTTTCGGTAAACAACAAAGTCAAAGTACATGTGTCCTCAACTAAAGGCCGAGCTGAACAACCAGTGCCAAGTCACACTGAATCAGGTCAAGGTCACTGAGATTTTCATGGTGTGAACTCGAATTGGAAAATTGACGTGCATGGAGCTTTCTTAATATAAAACAAATCATCCAACTCGATCCTGAAGCCACAAAACGAGTCGACCGCATGGTTGCGTTGTGGGAAGACAAGACGACTGCTTTGTCCGTCGAGCCGACTCCAGCGTATGCTTCCATGCAAGAGCTGTCGACTGACAAGGGATCGCACCTTGGCGTATGGGACCAAACGATTCTTTTGATCCAACGCAACGTGACTCGACTTGTGCGGGATCGCATGGCCTTTCGAGCTCGTTTCTTCCAAAGCATCGTTATCTCTGTGGTTGTCGGGCTCGTCTACTTGCAGCTGGCCATGGAATCCAGAGTTTCTCGGGCGTGCTCTTCTTCATTGTGATCAACCAAGTCATGATGCCAGCGTCGTCCGAGTTTGTGGCGGTGCCTCTGGATTTGCCCATCCTCTCTCGAGAGTACAAGAGCAGTTTGTACAGCGCGACCACGTGGTACATGGCCAAGAACGTGAGCGAACTGGCGTTTCAGATCGTCTTTCCGATCATCTTTCTCATTCCGCTCTACTTTATGATCGGCTTTGGCCCGACCAACGCGTCCGTCTTCTTCAGCTTGTACGTCTTCATCGTGCTGCTCAACTCGACGGCGACGAGGCTGGGCTACATGGTGAGCTGCATAGTTCGTCGAGCCGACTTGGCTCCTGTGATTGGCATTGTGATGCTGCTACCGCTTGTTCTCTTTGGTGGTATTTTCATAAATGCAGACGACACGCCAGACTATTTGGTATGGCTGGTCTACATATCGCCATTCAAATACGGCTACGTGGCATCATGCGTGCATTTTGGACCTCTGTGACGGATATCCCATGTATTCCTGCTGGTCGAAGTTGCGTACAGAATGGCCTCCAAGTGCTGGAGAACGCCTCGCTCGATTCGGCATCGATGGCAGTAGACGTGGGGGCGCTCCTAGCGATCAATCTTGGCTTTCGCCTCCTTGGATTGTTCTCCTCGCCAAGAACATCAAGAAACGCGATTAAACTTTCCCTAGTTATCCTGTTTACTTAATCCCGACTGCGATACTATAGTCGCTCGAACTTCGTCGTAACAAGGTTAATAAATTCTACTTTTCGTACTGCACACTGTATTGTGCTTATAAACGCAGTATGATCGGAATCAACTCATAATCCTTATCAGTGGAAAGCCAATGTCGAGATTTGTTACAAAATTATACAACCAGTACAGCAATTCAATTCGAAATCGACCACAGCCGTTCAAATTCATCGTGCCAGAGATCTCGAAATCGCCAAAGTCCACGGCCGATTTATGGCCTTGACTTCTATTGCCTTCGTTGCATCAGACCTTTTGAACTTGGAAACCCCTGCACCCCTTCAAAAATTGTGACAAACCTGCATTCCCATGCAGAAAAGCACTCAAGTTGACGTTGTAATCAAGTGAAAATGGTAAACTTGCAATTTCTTGACCAATGAACGATGTCGAGACGATGACGAAGATCACGATGGAATTCCTAGTCGTTCTCTCCCATCGCCATCGTCGCAACGACCAGCAATGACAGTCCAGCCAGAAAAGGCGTGGCGATCTTCCACTGAATCATTTTCGAATTTGCACACAGAAGCCATGGCGACGACCAAGATGGACGAACATTATATTGCCATCCAAACGCCAAAGGTTGGCGCTGATATTCTCGTGGATGTCCCCAAGCTAACCCTCGAGTGGAAAGATGTCAACATGAGCGTCAAGATCAAAAACCAAGTGACGAAACAAGTCGAAGACAAACAGATCCTTCGAGAGGTCAGTGGCTATGCGACGCCTGGTCACCTTGTCGTCCTCATGGGGCCGTCGGGTGCTGGTAAAAGTTCCATGCTGGATGTCATCTCTGGCCGCAACAACAATTTCACAGGATCCGTCACCGTCAATGGGCAAAAGTGGACCAAAGCCATGAATCGATACGCCTCGTATGTGATGCAAGACGACATTTTCTACGCCACGCTCACGGTGAAGGAACACTTGATGTACCAAGCCAAACTGCGCATGGGAAAGACATTTAATGCCGTGGAGCGTGAAGCACGAGTCGATTATGTGATTGACGAATTGGGCTTGACAAAATGCCGAGACTCTCAAATTGGCGGTGTCGCGGATGTTCGTGGCCTGTCGGGTGGGGAACGCAAACGATTGAGTTTTGCAACGGAGATTCTGACAAATCCATCCTTGTTGTTTGTGGACGAACCCACGTCTGGCTTGGACAGTTTTATGGCCGAGTCAGTGGTGCTCCAACTCCAAAAGCTCGCTCGGGAAGGCCGTACGGTGATTGCCACGATCCATCAACCCTCGTCTGAATTGTACACATTGTTTGACCAACTTTATCTCCTCAGCGGTGGTCAAACCGTCTACAACGGCAAGGCGTCTGAAGCTGTGGATTACTTTGCGGCTTTGGGTCATCAATGCCCAACGTACATGAACCCCACGGACTATTTCATGCGTCAAATCATCGTCTTGGATCCACACTCCGATGCCGCGACTCGCGTGGACGGTCTCGTGAAGGCATGGAAGTCTCACAACAGTGCCGTTGTCGAGTCTGGTTTCACGTTGGAGCTGCCAGACGATTCCAAAACTTATGAAAGCTCGCACTTGGGTGTCTGTGGTCAATTGTCGCTTCTGTGCAAACGAAATGTGACTCGACTTGTCCGAGACACACTCGGCTTCAAAGCCCGTGTCGGTCAAACTTTATTTATTGCGCTCATCGTTGGCTTGATTTACTTGCAACTCGACATGGACCAAGCTGGCATCCAGAGCTTCTCAGGGGCGATGTTTTTTGTCGTGATCAATCAATTTTTCTCCAACGCGACCCCTGAATTCGCCGGCGTCCCGATGGAACTACCCATCATGATTCGCGAATACAAGGGCGGACTGTATCATGCCTGGGTATGGTACTTTGCCAAGAACTTGAGTGAACTGGTGTTTCAAATTTTCTTTCCAATGCTCTTTTTGATCCCAGTCTACTTCATGGTTGGCTTTGGGGGAAATGCCGGTGTCTTCTTCACGTTCTACGTCTTCTTCGTCTTGATTGCCAGCTCCGCCGTTGGTTTGGGGTACATGGTTGGGTGCATTGCCCGTCGTCCTGAAATTGCCCAAATTCTCGGTATTGTGATCATCCTTCCCCTTTTAATCTTTGGTGGTCTTTTCTTGAATGCCAACAATACGCCAGCCTACTTCTCATGGCTCGAATACATTTCGCCACTTAAGTACGGCTACCGTGGCATCAGTCGAGCATTCTGGAACTCAGTCGAATCAATTCCATGCTCTCCTGATTCCCCATGTCAAGCCACAAATGGGCACCAAGTTCTCCTCAATATGGCGTTGAACAAAGGCTCGATGGGCGGTGACATTGGAATGCTCCTTGCAATCAACGTTATGTTTCGCACGATTGGTGTCGTCTGGCTTTGGCTCAACATCCGCCAAAAGAACTAGGCTGTTGACGTAGATTACGCACTATCATAATTCTTATTCATAAACAAACTCATTGATAACCTTCGATCAATTCAAAGCATCCATCCATCGAAGGCTTGGCAGCATTTACAATATTAAACATGGTATGTCGGCTCCCTCGTTTCGGTTACACTATATCTATTAGTTTCATCTTCTAAATGCTCTAAGATAAGAATACCACGACCAAGAGATTGCCCAGTCGTGCACTGCTCCGTGGACTCAATGACTCGGACTTGGCATTTCATGGAGGTGCTGAGTCGTTGTATTTCGTGCATTGCAGCCCTCATTGTAGTGTACGTTGAGATTGATGCATCGATTAGAAACTAGACGGCACCGCAAGTCCAAATGCCAAACTCAACGCGTATACGAGTCCACTCATTTCCCAACTTCTCCCTGTCCTGGTTACCAACCCACTTGAAATTAAAGCTCAGCTCAAGTCGATGGAAAACCTCACGGCACAGGGTTTTGTTGCCTACGTGGACGTTGATAGCTCGAACAACATCAGGTTGCAAGAAAGATGCATGGCACTGACTACTTGTACAACATCAATTATATTGAAACATTCCTGACAAATGCCCTCGGTGGATATAATGCATCGAACTCTTGGATATTGGTGGATTGTAGCTTCTCTGGCATTGTTTTCGAGGACACGACATGTATGTAGCTATACCTTATGGACAAAAGTATGGTAAATTTTACAACCGTTGTGGCAATCACACTGACAACTGACCGCCCCGACAAAAAGCTCCGTTCCACCTCTGGAGCAGTTGTTTCAGTCGTCACACCAATAGCAACTATGACTGTCAACAAGGACGCGACCACAGTCACAAGCTCCCAATTAGCAGTTTACGATGTTGCAGTGGGCTTGACATTTCCTTATGAATGGGAAAGGTTTGAACCAGTTACTTTGGAAGAACTAAACCCGTTAGATTGTGAATGGAAAGCTAAAATTATCTCAACAGGAGAAGCTTTCACAATGGCAGGCACAACAGGGTTCTTTCGCGATGCCCCAGATGTTCAATCAGCATATAATCGCTATACGTGGGATCTACCCAGTGATCCCATTGTATATGCCAGTACGATTCGGTTTACTGGTGCTTTTGTGTACAAAGATGCTTGGGGATGGTTTCGATGCTTTTTGGGTCTTGGAATTGCACCGAACCTTATTATGAATATGCTAGTTGCTCTCATGGTTACGGTCAATTTGTGGAAGCAGAATCGAGTCCTGTGGGTTCCAGATATTTATCCGTCCGTGCAAGGTCGCGCTGCTCTACGTGGCCTTTTGTTGATTCTTGACTCCATTTGGAACAATTGGTTTTATCCCTATTAATTTACATTTAACCTCGCTGAAATTCGTAATAGCTGGCCTGGTTCTCTCTACATGGAATCAATTCCTCGGGCAGATGGACTCATGCTTTGTTTGGGATTAGCTTATGGTGTCTCGCACCTCTCCAAAGTCTGCATCCGCTTGTTTATCATCGTCTTGATTTATGGTATCTGTTTTCACTACAAGATTGAGATTGTCAATACATGTGGATTGTTTTCGGCCACGACGTCCGACGCAGCCGCAAAATTTATTTTGATAATATCATCCCAGGTACTGGTGGTATGGATCTTTGGGCGTACCGAGAGGACAGCTCCGTGAATTTCGCCATGATTATCAATGAGTTCACTTGGTTATTTATTGCAATGGCAGTCAGTGTGATTTATATTTTTGTCACAAAATTGATTATTCGGAGCCTGACGAATAGCAACAAAGTCCAATCGACACCAGTCATGTCCTCCCAGGCAAACTCGGTCAATGAAGCAAAATTAAAGATTGCCTTACGCAAAGGAATTTCATTCGCAAAAGCCAAGACCTATTTTGAGCAAAGTGCTGGGGCCCTCGTCAGTGATGTGACTGGTTTTGTTGGAATCACAACTGACTATACTGATAAAACGTTGGTCTCCGCATCGGGGGTATGGCTTTTGGGATACGTCATCCTCGCCGATCGATTTGCCATTCACATCAATGATTATTTCTTTGTGCTACTGAATGCGGCAATGCAGATGACCTATTTTCGCATATATGCATTTGAAATACAAGGGGATGTGGTTGCTACTAGAAAACAACGACTGAGTTGGGGCGATGTACCATTTCGATATATTCACCAAGTCTCACTCAAGGATATGCGTTGATAAAATCGACGAACCAATCAGCAAAGCGTCTTACCGAGGAAATGGAATTCTGTATTCAACTCATTTGTCAAGACTTTTGCCTGTCTATTCAAATGCTGTGTTTGGTCTAGGCGAAAATGAATAAATGAATTTAGCCTCAGCATGATCAATAAATATATTACAGCTACACGAAGACTTGATTAAAAGAAATCAACCGATATTTGTGGTTACGATTTAATTAACATAACATTGCCTCAGACGTTTGAAGACTTAAACCAACGTGTCATGAACCTTCTTCGAAATCGCCTACGAGAATCGTTCATTCATGAAATGTTGTGTCCTATAGACGCGTCAAAGACGACTACGATGAAATTGCTCAATCTGGAGGTTCCCTCCTTGTAGCCTTTAGGGCAGCAAATATCCCACATCAAGTGGTACAATCTTTGAAGTGGGTTTAAATAGCAAGTGGCCCAGACATCATAGAAAGGAGAAATTGCGTAATGAATGAGCTTGTGTTGGCATTGCTCAGAGTACTTCGACTTTTTTTACTAAGAAAAACTTGTTTGTTTCGTATTGACGCTTCGATTTCATTGTAAACTAGAATCAAGGCTCTTGTCCACGAAGCACACCGACTCGAAAGTCTCAATGCAACCTTGAGCTCGAGCCTTTCACCTCCAGAGCAATACACGAGCCATTTAAGCAAGGAATCGTGGTCTTAATGGCAGAGCAAAAGCGTCACCGAACCTAAAGGTCCATTCACAGAACATGTTGGAACCATTGACAACTGCACCAAACTGAAGTCAGAGATACAATTCACCATCCATGCCAACGATTTTTTTGTACTGCTGAATGCAGCCATGCAGACAACGTATATCCACGTTTATGCCTTTGAAATCGATGGGGATATAATCTCTACAAAAAACAACTCAGCTGGGATGACGTGCAACTTGAGTCTATTCGTACACGCCATGCGTTGGGATAGATTGGCGCAGCCAATAGACACACTTAATTTATCAACTTGATCGCATCTTGGGGCTAAAAACTCTCAAACTAGAGACATCGACTTCAGTACTTTCGATGTTGGCCATGGTGGGAATTGAGATAGGTTCTGAAACCAACAAAAATGGTGTAATGCTTTGTCATTTTGCAACATGTAACGTAAAATTGACGTTGGCTTCAATTGCTAACCGAGAAAGGAACCTACTTAATTACTTATATAAAGTCAAGGAAACGTGATGAGTACTATTATGGTGATCTAAGGCCCAGTGGGAATGATTTATGGACATGGGAATGAAATCGTAACCAGACCCAGATTACTTTTTGCGAAAACGACCTTTGCAGTCCACACCATGACTAATATGTTTTCTCGGATTATTACTTTATGACAATTTATGCGTGAGATATCGGTGTATAAAATACCTCAAGGCATGAGCCTTCGAAATCCTTTCGTTCGTCGTCATGGATTCCCAAAGCTCCAGGATCCCTGCTATATATTTTGACAGTGTTTTAATGCTCTTTTCGCATTTGAAGGCTTCTCAACTAAGAAATTGTTGAATCGCAGTTGGGGTGAGAGAAAGCGACAAACTCTATTGGTACACGCTCGGAGTCTAGATGACATTCAAACTGTGTTTTCAAAATGAAGACAAAGACATTGCATTTCCATTTCGGGCTGACACAAAACTTATACGATATCAGTAGCATACAATCATGATATTGAGGTGGCGTAAATAGATAAATAGTAAGGAATCCTGCTTTGGCTTCTCATTAGTTGATCAATCAGCGCATCCTCTTGAGCGATAAATTGCAAAGACGCATTTCCATGACGTCGTCGAAACGAATTTGCGTCGTCCTCATGGCAACAACATCTTCGATCAATTCGAATCCATACACACGGAAGTACGTTCTTCGGATAACAGCATTTATGACCACATAGATGTAGTCGTTGATATTGATGAGCAAATGGTCGTCGAGAATGACGTACCCAAGGAGCCACAGCCCCGACGGCGAGATATAAAATGAATCTTCATAATCCTGAGTTCTTGAAACTAAACCAATGATGTCAGGTGCAATAGATCGGACACTGCGCTCGAGACGGGTTTTGCCCAAAAGAGATTTCAAGTTGCTTGACGATAAATGAGAAAATATATATTGTCCGTGTTCCGTCTGGCTGTTTGTGTTGACTCCATGGGGTCCAACGGAAAAAACACGATTTGAATTGGTAGGAGCAATTTTCGAATATAAAACTCTCGATACAACCAGCTTGGTCAAGACAACATAGCCCACGCATAAACCACAAGCCAAGATTAGCCATGTGAGCTCATTGACGATGAGGGAAACATTAATACTATTGTCTTCACGGTAAGCCCATAAATCCATACCACCATTGCCTGGGATAATATTTGCCATGTACAAGTCCATTGCCATGTGTGAGGTACTTTTGGATAAAATGCCACAACAATTCACAATGTCAATCCTGTAATAAAAACTTACAAAGTAAATGAGCACGATAACAAACAAGCGGACGCGAACTCCCAAAAGCCGAGATATACCATACGTGATGCCCAAACAAATCATTAAACCATCGGCTCTCGGAATAGCGTCCATAAACGTAGTTCCTTCCATTACACTTCGATTCTCCACTTGCTGCACAGCATATTGATATGGATAGAACCAATTGTTCCAAATTGAATCCAGAAGCAAGAGAAATCCTCGTAAAGCAGCCCGGCTTTGGACTGACGTATAGATATCTGGAATCCATACTGTGCGATTTTGTTGCCACATGTGAACCATTACCATGAGCGCAACGAGCATATTCAAAATAATGTTGGACGCAATGCCAAGACCAAGAAAACATCGGATCCAGCCCCATGCATCCTTGTACACAAAAAACGCCACAAATTGATCAACACTAGCAAACTCAATTGGATCAGATGCCAAATTCCAAATATATGTATTGAATGAAGCTTGTAAATTCGGTGCCCCACGATAGAACCCCGACGTGCCTGTCATTGTAAATTCTTCACCAGTTGATATAATTTGTGCTTCCCACGGACTGACGACTGGGTTCAATGCACCAAGTATTACCGGCTCAAATTTGCTCCACTCATAAGGGAAAGTAAGACCAACCGCAACATAGTACGAAGCTCGTTCACTGCTCGTGACGCCTCGCTTGTCGTCAGTGGCATGCAAAGCTGCAATAGGCGTAGACGTGGCCATAACAACGCCACCAGTTGAATGGAGCTTTTGTAGAGGGCGATCCATTGTCAAGGTGAACGCAATCACAGTTGTAAAAGTTTTCATTTGCTTGTCAACGAGGTAAATCTTGAAGCAAGTCGTGTCACCCAGAAGTATGCCTGTGTACTCGCAGTCAACCAAAATCCATGAGTTTGATGCATTGGCCATGTCTCCAGAGAGCGCATGAAAAAGAAGAGGCTCGATATAACTAATATTGTACAGGTAATCGTCTTGTCTTCCAGGGTCGCACATGGTTGTTTGAAGTTTGACTTGGTCGTTGGGATCCGTCGTCACGTAAGCTACGACTGGCTGAGTAGTGAGATGCTCTATTGCCACGAGCTGAGATTGGATTTGGAATGGTTGTGTAGCTAAGATGGGCAGAAACTTAACAATGGAGGGACTCGTGTAGTTGTTTGTTGGTTGACCGGGGCTCGTGGCTCCAAATAAGACTTGCTTATTTTTATAGGAAGCAGTAAGTTCCCACGAAAGAACCACAAACGCAGCAGCGCATGATAGCAAGCGGCTTATAATCTCCAATGTCATCGCGACCTTCGTCCTGGGCTTCTTGGTCATGTTGACACTGGCGTTGTTTATAATTTTATAATTAGCACGAAACAACCAAATCATGGATATTTTTGTGATACGTCGGAGGACAAAGACGCTAAAACGAGGGACAGTTTGTCCCTCAAATGGATTAACAACATCATCAGGGTGACAGTACATGATAACAGCGTGAAAACAACTTGAGAGTAGAATAAGCCCCGAATAAACGCCTTCTCGGCATGAACTAAGGTCCCCCGTCATCCCTTTCACCACCAGGATTCCGCAAGCTCAACTCACCGTTGTGACTTGGCAATCAACTTGACAACTGAAACATTTTGCTCTTCATGAAGGATCATTTGGATTTTCTAGATTGCTCGGCTCAATAGCTTACAGAGTATGGCAATTCCGTCTCCAGATTATCTCGCAGGTGCCACTGTGATTGTAAGTTATATCGTCTTTCAAGATCGTCATATGCTTCGAATGATAATCTAGCGCTTTGAAAGGTCAAATCAAATTCGAATGGCGATATGTAAATATGGAGACTCCACATTTCATGCAATTCCATTTTTGATTATTGCGTTTGTTGGTATTCGGTAATTGCTCGTTGCAGGCGGCTTTGCGCATCACGGAGCAAATTTTCTTGGCGGTTTTGGAGCACCAGAAGTTCAGTGCTTTCATCCCTTTCGAAGCCAACAGCCTTGAGGAAAGCAATGCCGCCAATTAGAGATCCAACGCGTTTCTTGAATGCCGCGTTGCCAGTGTTGATTTTACCGTACTTTTCCAACTCATTTGCCTTCTCAAGGACGTTCGTAACGTACACCAACAAAGTCTTCAGAGCCGTCAAGCCGTCGCCACCAACGCGGTAATTCATCAGTTTGGAGATACTGGATTGCATTTGTTCCTCAGGGGAAGCAGATGATTCAGCCGACGATGGGCGTTTGGGAGGTGTCGAAGACGACGGAGCGACAACCAATTCGGGGCTTTCTAGGGACGTTGCTTTGGCTAACACACCTACGACGGAGTCAACTCTGTGATTGGTCTGGTAGACAAACCATTATGAGCTCGACGTTCAGCCTTATCGAGTTCGATTTGCTTGAGAAGGCGTTCACGCTCCTTCTTCGCTTCGAGCTTTTCTCGCTTTTGTTTTTCACGCATAAGCCGGGTTTGAATCGCTTCGTACTCTTCTCTAGCTGCCGTCATGTCTTTGCCCATGTTACGACGTGCAATTTCTCGAGCAATTTCATCTTTCTTGGCTTGTTCAGCTCGCGCGGCCTTCTTTTCTTCAATACGGCGCTTAAGCTCGGCAACCTTGGCTTCCTTTTCTTCAGTAGTCAAGACTTTTTTATGTTTCTACATGTGTATTAGTTTTCCGCCCCAATGAGTACTTTCGTACAGCCATGTCAATGAATTGAATTGGTGCGTCAATGTCAGGATCTTCTTGGTGCTCTTCAATCCACGCAATGGCTGCGTCGAGTGAGCTGTCATTGGTCGCCAAGAGCGATTTACGAGCACGAACGTCAGGAAATCCCATTTCGACCAACTAAATCAACAAGCTGTGAGCATACAAAGAAATCAAAAAGGTACAGTACTTGCTGGAGCAATTGCTCGTTCACGGGGGGAAGTTCCATTTGAGGTGTCGCAGTTTCAGTGTCCGCCTTGGCATCAGACAATTCTTGTTGGGACAAAGCTAGCGCACGAGCTAATTCTTCGTCTTCTTTAGCATCTTCTTCAGCCGATTGGGCTGGTGGAGTCGGAGCCGCAACTGGTACTTGTGGGGCAGCTGCAGGGGCCGAACTTGCTTCTTGGTTGAATTTGCGCAAGCGAGCTTCACGAGGATCCTCCCACGAAGCTCCTACGTGTTTCCAGTCAAATCAAACCTTCTCGGCATTTGTACCTGAGCTCCCAAGTGCAAAGCCCTCGGACGCGAATGGGTTGTATCCAGCCGAGGCACGCCACGTGTCAATTTTCGACTTGAGGCCGTTGACGTCCGCACCAACAAGCTCGTCAACTTTTTGCGAGTTGACGTACAGGTGAAACGTGGGGAAACCACGTACACCTAAGGAACCAATGACGTCTTTGTTGCTCGCTTCGTCGACTTCGAGAAAGACGACGTCATGGTATTCATTTGCCCATTGATGGAAGGTTGGTTTGATAAATTGGCATGGACCACACCTTCAAAACCATCGTTAGAGCCAGCACAAGATGGGGAAAATAGTACCATTTAGCAGTGAAGTCCACGACGACTAGTTTGCCGCCCGCGCTGCGCAATTTGGACGTGAAATCCGCATACCCGAACACTTCGATGACGCCCATGATCGGTTTGGTCAACTTTCTTCTTGGATATTCTATGGCAATATCCTCTTAGGTACGAAGACGAACTTTCTGTGTGAATATTACTCCTGAAATGTGATAATTTATAGTATTTAATTATAGGGTTTTTCTTACTAAGTCATAACGTTAACAGGACATTTCAGCTTGTGAAAATACCATCTTGGAGTTTATGAAGTACTACGTAGTAACAAAGAGATATCTGGTTGAGAAAGAGATGGTACATCAAGGCTGGATTCGGGCATTAAATTCCTCTCCGTTTGAGCTGCCCAAAGTTGGTGACAGCAACAATAGAATGCGATTGGAGTAAGGATGCTTTACAACACATTCTTGTAGTCTCCAAGTTGTGGCAAGGACTAGGAGTCAAAAATTTATCAGCGTCCTTGTGGTGCTTCAATGAGGAAGCACGATGAAGCTGAACGGAGAAATTTTGTCGAGTTTACTGCATCAGAAACACGTGAAAAGTAAACAGAACCACTGAGCACACTCCATTGTAATGAGGAATTGTTAGCCAAAAGTCATGTTAATGGGTTGATAACACTGCTACCTTGTGAGCTTGGCGGGGGGGATCCCGATAATGTCCTTATAATTCGCTCCCTGGCCGCAGTATGAAAGGTAGGTATATCAAAGCAGCGGGGGAAGACGTGAGTATTTACATTGACACGTCGTGTCGACAACGAAATGTGGGGGATGGCTAGGAGGTCCCACAATCTTTGAGTCGATTTCACCAAGATGAACCAAGCACCTACGAAACTTATGGATAGTCTACGCGTTCCATAAGTGAAGAAATCAGTGGCAAGCGAATCGAAATTTGTGGTATTGATGCGTATACTGATTAACAGCATCTATCTTAACATCTGCTTGACCAAGTGATAGATGAATTTTGGTGAAAGAGCGATTCGGTGTGCGGATAAAATTTAGCCCAAACAAAAGATGCCATCATTGGTGCTGTCGGTCGGGAAAGGGAGATATCGCCCGTGATATACATCGACATCGTGCCGAGAAAGGTGGAAATGAGATGGAATATATTTTTGTCATGGCTTCAAATTTATTTTAGTGCTTTAACCGCTGAGTGAATACTTGGCTATTAATAAAACGGCTCAAACTAAACGTGGCTCGAGTATTCAGTTCATCGAATCCATCACGACAGGCTGCATTGAGGAGACGACAGGCTCTCTGGTTTTGATTGTAATGGTCTCAAACACTACGTAGTGTATGAGGTTAAAAAGCTTGTACGAGATCTGAAAGTCGTCTGTCGTCTTGTTCACGACAGCATCCTTGTTTAACCAGTGTGTCGCAATACAATAATCTATTTTTGGCCACGCACGACTTTGAAATTCAGGGGGCCATAAAATTGTTGACCAAAGTTGAGAAATCCTTACACTACACTAGCGCATATTAGTATTCCCGAGCGGAATACGTTGGCATCTCCGCATCTTTGCAACCACTGGTTAGTACCGTTTCTGCTAAAAGAAAATCCTCCAAGGGGACATGTTGAGAGAGGGACTAAACTGAATTTGGTAGTGGATTCCATGTTTCTAACCCTGTTGCAATCAGTACATTTTGATTAAAGGGTGCCCTTAGTCGTGCCATTCGTGCAGCTGGCGCTTATTGTAATCGCGCTGGCCATAATGATCTGACAGTCTTTTGCATCTTTTGAACTCAATAAATTATTGAAAAGTTGAACAATATATTGGAAAGGTCGAGAAAATAATTGGCTTTTTTTTTAACGTATGCGTTTTATCTCGTTTGGACAATTGACGCATTACGAACAAGTACAGCAGGAGGGCGGCTGGATTTCAGGGTGGAAACGCATGCGACTGCCCAATCTAAGCTCACTCTTCCACTTCCATGGGGTGCTCCAGCTCGAAATCAGCGCACGACGTCGTCGTCGCGGAGCCGTATCCCCATGCGATTTATTCGCCACCACGCGGCTTGAGCCAAGCTTTGAATGCGTTCCAGCAACCAGGACCCACGCCCGTCGGGACGACCCAGCAATTGTTCTATCCACAGCAGAATGCGACGTATCTTGCGCCGTCGAATGATGGAGTCGACTGGGCCAACTACCGCGAGCTACAGCAATACAAGGCACAGTACTGGATCGACTATGACGACTTGTCGATCATCCGCAGCTTGCCTTGCAATTACATGAAGACCGAGGTCGGCAACTTGAATGGCCAACCTGTCTTGATTAAATCGTTCGACTTGTCGAAATCACCGGATGAAATTGCCAAGTCGCGCAAGTCTCTCGTGTCGGAAATCAAATCCATGGCACGTATCCACCACCCCAACATTGTCGCGTTCCTGGGCTTCAATTTGTCGCCAGACCATGGACTTGTCTGTGTTTCAGAGTACATGGACAACCAAACATTGCGGGACCTCCTTGAGAAACCCAAAGTCGCATCGAAATTGTCATGGGCAGTCGAGAAAATTGGCTACGCGATTGACATTTGCTCGGCGTTGGCGTACATGCACAGTCTCAAGCCAACGTTGATCCACCGGAATGTGAAAGCGGCCAAAGTATTGCTGAGCTTTGAACATCCCCGAGCCAAGCTGAGCGGGTTCGGCGTCTCGCGTGAACGATCGTACGTCCAAGAAATGACCAACAAGATTGGCGAAATCGAATGGAGTGCGCCTGAACTTTTGATCGACGGCGAAGACTACACGGAGAAAGTTGACGTCTATTCCTTTGGCATGCTCTTGACTGAATTGGACACGTGTGCCACCCCGTTTGCCGACGAGAAAGCTACGATGCATGCAAACGACTTTACAAACGCACTTGCGACCGGAGCTTTGCGACCGAAACTCTCTCCCTACTGTCCAACGGTGATTTCCAAGGTCGTAAAATACTGTCTCCAGCAAGACCCCCACCTACGTCCATCCAGCAGCACTGTCCTCGATATGCTCAATGATGCTAAAGCTGACTTGGCCCGCCAACCCGCTCAACCTGTGCCTTAAGCGGCCTCAAATCCTGTTCCTGCGACCATGTTGACGGCGTCTCATCCCGTTACTTGCTGGTCTTTCCAAGCATGTGGCAAGTCTTTTTAGCCAATCAAATCTTATTTCAAGCCGATATATATGAATTCTAAGCTCTGATTGGATAATAATATAACATTTTAGCCAATCGAAAGTAATTTTCTGTCGTTCAGACGCAAGACGGTCAATTACAAGCGGTATGCAACATTGACTGGCATTTTCATATTCGCGACCGGACTGTCTGATCGCCATGGGTTGCAGCTCGTCCACGGAAGCAGCGGCGCCAATTAACCGCCCTGCAGCGCCTGCCCCGACCAACAACAACAACAACGCTACGAATGGCAAGTCGTTTGGTACGACTGCGGCGCCTAGCATCCGCAATCTCGTGGCCACCCAGAATACCGCTGGTCCGATCGACTGGTCGCAATACACAGAATTGGAGCCGTACAAGGAAAAGTTCTGGGTCGACATTGAAGACTTGACCATCGTCCGCCCATTGAAGTCGAGCTACATGAAGACTGAAATGGGCAACTTGCACGGCGAGTCCGTCTTGCTCAAGTCCATCGACAACGCCGCCCCAGCAGACGAAATCGCCAAGTCGCGCAAGGCTCTCGTGTCTGAAATCACGTCCATGGCGCGGATCAGCCACCCCAACATTGTCGGCTTCAAGGGTTTCTCCATCTCGCCTGAAATGGGCCTTGTCTGCATCTCGGAATACATGGAAGCCAAGACACTCCGCGTGCTCTTGGACAACCCCAAGCAGTTTGCCAAACTCACTTGGGCCAACGAAAAGATCAATTTTGCCATCGACATTTGCTCGGCTTTGTGCTACATGCACAGCCTCAAGCCTACGTTGATCCACCGTAACGTGAAGGCGCAAAAGGTCCTCTTGAACAAATCGCGCACGCAAGCCAAGTTGAGCGGCTTTGGGGCGTCCCGTGACCGCTCGTTTGAGCAAGAAATGACCAACAAGATTGGGGAAATCGAATGGAGTGCCCCCGAACTTATCATGGAAGATGAAGACTACACTGAAAAGATCGACGTGTACTCGTTTGGTGTCTTGCTCACGGAACTCGACACTGGCGCCCTTCCATTTGCTGACGTCAAGGACACCATGCACTCGACGGCCTTCACCAACAAACTCGTGTCGGGCGCCCTGCGTCCTCAATTGAGCCCCGACTGCCCGCCTGCGATTGTCAAAGTGGTCAAGTCGTGTCTGCAACAAGACCCTCACATTCGCCCCACGAGTGCCAAAGTGCTTGAACTTCTCAACGCCGCCAAGGCAGAAATGGCCGCCGCCGCTTAATCGAGATTTATATAGCCACCTGCATGTACATAAGCTAGAAAGACTAGATGCTCCAAGGCGAGAGCATATCTCCCCCAAATCCAATGTGGATCTTGCTTGTAACATATTCTTTCCCCTCTTGAGCTACCAACCTTGACGCGCACGCCAACGTTTGCCAACTCTTCCGACCAGTTACAAACGCAGATCTGCGATCATTTCCTTCAGCGGTGGACATGGAGAGTGTGTGAGTTGGATTTGTCCGTCCATGCTGAGTGAAACGAATGTTGCGGTCGAAAAGTTGGTGACAAAGTAATGCCCATCTCTGTTGCCGTCGTTTGTTCACCCTAGACGACATGAATCTTGGTCACGAAAATCCAGTGCGGGAAATCCAATCCCTCCGTGAAACTGGTGTCGATTTGTCAGTGAAAAGCTCCTCGAGCTTCGTGACGGCAAGTCTGTTCCTCACTTCTGCATTGACTCAGAGACTGTGTGTTCGGATGAAATCGTTCCAGGGACAAGAGCTCAAGTTGCTTCCTGAGAGGAGATTAGCAACCCTAAGGCAACACAACTCTGGAATGACAACTATCCTCTGTGATTTGCGTCTTTTGAGGTTCCAGCAACGTGTGTTCCAAGGGGAACACACTACACTCATCCAAGTATTTCGTACAGCACGGGATCGAGTCTCCTTCCATCCACGAAGTCAAAGGACGAGTAATTCAACATACAGGTCGAACATCCCTGACAGTAACCTTCAAGGCATCCTTTCCCATGATCGCTTTCTCCGATTCCATGTTTCCAGTCGATGTTGTCTGGAAATTTTCTCTGGAAGCTTCTTTACAACCCATTTTTTCTTAAATCCTCTCTCAAAACTGCACAAGAGCATCCATCATCCACAACTTCACCGTACGAACAAGCTCAATGACGGTCGTGAGGTCTCGTTGAATTGTTTCACTGTCAAGCGGATAGCTCCATGCGCCGCCATCAACTTTCAAGCGAGCTGTCAGCATGGCTTTGAGACATCCTTGTGTATCAAAAAGTCGTGTATCATATTATGAGATATCATTTTATGTACCATAATTCTCATACCTCGCAATTTTCAGCGTTCTTGCTCATGTCTTCTTGGGAACAAGGTATCAAGGCAATGCCCACTGCTTCTACATACCACAGGTCCATGCTTCTTCCGCCGAGCTCTCTTAATCTCATTGTAACGAGAGCTAGATGGCCAGGGCGAGAAATAAACCTAAATAAACCTAAACACCCTGGTCAATTTAAACCTTGAATAACCTGAATGAATTTATCCAAAAATTGAAATCCATTGAAAAAATTTCTAAGCTGTTTCTGGACGAACAGACAAAATGTGCAGCCATGTCTGTCTCCCTCTCTCGCCACACTCTCTGGCCATTACGACATTTCCAACGACTTGTACACCATGGGCTGCACGCCATCGCAGCCGCAAGTAGCGCAGCCTACAGCGTCGCGCGTTTCCTCGTACTATCACAATAACAAGAGCGCTGACGACACAAACACATCGGGGTATTATGTGCATGGAGGCTCGACGAATGGCGGAACTCGAACTGCCGGCACGTCCTCGAATGGTGTCGGATCTCGAACAGGACGCGTGACCATGCCACGGTCGCCTGCCGCGTATCAGTCAGCCGCGGAGCTCAATAAGACCAAGTTGGAAGACATTGACTGGTCCGAGTACCAAGAAGTCTTACCCATCCTTGCGCCGCTCCACAACCAATTCTACATTGATTTTGAATTCCTCACTGTGGTCCGTCCGATCAAGTCCAACTACATGAAGACAGAGATGGCCAATTTCAACGGCGAGTCCGTCTTGATCAAGTACGCCGCCATAACTGGAGCGCCGGCAGATATCGCGAAAGCCAAGCGCGCAATCGTCACTGAAATCACGTCCATGTCTCGCTTGGCCCATCCAAACGTGGTTGAATTCAAGGGCTTCTCCATCTCGCCAGAAAAGGGCCTTGTCTGCGTGACGGAACACATGGAAGGCAAGACCCTCCGAGCAGCGTTGGACAATCCCAAGCTGTTCATGCGATACACTTGGGCCAAGGAAAAGATCAATTTTGCGATTGATATCTGCTCCGCGCTGGCGTACATGCACCAACTGTCACCAAAGTTGATCCATCGCAATGTCAAGGCGTCCAAGGTCCTCTTAAACAAGACTCGAACACGCGCCAAGCTCAGTGGCTTTGGATCCTCCCGCGACCGCTCGTTTGAACAGACCATGACTAATCAAGTCGGTGACGTCGAATGGAGCGCCCCGGAATTGATCATGGAAGCGGAAGAATACACTGAGAAAGTCGACGTGTATTCCTTTGGCATGCTCCTCACGGAACTCGACACGGGCTTGATTCCATTTGCCGATGTCAAATCCACAATGGCCCAAGCGGCCTTTACCAACAAATTGATCGTCGGAGCGTTGCGACCGAAGCTAAGCCCCGACTGTCCATCTGCTATTGCGACTGTGATCAAGCACTGCCTCCAGCAAGATGCCCACGTCCGTCCATCGAGCATGGAAGTGTTGAAAATGCTCCAACGTGCCAAAGCAGAGCTGAGTCGTGATTTATAATATAATGCAAGTTTGTCTGGTTTTCGGATTCGAGTCATCGACACCATATCGACGCCTCGATGTCAGCCCCACGCTACGGAATCGGCCACGCAGACAGCCATCGACAGGTAATCACGTTCAAACATGTGTGGACGTGACTCGTGCTCCTCTTGACAACTCAAATTCCACGACGCATGGATTGTTGCCAGGATGAAACTATTCTCACCTAGATAATAAAGTTTATCAGTAATCTTAATTATTCTCACAGTTAATCATTTATTAAAGGTTAATGTCAAATGAAGTTACTGTGGTCTTAAAAACGTGGCTTCGATATGAAGACGGTACTGATTGAGGCTATTTATTGCTAACGTTATGTATAAAATTGTTTGTCTTAGAATTCCCCAGTTCCCAATTGGCATACAGCGTTTGGGCTCAAAACATGGTCGATTTGGTTACACGATGAAAACACTGGTCCTTTCAATGCATGTACTAGTCGGTTCTCTTTCGTGTTTAATACTACGTAGTATGGAATATGTCCTCGTGGGGACTATGGTCATTTAAATCTACATCACTGACAGCGAAAACATCATGTATGGATATGATAGACAACAAATCTCTCGACCAATTTGGTCTCATGGATAGGTGTGTGGTGAATAAGTACCAATACGGCTGTAGTATCAATATTAATTTCTAGAGGTATTCATTCTTTTCAGTGAAAATTTCCGTCCCGTGATGGATGCAACTTGGCATGAGTAACTCGATTTGGATGGGATCGACGACGCCATGCGATCGACAGGATAGAAACTGCAAATACAAAGGCAGTGAGAAGTCAGGTGGGATTCCATAGCCATTCTCTTCACGACCGTGTTGAAATCCAGTCTTTCCCATCACCCAAGCTGTAGTTTTCGACCGCGACAAAATCGCTGCAAGTGTGGAATCAATGTCATGGACGTTGGTTTTCACGACGCGTGCGTTTTCATGTGTAATTTTGGCATTGGAAGGACCACAGTTTCTTCAGCTTCACGACCACAAACGTGAGAGAGAGAGCCTAGCGATTCTGCAGAAACGACCAAGTCGATGACAAACTCACGAACGGATTTTATGACTCTTGATGAATTTCTGAAAAGTCTATGATTGCCAGGTCGACGCCGTCAGCAACCACATGGTTGAAATGGACTTGATTTTCATCGGCATTTTGCCAAACTTTGGAATAATTCGACGTGAAAGAGGCTTTAGCTTGAGCCTGAGATGGGCAGGATGTGTCCATTGTGATAGAGTTGTCCTTGGTGTCTGTTGCTTGCGATGCGGCGTTGTTGTTGTCGTGTTTACCAGTCACAGTGTCGTTGGGTCGAAAGTTTGAACCAATGACGCCGAGCCGTGCCGATGGGTGAAACTTGAATGGGCCGATCATGCACAGGCGGGTCGGCGTATTGCAACGAGACGTCCATTCTCCATTTTGATCTGAGCGACAACAACGAAAGCATGGGTTGCAGTGAATCCAAGGAAGTCCACGTCGTCTCGCGGGTGTCTATGCCTGGCCCTCGACCGACCAAACCTCTATACAACTTGACCTCCCACACGATTGCATCTGGAGCGAGTGCTACCAACAGCAACACGATCAACTGGGCGGTCTATCCTGAGCTCAAGCCATACCGTGACGAGTATTTCATCGATCCAGAAGATGTTCGTGTCATTCGCAAACTCCCTTCGAACTACATGACGACCGAAATGGGCAACTGGAGCGGCGAATCCGTCATCCTCAAGTCGGTTGATTTGGCATCGAGCGCCGACGAGCAAGCCAAATCGCGCAAGGCGCTCATGACTGAAATCTCGTCCATGGTCCGCATTGACCACCCAAACATTGTCGGCTTCAAGGGTTTCTGCGTCGCTCCGACGAAAGGTCTCTCGTGTGTGACGGAATACATGGAAGGCGGCACCCTTCGATCGCTCTTGGACAACCCCAAAACGTTTGCGAAACTGACGTGGCGTCGTGAGAAGATCAACTTTGCCATTGACATTTGCTCGGCCCTTTGCTACATGCACAACTTGAAGCCTCGCTTGATCCATCGCAACATCAAAGCCTCGAAAGTTCTCTTGAGCCGCGACCGCACAAAGGCCAAGCTGAGCGGCTTTGGAGCATCGCGCGATCGGTCGTTTGACCAGCAGATGACCAACCAAATCGGTGAAATCCAATGGAGTGCTCCAGAGTTGATCATGGAAGACGAAGATTATACCGAGAAAGTCGACGTGTATTCCTTTGGCGTCTTGCTCACGGAGCTCGACACGGGCTTGATTCCGTTCGCTGGAATCAAGGAGACCATGCCATCCACGGCGTTCACAAACAAGATCGTCTCTGGCGCCCTTCGACCCACTCTAAGTCCTGAATGCCCTGAAATCATTGCACTCGTCGTCAAGTCTTGCATTCAGCAGGATCCACACATTCGACCGTCGAGTGAAAGAGTGCTTGAAATGCTTCACAATGCCAAGACACAATTGAACGAGTATGAAAGCCTGTAGAGATCTTCCATCGACTTACTATATATATATCATAATTATGACATCGACACCCTCAGCTAGAGCGTTGTCGCTAGTAGACCATTGGCATTCATTGCTCAAAGTGTACATAGCTGTTGGTCCTTGTCAAGGTTTGGTTGTCGCTTGAAAGGAAGCAAAGTGTCGTCCATGCCGCTGGATCGAATTTTTCTGTCGAAAATTTCACCAAGCCAAGAGTCCATTTTCAATTTTGATCCGACAACCAAAGAATGGGCTGCAGTGAATCCAAGCAAGTCCAAGCACGGCAAGTTTCAAGTCCAAGCAAGAAAGACTCGCATACTGCTGCTACAACTGACGATATCAAAGTCAATTGGGCTCTCTATCGTGCGCTCAAACAATACCGCGACAATTATTTTATTGGCCCCGACGACGTCAAAGCTGTGACTGTGCTGGTCTCTTCCAACGACATGACGACCGAGGTGGGCTTCTTGAATGGTCAATTCGTCTACCTCAAGTCCGTGGCATCGAGCGCCGACGACCAAGCCACTGCTCGCTGGTCGCTTATGACTGAAATTTCGTCCAGGGCTAGCATTCACCACCCCAATATTGTCGGCTTCAAGGGGTTCACCATTGCGCCGACGAAAGGTCTCTCGTGCGTGACGGAATACATGGAAGGAGGAACCCTTCGTTCCCTCTTGGACGACCAACAGGCCTTTGCGAAACTCACGTGGGCGGTTGAAAAGATCAACTTTGCAATCGATATTTGCACGGCACTTTGCTGTTTGCACAAGGACAATCCACAACTGATCGACAGCAACATCCAAGCTTCCAAAGTACTTTTGAACCGCGATCATACTTGTGCTAAGCTCAGTGGCTCTCAAACTTTCCGTGGTCGACGTGATGAGAGGTTATTCATTGGATATGCTGGTGAATTTGGGTGGACTGCTCCAGAGGCGCTCCTGGGAGACGATGTTGACTCAAAAGGCGATGTGTATTCCTTTGGCGTTTTGCTGACCGAGCTCGACACTGGACTGCTTCTGTACGCTGGAATCAGAGACACCACGCCGTTGCCATTGCTCATGAATAAACTCGTTTCCAAACAACTTCGACTCACCTTGAGTCCTGGGTGTCCTGAAGAGATTGCCAAGATAGTCAATTTGTGCATTGGCCATGATCCACACATTCGTCCATCCAGCGACAGAGTGCTTGAAATGCTTCAAAATGCCAAGATCCAATTGAATTCTTTGACGAAAGAAAGCGTCGTTGAGTTCTGCCCTCCATAAACGTTGTAGATTGCATTATACATGCCATAACGTTATGGCATCTTTAGATTATGCTCCAAATTGAACCCGCAAATAGCTGTAGTGCTGATGGACTACAGTGGATGGACAGCAAACCCATAGACTTAGGATTGATTTACAGTGGATGCGTTTACCCAGAAGTCTCCAGATAAGAGAATCACAAATATCAAAGAGCCTTTACTCCTGGCGAGATCTTTGATGAGAGAGATTGGATTTCGATATCAAGGCGATACATTTCAAGTAATCTCCTTATGCTTTGCAAAGTGTATTTATTGTGTACTCGAAATTCCTTTCATCCAATTGATCCTACATTTATTGTATGGGCAACATTTCCCCGTAGCAGCGAAGCCATATATCTAAGGCGAGACAAAGATTGTATGGGGCATATCAAACTCATCAATTTTAAACTTGAATTGTCATGCACGCAGACAGATTGCAAGAGACAGCCTCGGGGAGCAATCATACACTGTACTGCGGAGTAGCATATTGTCATCGATTGTTGAAACGCAAAAACGATGAATTTTAGCCAATAGACTAAGGACAAATATTCTGTGAAAATGCATACCTGTCTAGATAAACCTTAATATTTTATATGTCCAGAAGACAATAGACACATTTGATTGGTCAACATTGAAATGCGTCATGTAAAACAACTGTCGAACAAATGATAAAATTTAAAAGGATTTCTTGGGAACAACACAAATATATTATATTTTACAGGAATGCAATATGATTGGATAATAATATTTCATTCATGTGCTTTGATTGGTTGATTCAAGATTCTCTCGTTTGTTCCTGGTCGTGATGTGTGCCAGCCGTCCATTCCAACACCGTGACCGCCGCGCCTTTTTCCCTGTCCCTCCGTCACCGTCAACCGTTGGCGACAATGATCAACTAACCTGGATAACATTTCAATGCGAAAATATCGAAGTGTCGCAAGTGGCTGCATACCCCTTCCATGCGCAGCGTCATCGCCCAGATCTCAGTTGCGATCGACTTGGGTTCACCCATCACAGTCACGCTGATGTAATATGACGAACCATCGTCATGTGGATGCTTACAATGGACGACCTGACAACGAAGAGGCTGATCTTGCAATGCCGCCAAGTCTGGGTTCCTATCCGTCGACTTGCTGTGCCGTTGGATCTGGATGGTGTAATGATACGAACCATGGCCTTTGGATGCTTTCGCTGAGCTGCTATGGATAAACAGAAGCCGGAAGGGCGGCTCATCATCATGCCACCTTGCCAAGCCTTTGAGCCAGGCTTCCTTGCCGCGACTTCACACCTCTGAAAGATCCTGCTTCTCTTGGATCACGTTGGACGACTTTCAAGTTGCAAGAAGGAAGATCCGACGTACTGTTGTCGTCGAAAGTGTATTTCAGCGAATGTTCCGCTATGGTCCAGTGAACTCCAAAGAGGCTATGAGGTCAGTGTCGTTCGCGATCCTGCAAATCCTCCTCAACGACAAGCTTGTACGTACTCCATGCATGCGGGTCGAAAGTCTCGACACGCATGTCTCGGCCGGAAACGCCGCCTTGAATCGCGAACATCGTGGGTGCGAGTTGAGAAATTCATACGCATATGTCACGCCTTCGTCGGAAGGATGAAAAGCAAGTTTGATATGAGCCCCGTGAGCAAGCTAGCCAAGCTACGAGGCGACCAAGCTGCGGCTGTCTGCATTGACAAAAGCGAGCCAAGTAGCATGTTGTCGGACCACTTGCGAAGACTGTCTGGATCCACATGGGAGCACTCGTTGAACTTCCTCTGCTTCCACATGGTGTGTCATGTTGTAATTGTACGATCGGAATTGTTGCCACGTCTGCATTTTCAATTCAGCCACAAACAAGACACGTAGAGATGGGCTGCGCATCATCCAGTCAAGTCGAATACGTCCCACCGCAGACGCAACCGACGCCGCAACTCAAGAGCGAGGCGTCGGTCCGAATGCGGCAGAAATCCACAAGGGAAACACCAGTCACTCCACGCAAAACCACAGACGGTCGACGGGCGGCGTCACGCAAATCTTCCGGCGGTGATCACAAATCACCACGAGGCGACCGACGTGTTGCTTCACGCAAATTGTCAGGCGGGGATCGACAAGCCCGAAAAAGCACCAAGAAACAAGGCTTTAGCATCAATTGGGCCGACTACCGGGAGCTCTCGCCGTTCTGGTCCCAGTTTTTCATCGACTCGGCCGACATTACGTTTGTCCGGAATGCTCCGAGCAACTACATGACGACAGATATTGGTCTCCATGCTGGTCAGTCGGTCTTGATCAAGTATGCCCAGCCAAACATGCCGATTGAGCCCCAGGAACAAATGCGCAAAGCGCTCGTGTCGGAGATCACGTCCATGACGCGACTCAACCATCCGAACATTGTTCAATTCAAGGGTTTCTCCATCTCGCCTGAGAAGGGTCTCATGTGCATCACGGAGAGCATGGAAGGCAAGACGCTCCGCGATGTGCTCGACAACCGAAAGCGCTTTGCCAAACTCACATGGGCCAACGACAAGATTCAGCTTGCGATCGACATTTGCTCGGCCATGGTTTACATGCACGGCCTCAAGCCCAAGCTCATCCACCGCAACATCAAAGCGTCCAAAGTCCTTCTCAACAAATCCCGCACCGTCGCCAAGCTCAGCGGCTTTGGTGTTTCCCGCAACCGATCGTACATCAAGGAAATGACCAACAAGATCGGCGACGTCGAGTGGAGTGCGCCAGAACTTATCATGGACAACAGCGACTACACTGAAAAAGTCGACGTGTACTCGTTTGGCGTCGTGCTCATTGAGCTCGACACGGGTGAAATGCCCCTGAGAGAGGCCCGTGACACAATGAATGCCACGGACTTCACAAACAAAATCATTGCCGGCAAACTGCGGCCCCAGGCCGGTCCAACATGTCCCCCCGTCATTGAAAGGATCGTGCGGACTTGTCTGCAGTTGGATCCACACAAGCGACCGCCCAGTCACGCTGTCCTCGATATGCTGATGGCTGCCAAGGAAGAATTGGCAAGTATGTAAATGAGTTTAATATGAATGTGTATGACGTGCAATTGAAAAAGTCTTGCGTCGTCACCGCGCTGCGCGATGATGGAAATCGTCGAGCCTGTCTTCGTCTGTGCTGATGGGTCTCGTCCTCTGTCACGTTGGGCAAGCATGGGCATGATGTGCGTGGACTCGTTGACTACGACCGTGTCCGAGAGAGCTCCTCCATTTGGTTGAGAATGCACCCTTGGGTGCCGCCACGTTGCTCATCCCTTGAAACGTTGGATGGGTTCCATCGGATGGAGCAAAGGTGCCTTGGATGGTCAGCTGTTTGACGGCCGTGCATTTCGCCATGTCGACACGATTCCTGATGCAGATTTGGAACTGGATACCCAGTCGTCCAAAAGTCCATGGAAGATGAGCATCCAAGATGGGCAACGTGTTGACTATCTTGAGCTGCTCTGCGGTCTACTACCAAGTTCCAATACGTCTAAACGATGATTTCAAGCAAACATCAATTGCATTACCGCCTTAGCATGTTTAGCTCGCCACTGTTTTATTGAAGGTGAGCGTTCTTGGCGACGATTTCGGCGACCAAAGGTTGGAATTCACTGTAGCGAGTGGTGGCCTTTGTCCATGCTTCAGGGATTTCACCAGCTGCAGCAGCAGCCACGGCACCGATGAAGATGGAGCGACCGCAGTTGTCACCACCAGCAACGATGTTTTTTTGCACAGACGACACCAAGTGACCATCGGACAACAGCACAAACAAGATGCCATGCAAGGCACCGGGAAGTGGACACGACTTGCCGTACTTGTCAATGGCGGCCGTCACATCCGACGAAGATTCCACGTCCTTCAGCACACTCGCAATGATTTCACGGACTGACGCGTGGACACGGGTGTCTTTTTCGGTGGCAACAATGGCATCATGAATAGCAGTACCATGCAAGATGATATGCTCGAGAATGATCGCACCAGCCACGGCCACTTCGATCGCAATTTCAGGTCGTTGGTGGACTTTGACAGCCGCACGAACAATGTCAACAAGGTCTTCTTGGCCGGCAAAGCGAGCGACAAGGAGAGGTACTTTGTTCAAGCCTTGAGTATCAGGGTGGTCGCTCGCAAGATCGGGGTAGACTTTGCCAGCTTCAACGTTGGCAATGAAGTCTCGGAAGACGCCATTCAAGCGACCAGTGTAGGCTTTCATGGCCTTGTAGGATTCCGTCGCGTAGTCGGTGGGGGAGAAAGTTCCAGGTGTCTTGGCAAGGTATTGCAAGAGCGACACGGTCTCATCGCCGTAAGGCGAGAGAGCTCCAAGGGGGTAATTGTAAAACTTGGACGCCGGTGGAGAAAAGAAGGCAGGGTCTTTTCCAACCACAAGGTTGGCGAGCTCGGTGGGGTCATAAATCCAGTGGAGCGGCATGCTAGCAGCGTCCGAGACAAAGCCGCTGAGGGCAGCAACAACTGCGCGTCTTGAAGTTACCGACATGGTCAATTCGAAAATGCCGACTGATTGACGAAAGCGATCTAATCTGTGAGGGAATTCGTTGGAAGTTCGTTCGATATTAATAGCCAATCAAAATCGATCTTGAATAATCTTGGCCAATCGAATCGCTTTATTTGAATTTGACGACTTTTGATTGGATAAAACGCTTTGTCAAAGAGTCATCTTGAAGTGATCGTTCTCGGAATGCAGACGAAGATGACTACAACCAAGTCGAAGCCTTGGACGCTCGGGATCCTCGCCCTCTTGGGTGCGCTCGTCTGGCTTAATCTGTCCAGTAATGTTCAGGAAACACGACAGGCCACCTCGTATGCCGCCTCATCTCAAGTGGAGACGCATGTAGCTCCCTATGAACGTGCGGTCACCGCTGTCATGGCTGGATTTGTCTCGGATGCTGCTAGTATGCCGCTCCACTGGATATATAACGCCAACGAGCTCTCTAACCTTGTAGCTGGACGTGACCCCGCCTTCTTTTCCCCACCTGCGTCCAAGTATTACGACTATCCTCTTGGAGCACAATCACCTTATGGAGATGAAATCGTGTCTCTGCTTCAATACCTCGCCAGGACACCTGGAACTTTCTCCCCCACCGACTACGCGACGGAATCCTACAAGGCTGTGAAAGCCTATACTGGTCGCTTGAATGGCGTCTTCCGAGACTTCATTGCCAACGTTGAAGCTGGCAAAGTCTACCCCGATCTTGCGAGCGACCACCCTGATACTCAAGGCTTGAACAAAGTACCTCTCCTTGTCGCTCGCTTTGCCGGCCAAGAAGACCTTGTTGACATTGTTCGTGCGGCTGTCAAGGTCCACCAACGTCCTCAAATTGCAATTGAAGTAGCAGTTGCTGGCGCGATCATTCTCGAGAATATCATCTTGCATGGCTCCTCCCCCCGAGATGCGATCATGTCGGCGGAAAAAGACCCCCGTGTGGATGCCTCTGTGCGTGACATCATTGCAAGTGTGCTTAAAGACGTCAAGTCTTCGTCGGACGTGACGGCTGCTATTGAAACGTATGGCAAATCGTGTCCACTTCCCGGTGCGTTTCATGGCATTTTATTTGTGCTGTTGTCCGATGGTCACTTGGTGTCGTCTGTGCAGAAGAACATTGTCGCTGGTGGTGACAACTGTGGACGATCCATCTACATCGGTGCTGTGACAGCTGCAGCGTCTGGTGAAGTTCCTCAGGCATGGACGAAAACCACCACTCGCTACAGTGAATTCTATCCGCTGGTCGTCCAACTCGTGGCCAAGAATCCATCCTTCGAGTCACCCAGCATCCACTGTACTGATACAAAGTGTTCGTAATCCAAGCGTGAATCACACCACCACGATCTTGCATGGCTGTGTCCCGGCTGGAACCCTGAGACGCTCCAGCCATTCACTCAAAGAGCTTCAGAAAACTGTACTCTACTCGACGCATCATCGCTGGCGACTGAAGGGTTGTCGCCTCGGGGGAAACGCGCGGTCGAAGTGGTCGAAGCTTCCTGACAGCAACTTGACAGCAATGTATCGGACGAACCGTTTCTGCGATTTGATTGGTGCCAAATTTTTCAACTCGACATTTGATTGGCTGCAATTGACAAACACTCAACGATTTTGACAACCATTTGGATACAATGGTGGATATATGGGAAGCGTGGCATTGATCCTTTAGCCCCGACAGCAACAGAAACAATGGGACTCTGTACTTCAATTGAAGCCATTCCAGTTCAACCTCCACGGCCTGTAGTGCCCCAGCGTCCTCAGCGTCCTGAACGTCCCCAGCGAGAGACCAAGCACCACCAAAGCCACGTTACACAGCAGCATGATCCATCCATCGACTGGTCTCGATTTCGAGCACTGGTGCCACTACGACAAGAATTTTTTATCCGACCGCAAGATATTGAGTTTGTCCGACGACTTCCTAGCGCTATGAATATCACATGCCTTGTTCATGTTCATGGCGAGGCAGTTGTGTTGAAAGCAGTTCCACAAGATGGACGTGACACGCGAGCAGCGATGCAATCGCTCGTGGCGGAAATCAAAAACATGAGTCGGATCCACCACCCAAACATCGTTGACTTTCGAGGGTTTACCTTTATGAAGTCACTTGGACTCTGTGCTGCATTTGAAAGCATGCAAACGAAATCTCTCTGGGATGTCCTGAGCCATCCCAAGCTGACCGCGCGACTCTCGTGGCCAAAGCAAAAGATTCAATATGCTATCGACGTCTGCCGAGCTCTGGATTACATGCACAGCCTTCGACCAAAGCTCATCCACCGCAATGTGAAAGCATCCAAAGTCCGGCTGAACCATGGCTTTCGCGTCGCGAAACTTAGTGGCTTTGACTTGGCTCGCGACCAAACGTTTGAGAAAACTATGACCAAGGCGGGCTTGGGCGATATTCAATGGAGTGCCCCAGAGCTCTTGATTGATGGCGACTACTCCGAGCTTGTCGACATTTATGCATTTGGTGTGCTTTTAGTTGAGCTCGATACTTGCGAAGTTCCACTCAAAGCAGCGATTCGAAGAATGAGCGATGTCGAGCTGCACACTGCACTGAAAACAGGACGACTTCGACCTGCGCCGAGCTCTAGTTGTCCACCCGAAGTTGCCAAAGTCATCAAGCATTGCCTCCAGTTTGATCCTCGGAATCGACCAAGTAGTTCCCGACTCTTGAGAATGCTCCTGGCAGTCCAAACAAATCTTAACAGATAGCTCTGTTAATTATGAAGTAAACTAACTTATTCCCATCACGTGTTATCCTCAGCATCAAGGCTATGGAAGTTACCACGTATTATGTTGGACGAATGCCATGCTGATCATGTTTATATGCACATGACTCTCCAGTAACACACTGATTTGAGTCGTTTGGAGCTCACAAGCCATACCAAAAGAGCCATAATAAGATGTTAAATCGATTTTGAAGCGAAGTAGGAGAGTTTTGTCAGTGAGCAAATCTAGTACACCGATTGACTATTCTCCTTGTCAACTGTACGTAGAACCAATGCCGTGTCCATGTTTCTAGCGCGGAAACTCCCTAAATTGAAGTTGTTCATCAACATAAAGCTGACACGTCGTCTAGACGACAACATTAAGGCTGTCTGGAGTCCAGACGGATTGCACGATTCACACGTGGATTAACACGTGTTAGGGCCTGTTCCAAGTAAAAAATGAAGAGACACGGCCACGCTAATGTAAGCACATGCAAAATGCAGAAAATCGAGTTCTTGCTCACATGTCAATGGTTTATAATGTTTCAAAGTGCGACTTGCTCAAACAGGCATTTCCAAAAACGCTAACATTGAACTGCGTGATCGTCGGCGAGGGAGGACCTTTCACGGTTGAGATTGATGCTGCTAAATCTGTCGGGGTTCTCAAGAACAAGATCAAGGATGAAAACTCCAATACTATTACACGTGATGCAAAGGCGTTAGAGCTTTACTTGGCGCTGAAGGGTGTCTCGTGGTTGCCTGACGATGACCCTGATTTGAAAGGCCTTTCCCAACCTGCTCAAGGACATGAAGTAGTGGAGTCGTACGTCAATGCTGAAAGAAGAATGAAGACAACGAGGAAGCTCAAGAGGTACTTTTCCACTGACGGCGACTACCCCGCATATTCCGACGAAGAAGAAAATATTCATGTGGTCGTGGTGGTTCCAAATGGTGCTGTCCCCAGTAATTGTCGACATATTTTTGTTACCGATCTTTTAACTCAGAACTCGCTTCCAGGCATGGAATTTACTGAAGCTTTGGAGAAACCAGTTGGCTTTGATATCCCAGTATTTGATGCACAGTATGTGTCTATGTGGCCTAATTCATTCACTCAAGGAAAGGCGGAATATGGTGCTTGCATCGACGAATTTCTCGAGTTCACAATGGTCGATAACAGTGAATTGAGCGTCGTTTCCCTTGATTCAATGTGGCTCAAATTGTTTAAAGTATTGTGCACCTGCAAGATCTATCGGGATGAGTGTCGTGAATCCAGTCCATGTCAAGGGAGACGCCCTGATGCAGTTATTGTCAAAAAAAGTGTTTTGGTGGGAAAGTGCGAGTCTAAAGCTTCACAGAAGTAGATAGAAAATGCGACTTTGGAGCTCACTGACAGGATGGCCGACGACGCATATCTTACTTTTCCCCGTGGAATGACTTCCATTCCAGCTTGGACAACTTGCCCGGATCTTATCCATCTGCACCGATTGTCTTTCAATCCTTTGACGAAAAAATACGAGACGACTGTTGTGAGGCCGTACTACACGTCAAATTTTAACTTTCGTCATGATTTTGTGGTAGATGTGTTCAAGATATTGAAGTGGGTTTTTGCCATTCAAGACCCTAATGCGTTGATGCATCTTTTCCCTCAAGTACGAACAATCACGCCGAATGGTCACTATATGACATGGTTGAAGACTGGTATATTCAAGAAATTCAAAACAGGAGCCAATGTTAACATGAAGTTGATTCAACGCGTCTACAGTGCCTCCTTGCAACACGTAGAAAGGGGAGAATGCAATCACGTTTCCGTCACCATCTCCTCCATTGAACAAACTTTGCAAAATGCTTTGGTCCACTTTCAAGACAAGCGACACTTGATTATTCATCAAATCAGGAATGCTTTGGATGAGCTCCATAACATTGGAGTGGCTCATTGTGATGTTCGTGCGGCCAACGTATTTGCCCTTCTCAGCGATAAGAGAGTCATATTAGGCGGCTTGGAGTACTGCCGGCCCTTGGATGCGTCACCGCCAGATGTCAAGCGAAAGAGCGAGTCGTGCAAAACTGCTCTTGAGCTAGATGAGTACCAGTTCGGTCTTTTTGTCGATGAGTTGGCTCAAATGTAAAGTTTATCCTTGATGAAGTCACTTGGACTCTGTGCTGCATTTGAAAGCATGCAAACGAAATCTCTCTGGGATGTCCTGAGCCATCCCAAGCTGGCTGCGCGACTCTCGTGGCCAAAGCAAAAGATTCAATACGCTATCGACGTCTGCCGAGCTCTGAATTACATGCACAGCCTTCGACCAAAGCTCATCCACTGCAATGTGAAATCATCCAAAGTCCGATTGAGCAAAGACTACCGAGACGCAAAGCTCAATTGCTTTGACCTGTCTCGAGATCAACCGTTCGAGAGCTTTATTGCAAAAGCTGGTTTGACTGATATCCAGTGGAGCGCCCCTGAGCTCTTAATCCAAGGCGACAACACTGAACAGGTCGACATTTACGCATTTGGTGTACTTTTATTTTAGTTGAGCTTGACACTTGTGAAGTTCCCCTCAAGAGAGCTGCCTGTGAAACGAGCGGACTTGAACTCCTCACTGCGCTCACAACCAGACGGCTCATCCCAGCACCGAGCGAGAGCTGCCCTCCTGAGGTCGCCAACGTGATCAAGCATTGCGTCGAAATTGACCCTCAAGATCGGCCGAGCAGTTCTCAATTGCTGGAGATGCTCTTGCAAATCCAAATGAGTCTCCAGGGAAAGAATTGTTTATAACGCAACGTGCTCACTTATTCCAACACTCAATCCTATCTTTTTCCTGAATATTCCGTCATGTCTTGGTTGTGTGCTGCATGGTCGGTGGACGAAAACGACCGTCATGGACAGTGAATTTTCATCTCGGCGTCGTTCAAATCGCAACGACGAGTGCCAAGCAAGCACGGCGCATTCTCGTGGTCGCTTTGAGCAAAGAGAAATGCATGGACGGGTCAAAGTCGTGGTCAAAGTGCCACCTCAACGAACCGACGACATCGTACCTTCGTGTTGGATCCTAAATCCTGCATTTTGATTGGTGCCAAAAATTTAAGTCGCATCTGATTGGTTAAAATTGACAAGCATGGGATTGTGATGACAGCCAGGAATCACACATTGCGTGGTCGAAAAACTCGCTTGGCGCATGACGCGCTAGCGCTTTCAGCTCGAAGAGGATGCTCGTGGCCAAGATGGCATTGATATTTTAGCTGACAAGGAGAGCATGGGGCATTGTTTATCGTCAGAAGTGATGCCTGATCTATCTACAGTCTCGACAACGCCCCGGCGATCACACCGAGCGACCAACCAGTCCAAGTTCCACATGGACGAACCGCAAGATTTGGCCATCGATTGGTCTCAGTTTCAAGCCCTCGTGCCTCTACGACAAGCGTTTTTCATCCCACCACAGAGCATTCAACATGTCCAAGAGCTCCCTAGCAACATGCACGCAGCGTGCCGTGTCTACATTGATGGCGAAGCGATTACACTGAAAGCGGCTCTACAAGATAGCAGTGACGAACAAGAAATGCTACAAGCACTCGTTCGTGAAATCAAACACATGAGTCGAATCCACCATCCCAACATTGTCGACTTTCGAGGGTTTACAGTTGTCAAGCCCTTTGGTCTCTGTGCTGCGTTTGAAACCATGCAATCAAAGTCTCTCTGGGATCTTCTCTGCCATTCAACGATGGCTGCGCGACTCTCGTGGCCAAAGCAAAAGATTCAATATGCTATTGAGGTCTGCCGAGCCCTCGAATACATGCACAGCCTTCGTCCAAAGCTTATCCATCGCAACGTCAAAGCATCCAAAGTCTGCCTGAACCACGGATACCGAATTGCAAAGCTCAGTGGCTTTGACATGGCTCGCAATCAAACGTTCGAGAGAACGATGGCCAAAGCAGGCTCCAGCGACATCCAGTGGAGCGCGCCAGAGCTGTTGATTGACGGCGACTACTCGGAACTCGTCGACATTTACGCATTTGGAGTCCTTTTGGTTGAGCTGGACACGTGTCAAGTTCCCCTCCAGGACGTCGCTCGTGGCATGAGCGAGCTCCAACTCCGCACGGTATTGAGAACGGGGCGCCTTCGCCCAGCACCGAGCGCGAAATGTCCCCCTGAGGTGGCCAACGTCATCAAGCACTGCCTGCAATTTGATCCCCGAAATCGGCCGAGCAGTTCACGTCTACTGAAGATGCTCTTGACAGCCCAAGCGAGTCTTAACAAGTAAATATCGTTCACAAAGATCCGGTACATGAATATATATATTAAAGGTATGCTTATATAACTGTTCTAGTTTGTCTAGTACGATGTTCCATGGTGTTTCATGCCAAGTTTCAATGGATCCCGTGGAAAGTTTACGCCGCAAGAGCTCGTTTCCTGTCCTCCAATGCGACGACTTCATCCACATTCATCACGCCGCCATTTCTTCGACAGTTTTCGTCGTCTTCGAAATCGTCGAAAAAAGTCGAACGATTGTTGTAAATCTTCCAGCTTTTCACACGACAGACGTCGATTTGGTCATTGTCAATTTTGAGTTCTACAAAGTTATCATGGATACTAAGTCGATCAATTCCACGCCTGCTGCGTACGATTGCTTTGTGACCGTGGAGACCCCTCGGCCAAGTGTCTATGCAGCCCCCAAGATGCTCCTGGAGTGGCAAAACATTTGCTTGACGGTCAAGGCGAAATCCCCCGAGGCGGTGAAAACTATTTTGCGCGAAGTGCATGGCAGTGCTGCCCCTGGCCAACTCGTCGTGATCATGGGACCGTCTGGAGCTGGCAAGACGTCGTTGCTGAATGTCATTTCAGGACGAAATACATCGTTCACAGGCTCTGTCCTCGTGAATGGCCATCCTTGGACGAAACAAATGAACAAGTTTGCATCGTATGTCCTTCAAGACGATATCTTTTACCACTCGCTCACAGTGCGCGAGCATCTCATGTTCCAAGCGCAATTCCGCATGGGCCGAGATTTCACGCCCGAGCAACGTACGAACCGTGTCGACTACGTCATTGACGAGCTGGGATTGACCAAATGCCGCGACACAATCATTGGCAACGCCCGCGTGCGGGGGATTTCAGGGGGCGAACGAAAACGATTGAGTTTTGCCACCGAAATCTTGACCAACCCTTCGCTTTTGTTTGTGGACGAGCCGACGTCGGGTTTGGATAGCTGTATGGCTGAATCCGTCGTCCAACAATTGCAAAAACTCGCCCATGACGACGGCCGCACTGTTGTGGCGACGATCCATCAGCCGTCGTCTGAATTGTTCACGTTGTTCGACCAGCTCTATCTACTGAGTGACGGCCAGACCATTTACAACGGCCCAGCCACTGAAGCCGTGGCCTATTTTTCCTCCCAAGGCATGGAATGCCCTCTTTATATGAACCCGACCGACTACTTTATGAAGCAAATCATCGTTTTGAATCCCCAAGCGGCTGAACGCGTCGCAACGTTGGCCGATGCTTGGAGAAACCATGTGCCTGCTGTTTCAACGACGGTAGAAAATCACGAGACGGCCCTGCTATTGACAGATCGACGCACAACATATTTGAGCTCTCCAGCGCAATTCGTCGTCCTCTGTCAGCGCAATGTGATCCGCCTTCTTCGAGATACGATGGCCTTCCAAGCGCGTGCCTTTGCGTCGCTCTTTATCGCCATCATCGTTGGCTTGATCTACTTGCAGTTGGATCTCTCTCAAACGAGCGTCCAGAGCTACACTGGTGTCATCTTTTTTGTGATCGTCAACCAATTCTTCAGCGCCGTGAATCCCGAATTCCTCAGCGTGCCCTTTGAATTGCCCATCTTGACTCGAGAATACCGCGGCGGGCTCTATCACATTTGGGTCTGGTACGCTGCGAAAAACATCAGCGAGCTTGCCTTCCAGCTCTTCTTCCCAATGCTTTTCTTGGTGCCGCTCTACTTTATGGTCGGCTTTGCCAACGATGCGACGCTCTTCTTCTCCTTTTATCTCTTTGTCGTCTTGATCGGCAGCTCTGCAGTCGGCTTGGGCTACTTGGTGTCGTCGTTTGCTCGAACACCAGAGCTTGCCCCTATCTTTGGCATCGTGATTATACTGCCATTTATGATTTTCGGCGGTCTCTTCATCAACACCGACAACACGCCGTCGTATCTCACTTGGCTCGAAGCTATTTCGCCCATGAAGTATGGCTTCCGAGGTATGAGCCGAGCGTACTGGAGCACGATCGACTCGATTCCGTGCAACGCTGGAGAAAGCTGCGCCTTCAGCAATGGCACTCAAGTTTTATCAAGCCTTGGCCTCGATCATGGCTCCCCCGCAGCCGACATGGGCTACCTGCTTGCTATCAACATTGGCTTTCGCCTCGGTGGGCTTGCCTTTGTTCTCTACAATACTCGTCGTAAAGCATAAATTTAATCGATATTCATGCGCTGACAGATATCGCATCACCAGTTGCGTCGGTGCTATGAGGAATCCTTTTTAACGACATTACTCGCTAAGGCTCACTTGAGCTTTCTAGAGCATCTTGTCAATGCGGAAAGAAGACTGAAGTCAACCAGGAAGTTCTACAAGTATTTTCCACTTTGCAGAGTCCCCCTTGCATATTGCGACGACGAAAAAATTCATGTGGTCGAGTGCTTTCAGAAGGTGCAATTGCCAGCACTCGCCAAAGTATCTCTATTATTGATCTCTTCACACTGAGCTCCCTTCTCGGCATTGAATGTACTGAAGCTTTGGAAACTCCACTCGGCTTTCAAATCCCAGTATTTGAAGCACAGTTTGTGGCCAAATTCATTCAAGGAAAGGCTATTTATTGCGAATTCATCGAAGAATTTCTCGACTTCACAATGGTCAATAGCAATGACTTGGGCGTCGTTTCCATGGATTCACTGTGGCTCAAATTGTTTCAAGTCGCAAGGTTCATCAGGACATATGCTATGAATTGAGCTCACGTTGAGAGTGTCGCCCTCATGCAGTCATTATACAGAAAAGTGCATTGGGGGGAATTCATGATTGTGCGGTGGATCTGTTGATAATTTTGAGTTGACCGAGTGCCATTCAAGAGTCAATTGCGTTGTTACATCTTTTCCCCCAAGTATTTGCAAACAATCACACAGAATGGTTACAATACGGAAGACTTGCTTATTCAAGGAGTTCAAAGCAGGGGCCAATATAGACATGGAGTTGATTCAACGCATCTACAGTGCCCCCTTGCAATACGTAGAGAGGGGAATATGCCATCACGATTCAGTCACCATCACCTCCATTGGACAAACTCTGCAAAATGCTCGGGTCCACTTTCAAGATAAACGACACTCGATTATTGATCAAGTCAGGAGTGCCCTGGATGAACTCCACAACATTGGAGTGGGTCATTGGGATGTTCAGGCGGCCAACCGTCAACTTATGACCGATGGGGCAACTTGAGATAGACTTCACTCGATTCTGGACAATTATCGATAATATATTCGACGAACTGGTGGATCAAGAGTAGAACCAGCACCTTGAGGTGATAGCCTAGGAGTTCTTCCGGCCATTCCCGTTCGAGTCTGCTCCATAACATTAAGGATATTTCACCACATTTCCCAAGCCTGCGCTAGGGGGCTTGGAAGGCGACTATGCGATTCAAGCCACGATTATATATAGATCTACTTCATCGTAGGGGCTTGAGGGAAACATTCCAGACGGTCCAACGCGTGAGATGGTGTGGAAGGAGGAGTTGTTTCTTGGTGGAGGCAACGTCGCGGTCGAGGCGAAATGCATGGATGCGGAAAAATCGCTTCTCGAACAGAACATTCACGACGAGAAATAAATACTGGTTGATGCCCACGAGGTATTCATCGTTCACGGTGACAAATCCAAGCAGCCACACGCCAGACGGAGACACGTAGCGCGTCGTGCCACGCATGATATAGTCTTCGTCCGGCGCAACAAAACCAACCTGTTCACCGACGATTTTTCCGACACTTCGTTCAAATTGCGTGAAATCCATATCGTGAAGGGACAGTTGGTTGTAAAGCGTCGATCGAAGTGTCCAGTGATTTGGTCTGCGTTTCATTGTACGTCGTCTTGTAATGAGCGTGATACTTTCCACACGCTGCGATGGTGTTGTTGGCCAAATGCGGTGGCGTCGATGCAATGGCGACGATGCTGCCAGGAGGCACAGCGCCAGTGAAATCGAGACAGCCAAGATAAGCCAGGAACATTCTGTCAAAATGAGTTTAAAATTCGTTTCCGTGTTTTCATGGATGGTCCAGAGATCCATGCCACCAGTGCCTGGGATTAAATTCTCATTAAAATCGACCGTCAAGAACGCATGAGTGTCCTCGACGTACAATCCAAGACGCTCGACAAGGTCCAGTCGGTAGGCAAAAGAGGACGCGTATGCAATCACGACAGCAATGAGCTGAATGCGAATTCCTGTAAGGCTGGCACAGACGTAGGTCATGCCCAAACAAACCATCAAGCCATCGTCTCGGGTCATGTCTTCTAAATAGAGTGTCCCGACGAGACCCGTGCGATAATTGCCTTGATTTAACGACGACTCGTAGGCATACCACCACGACCCCCAGAGGCCATCAAAGAGCAGAAGAATTGCTCGGGCAGTCGCACGTCGTTGAATTGCAGGATAAATGTCTGGGATCCAAATTATGCTGTCATGGCGCCAGAGATTGACCATCACAAAGATCGACACGACGGTATTCAAGCCAATATTGAAACTAATGCCCATACCAATCAAGCAACGAAACCATCCCCACGAGTCTTTGAAGAAATGGCTGTTGACATATTGAATCACCTTGGCATATTCAATCGGATCGTGTGGAAGCTCCCAGTAGTAATTGTCGTAGTTGGCTTGGATGTCAGGCGACTTGCGGTAAATCCCCTCCGTCCCCATAAAGGCGACGGATTCCCCCGTCGCGAGGACCCGCGCTTGCCATCGACCAGACGGAGGAACATCCGAATCGAGTTGGACGGGGACAAAGGGAGCCCAGTCGTAGGGAAACGTAATGCTAATAGCAGCTTCGTATTTGGCTACATGAAACGATACCACAGAGCTCAAATCGTCTGTAATTGCCATGGACGATAATGGCGTCGTGGTGAAAATCGCCGCGCCGCCAGTCGTTGTCCGGTGCTCTTTGGGCAGTACAATGTTTAACGTTTGAATAAAAAAGGTGGTAAAGTTGGTCATCGTGTGGTCGATGAGGAATACTTTGAACGTGGACGTGTCGGCTGACACACGTCCATCAAACGCGCAATCAACAATGATCCATTGGGTTGAAAGGTCCTCGAAATAGGAAAAGCCTGCCAGACTGTAATGTAGAATAGACCCGACAAATGAAATGTCATAGAGATGGTCTGCATCGTTGGGGTTGTTACACGCTGAAGCTTGAAGACCTAGTTCTGAGGTCGTAGAATTGATTTCCAAGTAGGCAACAAAGTGGGAATTGTCTGGAGGCGCCATCTCGGTCAAAGTTTGGTTGATCTTGTCGGGATCCTGCAGCATTGACACTAGAAAAGGGACAATCTGTGGGCTGCTGTACGAATTGCTGGGCGAACTGTCGGTTTGAATGCCCAAGAGAAGATTTCGCGTTTGTTGAGAACCAGTCATTTCGTAATAAAAGACAACCAGAGCTGCAATACAGGCGAGTAGGCGCTGCAGAGCCAAATGCACACACTCCAAAGCACGTACGAGCTGCGACCGCCTCATTGACTGCCACGCAAGCTACGGCAAGTTATCTGTCGTGCTAAATATGGATTGCGGTTTCCTTGAAAAGTCATGTTAAGTGCTTTTGCAAATTTTATTCTCACACTCTCAAGTGTCTTGTCTCTAATTTATCAATTTTGATTGGGAAATGATCGGTGCACCCCAATTTTTGATAGCCCAGGCGACTGATAATATTGACTTGAATCCTAGTGTCTGCTGGAAGGGCCGAAGAACAAAACCGTTGACATGGTTCAAAGGCAATACTAGTACATTCGATGAAGGGGTCAATCGTAGCTCATAACACAGATAACATAGAAAAAAGTTTCAACAGAACTATAGTCACAGAAAGAACTTGGCGAGAAAGGCTTTGTCTCTTTGATATTTTATCCGAAATCCGAATATTCTCGAACGCGCGAAGCTCAAGTACTGTTGTACTTTATAAAGGTGGTTGAGAATGCAAGAGAGTCTTATCACCAGCACGTTTGGTATCCTTGCATGCATTTCTTCTGTGAAGTACGAGAAGTCCAATGACGATTTCATCGACTTTGAATTATCCGGAATCTGTTGACAGGATAACTTGGATAAACATTATACACTGAATTTACGCCAGGGGTAAAATTTATCTACCTCGAGAGGGTCGGATAAATCTTACCTCCAGGGGTAAATTCTTGACCAATCAGAGCAAAGTTTAATGGGTGAAAAAGCTGACAGTAAACTTATTTATCCCATTTACCCTATCCTCTTGGTGAAACGACTCCTTACAACGTCCGCAGCGACAAATTTTCCCGCAAAATGTGATCAGTTACTCACGATGGAACGCACGTCCAAACTCAACATTCATGTCGTTTCAACCTCCATCGCCCTTCTAACGGATATGAAGACTTGCCCACAGACTTAAGAAGCCCTTTGGAGTCCAATTTACAGTGTACGAAGTAATGATAGCACAATAGAATTTCGTCACGTCACGGCTCAACTCCCAGCGCTGTGTAAGATATAATCAAGGGACTGTGCTGTTTGTTCAATGCGTCGACAAGAAGACACAGAATTTCACCTCAATTACGCACAACGGTGGCGATAACAGATAATTTTCAATTACACAAAAATATGAATGCGAAGAAATGATAGCACATCGATCGATTTCATGTCGTAAACATAAGATGGTACAGACCTTAGTATCCTATTTTCTTCCCACGTTGAGTGAGGACATCAGCATACCGACCGGGCATTGAATCCACAAGTCCTTGAAGCGTTTCAAGAGGAATTTCCTCCCAAGATGACAAGATCGTCCTGATGAGGTCTTTTCAGTTGGAAACTGGCGACCACGAGCGTATACGCGTCTGGCCAAGATGGCCCACAAATTCTCGATCGGGTTAAGGTCAGGGGAGCGCGCTGGCCACTCTAAACGAGTACTACTCTGGTCCGAAATGATTGTCACATTTGACTTTTCAGTGGAGTTTCGTTGGGCCTGTTCGATGAAATCTACATTTGATTGGTGCAAATGAAATTACTTTATCTCCTCTTTGATGGGATATATTTATTCAGGCGAAATTCATTGCCATGCAGGAGAAACAACGCCTCAAAGTTTGTCCTCTTATTCAAATTATAGAAAATCTCCCGCCAGTGAATCAAATCGCAATGAAACGCGGCCCCACCGCACACACAAATAGATTACTTAGTCTCTGATATGTTGACGGTATTTTTGAGAGGCTATCGATCAAGACGCTCAATTTCGATGCTCACAACTCAATCCGAATGGTCTGGCTCTAAGGCCCTTTTCCGGCGACCCTATGACCTCCTGCGTCCGTCCGCGCATCACTGGAACGTATAGAATAAGTTTGTACGCAGTTGCAGGACCAAATATGTCGCCTAGCGACGTGAGCAAAGCTAAATGCGAAGAGGTCCCCAATATCGTTAGGTCACATGCATATTTACCATTTTGTATGCCAATTTTATCTTTGATTCATAATATCATAATTAAAATATGTTGAAATGTGATAAATTCTTCAAACCATTACATACTAAAACAAAGTCAACAAAAATGGTACTCCATAAAATATGCAACGAGACAATCTTTTCGGACCAGAGTAGTAATATATTGGCCGTCTAGCCAGCTTCGTGAAACGACTTGTATGAATACTAGCGTTTTCTTGTTGAAAGACATAGTCCAGTCCATAATTTGCGTGCGCAAACGGAAGCAGGAAGTCAGACAACGTGATAGTGTATTCAAGACTATCCTGACTACCATGCAATATACGCAATTCTGACTTACCTTTCGCTGAGAACGCTCCCCATATCATGACCAACCCGCCACCATTTTGGCGACGAGAAATCATTTGCTCTTCGTGACGTAAATGATGCCAATAATACTGCCATCCATCGGGGCCGTCGAGGTTAAATTTTTTCTCGTCAGAGAAGATAACTTCGGTCCAGTCTCGACGCCCTCGAATATGGTCATTTGCAAACTTGACTCTCGCAGCTTGATGTTGGGCTGTGAGGAGAGGGGCTGATATCCGCTTCTTGTAAAGGAATTCTGGATGTTCTGAGAAGAGCTGTTGCACGCGGCGAGGGCCGATAGGAAGTTTCAGGTCAGTGGCCAGCTGGGAACAGGAGGATAATCCTTTTGCTCCTTCTCGAAAGAGATGTCGAGTGGCAGTTGGAGTGAGCGACGATGGACGCCTGGTGGACTTGAGTGTCCCATAGGTCTCCTTGTTCTTGAGGTAGTTGCCAATGACCTTTCGCGAGCGGCCGAGTGTCGTGGCGATCTTCGCAATTGTCCAACCTGCCGTTTCGAGAGCACGAGCTTGGGCTTGCTCGATCTCGTCGAGCGCAGTTCCTCTGCCCATTTCCAACCGCGTTTCACAGCAGCCTTACACTTGGGTAGTCCAGTATTAAAGACTTTATGACACAAGAACTCACTATCAGTTATGAAATTGACGTTTTTGCTATCATTACTTCGCATAGAAATTTCATGCTATTGCCGATTCGAGACTTATCTCTTGGTGAAAATCGTGTAAATTTGCTTCACTGACCAGCCATTATCGCTTAAACTGATTGGACAAAATTGTACTGTTTTCAGTCAAAGCAGCACTCGATTGGTCGGCAATTTTGAAGTGTGCTATCATTTCTTCGCGCACTGTATTTCTTCAGAGAGTCCTTCAAACAAATCAAGTGTGCAACACTGTTGATATGCAATATCAAATTATAGAGGTTTCATCCAACCAAGCTTTGGATACTTGAAGTCTTTCCTGCGAAAATTGATGACAAGGCCACCAGTCACTTTGCAGTTTTTATAAAATTTCACAGGTTTCAAGCCAGTTTGCCCTGTGGCATTCATTTTCAACGCATGTCTGTTTTACAAATCTATAGACTGTGTGACAAATAATTTTTCTTATTTGTCACCCTGACTCATAGAATTGGTAGGATTTATTTGTAGTCTAGACTACACATCGTAGTTTGATCGAGCATTACGTATGGCATCAGCAGGTGGCTCCTTACCCCATTCTCTCACTTTGTCGGCGTCCGTCGCATACGAACAATGCGTCTCCTCCAGAAGCTTGTAGTCGCTGCGGTGATCTCGGTCGTCGGTGGCACAAAGATGGACTCGTTTACCAAGTGCTCGACGGAAGTCAGTAACAACTATACGATAAAGCAAACGAGCCAAATCGCAGCGTGTCAAAAGGCGTTGAATGTGACTGATGGACTCTTGACCGTCGCAGGCTTCTGTAAGCAAGACGATTGCTTGCAACTCGTCCAAGATTCTGCGTCGTGGACGTGCAGGCCAAACACATCCCAATTCATCCCGACCAATTTTTGCAACGCAACGTGCCAGGCATTGGTACCCAAGATGCAAAGCAACAAAGACCAGTGCTCTCTTGTCGATACCAAAGGACTCTACTTATATTGCCCTCTCTGCCAACAGTTCAACCAAGATGCCGATAACTTTGTCGAAACGTGCGGCTTCTGGGACTCTGCATTGACTATCATCGCCACGCTGTCCAACTCAACGGATAAATGCAATGCCAAGAACGGAACACCAGTTCCAAGCACGACAAAAGCCGCAAGCAGCTCAACCACTTACATCATTGTTGGTGTTGTCGGCGGCGTCGTTGTCCTTGGTGTGATTGCTTTCTTCTGCTTGCGAAAGAAGCGCGGTGGTAAGGGAGGAGGTGACTACCGATCAGGTTCGCAGATGAACTCCATGCGCTCCCGTCGCTCGGGCACAGACTCTGGTGGCCCTTCGACGGGCAATCAATTTGCACAAGTGACGATGCAAAACGACATTCGTTTCGACCCAGACTTGGCTCAATTCCGTATTCCCCAACAAGACATTCAAAATATTTCTCTCTTGGTCAAGGGTGGCTACGGTGTAGTTTTCCACGCTACATTTGGCAAGATGGACGTCGCCATGAAGCAGCTCTTGCCATCAAAGGCAAAAGATCCTAACGCCATTCAAGACTTTATGAACGAAATTCGTTTGTGTGCCCGTTTGGAACACCCCAAGATCGTCAAATTTGTTGGCATCTCATGGTCGACGTTGCAAGATTTGGCCGTGTTGTCGGAATTCATGACCAACGGCGACGTGACGGGTCTTATCCGCAAGGAGCGCAAGAAGCCTGAAGATCAACGTGTGTTCCAATGGTTCCCAAGTCGCGATGGTCCATGCAAGACTGCCGTTGCTGCTGATGTGATTGATGCGCTTGTCTATCTCCATTCGTTCCAGCCAACTGTTATCCATCGTGATCTCAAGTCCAAGAACGTCCTCTTGAGTGAAACGTGGGAAGCCAAGTTGAGTGATTTTGGTATTTCTCGTGTTACAAGTTTAGAAGAAACCATGACCTCCAACATTGGTACGGTGGCTTGGATTGCTCCTGAAGTGTTGACGGGTGGCCGATACACGGAGAAGGCAGATATTTACTCGTTTGGTGTGCTTTTGTCGGAACTTGATACACTTCAAGTCCCCTACGCTGAAATGTTGGGCAAGTCGGCAGAGAATGGATTTTCGAATGCCCGTCTTGCCATGATGGTGAGTGAAGGCTCGCTCCAACCTTCTTTCACGGAGGGCATGCCTGAAAAGCTTCTCTCGATTGCACATGCATGTTTGAGTTTCCATGACGTGGAACGTCCTTCTGCGATGCAATTGTCGTACCAATTGCACAACATTTTGAAGGATTTCCACACCGAATTGGAACAAGAATATGCATAGAGAAGGGTCTTGTTTGAAATAATTTTCATAAATGAAATGCATGTTGTTGGTCCCAACTAAAAACATTCTCCACAATTGCAATTAGAGCAATGACAAGTTCAATAACTTTGGCTTGAGGCAGCAATGCATCTTGCAAGCTTCCCTTGTGCCAAATCAAATTATACGCAACGAACAATCAGAGAAGCGGGGGGATTTCTGATACAGCATTTTTTTCGGGTTTGGCTGAGTTTTTCGCGGGTACTTTGGCTCTCTTATCGTGTTGTGATCTGGTAGGCAAGCTCAACCGACAAGGAATTTCAAAAGTGTCAACATGCATTTCAGGATAATTTTTCGAGTAAGAGTGTAGGAAATATCGATCCCGGCCACTTTTCAAAGTTCAGCCCCTTCAAGCACGGTAAGAGTGCCAAGCTTCTGGATGTGATCGCGAATCAAAAGGAATTTGGGGGGGTAAAGGGGGGGACATTTCACGATTGTTAATTTGTCTTCGCAACGAAAGTGTAGTGGGTGTATGGAGCTGAAAATACTGTGAAAAATCAATTTCAGTAGAATAGTACTACTATGTAGACTACTGAACTGAACTGCCTCGAATTATTGGGCAACCTCCAATAAATGAGCATACTGGGTACAACTGTCCTACCAAAATGTATAAACAAACAAAAAACAATTCATTTTCATACCATTCAAAAAGATCAATTATCAATCAACACTTCATCACGCGCATGTGGAACGATCGTTCATATAGGATTCGTTCGAGGAGTGTCTCTTCGTGGTGCTCACTGAGTGTTATTTTCATTGACTGTTGGGTTAATTTAAAGAGGCAAAGGTCCAAATCAAATGGTCGCTTGGTTCAATCTAATGACCACACGGCTGAATCAATTGGTCACAACTCCTCTCTGTGTTCATTCTAACGCTAAGTCTACCGATAGCACTGCTAAATCCAATGACCACTTGGTGAAATCAACTGACTTGTTTGGTCAACTCAATTGCAAAAAGGTGTACTATATTATTGATTTGATACAAATTTTGGGTTGGTGCTCAATTGAATCGCGCCGGCAAATCGATCCGCAAACCGATCCCATGGATTTCATTGGCTGACTCGAAAAAAGAACCATATTTTGTCAAATTTGTCGAAATTTTTCGATTATCAGCCAATCAAATGGCTTAAAACAAATTAGGAGCGATTGAACAAATAGCGCCAAATTGGGAAATTTCCCTCAAAAGCACAATATAATACTACTAGTAATAATGTATGTAAGTTTGTCCATTTCCAAATGCTGCATTGGCCAAATTTTCAAATGTCTTGGTTGTTTTTCGTGCTTGCGACCATCACAGTTCAGCAATGCACCGCTTTCAGCTCCTCGCTGCTGCTGCGGTTGGTGTCGCCTATGGTGCAATCAGAGTCCTTCTTGCCAAGTGCCCACCTGACATCTCCGAAGTGTATATTACCAAGCAAGATGCTCAAATCAAGCTCTGTCAAGCTGCCTTAAATGGTTCTTCCGATTTGACCTTTCCTTCGACAAAGTTCTGCGCCATAGATGAATGCAAGCAGCTCGTGAAAGATGCTGCAATGTGGACATGCACACCAAACACACCCGATCTTTTCCCTACCAACTATTGCCACCAAACATGCCAGGTACTACTTACCCAAATGCAGGCCAAGAAAGACCTATGCATCATGGCCCAAGAAATGAACAGCTACATCTTTTGCGATGAATGCATTCAATTTAATAACGATGCAGATCGTTTGTCAAAACCTGTGGCATATGGGAATCAGCTTCGTCGATTATGGCCCCACTTTCCAACTCGACCGAGAAATGCAATGCAATGACAGCAAATCCCATCGTAGCCAAGACACCAAATCCTGTCGTGACCATAACAAAACCCGAGAGTAGCTGGACCGCACATATCGTTGCTGGAGTTATTGGTGGAATCGTTATTTTCACTGTGGCTGCTTTCTTCTTGTTGAGAAAGAAGCATCGCGGCAACGGACGATCCGACAGCCGATCAAACCCGCTCCTGCTAGCCCAGCAACTATCTGACACAGATTCGAGTGGACTATCCGTCACTACTCAGTATGCCCAGTTTACAATGCAAAACGATATTCGATTCGACCGTACCTTGGCCAAATTCCGTATTCCCCAGGAAGAAATACAAAATATTTCGCTCCTGGCCAGAGGAGGCTACGGTGTAGTCTTCCGCGCCAAGCTGGGCAAAATCGACATTGCCATGAAGCAGCTCTTACCATCCAAAGCAAAGGAACTCAACGCGATTCAAGATTTCATGAATGATATCCGACTGTGTGCTTGTTTGAAACACCCAAAGATCGTCAAGTTTGTTGGTATTTCATGGTCGACATTGCACGATTTGGCCGTTTTATCGGAATTCATGGTCAACGGCGACGTCATGAGTCTTAACCACATGGAAGCCAAAAAGCCTGATGACGAACGCATGTTTCAATGGCTTCCAAGAAGCAGTGGTGGTCCGTGCAAGACTTCAATCGCTGCTGCTGTGGTTGACGCTCTTGTTTACCTCCATTCATTCGAACCATGTGTCATTTATCGAGATCTTAAGTCCAAGAACGTTCTCTTGAGTGAAACGTGGGAAACCAAGCTGAGTGATTTTGGTATTTCTTGTGTTCGAAGCTTTGAGGAGTCGACGTCATTGAAGATGGGCGCGGTGGCTTGGATTGCCCCTGAAGTATTGATCGGCGGACGGTACACGGAGAAGGCCGATATTTACTCGTTTGGTGTGCTCTTGTCAGAGCTCGACACTCTCCAAGTCCCATATGCTGAAATGCTGAATGAGAATGGATTTTCGGACGCTCGTCTGGCCATGTTGGTGAGCGAAGGATCGCTCCACCCTACTTTCACAGAGAATATGCCTGAAAATCTTCGTTCGATTGCCGATGCATGTTTGAGTTTCTGAGACACTGACCGTCCTTCAGCAAAGCAATTGTCATACCAACTGCACAGTGTCCTGAGGATCTTTTGTGCCGAAGAGAATATATTGACGCCTTGTAATAGTGTTTCATAGATTGAATCCTTGTTGTTTCAAACCACGGCACTTCGTTGTTGGCCATCATACTCGAGGTAATTTTCACCTAAACTTTACTACAATAATACCTCCGTCGTACAGAAAATTCTCTCTCGGAAGGTTATGCCGACATCTCTTGATGAAAACAGTCAATTCCTTTGGGCCCACACGTATTTCAGCATTTTCATGAGGCACTTCCCTTATTTCTTGAATCGGCCGGACCCCAAGCTGTCGAGAGGCCATTGGTATTATTGGCATGAAAATGGAACCGAAGGCAGATATGCATTGAAAAAAATAAGGCTCTCATGAGTTCAAGCTTTGGACAACATGACATTTGAAGACAATGCGTGAGTCTGTACAACTCGGTTGAAGTGATGAGTTGTCGCTTCGACCGCTCGACACTTGGTCGAGCAATTTGTTCGGGTCGTTCTTTCACCAATTGACTTGCTCATTTTTGAGCTTGCGGTCTTCGTTGCATTAAGCAATGCGTTTCCTCCAGCAATTTTTCATCACTACTGCTTTTTACTTTGTCTATGGTGCGGTCACGAATTCGTTAGCCAAGTGCCCAGGTGATGTCTCGGAGAAGTATATTACCAAGCAAGAAGCTCAAGTCACGCTCTGCCAAGCCGCCATGAATGTCACGTCCGATGTGCTCTTGAGTGAGCCGAGTTTGTTTTGCACCAAAGATGAATGCACACAGCTTGTAACAGACGCTGCATCTTGGACTTGCAAACCCAACACAATGAAACTTATCCCGACAAACTATTGCAACCAAGTGTGCCAGGCACTGGTCTTAAAGATGGAAGAAAGAAAGTTGAACTGTGACAAAGTGAAATATGGCAACTTTCTGTTTTGCCCTCTCTGCACGGAATTCAGCAACGCTGCGAAAGAGTTTGTTGATTCCTGTGGCCTTTGGACATCCGCTGACTCGTTGGTTGTTTCGATCGCCAACTCGACAACGAAGTGTAATGGCTATAAAACGCCTGGCACCCCGACGAGAATGGCCTCAAGTAGCTCTACGACGTACATCGTTGTGGGTGTCGTCGGCGGTGTTCTCGTGGTAGGTGTGGTTGCTTTCCTCATCTTGCGAAAGAAGCGCGGAGAAGCTGACTCTCGATCGGGCTCGCATTTGGACATGACGCACTCCCCTCGCTCCGGCACATACTCTGGCGGTCCGTCAACGAGCAATCAATTTGCCCCCAAGTGAGAGCATCCTAATCAATTTGCTATGCCTGAATTTGGCAATCGAAATAAAAATATGATGCTTTTAACTGAATTTGACTCAAACCTGTGGAGATGCTCGTTTCTCGAACGCCCGATGAAAAGCAAAAGTTCGCTCCAACCTTCAACAAAGGGTATGCCTTTAAACCTGCTTTCGTTTTCCCATCCATGTTTCAGCTTCCAAGATGCCGATCGCCTTTCAGCGATGCAGTTGGCATATCATCTGCACAATGTCCTCAGCAGATTCCGTTCGTGGTGGGCCATGAGGTTTCGACTCGATGAACTTTTGGCAAATTACGAAGGCGGGACTCTTGATATCAATTAGACTCTTTTGACGATGAAGTTGTTCTTATCTTGGCTATTGCTTGTAGTCTACGTGTCCAGCTCGTAATTATCTACATGCCTTGCCTTGCGGTTAGAAGATACAAGACTTGAAAGGAGCAATGGACACTTTGCAGCCATGGTGGCTCAAGATATCAAGCAAAACGACTTCATTAATATTGTTTCTTCCCACGTTGAAGCTATGGATCTGTGGATATGTTACGAAAACTTGAACACCAATTTGTGGCTCATCGCCGACGAATGATTGCGGTCACGGGCATTAGAATTCTTTGTACTCTTGACCAGGCTCGCGTCTCGGAAGCCGGAACAATACCTCTCGTCATACTTCCATTTTATAGCACACGGTCAAGTTGGTACTCGCCCATGAAATGTGCAATCTTTGCTCGACTTTGCGCCATGAACTGGATGCAAAGACAAGTAATGAACGATTAACTGGAACCATTTGCAAGATACTTATGGATTTGTAGCTATGACAATCGGCTACAAACACGAGCATGGAAGAGTGTACGTGACTCCTCAAAGCTTGTGGCTGGACGGCACTTCTCTCAATCTATGAATTTGCTCGAAGAAAAAATACATCGCCGAGTTGAAATCGTAGCATCGACGCCAAAGAAATCCCAATCAAATGAAAGACGAAATGAACTATTGCCAATCTTGAATCATCAACGCCAAGTTATCAACTGTTCACCTGTTGAAAATGTACTGTGCAGAGAATTTTTCGTCTCATTTTGCAGAGTCCGTCAAGGCTATCTTCCTAGGCTATCTTTAGTTTATGTCCAAACGCCAAAGATAACCTGGGAAACTGCCCGACGACAAAGAGTTGGAAGTTGTGCTCAGCATCATGGCAAGACCCAAGTCGATGTTATGGCGTCAGCAGTTCATGCGGTTGCTGGCCTGTGTTGCTGCAATGTTTGTCATGCTCATCGAATTCAAGGGCTCTCAGGCTAACATGAGATTCCTCTTTGGGGAAATAACACCGACAAAAGAGTCGAGCATATATCAATGCACCTATGTCCCTCGATTACTACCTGCCATGGTCCCAGATTCTCTTGATCGCGAACTGATGGCTACATTGTTTGATTCGACATCATCGTCGAATATGGTTTATCTTGACAGTGACATGGAAGCGGAGCAGCTTGTCTCTCAAAACAATTCATGTTCTATGCCTACCGCTAATGATTACCTCTATGACAGCTTTTACTTGAACACTATATTGAATGCCGCATTTGCTGGATACGGTGGATGGAATGCTTCCGATTCATGGATTATTGTTGACTGCAGCTTCGAAAACAGACTAATCGAGGACACAACAATGATCAAGTTCTTCCTGCTCGACAAAGCTCAGACGAAGATCACAACGTTTGTGCTTCAGACCATAACCGTGTCAAGGCCTAGGACGCATGAAAAATTGTCGTCGGGACTTGCTACATGGACACACACTACCCTTAAGTCGTTAAAATTAACAAACGAAGGTGACGTAACTTGGACCGAGGCTGCAGAATATTTTGTTGAAGTTGGATTTGAATTTCCGTTCGAGGAAAATGACTTCGTTCCTGTTGAGTTGGAAAGTTTAGTCCCTCGAGGAGAAACATGGATTGGCCGACTCGATACAATGAAAGAAGAATTTGAGTTCGTTGCGACCTCTGGCATGTTTCGACGCTCACCAACAATCCAAGCCTATATGGATGTGTTTTATTGGGATTTACCACCAAATCCAATTTAGTTTATGTCGACAGTCCGATTTAAGTCTCGACTGAAGAATAAAGATGTTTGGGGTTGGTTTCGGTGGTTGTTATGTGATGGCATTGGCCTGAATATTGCCTTCAATTTCATCGTTAGGTTGATCGCTATGGTCAACATCTATCTTCATCAGCGAATTTTATGGATCCCTGACGTTTACGCATCCCTTCAAAACCGGGCAACTATCCGCGCTGGTTTACTTCTGTTCGATTGTATTGTTAATCATTGGTGGTATCCCTATCAATGGGCAATAAATCAAGGCATTGATCGAAGTGCAACAGACTCTCTAGCTTTCACTGACAATGCGCGCGCCGATGGTCTCATGGTTGTCTTGGCTTTCTCAAACATTACGGCTAACCTGTTTCGTGTTCGAGTGCAACTTGGTGTTATATTTGCAATTTTTGTTGTATGTTTCTACTTAAGGCAGTCGTTGACAATGTCGTATGGCATTCTCTCAGCCGATATACCATACTTTATTGGGAAATACTTTGAAGCGAATATTGCTCGATCAGGAAGAAATGCAATGGATCTATGGGGAAGTTATGAGAACTTTGAGACGGATTTTCTCCTGATTGCAAACGAATGTACTATCGCCACTGGCGTTAGTGTTGCCTATGTCGCAATCACAGAACTGTGGATTTCCAGGGTACCTATCTCTTCTCGGATATACTCCCTTTTGCCGCTGCAACCCAAACATGTCCACCCTGTGCTATGTATTAACGTTTCACCACAAAGAGGGACGAACACACGGTCATCATGGGACGCCCGTTCGACATTGTACGACGAGTTGAATGATTTAGACGTTGAAAACACATCGATCGAGCGATCATCAGGTGTTGCTCTTGATAAAATCTATGGCTTTGTTGCTCCTTTCGTTAATTTTGAATTTGAAAACACCGACATATTTGTCACACCCTCCGGAGTTTGGATGCTTGGATTTGTGATTGTGAACAACCAGTAAGTTGTTGAGATTAATGACGTTATCTATCTCCTAATCAACTCATTTTTGGGCCAGACATATTTTGAGGTATATGGATTCGTCTTGCAGAATGATATGGTGTCGAAACGAAAGCATCGTATTTTTGCCTACGATGTCTCACTGCTTGACGCTTTGTACATTTCGCTCAAGCCCTTGAAGTGATTAAGCATGAGTTTGATGAACGGAAACCAAAACCCATTTTATCTATGAAAGCATTCATCTTTTTAGTTTTAGCACAAAGTGCACATCGCCCAAAGTAATTAGGATGTTTGTTGTATTCCTTTTTAGTCGGTTTTGAGACGATATGAATACTCTATGAAGACCACGAAGATATAAATACGATAATGTTGTATGTTTTCTAGCAGAGTTTGTTGACGAGGCTGTGAGCAAGTTTTTCTGAAATATGAGCTTGAAAATGATCAAAATCCAGGTCGTCGTCAGCACTTATCATCGGAGTTCGTATTGATATAGTTTTGTGCAGCTGTACAAAGCATATCTAGGGACAGGGCTTTTTACTGCCGTGTGTGTGTTCGTTCCCCCAACATATATCATGCTGACTTTCAACTTGATATTCCAATAATAATATATGCCCACCCTTGAAATACACTGAACCGATTGTGAATTTGGCACAAATGTGGACTTTCCAGTCGATTTGCTGAATCTATTTTGGATGTCTTTTCTCTTCAAATGTATATATCATTCAAAGAGTTGCTCCTGGAGCCATCATCCACATTGGGGATGCCCATCTTCTGCGCAAGGAAGCATTAGGGGGTTTCAAAGCTGAAAAGGACGATGGAGGGTTTTTCTGTCGACCCACACGAATCTGGGCAAACCTAAAGGCATATGATTGGCTGAAAATTAATATAAACGCAACCTGATTGGCTAATCGATTCAACAGCCAACTCTAAGTTTGGATCGATTTGACAATAACTACACCATGAGAACAACATTTTATTGTTTTCATTGCGATTTCCTTCAGCCAAGACCACAACGCGCAAAAATGTGATCATTCCAACATGAATTTGGCGGTGTTTACCCTGCAATTTGCCTCAAACCTATGTCAATACATATTGCCTCCTACGCTTTGAGCCGGGCTCTGGGTGATCGGGATGTTATTGATTAACTTTGGCAACAATATGGAGTTGACGGCAGCACAGCATGACAAAGCAAGAAGGCTCTTTGAATTTCACTATCGAAGACGATTCACACAGTCAACAAGAAATTTGAAGATCGATGTTATGATAGTTTACAGTAAAATTGATATTTTGACGAATATTTGAATACTGTGAGAATATTGAAATACTGTGCTTCAATGATCTGTTGTCATTTCGACCGCACGACATTATTTGCTCGAAAATTTGGTTGGGTCGTTGTTGGACCAAATGATTTGCTCATTTTTCAGGTGGCGGCCGTCTCATTTAAGCAATGCGTCTCTTCCAGCAACTGTTCGTCGCTGCAGTCTTTGGCGTCGTCCGCGGTGCGATCATGGATAAGCTTGCCATGTGCCCAGCTGACGTCTCCGACAAGTATAATGCCAAGCTTGAGCCTCAGGTCAAGCTCTGTCGAGCCGCCTTGAATGTCACTCCCGATGTGCTCTTGTCGGATCCAAAGTTTTGCACGAAAGATGAATGCACGCAGCTCGTGAAAGACGCTGTATCATGGACATGCCAACCCAACACTTCTAACCTTATCCCGACAAATTATTGCAACCAAACGTGCCAGGAACTGGTTCCGAAGATGCAAGATAAGAAAGTGACATGCAACAAAGTGGACAATGGCAGTTTCGTGTATTGCCCCATCTGTACAGAATTTAGCAACGCTGTGGAAGGATTTATTGCGACCTGTGGCATTTGGGATTCCGCAGAAACGCTTATTATTTCGATTTCCAGCTCGACAAAGAAGTGCAATGATTACTATGGAACGCCAGTCCCCACCACAACAAAAGCCGCCAGTAGCTCCACAACGTACATCGTTGTCGGTGTCGTCGGTGGTGTTGTCGTCATCGGTGTGATTGCCTTCTACTGCTTGCGAAAGAAGCGTAGCAGCAAGGACGGCGACTACAGATCGGCTTCGCAATTGAATTCCATGGGATCGCGTCGTCCTGGCACAAATTCAGGTGGCTCATCTACGAATGCTCAAATGACACTGCAAAATGACATTCGATTCGACCCCACCTTGTCACAATTCCGAATTCCGCAACAAGACATTCAAAATATTTCTCTCTTAGTCAAGGGTGGCTACGGTGTCGTGTTCCACGCTACGTTTGGGAAGATCGATGTTGCCATGAAGCAGCTCTTGCCATCCAAAGCCAAGGACCCCAACGCCATTCAAGACTTTATGAATGAAATTCGATTGTGCGCCCGTTTGGAGCACCCCAAGATTGTCAGATTTGTTGGTATCTCCTGGTCGACGTTGCAAGATTTGGCCGTGTTGTCGGAATTCATGACCAACGGCGACGTGACGGGTCTTATCCGCAAGGAGCGCAAGAAGCCTGAAAATCAACGCGTGTTCCAATGGTTCCCAAGTCGCGATGGTCCATGCAAGACTGCCGTTGCTGCTGATGTGATTGATGCGCTTGTCTATCTCCATTCGTTCCAGCCAACTGTTATCCATCGTGATCTCAAGTCCAAGAACGTCCTCTTGAGTGAAACGTGGGAAGCCAAGTTGAGTGATTTTGGTATTTCTCGTGTTACAAGTTTAGAAGAATCCATGACCTCCAACATTGGTACGGTGGCTTGGATTGCTCCTGAAGTGTTGACGGGTGGCCGATACACGGAGAAGGCAGATATTTACTCTTTCGGTGTACTCCTATCTGAGCTTGACACACTTCAAGTTCCATACGCTGAGATGCTGGGCAAGTCGGCAGAGAATGGATTTTCGAATGCCCGTCTTGCCATGATGGTGAGCGAAGGATCACTGAAACCGTCTTTCACCGAAGGCATGCCTGAAAAACTGCTCTCGATCGCTCATGCGTGTTTGAGTTTCCATGACGTTGAACGTCCTTCTGCGATGCAATTGTCGTACCAATTGCACAACATTTTGAAGGATTTCCACACCGAGTTGGAACAGGAGTTTGCATAAATCATGAACTTCTCTCAGTTACTTATTTTATCTACCTGGTATATCCCAGACAACCTGTACATCTTGACGGATCCATCATTGAAATTGATTCAAACCGGGCAAAATGGCGTTGTGATAATATCATGAGCTCTGCGCATTTATACTCGCCATGGTTTAATCTATTCGTTATCTTTAAGACTCTTTGGAGCTGGCAGATATTTTGAATTGTGCCTAAATCTAGCACAACTCTCAAAACTAGCAATAGTTTGAAGACAATGAAGCCCGAATGGTTTGCTTTGTTCAACAGAAGCTTTTGAGAAAGCCTGGGTATTGGAAGAATGCATTGGAACCCTCGACGAGTCTTTCATATGCTTTCGGCACTTCGATGCGATGTCACGCGGTTTCGTTCAGATAGAAAGCAACCGGCGAAAGACGGAGTTGGTTATAATTAGAATTTGCCCAGCCTATCTATATACCCAGGGCTACAAATTTCATTTTATCATGGTCGATGACAAACCACGGGGAATAGTCCACAAGCTTGCCTTCCAGTTAAACAGGCTCTTGGCTTGTGTGGCTGCAGGGTGTGTCCTGTATTGCGAAGTCACTGGATCAACATCCAACAAGAAGCTCCTTGTTGGTGCTTCGACGCCGCCAGCCCACACCGTGGCATATCAAAGCCACCTTTTTCAACAATTTCTCCCTGCCCTTGTATCTGCACCTGCAGCTGTCAATAGAACTATCCATTATATTACGGGCAACCATACTTCATCGTCCTTTGTAGTGTACTTGGATGGCGACACGACAGCACAGCAACAGCAGACGCCGGCACTACAATCCGACTTTTGTAGCAAAACCACCGATTATGACTACCTTTATTACGATACTAACTTGGATATTGTTTTAACGGAGGTCCTTTTCGGCTATGGTGGCTGGAATTCGTCGAAGTACTGGGTGCTTGTAGACTGCAGCTATGATGGACGAATGTTTTGCGACACAACTGTGATCAAGTTTTATTTATTGGACAAAGCCATGACGCGTCTCACATCGTTCATGCTCCAAACTCTGAGCATTACAAGACCAGAAAAGCAATTAATGACGTCTGGTGGAGCTGCGATGTGGACAACAACAAACTTGAGTTCTTTCAAGGTTGGAGACCATGAGAAAGTCACAAGCTCTGAGATTGCAACCTATTCAACAGCAATTGGTTTTACCTTCCCATATGAACCCAACAATTTCGACCCAATAATCCTCGATGACTCAGTTCCTCCAGATGGTCAATGGCGAGCTCAGGTACCATCAACAAAAGAAAAGTTTTTATTTGCCGGGACGACTGGTATTTATCGCCGCTCACCAGCCATTCAAGGCAGCTTCAATTATTTCTATTGGGAGCTGCCATCCGACCCAGTTGCATTTGCATCGGCGATCCAATTTGTAGGTGTCAAAGTTTTTAAAGACTCGTGGGGCTGGTTTCGTTGTTTTCTTGGTATTGGCATTGGCTCAAACATCGCGGTAAATTTTTGTGTCGCTCTCATGGTGATGCTGAATTTGTATCGCGAAAAGAATATTTTCTGGATCCCGGACATATACCCTTCAATTCAAAGCCGTGCAATGATCCGTGCTGGTTTGCTTCTTCTGGATTGTATTATGAATAGCTGGTGGTATCCCTACCAGTGGGCTGTTAACCAAGGTAGCAAACGCAATGACTGGGGAGGCACTCTTGATTTCAACGAATCCTCAAGAGCTGATGGTCTCATGGTCGTTTTAGCAATTACTTTCTTAGCAGCCAAGGCGCTACACGTCCGTGTTCAGCTTGTGACTGTCGTGTTTATTTACGCGCTATGCTATTACATGCGGCAATCACTTATTGCATCATGTGGGCTCTTTCTTGACGTAGTGACTCCATTTATCAAAAAGAATTATTTTGAAAACATTTTGCCCACTGGAAACGATGCTATGGACCTATGGGCTTACCACGAAAACTTCACGACCAACTTCTGGCTCATTGCAAACGAATGTACATATTTGATTGTTGCGACTGGTGCTAGTCTGGGCTACGTTTTCTTGACAATAGTATCTCTTAAGAAGGAAAAGCGAAGTTCACGGGACATGAAGTCGTTTTTCAGGCTCAGGAAGTTGAATCAAATACACCCAGAAGTGAAAGACAATGGAGGACCACAAGAGACTACAGCATCATTTCAAATGCTTCCAAATGCGCATTGGGCTCAACGGTCAACGTTGTATGGTGAGCTTAACGAATTGGATGTCCAAAATTGCAATGTCGAGAGATGTACTGGTCGAATTGCCGACCAGATCTATGGATTTGTTGCTTCTGCAAGAGATTACAAGTTTGAACAAGATCAAATGTTCGTGACTGGATCTGGCGTGTGGTTACTTGGCTTTGTGATTGTGAATGACCAGTATGTGGTCAATATCAACCATTACATCTACCTTTTGATCAATACATTAAGCGGTCAAACATATTTCACTGTCTACGGTTTCACTCTCCAAGGCGACACTGTCTCTCGTCGAAAGCAAATCATCTTTACCCACGACGTGCGTCGAAGGGATGTATGGCGCGTCTCGTTAAAACGATTGCGTTAATTTATTAAAGCACGATTAAGAGCTCAGCCTTTCAAAGCATTTGGTCACTTTCAAACTTCACATTTCAAATGAAACCACAAAGGATAGCAGTAGACAATTATTATTGTAAAAATGTACAACTGAACGCTACATATTGTAGTTTAATTGGGTCATTGACAACTACATCCGATATCGTCGTCTGTACACGAGGAGCAATCCAACAAAGAGAATAATCACAGTTAAGTCAACTTATAAAAATAATAACTGAGATACAAGCAGTCCTAATACTTTGTCTTGTTACCTTCAATAGTATTGCAAAACGCTGCCTCAAATATTTTCATGCATTTCAGTTGATCTTGTTTTTGATTTCATCTTGGATTTCAGAACGTGAAATGTCATCCAAATCGAAATAGATTCAGAGAAGGTCACCTCAAACGCCGAATGGATATATGAAAAGCCTCGGACCATGAAATCTCCTCCACTGGGATACGATACATCCGTTTCGATACATGATCATTGGTTAAACGAAAGCCATTAACATGGAAATATGTTCGACGAAAGAAAGCGTTGACAAGGAGAAAAAAATATTGGTTTGTCTCGATCAAAAACTCATCATTAATGATAACAAAACCAAGAAGCCATACATCACAGGGGGACACGTAAATATGGCCTCTTTCATGCTCGTAATCATCAAACAGAGCAACAAAGCCGTAGATTTTCTCGAGAACAAAGCCAGTTGAGCGTTCAACACTGGTATTTTCTCTGTCCATGTCCTTGACTTCATCGTATAGCGACGAGCGATCGTACCATATCGGTTGATTTTGAGCAGCTCTTGGGAGAACGCTGATATGTGCCATAGGTTTGATACTATGATTCCAATTGAACCTAAGAATTGAGCTAATTCCCCGCAATGATATTTTGGGGTGGTATATCCAGAGTTTTGTCAACAGGACGAAAGTTATGTTGATTGCAGTTGCGAGAATTAAATACGTGCACTCGTTCGCAATGAGAAGACAGTTCTGTGGTGAAATTTTCGTGGTATGCCCACAGATCCATAGCGGGCTGCCCTGAAGGGATGATGTTGTTCAAGTAATTTTGCTCGATTATGGGCTGCACTGTCGCCGAGAGAATGCCGTATGACTGCGTCAGAGACTGTCGTGTGTAGAAACATGCAACAAAAATTATCACTACGACTGGAAGCTGCACTCGAACGCGGAGGAATTTCGCGGCCACATAAGTGACAGCCAGGACAACCATGAGGCCATCAGCGCGGGCATTTTCCGTGAAATCTAATGGACCACCCAAGTAGCGCTGGCCACTTTGATTAATAGCCCATTGATATGGATACCACCAACCATTCACAACAGAATCAACAAAAAGCAATGCAGCACGGATAGCTGCGCGATCTTGTAGTGACGCAAAAACATCAGGAATCCAAAGAATACTGTGCTTCCGATACATATTCACCATGACAGAGATAGCAACACCAAAGTTTATGGCAATATTTATCCCGACACCGTCACATAATAAACATCGAAACCATCCCCAAGAATCTTTGTTTCGCTGCGAAACCACAAATTGGATTCTTGACATAAATTCCGCAGGGTTGGATGGCAATTGCCAGTAAAAGTAGTTGAAATACCCTTGAATCGTAGGAGAACGTCTGTATAAACCTGATGTTCCAGCAAACTGTATCATTTCCTTTGTCGAGGTCACTTGGCCAGTCCATTGCCCGCTTTGCGGAACTGTGCTATCCAAAATGACTGGAACAAAATCAACATTTTCAAATGGAAAGTCAAACCCGATCGCCACTGAATAAATTGCAGATTCGGAGCAAACGATATCGTTTTCGCTTGTAGTATGCATCGAGCTCAAGCTCGATACGGTCCACATGGCAGCCCCACCAGAGGTCTCATGGTGCTTCTCAGGTCTTAGGATACTGAGAGTCTGAAGCAAAAACGTCGTGATCTGTGTCAAAGATTTGTTAAGTATATAGATCTTGATCACTGTTGTATCTCCGATTATACGTCCTTCGTAGCTGCAATCAACAAGGATCCACGAAATAGATGCATTCCACCCGTCATACCCTGCAAATGAGGCACTCAAAACAGCACCCATGTAATTCCTGTCGTACAAATAGTCAATGTTGGAGCTTGTGAGACAGGATTCATTTTGATAGACAAGTTGCTCAGTGCTAGGCGTGACATCTAGATAATTAACAGGCGCTTGCAAAGACGAATCGACTGTTGTTGGTTTGAGACTTTCTTCCACGTCGCTAGGGGAGTTCAAAAGCAATGGAAGTAGCTGGAGAATGTTGTAACTTTGGTATGAGTTGGCAACGCTCGGCGTAGACACTGCACCAAGAAGTATCAGCGTGTTAGCTTGAGAGTACATGAACTCCGTAAACATAATATATCCTGCCGCTAGGCAAGCCATAAAGCGAGTACACTGGATGTAGCAAGACCTCCATTCGGATCGAGCCATTTCGTTCAGTGAGAAAGTTGCGCTAATTACAGCTAACTTGCACCTAGCAGTTACTCGCCGGAAATTAGTCGGGGGGGACTTTGTGCATTTGATTATTACGATGTTGCAATTTGGTGTGAAAATCTGAGAGACATAGTATATTTACGTTTGTCTTATACCATTTTCAATCGACTTTGTTCTCAAAATGGAATATTCCTGAGAGATAAGGTCTCTCAAATAAGGAAAATTATATTTAATCATGAAATGCATCAAAAGGACGCGTGGGGAGTCTCACCGAAAAGTCTGCGTTGAACAATGGAAATAAAAATATATAAGCTCATGCTTTATCAAGGAATTGTACTTAAATTATTCCACGAGGCAGCTGTGGGTGCTTTTACTCTTTTACTCTGAGAAAGTTTATATTCTTGAAAAGGATTGACGTTTACTGAATTTGTGAGAATGACGAGTAGAGTATGAAGTTGTTAAAAGTTGATCACTGAAGTCGCTGAAGCGAAATATTTAATGCATCAGGCCACGAGACGTCTTCGGTAGCAATTCGATACATTCGTCTTGACACTGCATCACTGGTTAGACGGAAGCCACGCACATCAAAACATGTTCTCTGAAGGACAAAATTAACAAGAAGGTAGAAGTAGTGCTTCGTTTCAATCAGGTATTCGTCGTTGATGACAACAAAGCCCAGGAGCCACACACCACATGGAGTAGCATATATTTTATCACCTTCATGCTCATAATCGTCGGAGAGACCAATCAAGCCATAAATATTCTGTAGAGCATGGCCTGAAGAGTGCTCAACTCTTGTGTTTTCAATATGAAAATCCGCCACTTCATCGTACAACGTCGATCGATTATACCACAATTGTTGATCCAGAGGAGATTTCTTTGGGCGAACATTAATGGGAACAATTGGATGTACTCGACGAGGCCATTCGACACGAACACTGTGGCAATTGCTCCATGAATGCAAAGTTGGCCAAGAAGTCCAGAATTTTGTGATCATGACGAAGAAAAAGCAGATCCCCGAGGCTAAAATCAAGTATGTACATTCGTTAGCGATGAGCAAAAAGTCAGTCTTAAAGTTCTCGTTATATGCCCAAAGATCTATTGCTCTCTTTCCAGACGGAATGATATTGTCCAAGTAATTTTGTTGTATAATAGGTTGGACAGCATCAGAAAGGATTCCATACGACATTGTAAGCGCCTGACGTGATTGATAACATGCAATAAAAACTAGCACCACGACAGATAAGTGCACTCGAACATGGAATAGATGAGCAGCATGGTATGTAATTGCCAAAACAACCATGAGACCATCACCACGGGCATTGTCCATAAAATTTAGTGGCCCCCCTGAAAACCGCTGAAGGCTTTGATTGAAAGCCCATTGATACGGATACCACCATCCATTAAGTAGTGAGTCAAACAAGAGTAACCCAGCGCGAATTGCTGCTCGATCTTGGAGCGATGCGTAAACGTCAGGAATCCAAATTATGTTGTGCGTACGGTACATGTTGACCGTGATTGTGAGAGCAACACAAAAATTGATGGCGATGTTGATCAAAATGCCATCACAAAGTACACATCGTAGCCATGCCCAAGAGTCATTGTTCTTTTGTACCGCAACGAACTGTATAGTCGAAATGAAGTCTATTGAGTTCGCTGGTAGTTGCCAGTAAAAGTTACTGAAAAATGCTTGAATTGTTGGAGATTGTCGAAACACTCCTGATGTACCAGAAAATTGTAACTTTTCTTTCGTCGACATAACTTGACCGACCCATTTCCCATCATGCGGCTCTAAGTTGCCCAGTAAAATGGGCACGAAATCAATATGCTCGAAGGGAAAATCAAATCCAATGGCCACTGAATAATTAGCAGACTCGGAACAAATGACGACATCATTGGTGATTTGCAATGATTTCAACACCGTTGTAGTCCACATGGCAGCTCCACCAGAGGACTCTAAGGTGCTTCTCTGGACGAAGAATACTGAGTGTCTGAAGCATAAATGTCGTGATCTGAGTCATGGCATCGTCTAATGGATATAGCTTAATCACAGTTGTGTCACCAATTATTCGCCCGTCGAAGCTGCAATGAACAAGGATCCATGATTGAGAAGCATCCCAGCCGCCATGACCAGCAAAAGCTGCATTCAAGACCATGTTCATATAGTCATTTTCGTACAAGTAGTCAATTTCTGTGGCGTTAGAACAAGAGTTGGTTTGAAAGACGAGGAGTTCAGTGTCAGGGATGGTATCAAGGTAAACAACACGTGATGCTGGTGAAAGACTGACTCTTGAAGTTTGCAAAACAGCATCGATTGATCTGGGCTCGTTAAGTAGCAGAGGAAGCAAGCGAGGGAAATTGTAACTCTGGTATGCATTGCCTGGGGTCGGAGCGGACGAGGCACCAAGTAGAATCATCGTATTGGCCTGCGAGCACATCACCTCAGAGTACGTTACGTACCCAGCAGCCAGGGGTGTTACAATATAGATTGGACTATTGATTGTGGCCCCAGTCTTGGGACAATCAATCATGGACAATTTTCAATCTATTGTTGTCGTGAAAGAGCTTTGCGACGTCTGAGCAGTCAGACTATCCTTTTCAGTTGCTTTGGACAACTGGATGGCTTGTGAGACGTTGCCCAGGCTCACGAGGTCCCAGTTCAACTTCAAGTACATGATCACTTCGAGCGTGGTGGTGTCCATACTCTTCCGCAAGTAGCTGATCATGTACTTCACGCCAGAGAAGAATCGCTCGACAATAATAGAGGTCGGAGGGATCCAACTCACGTCTTCATACGGCTGAAGAGTATTGACGCGACTGTGAGCACACTTCTTGATTTCGTTGTCAAGGTCTATTGCAGCACGCTTCCGCCATTCAAAACAACATCAGACGCAGTCTCAATCATTTGCACGAGATCCGAATTTCGACGCAAATGACGAGCAGCTTCCCTTTTAACAGAACTCCCGTCTCTAGCTTGACCAAAGCACTTTCAAAAGCTGGATCTGTGACGATCTTTGTACTCGGGCCAATGTAGTTCTTCAAACAGGGGTAGTCTTCCATAGCGAAATCACGCGGACGGTAGACATGGTTAAGTTCTTTTGTTGGAGACGAATGGTTATCGCATCAAACGTAGCCATTTCTCGAAGGAATTCGTTGATGATCAATTGATCGGAAGTAGATCAAACAAAGGAATTCGCCGGACGTCAACTTGATCAACGTTGGCGCTGAGTTCCCTGTCCGACTCAACATCATTTTCAAGAAGATGAAAATAAGACCTGAAGTCCTCGTAGCGCTTAAGCATCGCATAGACTCCACTCCATCGTAGCTCATGGAGCAGTAGTTGATCCAATTTGAATTGCAAAGTGAGTTTGCTGTCGCCTCCATGGGGTCGGATGTCCAACGACGAACCACTTCCAGGTGTCGCAGAAATATGCGATTTGGCCACTCTGATTGAGGGATATTAGAAAGCACGCGTGGTGATTGGTGTGCAAGACCCAAGGAGCATACAAAACGGTCGGCAGAAGCATTCCTAGCACTCATATCGTGCATGGTCATCAATCTATTGTAGTCCAATCTATTGGAACAATATGTTCAATCTCGGGGAAAGATTGTGTCCCCGCCACAATCAATAATTGAGAGGGACAATATCAATCTTCTGACAATCACAATCTTTTTTTATCAAGCCCTGCCCAGCAGCTATACATGCCATGAACCGAGCACAATGCTGGCGCCATGGCTTCGACTTGGGACGGTGCATGACACACTAAAAATACCAACTAAATTTTAGAGTTTCACTTTCTGTCTCCATGCTAATAAGAGCATCCCCACCATACTTTTCAATGGCTATTTTAGACCAGTCTAGATTCTAGGCAGCAAAAATAGCCTTTTTGTGTCGATTTCACATCAGTCATAGGTTCAAGACTTGCTTCAAGCCAGCGTGCCTTCATCTGCAAGCATTGTTCATCTCTCGGAGTGCGAGGCTCCCTTGGGACAGTCGACAAGACGGATCTCTGGAGCGTCCAATTGAAAAGCATAGGAAAACGACGCTTTTGCGTCGCCTTACGTTACTGTGTCTACTGATCCAGCTGTGGAGACAGATCATCCATCCAGCAGCTTGACATACAAAACGCGCCTACGTTCAATGTTTGGCTTCTCGCCTCCAAATATTGAGCCACAAAGCAACCACTGCATCACGATCGTCGCTGTCGTACGCAAAGTCCATGTCGCTCTGTTTGGAACTGCAGAATGCTAAATGGATGTCTAATATTAGCATGTCCTTTAGGTTCCTTGCTATTTTCTGGCCATGGCGAGAATCTAGCATCGAACCGGTGGCAAAACCGAAAGGCAAATTTTTGTCACGATACATGCTAGATTCTGGTTTTTTTAGCCTGCTCTCACTTATATTTAGCTTTTTCAACTTTGCAGGCTATCCTCAGTGACCACGGAATGAGATCAACGGGAAAACCTTGGAAACTTCATTGCAGCCGCATATTGGCCTGTCTCGCTGCCCTCTGTGTCATGTTTACAGAGTTCACTGGATCCCGTGCAAATATGAAGTTTCTCTTTGGGGAGATAGCACCTCCAAGTCCAGGCACCACGTATTATAGTCACCTCTTTCCGCAGTTTCTTTCAGCCATTGTCACTTCACCACACACAGTTGACGCAACTCTTCGAGCTACTCCACTCAATCCGTCGTCTCCAAGTTCTGTGGTGTATCTGGACTTCGACTCTAACAGCGACCAACTTACACTTTAAAATGGTTCATGTCTTGAAATCAATGATATTGACTATTTGTACGACAGTGTCTACTTGGATACAGTGTTGAGCGCCGTACTTGCTGAATATGGTGGCTGGAATTCCTCTGACTACTGGATCGTTGTGGATTGCAGCTTTACTGGCCGTAGCTTGCTAGACACGACAATTCTGAAGGTTTATCTACTCAATAAAGCGTTAACTCAGGTCACCACTTTTCTTGCTCAAGCACTCAGGATATCAAGAACTGCGAAGCATCAAATTTCGTCAGCGGGACTTGCGGTTTGGTCGGTTGCTAATTTGCGTTCTATGGAAGTATCATTACAAGGTGTTATTTGCTCCGAGTCGGCCAACTACTCCGTTTCCATTGGATTTGGTTTTCCATTTGAGGAGAGCGACTTTGTCTCAGTTGAGATTGATGAATTAGCTCCACCTGATGGACAATGGCTTGGACGAGTGACGTCCACAAACGAAACCGGAGCTTCTGGCATCTATCGGCTATCTCCAGACATTCAAGCCTATATGGATAGGTTCTATTGGGAAATGTCACCAGGCACCATCGAATTTATCTCGAAAATTCAATTTATGATATCACAAAGAAACAAAGATGCTTGGGGATGGTTTCGTTGTATATTGTGCGACGGCGTTGGCTTGAATCTTGCTATAAATTTTGCTGTAGCTTTGACTGTGACGATCAACATGTACCAAGAGCAAGGTATCGTTTGGATTCCTGATGTGTACCCATCCCTTCAAAACCGCGCGGCAATCCGAGCTCTTCTTCTCCTTGCAGATTGTATCATGAACGATTGGTGGTATCCTTATCAATGGGCTTTGAATCAAAAGCAATTCTCGTGCAATGTATGATGTTTTATCATTTATTGAAAATGCCCGTGCAGACGGTCTTATGGTTGTCTTGGCGATTACATACGTTGTGGCTCACTTACTTCGCGTTCGAGTGCAGCTTTCAATTGTTGTACTTGTCTTTGCCGTTTGTTTCTACTCTCGACAAGTACCGTTGACAAAAGAACTCCGTAAGACTGGGTGAGGAACTGCCGCGTGTAGAAGCATGCAACAAATATTATGACCACTACGGCAAGCTGAACTCGAACACGAACGGTAATCGCCAGAGTATACGTGATTGCTAAAACCACCATAAGACCGTCTGCTCGAGCATTGTCGACAAGGACCACCGGACCAACCAATTTTCGAGCGTTGCTCTGGTTAATCGCCCACTGGTATGGATACCACCATCCATTCACGACACAGTCCACAAGAAGCAAACCAGCGCGGAGTGCCGCACGGCTCTGCACGGACGGATACACGTCCGGGATCCACAATATACGATGATCTCGATAAATGTTGACCATGACAATAAGAGCGACACCAAAAATCAACATAATATTCAAGCCAACCCCGTCACACAATATCCAACGAAACCATCCCCCCATGTCCTTTTTCCGTGTGGACACCACAAATTGTATCTTCGATATAAACTCGATGGGATTTGGCGGCAATTCCCAGTACACCGTTGCCATGTAAGCTTGGATCGACGGTGATCGTCGATATATGCCAGAAGTGCTAATAAAATAAATAATCTCGTCGGTGGATGTGATTTGTGCCATCCACTGTCCATTTTGTGGAACCAAATGATCCAAACGAACAGGAACAAAGTTGTCGTTCTCAAAAGGAAAATCAAATCCAATGGAGATGGAATACACAGCCGGATCAGTGCAGATAAGTTCGCCTTTTCCTGTCAGTTGAAGTGATTTGAGGGAAGTTGTAGTCCACATAGCCGCTCCGCCCGATGACTCAAGATGCCTTTTGGGCCTCATAATCGTCAGTGTCTGAAGGAGAAAGGTCGTGACCTGGGTCAAAGATTTGTCAAGCAAATAGATTTTGATGACAGTCGTGTCGCCAATCATGCGCCCGTCGTAGCTACAATCGACAAGAATCCAAGTATCTGAAGCATTCCATCCACGATATCCTGCAAACGCTACATCCAACACTGAAATCAAATACCTGTTGTCATAGAGGTAATCAATACTTGTTGGCCCAAGGCATGAATTGTTTTGAAGGATGAAATCGTGAGTTCCTGGGTGAACGTCAAGATAAAGGGTTGGTACCAGGGTCGAGAGATTGGCCACAATTAAATTAAGAGTGACATCGATGGGCTTTGTAGAATTCAAGAGCGAAACCAACAATCGAGGGAAGTTATAACTCGTGTATGGGTTTACCCTTGTGAACGGAGAAACCTCACCAAAGAGAAGCTTCATGTTTGCCCGAGACCCCATGATCTCTGAGAACATAACCCATAAAGCAGCAAGACAAGCCAAGAGCCGAACGAAGAGTTGATGCCCATGTTTCGCCTTGGAATGCATTCCAAATTGTTTTCGAGACTACAGTTTCATAGTATAAATAGGTCTTGTAACTGCGTACTGCTGAACCGAAAAATGCTGGTCCATGAACGGATTTCATTACACACACTGGCATATTCCTTTCTAATCGTGATATGTTTGACATGAAGTGCATCAAAGAATATCGCAGAGAAAATTCAAATGCTCAGATTTGCTGGATGGAGAGTGATCCCATTAATTATCGAGAATACTAGCGAGAGAGGATTTTGATCGAAACAGCAAGGTAATACAGCAGCTAGGGTCTACGTATATAGGCCATGCTTCGCATATTGAAGATATAAAGAGGTCGAATAGCAATAATCTGAGTTTAATTTATAAACATTGTAATAATGGAGCTGATAATCGATCAATATTCCCATTTAGATGTGTGTAGAATTTATTGCATAGCTCGAGACTCTGGATTCAATCATTCCTTGTGCCAGCAATACGTCTCGACGAACCAGCAGCCACTGGCTTCTCGGATTCAAGGCTTTGACAGCCACTGTAACTTTATGTGTTTGCTACTCCTTGTGTATCGAGTCATACTCTCATGGAAACTCTTGGGGTCAGTGGTGGGGATGGCAAATATATTACACTTCTTGGCATCAGTGTATCATTTCGTTGTTGAAGTAACTGAGGACAAAATCCATTACAAAAATTGTATGTGCTTTGGCGACGTCCATGGTCGCCATTAAGTCGACATGTTCGCGTTCGAGTCAAGTGTGTGGCTAAAATTCTGCTTTCAGTTGATGTCGACCCTCGCTGCTTTGTATACTGAGCTCCCAGGCACCCGAGCTGATATAAAGCTTTAAAGCTTTTGTTTGGGAGTAGTAGCCTCTAGTCTTTGGTGGTTCGTATAATCACTCTTGTCACGATTTCATCCACTTTTTTTGAGCTCACCAGAGGCAACGAATGGTTCTCAAACAACATTTCTCCTTGTCGACTCATACAATGCATCTCGACAACGACAATCCGAATCTTTTCTATTTGTACAATATGACGGGCGGAGTGCCTCTGAAAGCACGGTTGTTATAGATTGTAGCTTCAGTAATCACAGATTGTTACGCCCGACGATGATCAAGATATTCTTGTCCGATCAAGGATTGACAAAAGTCGTAACATTTGTCCTTCGGACAATAAGTGTGTGGAGACATGAGAAGAATCAAAATTCATGAGCCGTTTTGGTCATATGAACGGTAGCCGCGCTGAGCTCAATCTACATTTCAAGCATGTGTGACGTCATTTGCTTGCGTGCGGTTAATAAATCCACGGATATTCGATTTGAATTTCTATTTGATGATATATCTTGCAAGCAGGCAATCGCTCGGCAAAGCTCTGGAGAGTAAAATTAATAGCGCTTTGTAGATAGTGTCATAAAACACCGATCCATTCATTTGTTGGTTATTCAAGCCATCCTTGGGTCAGTTGACTTATTAGGTATCTACATATACTTGCATCCAGTAAGTCATATCAAGAGCATTTGATTCTCAATGTCACAGGTTCCTGAAATAATGTCCATCTTGATGTTGCTTCTTGTGTTTTCACGACTAAGCTCTAATATCATTCAAGGTATGACAAATGTGCTTGAAAATTTTCACAATGCTTGCATTTCTTGCAGCGAGATGTCTTCTCGAGAGCACGCGCTTTTTCCTGAGCACTGTGGTCGGTATTCAAGCTCACCAGATTCACTCAGAGAATTTCGATTTCCTCTATTGCAATCATTTCATATTTCCAACGCCTCGCGCAGGGCCTGGCACAACTTGAAAAAGTATTTAAACATTGCAGCTATTCTTGAAGATTGAGTAGCTGTGAAGAAAACTTGGAAGGGGGATATACAGATTAGCTTTCTTTGAGCAAAGGGATTTGTAAAAAATTGACTCAACAATACTAGGATTTGGGCTGAATCTACACTCTGTGCATTGTCTAGAAGGGCGTCACGACATAGAACTATAGACACAGATACGAGACCAATTGCGATGAGAAATGTGCCAAATATCGACGGCTTAAATTGACATCAACGGTGCAAACATTTTCGACGGCATTCATCTTTATAGGAGTCAAACATTTGATGTCACGTGATCAAGCATGGTAAGAACACAAAGCAACAGCTAATAGCTGGGATGTTATATCTGTCCAGTTTTCCTTCGTTGGCAAGTATCAATTATGGGCCGTGCATTTGAGTTGAAGTTTGCACGCTGGACAAATAAAAATTTATTATCGAAGTCGCTTTAGAGATATTTTTAAAGCACCTGGCCACCGAATATCGTGACTACAGATACGGTGTTTTCGATTGGATACCACGTCTCCATGCAAGTGAAATCCATAAACGTTGAAGATTGATCGACGGCAAAATGAATTAACGAGGAGATATATGTAATCGTTGATCTCAACAACAAATTTGTCTTGCAGAATAACATATCCAAGAAGCCACAATCCACAAGGTGACACAAATACTTTCCGATTGTCGTGCTCGTAATTATCGAAAATAGTGACAAACCCATGAATGTTTTCAAGTACAAAGCCAGAGGAGCGTTCGAGGCTAGTGTTTTCGATGTCGAAGTCAGTGAGTTCGTCGTAGAGAGTGGACCGTCTTCGCCGTGAATTGAGGATTTTTATCGCAGATCCATTATGAACATTGACGATCGCGAAATGATAAACTTTGTTCGACTTGCGGTGAATCCATGTACGAACATTGCGACTACTCCATGCCAACTCTGATTTCCAGTCGTACAACCAAAGTTTTGTTAGCACAACATAGACGATACTAATCCCCGAAGCTACAATCAAGTAAGTGCATTCATTTGCAATGAGCAAAAAGTTGGTCTCAAAGTTCTCGCGGTAAGTCCATAGGTCCATAGCAGCCTTGCCAGAAGGAACAACATTTCCCAAGTAATAATCAGGGACGGATGATTCTGTGATCAGGTCAAAATATGACCTCAATAATTGAGGTCATATTTTGACCTTGTCTGGCACCGAGAGTTTTGCCCCATATCCGATATTTTTGGTTGGGATATACTCACTGGAGGCTCCCAAAATGCCATTTTACAAAAAAGATTTTTTACCTCCATTTTGAATGTGCCATAAATCATTGATCCCAATTTTGCTAAAAATGGCATATTGATTTTGAGATTTTGCCAGACGCACCCTTAATCGTGGCGTCTAGCGCCAGTGTTTGCTATGTCTTAGCGGCGAAGATTTGGGCAAATTGGTCATCATTATTATCATCAATATTATCCTGGAGCGTTCGATCCAAACTTCAAATCGGGTCCCATGTTCATCGAATAGTTTCTATCACAGCTCATCCGAAGATATCAAGCCAACGGTTAAACGCTTGGTATAGTCGCTCGACACTGTACAACGAAGTCAACAGTATGGATACAGAAAACACTTGTTTGGAGCGCTCCTCTGGTTATATCTTCGATGAAGTTTATGGCTTTGTCGCTCTTTTCGACGATTATGAAATGGACAATGGGCACGTATATGTAACACCTTCTGGAATCTGGCAGCTTGGATTTGTGATTGTGAGTAAACAGTATGTTGTGGAAATTAACGATTACATTTGCCTTTTAATTAATTCTCTGTGCGGCAAGACGATCTTTAACGTGTATGGATTTCGGTTGAGTGGAGATGTGGTGTCGAACCGAAAGTATCGCATCTTTGCCAAAGATATTTCCTTGAAAAAATCATTGCATATTTCGCTGAGGCGATTGCGATGATGAATTTGAAGTCATGATTACAATTCACCTGTAAGTTTTCGCCTTACGAAGAACTCGAAGAAAGATTGTAAAAAGACCATTAACATACTAGTAGTTGCAACATGCATGATAGCATTTCCGTCTATCGTTCACTATTCATATCCGCTAAGTTGAAAATGTTGTCGCCTATTGAGCATGGAAACTTTACGATGAAGATTATTTTGCAAACGATAATGTAGAATATAACGGCATGTATTGAGCGCTACATTTGCTGTTTAAGGCGGATGGAATGCTTCAAACACACAGGCTAATGTTATCTGCAATTGAGACGTTTGGCGGGGTAATGACGCAACAATCATCAAGTTTTTCGTGTTGGAGCATCTTGGGATCGATGGGCGTACCACGATAATTTTGAGATCATGTTTTTGCTAATTGCAAATGAGTGCACATACTTCATTCTAGCTTCGGGATAAGTATCGGCTAAGTCGCGCTGACAAAACTTTTGTCTACCGACTGAAAATGGGAGTTGTCATGGAGTATTTGCAATATTCGCATGTGATTTGATCTCAATTCGAATATAGCTCATCATTTGACGATCGTCAATGTCCATAGTGATTTGTGATTAAGGGAGGCAATATGCTGGACAATAAATCTCGAATCACAACGAATCCTAACACGAAAGAACGTCCAGTTGAATAACGAATTATTGAGGAGATGTATGTACTCGTTGATCTCGACAACGTACTTGTCTAGCACGATACCATCACAGCTTCATGAACAATGGACTTGGCGGAGGTTGGGTTAATGCAACGTCGTTAACACTTGGAGAGATCTTCTTCGACTTCAACAAAATTTAAGCGAATATCTCGCAAAGATGTTCACGTCCTTTTCGAAAATATCTTGATAAAACTCCAATATTGGACGTCATTGTAATGCAGCGCAAATCAAAAGTAATGGAATATTTCTCTAATCTCCCATGAAAGTGCCAAGAAACCAATACTATTGTCGGGGTCCGTTGAGATCAGGCACGACTAAAATGCCAATATAACGACCAATTTTCATCCGATTTAAATGATTCTTTTTCATAAAAAAACTAGAGATAATTTCCAAAAACTTTTTCTGTGATTTCTACTCGATTTGTGTATGTCTTGATCGTCAAAATGATCGTTCATTTAATGCAAAATGGAAATGTTGCGAGACAGAGATTAGGGTTAAAATTCTCTCATTTAATTGGACCATAGTCAAGGTGTTGCAAATGTGATATATAAAATTATACAGTTTACTCATGGATAAAATATAATGTTACACAGTTAAACTTATTTCTGGCTTTCTTCCCAGAATCACTTGAACACCAACAGCTGCTGGCAGGTGACAAGACATGTTTTTTCTCCATAGTTCTGTCAATTCTGAAGCAAATTTGATTTTAAAGGTTGCTAAATACAGAGTGAATTAAGAGCTGTTAGCCAATAGTTTTATCTCTGTGAAATTCGTTTTGTATCGTATTTATAATATAGTTCAAAGTGGCCGTGCCGGATCCCAATGGGCCCCGACAATATCTTCGTAGTCTTCATTGACTATTCCCTATCCCACTGAAAATGAATACAACAACCATCCTATTCTCACAATGTGCAATTAAATAAAAACGTTAATTCTGACAATGTGCAATTCGAGCAAAAACATATATTGTGCTTTTGATTCAAAATTGTGAGGAACCGTTTGAATCGACCGAGGTTTCGAATCGATTCTGAATCGAACGGGCTTCTCTGATTGGGTAAAATTAAAATTTCAAATTATTCAGCCAATCAAAATCGATCAGCTACCTGACTCAATCGATTTGGAAATGAATTCGTAATTTGGTCCAAACCACAAATTTGGTTGAAAATGACAATATAAAATGGGATTTATTTCACGTCCATCAAAATCATACTTGATCACTTCAAGGGCTTCAGTGAAATGAACAAAGCATCAAACAGTGATACGTCATAGGCAAAAATACGATGCTTTCGTTTCGTCACCATATCATTTTGCAAGATGAATCCATATACTTCGAAATACGTCCGGCCCAATAATGAGTTGATTAGGAGATAGATAACGTCATTAATCTCAACGACGTATCGGTTGCTCACAATCACAAATCCAAGCATCCAAACTCCGCTGGGTGTGACAAATATGTCGGAGTTTTCATACTCAAAATTATTGAAAGGAGCAACAAAGCCATAGACTCTGTCCAGTGCAATGCCACACGATCTCTCAATCGATGTGTTTTCAATGTCTAAATCATTCAACTCGTCGTATAACGTCGAACGGGAGTCCCATGATGCCCTTGCACCCGCCCTTCGTTGTGGTGAAGGATCAATACATAGCACAGGGTGGACTTGTTGGAGTTGCAGTGGCCAATGGGAATATATCCAAGCAGAAATAGGTACCCGGGAAATCCAAAGCTTTGTCGCCACGACGTAGATAATACTAATACCAGCGGCAAACATCAAATACGTACATTCGTTTGCAATAAGAATAAAATCCGTCTCAAAGTTCTCATAACTTCCCCATAAATCCATTGCATTTTTTTCCGATCGAGCAATCATTGCTTCGAAGTCTTTCTGCATAATGAAGGGTATTTTGGACGAGAAAATGTCATACGACTCTGTCAAAGACTGTCTTGAGTAAAAACATACAAGAAAGATTGCAACCACTACTTGAAGTTGGACCCGAACACGAAGCAGATTAGCCGTAATGTTTGAGAAAGCTAAGACAGTCATGAGACCATCGGCGCGTGCATTGTCCGTGAACTCTAGATATTCGACACCATATCGAGTATGGCATTGATTCATCGCCCAAACATAGGGATACCACCAATCATTCATGACACAATCAAAAAGAAGGAAAATCGCACGGAATATGGCGCGATTTTGAAGCGATGCGTAAACGTCAGGAATCCATAAAACCCGATGATTTAAGATAGATGTTGACCATAGCAATTACTCCAACGCCAAAATTGAAAGCAATATTCAGGCTAATACTATCGCATAACAACCACCGAAACCAACCCCAGACATCTTTAACAGCCCGACGAGCCTTAAATCGGACTATTGATATAAACTCGATTGGATTTGGTGGTAAATCCCAATAAAACAGGCCTATATAGCCTTGGATCGTCGGTGAGCGTCGAAACATGCCAGAGCTCCCGACAATTTCAAAGTTTTCTTTCATTGTATTGAGTCGGCCAATCCATGTTGCTCCTTGAGGGACGAAACTCTCCAACTGAATTGGAGCGAAGTCATTTTCCTCGAACGGAAAGCCAAATCCAATGGCGACAGATATTCTGCAGCCTCGGTCCAAGTTATGACGCCTTCTTTTGTTACTTTTAACGACTTTAGGGTAGTGGTTGTCCATGTGGCAAGTCCTGACGATAATTTTTCATGCATTCTAGGTCTTGATACGGTCATGGTCTGAAGCACGAACGTTGTGATCTTCGTCTGAGCTTTGTCGAGCAGGAAGAACTTGATCATTGTTGTGTCCTCGATTAGTCTGTTTTCGAAGCTGCAGTCAACAATAATCCATGAGTCGGAAGCGTTCCATCCACCGTATCCAGCAAATGCGGCATTCAATACAGTGTTCAAGTAAAAGCTGTCAAAGAGATAGTCATTACCGGCAGGTATAGAACATGAATTGTTTTGAGAGACAAGCTGCTCCGTTTCCGTGTCACTGTCAAGATAAACCACATTTGACAAGGACGTCAAATCAAACAATTCAGCCATCAGTTCGCGATCAAGAGAATCTGGGACCATAGCAGGAAGTAATCGAGAGAAGTTGATGTTCTGGTATGCGCCCGAATCTTTGGGTTCTGCAACTTCTCCAAACAGGTATCTCATGTTAGCCTGAGAGGCTCTCAGGCTCTCAGGGCTCTCAGTGAGAGCCCATGAATTCGGTGAACATGACAAAGATTGCAGCAACGCAGGCCAGCAACCGCATGAAATGTTCTTGCAATGACATTGACTTCGATGTTAGCATTTTGCTGCAGCACAATATTTTATCCTGTGATGTTGACCAGCATCTTGTACTCTCTGGCTAAAGATAGCCTTGGAAGAAAAACCGTCAATAGATTGATTGGCCTTACAGAGTCAAACAGAACATGAGTTCTAATGTTAGATCATCAACAGCTGAATCGTATTGAGGTTTCAATAAGAAACTGGATAAATTTTGACATGAGCAAATTGATGCAACAATTGATTCATACAAATTTCAAGTGAAAAGAAATGGAATATTTCGAAAATGTTTTCAAACATTTAAGACGTTTGAAACTACACTACTCAATGGTGAGAATCTAGGGCCCTCTAAACATTAAATAGTGTATGAGTCAATTATTTGAAACATTTTCATAACATGTCAAAACTCCAGTTTTGCACCCAAACCACAATACTCCGGGAGTATATCGATTTTCGAAACATGCACGACGGAAAAATTCGGATAAGAACATAAATGCGAAACAAAAATGTTTCGAAACTCTAAAATACCTTAAACTTCATAAACCGGAAAATGTAGGAATTGTATTCGATATTTTGACGAATCGTAGGAACAATATTCCGATATTTTCCATTTTTTCGAATTATAAACCTCACACATTAATTTGATTAAAGTATGGATTTCATTTTGACTGACAAGTCGTAGGACCAAAATTCCTACGATTCATTGGCCAATCATGTATCAATAAAATCCCTTTATATTGACCAATCATAATGTTTATGACATGGATCTTGTGTATGGAGCGTATATAGGGCGCCCAAGTTCACGAGCGGGTCAGAGCGGCACTGCAATGCATTTGCACCTTCTACTCATGTAAGACTTAGTCACCTGAAGCTTCAGGCGACAGCTCAAGCTCGACATAGAGAGAAAGATTTGATTGTGACTAGACGACTGATAACCTGTTATGTGTTTGATGTCCTCGACTAAATGGCTCTTGTCGAGCCTCGCGTTCACCATAAATAAAACTAAATAACTAAACACCTTCGCGTTACAAAGAATATCCTAGCTTCCCTTTGTTGTATGTGTAATATCTTACCACTGATTCACTTTGCTGTTATTCACCTCATGATGTGCATCAAGCAGAGTGCGTTGTCAGACTGCATTGCATATCTCTAGGCAAGCTCGTAGTGTCGGTGAATGAGGTGATTGACGCGTTCTAGATATTCTGAAACCTTTGCCCTGAAGCATGTTTTCACAACACACAATCGTGATAATATATATATTAAATTCATATAGAAAACGCTTCGTTCGGCATAAGAAAACTATACATAGCATGTGCGCCATCTGAGTTAGACCCAAGCTGCTGGAGTTGGGACCATGTTATCTTCATGGTCGCTCACAAAGTTTCAACTTGGTGAATCCAACGATCTCAACTCAATTCAAATTCAGCCAATAATAATGCATAATTAACTTGATTCGTCAAAATCGAAATGTAGGCAATCCATTCCTACGATTTCCAATCACAATACAATACATTTTTCAAATGTAGTTTTTTTCTGTAGACACAATATACATATATTATCTGTATATTGTGTCTACAGAAAAAAACTGCAATCTTGCAAAGAAAATAACAACCAAGCTATTTTGACATAGTACAAACTCCAAATGTCATGAAATTGAAAGCTTCGAACATGTTCTTCAATCATTTGAAACGTTTGAAATTACACTCTTTCATGTTTCAAATCCAGAAAATACGTTCATAAACCTTTAATAGTGTATAACTGAGAAGAAATTTCGTCCAGAGAGTGAATTAATCACAACATAGATATAGTCATTGATCTCCACGACATACTGATCGTTTACGATCACAAATTCCAACAACCACAAGCCTTGTGGAGTAACGTACACTCGCCCGTGATCTTTTTCGTAGTCGACTGTCATGGCTACAAATCCATAAGTTTCTTGCAAAATGGTTCCAGCACATCGTTCAATTTTTGTATTCTCAACATCCTTTTCATCTATATCATGGTACAAAGTCGAGCGGAGTGTCCACAGTTTATGGCCACAAGCTCCAACTTGAATGCTAGCTATAGGACGCACGTGTTCTTTAAAACCAAAGTGAATATATGACAATAGAGATCGTTCCGGCTTCCAAGTCGCGAGCTTGGTCAACAGTACAAAGAAAATGCTAATGCCCATGGCCACAATTAAATATGTACGTTCATTCGCGATGAGCCAAAAGTTGGTTTCAAAATTTTCGTAGTAAGTCCACAAATCCATAGCTTCCATGTGCGAAGAAACAATATTATTGAAATAGTTTTGCTTGATATCTGGAGCCATGTCTGCAAAAATACCCAATGCTCCGTTCAACTCTTGCCTCATATAATCGCAAGACATGTAGATAATTACAACGACCACGAGCTGGACACGAACACAGACGATGGAGGCAACAATGTAAGCGATGGCCAAGATAACGACAATCCCATCGTCTAAAGAAATCTCATTGTAATCTAGAGTGCCGCCCCAGTGATTACGCACGCTGCTTTGATTGACTGCCCATTGAAATGGATACCACCAACCATTAATAACGCAATCAACCAAGAGAAGGCCAGCTCGAACAGCAGCTCTTTTTTGAAATGAGGGATATACATCTGGAATCCAAATGGTCTTCTCTTTCCAATAGATATTGGCCATCACGAGAATTGAAACCACAAAATTTACAAAAATGTTGGAGCTAATGCCATCACAGAGCAAGCAACGAAACCACCCCCAGCTGTCTTTGAATACCTTCACGCCGACAAACTGAAGCGTAGACATAAATTCAATTGGGTTCGATGGTAGTCTCCAAAACCAGTAGTTAAAGCTACTGGTTTTGGAGACTACCATCGAACCCAGAAGTACCTGAAAATGTAAATTACTCCTTAGTTGAGGTCACTTGGGCATGCCACTGACCATCAGGGGGCTCAAGCCTCTCCATTGTAATCGGATCAAAATGTTGCCAGTCGAATGGAAATGAAAATCCAATGGCAAAACAATATTGTGCTTTGTAAGAGGTAACAATTCGGCCATTGTCTTGAATCTGAAACGAGTCGAGAGGTGTTGTCGTCCACATGGCCACACCGCCAGCAGTTCGAAGTTGTTTTTCAGGACGCGTGATTGTTAACGTCTGAACCAAAAACGTCGTAAGCAGAGTCATGTCTTTAATCAGCAAATAAAACTTGATCACAGTCGTGTCGGCAATATCGCGACCTTCAAAGCTACAATCAACAATAATCCACCATTTTGACATATTCCAGTCGCTAAAGCTGGCAAAGACGTGATGCACAACTGGTTTCAAGTACGTGACATTGAATAAGTAGTCATACCCGACGGTTTTTCGACAGAAGATATCCTGTAGGACGGGCTGCTGAGTTGTAATGTCGGCATCAAGATAGGCTACAGCGTTTGGAATATCCGTGTCGCCCAACATGGAACGTTGTGTGGCACCAACTGCATCACGGGATTGAACAAGCGTCGGTAGAAATTGGGGTAAAAGGGTCGTATGATAAGCGAGAGTGTTATTTGGCTTGGCCGATACTCCGAACAGAAAGAGATTGTTCACCAGGGAACCCATCACGTCGCAGTACAAGACGTAGCCAGCTGCTAAACATGCCAAGAGTCTAGTTGTGCAAGACAAAAATGCACGAGCCGAGGAAAGATGACGGCGCTTCATGAGCGCGAATGCATAAATGTCGTTGACTTTGAGGTGTATTCTAATAATAGATCTCGTCGCTAAATAGTTGTAACAGTAAATGTCCTTGAAAGTGATGTATCATTTTTCAGTTCTGGATGCATTCTCATGAGCAGGTGGTATGTTGCATCTCCACAACGCTGAATGACGTGAATCTATCGAAAGGAATGAAAATTTGTAAACGATTTGGATTAAGACGACCACACACGAATCAAATTAAATGTCACCAGCCTATTTCACCAACAGCGTACAGGTGGTTGTCGAAAATTGTACTTCTCGAAGACCCAAATATGTTTTTGAGAGCCACATTGAAATTACATGAATGTAAATGTTAATATTCTCGACGTTGGAGGAAGTTCTGGATGGCCAAGCAAATCTCTTACTTCAGGAATCAGACAAAATTCATTGTTGGCCATAGGCTACTTTAACCAGGATTATTTCAACATATTGGGCAGTAGTTGGGTTTGATTGTCAAACAATTGTCATGAAAATATTTGACTTAATGCAACCTCCTGTAGAGCCAAGTCAAAAGCGAAGTTCATGGTCGACAAAATCACTGCAGTCGTTTCAGCGATACGCGCCAGACATTTCGTGGAGGAATATCGCGTGCGACGATTCGATATGTTCGTTGTGTGACAAGATCGTCTTTGAGCAGAAAACCATAGACTTTGAAATATGTTTGCCCGCAAAGAGAATTGAACAAGAGATAAATGTAGTGGTTGATGTTCACGACATACTGGTCGTTGACAATCACAAAGCCGAGGAGCCAGACACCCGATGGTGATACATATATCCGTCCCCCTTCGTAAATATAATCCTTGGTCAATGCAACGAAGCCATTAATATGCTCAAGAATGCTACCCGTGCACCGTTCGACGTTGGTATTCTCAACATCCCATTCATTCAGCTCGTGGTACAATGTGGACCGCCTGTTCCATGCAATATGGGCCATCGCTGCGGCGGGATTTGTCATTCTATGCCGAACCATGTATTGAATAATAGGACGGACGTGCCGCCAGCGCACGAAATGCAGCGTAGCTATTAGATTGGTAATTTTATCGCGCAAACGGCCGATCCACAGTTTCGTCAAGAGAACATAGCCAACGCTTACACCTGTCGCGACAATCAAGTAAGTGCATTCGTTTGCAATGAGCCAAAAGTTTGTCGAACGATTTTCATGGTAAGCCCATAGATCCATGGCATTGTTCCCAGTGGGAAAAATGTTTTCAAAGTAATTCTTTTTGATAAATGGTGTCACTTTCTCGAGAAAGAGTCCACACGATGCAATGACCGACTGCCGCATATAATAGCACATAGCATAGATATATACAACAATCACGAGTTGGACCCGAACGTGGAGTGTCTTGGCGGTGAGGTATGTGATTGCTAATACAGCCATGAGACCGTCTGCTCTGGACGATTCATTGAAATCAAGCGTTCCACCCCAGTGATTGCGTTTGCTGCCTTGGTTGATCGCCCACTGGTAGGGATACCACCAGCTATTCATAATACAATCAAGAAGCAGCAAACTCGCACGAATCATAGCTCGACTTTGAATCGACGGGTATACATCGGGAATCCAGAGGATATTATTCTCGCGATACATGTTAATCACCACAAGAAGAGAGACTCCAAAATTAACTGCAATATTTGAGCCGATGCCAATGCCAAGAAAGCAGCGAAACCAGCCCCATGAGTCTTTGAACACCATAACACCTACAAATTGAATCTTTGCAACAAATTCAAGTGGATCAGATGGTAATTCCCAGTAAAAATAATTGAAGCTGCCTTGGATGGATGGTGCGCGCCGATAAATACCTGATGTGCCTGCAAACAAAAACTTCTCTCGAGTTGAGACCACTTGAGCTCGCCACTGTCCATCTGGGGCCACTGAGTCTTCCAAGACAACGGGATAAAAGTTGGTGGATTCATATGGGAACGTAAATCCAATCGCAACTGAATAGCTAGCACTCTCGGAGCTTGTGACTTGGCCGTCATCTCCAATTTTCATCGATTTCAAATTTGTCTTTGTCCACATGGCCGCGCCACCTGACGAGATCAACTGCATTTGAGGCCGCGTGATGCTCAAAGTTTGTAGCATGACCGTCGTGATCTGCGTCATGGCTTTGTCGAGTAAATAGAATTTAATCACAGTTGAGTCACTGAACACTCGACCGTCGTAGGTGCAGTCAACAATTACCCAAAACTTGGACGCTTCCCAGCCACCAAAGCCAGCGAACAGCTCTGTCAAGACAATATCCAAGTATGCGTCGTAGTACAAATAGTCGTATGCAGTGGTTTCGTGGCAAAACTTGGATTGCAAAGTCGGTTGCTGCTGTGGCTGTTGTCCTGTCGGCTTGTCCCCATCGAGGTAGACAACAAACGGGGTGGATGTTTGGTTGACCATGACATTTTGAAGGGTTTTGTTGATCGTTGCAGTGGATGACACTAATGTGGGAAGAAATAATGGAAAGAGATGACTGGCATATGTCACTGTGTTGGCTGGGGGCGTCGAGGTACCAAGCAGAAGCAACTTGTTGGCGGTTGAGCCCATCATTTCACAGTAAAACACACAACCGGCGGCAAAACAGGCAAGTAAGCGGCTGGAGTTCAGCAGCAGCTTGCGGATCAAGCGACGTGCGTACCATCCCATGACGAGGTCCAGCGATAATGCCAATCCTGATCTAAAGATAGCTTTCATGACATTCCGACGAATAATAGCATTCCTTTCTATAAATAGTTATCTCTAATCTAAACCATCTCAAGGTCGTCGTCGTCTTCCCCAGAAAATGGCAACTTGATCAAGTCGTAACGAGCGTCCAAGATGGCATTCATCATGGTTTGGAATGGCGTGACGGATTCGCCAGTCAGCGCAGCTTTCAGGACCGCAGGCGAGAACCCTGACAAGAGAGACACGTTGGACTCTTTTGCCATCGTTGGAGCGTCGGTGGTTGCCCCATTGACATTCCAAAAGATCAAATGGGGAACTTGATATCCCGCTGCAGTGAATTCTCGCTGAAGAACTTGAAAGTTGGTTTCGTAGTTTCTGTCGGCAGAGTTGAATTGCATGTCCGAGACGACGATGAACTTTTCAGGCATCTTGTCTTGTGCCACGTTCTTCTCTTGCGCAGTTTTCAAGATTAGTCGAAGTGCAGCCATAAAATCCGTCGAGCCACCCCATGGAGCTGCAGCCAAGCACTGAACTTTTTCAAGTAGGTTGGCACCCACCACATTGTGGAATCGAGGAGTTTCTTCAAACGTCATGACCAATCCTTTGAACTCGTCTTCGACCAACTCGGAGATCAAAATACCCAAAGCGATCGATACCATCATGGGCAAGCCGCTCATCGATCCCGACACATCCGACATAACAAGCGTCTTGGTCAAAGAACCAAGCTTCCGTCCATTCTCCAACATAACTTGCCACTGAGCTTCAACCAATTCGTCCACTTGAGTCTTCATTTCATCGTACATGCCATAGTACTGCTCGACCACTTGGTGGGGATGCAGCACTGACGCATTGACTTTGGTCTTGCCAGTCTTCAGAGATTCTTTCCACTCGGCAAATTTGTCTGAAATATGGCGCTCAAATGCATGCTTGGGCTTGCCATGGATGTGCATCGCCACACTCGGCACTTTGTTCAAATCAATCGACTCCCAATCGTTGGCACACATGAATTGCTCCAAGAGCTTCATGTTGGCACGCAATGGAGACAAATAGGTCTTGCGCAAATCGGCGGGTGTCATTCCCATGGCCTTGGCCAGCTTAGCATTCACGCGACTCTTCTTGTCGGCGGCTTTCTTTTCAGATGGAACCCACTTGGCACATAGACTGACGGGTTTTTGCTCTTGCAAGGCGGTCAAGTCTTGGATCAGTTGGTCCGCATATACCGTCAATGCAAATGTCTCCACGGGTGTATCCACAAGAGCCAGGAGATCGTCGAAACGACCATACTCGGCGACATAATGCTTCAAATTGTGTTTGAGTTCATCTGGGTGATGGATGGCGAGCCACTTGAGTGCATTTCGGGCGACGGTGCGTTCGCCCTTGCCTCCTCGGATATCTCGAATGTACGCGACGAGCTTGAGTGTGTGGAGAGCGTCTTCTTTGTAGGAAGCAGCCATGAGCCGAGCGACGCGATCTTCGGTGGTGTTGCGCAAGACATGGTAGAACAAATCCACTCGACCGCTGGTGGTTGTAGCATGGGAGAGTGCGCCATTCCACGTCGTCGTCATCTTTTGGGCAGCGATTTCCTTGGCAGCTTCAGCAAACGACATGGTGCCTTGGAGGCAAATTGAAATGTTTGCTGGGGGGCTTTGCTCCAACGACCCTAAACCCGCAGACTCGACTCTCTTGGAGCAAATAAAGTTTAATACATTTTTATTAAATGTTACAGGTATACTATTAAGAAAGGTAGAAGCGACAAGTGATCGAGAATTCAACCCCGCTCGACGGTGGTGCTGCTATGTGAACCACAAAAGTATGTGAACCACAAAAGTTAATACTGGTAGGGACGTTAGTCTACCAGACCACAAGAGATTAATTGTCTGTCCGTTCCATTTTTCGTATTCGTTTTTTAATCAAGTTAAAATATGCATATATATAGGCTTGTACGAGACAACCCGCCTATGATGTTAAAGATGGGTACAGTATATACATATCATATTGCAGGCTTTACTTTGAGCTGTTGAGTACAGTCAGTATATCGACGACATCTTGTTACCAAAACACTGTGGCAGTAACCTCATAAACTCTATATGCCACTAGCAAATATGATCTCAAAGGGATAAAATTTCAGGGTTTTCCGTGGTGGACGACCACCAAGATCGAGTTTGCACTTGAATGTTGGTCTCTTAAGGTTGAGTGATGGTACATTCAATGGCATTGGTCAATCCCGAACGACCATCCGACAGACCAGCACTCAAAGATTTGACCGATTCCAACAAGCTCAACGCCGTTTTTCAATTTGCCTCCAAGTCACCATGTCGTTTGCTGAAGCTGCCAAGGAAATCGCTGCCCAAAAGATGACGACGACGTGGAATGGCGCACTCTCCCATGCTACAACCACCAGCGGTCGAGTGGATTTGTTCTACCATGTCTTGCGCAACACCACCGAAGATCGCGTCGCTCGGCTCATGGCTGCTTCCTACAAAGAAGACGCTCTCCACACACTCAAGCTCGTCGCGTACATTCGAGATATCCGAGGAGGCAAGGGCGAACGCACCGTCGCCCGAAATGCACTCAAGTGGCTCGCCATCCATCACCCAGATGAACTCAAACACAATTTGAAGCATTATGTCGCCGAGTATGGTCGTTTCGACGATCTCCTGGCTCTTGTGGATACACCCGTGGAGACATTTGCATTGACGGTATATGCGGACCAACTGATCCAAGACTTGACCGCCTTGCAAGAGCAAAAACCCGTCAGTCTATGTGCCAAGTGGGTTCCATCTGAAAAGAAAGCCGCCGACAAGAAGAGTCGCGTGAATGCTAAGCTGGCCAAGGCCATGGGAATGACACCCGCCGATTTGCGCAAGACCTATTTGTCTCCATTGCGTGCCAACATGAAGCTCTTGGAGCAATTCATGTGTGCCAACGATTGGGAGTCGATTGATTTGAACAAAGTGCCGAGTGTGGCGATGCACATCCATGGCAAGCCCAAGCATGCATTTGAGCGCCATATTTCAGACAAATTTGCCGAGTGGAAAGAATCTCTGAAGACTGGCAAGACCAAAGTCAATGCGTCAGTGCTGCATCCCCACCAAGTGGTCGAGCAGTACTATGGCATGTACGATGAAATGAAGACTCAAGTGGACGAATTGGTTGAAGCTCAGTGGCAAGTTATGTTGGAGAATGGACGGAAGCTTGGTTCTTTGACCAAGACGCTTGTTATGTCGGATGTGTCGGGATCGATGAGCGGCTTGCCCATGATGGTATCGATCGCTTTGGGTATTTTGATCTCCGAGTTGGTCGAAGACGAGTTCAAAGGATTGGTCATGACGTTTGAAGAAACTCCTCGATTCCACAATGTGGTGGGTGCCAACCTACTTGAAAAAGTTCAGTGCTTGGCTGCAGCTCCATGGGGTGGCTCGACGGATTTTATGGCTGCACTTCGACTAATCTTGAAAACTGCGCAAGAGAAGAACGTGGCACAAGACAAGATGCCTGAAAAGTTCATCGTCGTCTCGGACATGCAATTCAACTCTGCCGACAGAAACTACGAAACCAACTTTCAAGTTCTTCAGCGAGAATTCACTGCAGCGGGATATCAAGTTCCCCATTTGATCTTTTGGAATGTCAATGGGGCAACCACCGACGCTCCAACGATGGCAAAAGAGTCCAACGTGTCTCTCTTGTCAGGGTTCTCGCCTGCGGTCCTGAAAGCTGCGCTGACTGGCGAATCCGTCACGCCATTCCAAACCATGATGAATGCCATCTTGGACGCTCGTTACGACTTGATCAAGTTGCCATTTTCTGGGGAAGACGACGACGACATTGAGATGGTTTAGATTTTAGATTTTGCCTATTTATTCACAAAATGCATTCAATGAAGTCCATTTTACTCACTTCAAATTGTCACTGTCGTTAACTTCGAAGTATTTAACATGACAACCTAAAGTCAATCCTTCTTTCATAATGCAATACATAAAGTGTTCTCCTGTTCATCTTGTAGCATGAAAATGTAATTTCATGGCTGGATTGCGAGTAAACTAGATTTTTCAGTTGCAATTCGCTGTGAAACGAGTATCGTTATACCAAATCGATATCTTCGTCCCTTGCAGAGAAACGAATTGAGAGATGTTTTCTTCTTCATATATCTATCTACAGTAGTCGATAAGCATATTCTTGTCGTCCTGGACACTGTGGATAGCACCACACGAATACGTCGCTGGAGTTGAGAGAAGGTGTTTGCAATGACATTGGTCCTTTCTGAGCGATCCAACGACCCACCAGCATTCGAATAGTTTGATGTAATACTTTGCTGGGCATCCAAAGCCATATTTCATTTTGCCTCCAAGATAATATGGCAATTCCAGAAGCTCAAGAGATGACGACGACGTGGAATGGCGCACTCTCCCATGCGACAACCACCAGCGGTCGCGTTGATTTGTTTTACCATGTCTTGCGGAGTACTTCGGAGGAACGTGTGGCTCAACTCATGAATGCTTCCTTCAATGAAGACCCTCTCCATACACTCAAGATCGTCGCGTACATTCGAGATATCCGAGGAGGCAAGGGCGAACGCACCGTCGCTCGATATGCACTCAAGTGGCTCGCTATCCACCACCCAGATGAACTCAAACACAATTTGAAGCATTATGTCGCCGAGTATGGTCGTTTCGATGATCTCCTGGCTCTTGTGGATACACCCGTGGAGACATTTGCATTGACGGTATATGCTGACCAATTGATCCAAGACTTGACCGCCTTACAAGAGCAAAAACCCGTCAGTCTATGTGCCAAGTGGGTTCCATCTGAAAAGAAAGCCGCCGACAAAACGAGTCGCGTGAATGCCAAGCTGGCCAAGGCCATGGGAATGACACCCGCCGATTTGCGCAAGACCTATTTGTCTCCATTGCGTGCCAACATGAAACTCTTGGAGCAATTCATGAGTGCCAACGATTGGGAGTCGATTGATTTGAACAAAGTGCCGAGTGTAGCGATGTACATCCACGGCAAACCCAAGCATGCATTTCCGCGCCACATTGTGAACAAATTTTATCAGTGGAAAGAGTCGCAACAGACTGACAAGACGAAAGTCAATGCGGCCATTGTGTTTCCCCATCAAATTGTTGAGCAATACTTCATGAAGACGAGAGAAGTTGATGAGTTACTGGAAGCGCAATGGAAAGTTATAGTAGAAGAAGCCCGAAAGATTGGAAATTTGACCAAGACACTGGTTTTGTCGGATGTGGCGATATCGATGGATGACTTAGCCATAATGGTATCGATCGCTTTGGGGATTTTGATTTCCGAGGTGGTCGAAGGCGAATTCAATGGTTTGGTTTTGACGTTTCAGACAAATCCTCAATTCCACAGAGTGGTTGGTGCCAATCTGCGAGACAAAGTCCAATGCTTGGCTGCAGCAGAGTGGGGCGGCTCGACTGATTTATTGGCAGCTCTACGTCTTGTCCTCAAGACTGCGTTGGACAAGAACGTGCCGCAGGACAGGATGCCAACGAAGCTGATTGTTCTGACGGACATGCAATTCAACGAAGCCGACAGCAATTATGAAACGAACTTTGAAGTCCTCAAGCGAGAGTATATGGAGGCAGGCTACGAAGTTCCGCATTTGATCTTCTGGGATCTCGACGGGACGACTACTGACGCACCAACGATGGCCAAAAAAACGAATGTGTCGCTTCTGTCAGGTTTCTCACCTGCAAATCTGAAGGCGGCATTGACTATAGAGTCCTTCACGCCATTTCAAACCATGATGAATGCGATCTTGGATGCCCGCTACGACTTGATCAAATTGCCCCCGTCAGGAAGTAATAAAGAGGACGCTGAGATTGTCTCAATGAGACTCGTGCAGCCAAATATTTATCAGGATTGAATGAGCTATTGACATAAGCGTAAAATTGCAAGTAAGTCTCGTATTTGAGGGCATCAAATTTACACAACCACCAACAACCACCAGTCCCTTCCTGAGGACTTTCAATGGTATTCGCAGCAGCAACAGGTGTCCAAATTCGTCATCATTGCCATTTTTGCATCCATGGAGTCTATGAGCTGACAGATTTTGCTAAAAGTGGTCTTGATTCATCCCGTCTCGCCAATAACAAAGTGTGGGGAACGATGGACTCTCATTGCAATCTCAAGCATAAAGTAGTTTGCTATTTCGAGTTGTGTGGCTGCTTTGGGTTGACAGAAGTAAAACATAATGCACGATTGCGATTCACATCTTAAATCGAATTTTCAATGATGATCATCATAAGCTTGCGGTAGTCGCCGCTCGTTTCGTCATGGATACGATCACGAAGCGATTTGCCATATTTGGCCTTGTACGCAGGGGCAACTTGAGGCAACAAGGATTGATAACGAATTAAGGTCGCGCTTAGACCATAGTCATCAGTGCCAATGCCATGCATTGTTCGTTCGAATTGATCCACGATGGTATTGATTGGGTCCAAGATCATGTTGACATGGTACAACATCGCTCGTTCAGTATGCCCACCGAATTCCTTTTCAATGGCGCGGTGGATATTGTTCTTGTGCTTGGCCACATAGGCAGCGTCCACTGCACGCAAAAATTCAGGCGGAATCGACATCAAAGTGTTGCAAAAGGCAGATTCGTCGGTGCCCCACTTGCCTTCACCAGCTTTGTAGAGCAATTCAGCCACTTCTTCAGCTTTCGCAGGCGTATGAATCGATGGATTGTAAGGCTGCGTCATGGCGTTTAAGACAGCCAAGTAGTGTTTCTTTAAATCGCCACCAATGTCGTCCGCAACGACAACAACCAGATCATTCTGGTACTTCTTGAAGAAAGCTTTCTTCAAAATGGCCAATTCTTCCACGGTGCGACCGCCAAAAATTGGGTAGAGCAAGTCTTCATTGGTGCCTGCGCCTTTGGTCGCATCGCGGACAATTGTAGCTTCAGCTTCTTCGAGCGATTGGGCCAGCAACAAGAGCAATTTGCGATAGTGCCCGGACGTTTCACTGGTGAGTTCATCGACGAGCGATTTTTTGTGCAGTTCAGGGTATCGGAGGCTGATCAAATAGCGTTCGGCCACGTTGCGAGCACCAAGAACATGGCTCAATCGATCTTCGTCCGTGCCAATGCCAGCACAGGCAGCTTTGATTTCATGGCAATAATTGTCAATCTGGGGCGTGGCGTGGTTGACAGCAATGCCCTTGTCGGCGTCGCGGGAATGTTGCGAGTACACTTGCATCTCTTCTTGGGGGAAACTTGGAATCTAACGAGAAAAATTGTGCCGATTCGCCATATTATAGTGGTGGTCTTGCTCTCCCTCAAGATTTCCTCCACACAAGCGCTCTGCCACGAAGGGCGGTTTCATACCATCTTGGGCGGCTTCCTCGGGGGATAGACGTACCCCATGGCTTTCAAAAAGACAGTCGGACCTCTCCCTTTGCACTTATGTTCACTATACAATGTGAAAAGTCGGCAGAAGTGCGACACAACAAACAATTCAGTTAAACAAACGACCAATCCGCTTTGAATGTTATTGTGATGTGCACTTCAAAAAGATGAGATTTGCACCTGCAAACGGGGGGCAAGAAAAATGCACCTTGGCATTAAATCCCAAGAAGATTCGCCTAGGCTGAGGCTCCTAATGCTTCTCTTCGTAACTTAATTAACTCTTCTTGATGCGCTTTTATTCTAGTACTCTGGCCGCAAACTGCGAACAATAGTCTCGATGAATTTTTGAAAAAGTGCCCAACTGTCTTTGCAGTAAATATGAAGTCCAAAGTACTACGTAGTACCTTTTTCAAAGTTCAATCTCGCAATATAGTATGGAAAAAAGTATATTAGACTCGGAATTTGTATACTGGCTTGTAGGGGAGATGCATATTTTTGTGTAGAGAGACCTTAAACTTCAGTTTGTACTTTTCATGCCTTTCCAAGCTCGTCGTCTATTCCTTGTCGGTCGTTGGTTTGTAGATTTTACATGGGGTTTCTAATGGCATTTGGGACGCCGCCGTCGAGCGATTGCTTTCCACGTGGCCGCCGCTTGCCTTGCGATTCAGTTGGTGGGAAGACTTCAACTTGAAGGCAGAGCGACAGGTTATCTTGGAATTTGTATGCTGGCCCACTCAAGTGCGGCCACATGGTGAGAGTTGCCACCCGTGCGGTACGACGTCGATGGACTTCCCCCCGTCATCCGTGTCAAAGTCTGGCGTCAGACTGACGACGAACTACAGCTAACGTGTAGGCTGCACGTTTGAGGACTTTATCCAAAAGGCTCATTTTCAAATTGACCACTTCAGTCGCAACCATGCCCATTGTCAACATTTACCCCCAAGAAACCCGCGATGCCAGCAACGGCGCCACGATCAACCCTGCTTCGACTGAAATCGACAACCTCGTCAACGAAATCTACTCGGCCTGCGCTGGTTTTGGCACGGACGAAGACCGTTTGAGCGTCGCGTTGGGCTCCCGCACGGCCCGTGAACGCTACTTGATCTCGTTGCGCTACCCTCAATTGCACAACCGCACGTTGATTGACCAAGTGAAGAGCGAAACCTCGGGAGACTACGGCAAGTTGCTCGCATTGATTGCCCAACCCGTCGAAGATGTCGAAGCCATGATCGTCCGCAACGCCACCAAGGGCTCTGGCACCAACGAAAACTTGTTGTACCCTGTCTTGACTGGTCGCTCCAACGAAGAATTGGCCATCTTGAAGAAGGCTTTCTTCCAACAATTCCAAGAAGACTTGGTCGTTGTTGTCGCTGACGATGTCGGTGGTGACTTGAAGAAGGTCTACTTGGCTGCCTTGAACGCCCTTTCGCAACGTTACGACCCTGCGGTCCACAACGCCCACAAGGCCGAAGAATTGGCGGAACAAATCTACAAGGCCGGTGAAGGCAAGTGGGGCACGGACGAATCCGCTTTCTGCAACACTTTGTTCTCAATCCCTCCGGAATTCTTGGCTGCGGTGGACCACGCCTACACGGCCAAGCACAACCACGGTTTGGTCCGCGCCATCGAAAAGGAATTCGGCGGCGATGCCGAACGTGCCCTCAAGTACCACGTCAACTTGCAATTGAACCCCATTGAAACCATCGCGGAACAATTGGAACGCACGATGGCCGGCATTGGCACTGACGAATACGGCTTGAGCGCCGCGTTGGTCCGATATGCCTCGTACTTGCCTCAAGTTGCCCATGCCTACCGCGCAAAGTACAACAAGGATCTCCGTGAACGCATCAGCGGGGAAACCAGCGGCGACTTTAAGAAGTTGTTGCTCATCATCTATGACCGTACCCTCCACCACTAAGCTAATGGAAATTTGTTAATCGTGCCGAAATATTGTTAATTCTTTCTTTCGACTAGACGAAAAGTCTCCCATGGGAAGGCCGTTCTTCATCGATCTTGAGGCTAGTACGGAGCCCTCGTCGAGATCAAACAACACGATGAAGAGCCTTGCATCCATGAAAATCCAACAGCTTTGCCTTTGTATCTCATCTATCAGCGTATCGGGAATGATAGCAAGTTGTCTCATGGAACGATAGACACTTTGGTATCCGCGTACAGTGTACAGTGCGAAAGATAGCATCCACGGAGGACTCCACGTTGGATTTGTCATGAAAAGCAAATCCAATCTAGCTACTCTTTCACTTTGCCATCCTGGTAGACTCTTCTCAAGACTCTCGTTCGCTTTCAAGTCGTTTTGGTCATTAATACGTATTGCAGATGGCGAGAAGCAAGCCTAGCGGCGCCACGATACGCTCTAATCCTCCATGCATCCAACTGAAAAGACAAGGCTATTGTGCATAACAACGTCGCAGTGAAAACTCAATCTCAGGCCATTGCAGCCTTGAGGAAAGCCCCTCAATTGTATCCATATCCACGTTCTTCGTCGCCGCGAGCGTGGAAAATCTCAATGTCTCCATCTTGAGAGACGAAATTCGTCTCGTCTCCGACATTATTCTCCAGCGATCGTTTATCGCTCCGGAGTTTGGAGCGATAACGATCAAAGGCACATCAAGGCCGCAACGAAAATCACAACGCTGCAACGTCCGCGGCGCTAAATTATTTCCAAGCACATGGGCTTGCAATCTGGCGATTGTGAATTCTTTACCGAGGGGGGAGAGCGGCCAAACAGCAATCGTCAAAGTGGCGGCAGTTTGCCAACAAATGCACTTTGCCGCAGAGGAAGGCATCCCCGTCGTCCATCTGGTCGCGTTACATTTTTTAATTTGATCGTTTTGATTTGTCGCGCGCGTGTTGTTGGGTTGTGCATCTGCTGGTTGCATAGACAACTCGGTGAATTTTTTTGGCGGCGGCAGAGATATTCCACGGATGCGGCGTTGCACCCGATATTAAGTGGAAAAATGCGAACTTGAACGGCGAAGTCAATGAAAACTTGGCAAGTGCGGATTGGACCGTTTGAGCTTCAAGAACAGATTCAAAGACTGACTGGCATGTTCTTCGTTCGTCATTTTCCCTCTGGCCACGTCTTTGAAACATGAGCTTCCTCCGATTGTACCCCCAACAAGCCTACGAAATCAACAACGGTGTGGCGGTCAACCACGCGAGCCCTGAAATCGACAACATTTGCCACGAAATCAAGGCGGCCTGCGCTGGTTTCGGCACGGACGAAGACCGTTTGAACCGTGTGCTCGGCTCGCTCAAGCCCAGCACGCGCCACTTGGTCTCGTTGCGCTACCCTGAATTGCACAAGGGACGCACCCTCTTGCAAGAAGTCACGGGCGAAACCTCGGGCCACTACGGCAAGTTGTGCCAATTGCTCGCCCAACCTTTGGAAGAAGCCGAAGCCATGATCATCCGCAATGCCACCAAGGGCATGGGCACGAACGAAGACTTGTTGTACCCTGTCTTGGGCGGCCGCTCCCCTGAAGAATTGGCCATCTTGAAGAAGGCTTTCTTCAAGGTCTTTGGTGAAGACTTGGTCGTCATCGTCTCTGACGATGTCGGCGGTGACTTGAAGAAGCACTACTTGGCTGTCTTGAACGCTCTTGCCCAACGCTTCGACCCTGCCATCCACACCCAACACAAGGCTGAAGAATTGGCTGAAATCATCTACAAAGCCGGTGAAGGCAAGTGGGGCACGGATGAAACCACCTTCTGCAACACGTTGTGGTCCATCCCTCCTGAATTCTTGCGTGCCGTCGATGCCGCTTACGTCGCCAAGCACAAGAACAACCTCCACCGCGCCATTGAAAAGGAATTTGGTGGCCACACCGAACGTGCCATGTTGTACAACCTCAACATGATCTTGGACCCCATCAACACCATCGCCGACCAATTCGAAAGGACCATGAAGGGCATGGGCACTGACGAATACGGCTTGAGCGCCGCATTGATTCGTTACCAAGAATACTTGCCTCATGTTGCCCCTGTGTACAAGGCCAAGTACGGTCAATCGCTCCGTGACCGCATCTACGGCGAAACGAGCGGCGACTTCCGCAAGCTCTTGATGATCGTCGTTGAAAACTCGCTCTAAATTAGCTGTTGACACTGTTGCAATCGAAGCAACGCCGTCTTCATCACATGTATAATTCCAACTCATCTTTTTTTATTCGAGTAAGAACTACTACCAAAGTGTCGCCATTGCAAAGTATAGCGACATTTAATCAGTATGACCGTGTCGTTGGAGATGGACACTTGGACCTCATCGAGGACGTTGTCATCTACGAGTGATGGAAGGTGATCTTCATGAAAAGGATAACTCCAGTCCAACCTTCTTTATCGTGAAAATACGTCTCTATTAATAGAACAAAAATACGTTTCTAGAACTTACCCCCACTTTGACTTGAATTTTGTATGAGAGGATAAGAGACATTCTTAATGTGAATTCCACTGATACGACAGTTCAATTTCATTCGATATTATTCTACCTTATTTGCAAGTAAGTGGGTTTATAAGAGACCGTGTCGACGACCATATCCTTGCAACAAGCGCTGAAATTTGTCATGCTCTAGAGTTATGTTCTCCAGTGCGCGTCAATTTACGGTTATCTATTGTCAATATCGCACAAATTTGGACTTTCCAGTTGATTTGCCGAATGGCTTTTGTATGTCTTTTTCTCTTTAAATGTACTACTCTGGTCTTAAATTATTGGTGCAGTGTTTTCTAAATGGCGGAATTTTTCTAAGAATGGTCCAATTCGTGTTTTGATTGGATAATGCGGAAGCGCGAACAATGTACTTTGATTGGACAGTTTCAGGCCTTTCCAGGCACTTCTTGTTCACGAGGTATTGAGCGCCAAAGATTGAGTCAACATAGCGAGCACACATATTGACCCGCTACTCAGTCATTGTTCGAATTCAGGCGGTGTTGAGCCACCTCTAGTTTCCGCTTCCTCGAGTTAATCCAATGCGAAATTCCTGCCCTACTACTGATACTTTAGTTGATTTGTCAAATGGGAAAAAATGCGACAACCGAAAATTAGAATGATGCTCAAATCCTTTGGAAATAAATAATTGAAGACCCAGCGTAAATATGATTTGATACAGGAATTAGTTTTGAGAGAAATATTTGACCCAAGTACAGAGTAATATCCAGAGCTAACAATCTAAAAAGCAAGGTTATTAATTCTAGAAATACATTCAATTTTGGGAACAAGGAAAGTTCTTCAGAAAATTTTAGTCAAAAACATCAATCAAATATTTGGATTTCGAGACTCATTTCGACATTTGCGTTCAACCTCACAAGTGGTATCCGGATGTTTTCGGATAATTGTCGACCATCCGCCAATGCGAATTGGCATTACTGTACGGATTTCGGGACTCACATGGGATGAGGTCAAATGGCCCGCGCTTCCAGTAGGCCCGGGACCGCTTCGGCCTCGCCCGCGTGCTATTTCTGGGCCGGATACCGGCCAATATGCCTATGCCCTTGGTATTCCGATGAGTCCCTGAACTCATGGTGTTGGTTGGTGGTCGAGAATTATTTATGTTGCCAACATTGCAGGTAATACACAACATGAAATTGATTGACTACTCATTAGAAGGAAATTAAGATCTCTCGAAAGCGACGCACTCGCATTGTTGGTTGCCCTCGATGGGGATGTCATTTTGGAATATGTCGCTGGTATTGTTCAAAACTTCGATGTCGACTTCATGGTTGTCAGTTAGGTGGCGCAATGTATTTGCATCAAGAACTCCTTCGTCTGTCGGCAAATCGTGGTTAGTTTCGTCCATTGTCAAGCAAGGTATGTTGCACTTCGCAAAGCCCTTCAATATCGTTTCTTTAGGAATTTGATCCCAAGCGTCATTGACCCATTCGACAAGTTCAAAACGGTCAGGGCATTCAAGTCGAAATGACTTGCCACCACCGCCACCATGGTTTGCAATTTGTTCACGCAGAGAGTTCACCCATTTTCCTCGTAGAATTGCTTTCATCGGCTTTATCCAGGAAACGTCCGCCGGCTGACAGTGCCACGTAAACGTCGGTGGCACTTTCTCCAAAATGACATTCAAGTCGGGAGCGCAGGTGACCACTTCGTCTGTAAAATGTGCGCTAAAGTCGTCCCACAATAGGAGAACTTTTTTCAGATCTTGACCGCGCCGATGGCCAAAATGGTACTTCAAGAATTCCACAGATATGATACTATTCCACCACGCTGTAGGGTTCGCGTACAACCGAGATGGATGGCGCTCGTGGAGTTTCTGGATGTCGTCCCATGTTCTGATGCCAAAGCCATTTCGGTGGATAAGGTTTTCTTGGACAACCTCTTTGATCTTTGACTTTGGTTGTTTTAGAACAAGGAAGAGGGGATATTTGATGCCTTTGTTGTCAGCAAGCAGCATCGCAGTTACGCGATCTTTCGCACGGTCAGCACATTTTATCCACACGGATTTGGCCCCAGTCGCATCTAATGTGTGCGTTGGCAAGTATTCATAATTGATTCCCGTCTGATCGGCATTGTAGATATCTTCGATACCATGTTCCTCAATAACCTTTCCAAGTCTGGAAGTGAGTTCTGCAAGCGCGCGCTCACCATCTTCGTAGTTTGCTTGACCAGACCTCGTTTTTGCGCGCATTGAAAGCGCCCAACGCTTAGAAAATCCCCGGATCCACGTTGGGCTTGCCTTAAAATCATTCGGGCTCAAGCCAACGTCACGTGCAATTTCCAAGGCCTTGCACTTGAGCATCAAGTTGCTGATTGGGACGCCGTCGGCTCGTAGTTGAGCTACCCAGATCGCTATGTTTTCTTCGTCTTCAATTGAAAGGGTTGTTGCAATTCCTTTAGCGCGGTCAGTTCTTTTGTTTGCTGTAGCTGGGTCAGCTACAGCAGCTTCGATTCGAGCTCGTTGGGTTTCCCAGCGCAATATTCGTTTCCATGCAGTCTGCTTTGCTTTACCCTCGACTCCCATGAAGAAAGTGTTGATGGCTGACTCCATTGAGTGCTGGCGTCGCCAGTTGATAATATGCAGTCTCTTCTTATATGAGAAGAAGGTTCGCTGATGCGTCGGTGGGTGCTTGCGTCTGTTTCCTTTGATCGAGGGGCGTCCGGTGGCAAGCTGGTGTGGCTTGGCGCGCTGTGACTGATGCATGCTGCCAACTCGAACAAGTTTGGCGCTTTTTACACATTTGAAAAGCTGTCTCTTGAAACTTTATTTACCATTGTACTTCAGAGGTATTTTGTCTACCAGGATCTTTCAAGACTTTATAAAATGCCTACACTAAATTATGGAGGTAATTTCTCTTGCCATTTGACAAATCAACTAAAGTACCACAAGTCCAACGACACGAGATGGAAACTTGGACGAGGCGGAGAGGCGCTCGGCCTACGAGATGCTCCTGTCTCTCTCGACCGCTGGAACACTACCCTACGGTGCTGTCAAACACGTCGCTGAGAGGTATCATTGCCACCGTAACACCATAACTCGTCTCTGGAGCCGTGGGCAGCAGTCATTAACAGGCAGTTGTCCTGTCGCCGACATCGCCTCGAAAATGCCTGGTAAACCTCTATATTTTTATAAAATCAAAAATTTTATAATATTTCACGGATATAGACTAAGAGAGTGTCTGATTTCAGGCAATTGTGGTCGAAAACGGAAACGCACCGATGAAGAAATTGAGCAAGCAATACGACGCGTCCCCCAACAAGACCGCCAAACTATGTGCACGTTGGAGCATCTTTCGGGCATCCCCAAAACGATCAACATTCGCCATATGCGAGAAAAGAAGGCTCTGAAGGCGCGGACAAGCCGTGTGAAACCTCTTCTCACCCAAGCCAACAAGGAAGAACGACTCCGATTTGCAGCGAGTCAGATCCATCGCGGGCCACAAGGAACCCATTTTTTTTCAAACATGCACAATGTTGTGCATGTGGACGAAAAATGGTTCTTTGTGACCCGTGTGAGGAAACGTATCTACGTCTATGACGACGAAGCTGTGGCTGCTCGTTTTGCGAAGTCCAAGAGGTTTATCACGAAAGTGATGTTCCTGTGTGCGGTGGGGCGCCCACAGTACGATCCACACAAGAAATGTGTTTTTGACGGCAAGCTCGGCATCTGGCCGTTCGTGGAGAACACCGTCGCCCAGCGGTCGAGCAAGAACCGACCCAAGGGAGCCCCTGTTGTTTTGCCCCAGTCTGTTGATTCAGCAGCTTACAGCGAAATGATTGTGACGAAAGTTGTTGGGGCAATCAACGAGAAGTTTCCACGAAGATGTACAAATGTGCTGCTCCAGCAGGACAATGCAAGTCCTCATAGATGTGTTACAACTTCTATGTTGAAAAAGCTGAATTGCAGGCGAATTACTACTGTGAACCAGCCTCCAAACAGCCCGGATTTCAACGTGTTAGATTTAGGTTTCTTTAATTCAATACAAAGTCTACAGCACCAGAAGAGCACTCGAACTATCGAGCAGCTTATTAGTGCTGTAGAAAACGCGTTTGTTGAATTGTCGGCAGATAAGCTGGCAAAAACGTTTATTACACTGCAACAAGTGTTTGAAAAATCAATGGAGGCGCAAGGAGGGAATGATTATAAACTCCCTCACATGCAAAAGGACTCACGCATAAGTGACTTGTTGTCATTCAACCTCCAATGCGACCCTTTGATGTATTCCCAAAACTAAGCACTGTCGATAATATAAAAAAATACAATATAATTGATGTTTGACGTATTCAGTTCTACGATTCCATACAAATATCCATATATCTGCGGTGCTCCTCGTATAGTTTAATCAAGTATAAACAGTGCACCAATAAATCAGGACCAGAGGAAGTATCTTCTACCAATACCATTTAAACGAATGCCCCTAGACTATCAGGTACACTGGGGATGCGCAGCATTAACGCAAGGAGTCTTTGTTGCGATTTTTCTGTCAAGAGGCCAAAGTGGGTAGGCACGTTGTGACAAAATTAAAGGTATACGGTTGGCTGAAAATTTTGAATAGTAAAAGCTGATTGGCTAGTCGATTCTCAAATCGACTTACCAAGTCTATTCGCTGCTCCAAGTTTGAATCGATTTAAATCATCGATAGGATATCTAATGGATATCGTTTCTGATTCCTGATTGGGTCCGGACCCAAGTCCTATACAAGATCCAATATAGATGGACCGGGCCAGAAATACCCATATTTGCCATTTGGAGCGATTTAATTGGATGGTGAGAAAATTATATTACTGGACATTAATTCATATCCAGAGCATTGCCATTGGATACATTTTCCCTAGCAAGTGAAATGACGACGCCTAAATACTTGGAAAATGTATATGACGGGAAATTATTTTGATTGATCAATATAAATGCATTTTACAACTTTTGTCATGGAGAAGAAGTTGGTTGCCATGACCGACGGGGTTTGGCCGTGTCCTTGCTGTGTCGCCAAGAGCCCCACTCTATCCAAGCTGCGTGCCCACGTAAGCAAGCACCATCGTGGAACACCCATTCGTACGAAGGTCTCTCAAAAAGCCATCTTGCAACCACTTTACTTGCAGAGATATCGCCAAAAGCTCAAGATGGCGACAAAAATAAAAAAAATACGCAGCAAGCCATTCGGCTACATTGCAGCTCTAACTAGAGGGGCCTTTCGTTGCCAGAAACCGCTTGTGAAGATTAAAAAATCAAGCACCCTAAACGCTGGATTTGGGCTTTTTGCTGCTGTCGATCTAATACCGGGTGACAAAGTCACTTGGTATGCAGGTAAAATCATTTGTGGTGACAAACCAAAGGATTGCCGATACGTGGCAATTCTGGATTTGGAGAAAAAGATCTATTTGGACGGCATCAAAACTAAAGAGTGGCTGTGGATTAGGATCTTTCGTCAATCGCGAGGAAAGATCCAATCCACTTACAAGAAAAAACTGTGAATTCGAGTACACTCCTCAAGCACTACTAAAATTATAGGTTGTGGCTACAAAAAGAATCAAGGCTGGCCAGGAATTACTTACCACTTATGGTCGTGGCATGAGATTTGCTAACTAGATTTAATGTGATAATACATCAATACATGTGAATCTTTTTCATCGGTTGATCAATCGATCTCTCTCTATTAAGTGAAACTCGATATGTTAATTATATCTATGATATAAACTCATTAATGTGCTTACTAATCCAGTCTAGTGATCGATGCTGCATTACCCGTTTTTTCTCGAATGTTTCAATTGCAGCGGAAGTTGAAATGCCTTGTGAATTCGCATATGGCTCAATTGCTCGAATGATTATTTTCCTTCTATTCACAAACCGTCGTTCACTTTCATTACACCACCGAGCGCCAAATTTCAATTCGAGTTCATGTATTGGTGGAGTGTTTCCGATTCCTTGATGCCATTCACGCCAAAGATCATTGATTGAAATAATACCTCGACTCATAGTGTACTTTTGTATTGTTTCGTCTTGGATATTTCGAGACGCCTCATTATTTACAGATGAACTTGCCAAAACCTGCTTTGAGGGCATGCTGACTGTGTGTTGGGCTTCTCTATCAACGCTTGCATCTTTTTCATATTCAACACGCAAGTAGCATTTTCGGTTGCTCAAGTCATTCGCCAGTAATTCATTTTTTTTCAACTAAAGAGGAAAGACGCTATACCTCGTCCGAGAGTAAACGAACACTTACAGCCAGATCATTGTGTAAGCCATCAATCTTCTTTGTTAAAAGTGGCATTGCTCGATGTAATTGCATCTCAGTCGGTTCGACTGCATCCTTCAAAATTCAAGCATTCGCACGGATTCTCCTCGCAACAAGCAATAATGGGACAAAGTAAATGCCACCCAATTTCTCAAATTAATTCCAAAATCCCGTTGTGGCATCCAAAAGCGTTGTGCAATTTTTTTCATTTGTTCGATGGTTGTGTAGCCGTCTAAAGGGGTTCCAATCCCACGATCATCAAAGTTTATTCTTTTCCTCGTGTCTTCTGCAATTTGGGCGTGTTTTAATAATTCTTTCACAGCGTCATTTCGTGGATGGGGATTCGAATTTGCTTTTGCTTGTGATTGTGATCGCCAAAGTTTCACGATAGCATTAACATATTGCTTTAAAGTTGAATATCCAATGATCTTTTTTGAGTCATTTCGTCGTCCTCTACCAATTACGCATTCACAGAGAAAGAGATGTAATTTTGGACCGCTCACAGTGACTACGTTATGTCCAAGAAAACCTTTTAACTGACACCACTTGATGAATTCGTCTTTCTTTTTGTCATAGGCTCGTTTCGTGTTCTCTGGTTGCAGTGCGGAGCTATATTCATAAGTTTGAGCCTCAGTTAACTCCATCTGCAACTCCAAGGATGCTGTAGTTGTTGTATTGTTCATAGGTTTTGCAGTAGGCGGGTGATGTTGGAGTGAAAACAACTTAAGTGGCTGAATATTTACGACTATATTAGGCCAATCATAGATGCCGGACTTGGAGGAGCATGGAAACCGGATAATACCCAAGGATTTGTCCGGATAGGTCCAAGACCTGACAAGACCTCAGGAGATCTTCGACTCCGATACCTGCTTTCACATGGGGCCCCCAGAAGAATATAAAAGTGCAATGAATTTTAAAGTGATAGAGTATGGAAATGCTTTGAAAGGTGTTGTATAAGTTCTTTATCCCTTCGAGGACGACGGGTGCAAATTTGCACCAAATTCTGATAATCGATTCGTTTTTTTGTCATAAAATGTCAACAATTGTGATTTGTCAAAAATAAATTGTATCTTCGAAATGCCACTTTTTGGACGAATCAAAATAAGCTTAAATGACTGAAATACTCCTACACATTGAGGAGATTTCATAACGAAAAGAGCGGCGCTACCGACTTTGCATATGACCATATGGTATGGCATTGTAAGCATTACACAAAGCTTTGACCAAATATTGTGGGAAGCAACACCAGTAGCTATGTCATATTCAAACCACATCGAAAAGGCAATTTGCCCAGTTATATCGCAAACTATCGTGAGATATATCAAAAGATTGAATGATATTTTTTGTTTGTTCCGCCAGCAACAAAAAGTATCATATGGTGTTACTCACAAAATTTCCTCATCCATTTGTTTATCCGAACAGAATATATGGAATTTTGTATGGAAAATGTGGTTCATTTTGCACCGAATCAGTCGCCTTCGAAGGGATACTTTCAGTTACAAGTTGTCGATGAGTGTATGTCATCCCTGTCCAAATAGTACGGATATGTTATCCGGTAAGCGATCTTTTATTAACGGTCATTTGGCCGGCATGCTCGACCTGTACACGAAAGAAGCGCACGCTGTGAATGCTGGGCAGACTGTGGCAGTAGAGAGCGTCGAAATCGACAATATTTGCCATGAAATCAAGATGGCGTGCGCTGGAATCGGAACAAACGAAGACAAACTGACCCATCTCCTTGGATCGAAAAGTGCCTCGGAGCGCTACTTGATCTCCATTCGGTATGGCCAACTGATGGGCAATACGCTGGTTTCAGAGATGCAAAGTGAAACAGACGGCGACTATGGAAAGCTCTGTGCCCTCTTGGCCCAACCCTTGGAAGATGCAGAAGCAATGCTGGTTCGACATGCGACCAAAGGCATGGGCACGAACGAACGACTCTTGTATCCCGTACTCTGTGGTCGTTCGGCTGAAGAACTCTCGATCCTCAAGAAAGCTTACTTTAGGCTCTACGCCCAAGACATGGCTGTCGTCTTGGCAGACGATCTCAGTGGCGATCTGCGGAAATATTTTCTCGCCGTCATGAACATCCATCCTCATCCGTACAACCCAACCATCCACACAGATGCCAAGGCCGTGGAAATCGCAGAGGTCATCTACAAAGCCGGCGAAGGCAAATGGGGTACTGACGAAAGCACCTTTTTCAACACGCTGCTGTCCATTCCGCATCAATTTCTGCCCAAGGTGGACAAGGCGTACAAGGAAAAGCATGGAAACAACCTCACCCGTGCTATTGAGAAAGAATTCAGCGGCAAGTGCGAAGAAACTGCGGCATTCGGCATTGGAATGATTCTTAGTCCGATTGAAACAGTTGCCGACCTCCTGGAGCGCACGATGAAGGGCTGGGGAACAGATGAGTATGGCTTAAGCGCTGCCCTCGTACGTTATCAGCCATTTCTCAAGGACGTTGCCGTCGTCTACCAAGCAAAGTATGGTCGATCGCTGCGAGATCGCGTCTACGGTGAAACCAGTGGCGACTATCGCAACCTCCTCATTACATTGATCGAAACTGCATTAGCCTAAGTCCTTCGAGCATAATAACAAAATCGATGACTTCCTAACTTGCTCAAATTCGTCTTTTCAATGGTGCCGACTGTTCAGGTGACGGGTTAGACCCGCAGCTGAAACTTGCTATGGCTCATCCCATTCATCAGGGTTGAGGAAGGGTCTAACTGGTGGAGACGTTGACAAGCAGCGCAGATTGCTTCATTCATTTGCAACAGGTAGCCGCAGTCGGTATCGTGGAAGCAAAACCGAGGTGAGATGTCAGTGGACGTGATTCCTGTGAGCTCATGTTGCATTCACATCGTCATTACAGCCATATCACAAGGCCCACGAGGAGCACAGTATCGACCACACGAAGCGAATGCTGCGACATTAACACTGGTTACCTCTCCATCGCAGTTTCCATGAAGCATGCCTTCATTCTCCTCAGTCGTGTGCCGTCGCCTGTTCGCACAGAATGAATGAAGGTTAAGATATAGATACATTTTGATTGGATAAAATAATTATTTTTCATCCAATGATATGGTACTTAATATTTTAACTTGATTAAAGTATTGAATTCATCAACCATTATGAATATTAAGCCAATTAATGAAATTTTGCGGTTATTTTATCCAATTACTGGAATGTATTGCCTCCTTGGTTCATTTTTGAAAATGTCATTCGGTGGATTCGGCAGTGCCGCGGCGACAAACCCAACAAGCCGCGCAGCGCAAGACTACGACGTCCCCCCGGATGTTCCAGACAGTATTCAAGACATTGCATGGAGTCCCAACGCGAATATCCTCGTCGCTGGCTCGTGGGACAATCATGTTCGTTGCTGGGAAGTCCAACATCAAGGAGCCAACTTTCAAGCCGTGGCTCGCGCTGAAATCACGCACAAAGCTCCAGTTCTTTGCACAGCTTTTAGTGGAGTGCGTCCATACTGTTATCTCTTCGTTTCTCATGTGGAAATATCTGTTTAGGATGGTACGACGGTGTTTTCAGGCTCATGCGATAAGACTGCCATGATGTGGCAGCTCGGTGGAAGCAACCAAGGACAGCAAATTGCACAACACGACCAACCAATTCGTTCTATTCAACACATTGCCCAAGCTAACTGCGTCGTGACGGGAAGTTGGGACAAAACGGTCAAGTATTGGGATACACGAGCTCCTCAACCTCAAGCGACAGTTCAATTAAGCGAAAGATGCTATGCACTGGACGTATCATATCCTTTGATGGTTGTTGCCACAGCCGACAAACAAATCCATTGCTTTGACTTGAAGAAACCATCCCAAATCTATTGCGTACGTGGCATCTCCCACGTCCTTTTCACCCACTTCCTGTTTAGACGCTTAAATCCAGTCTCAAGTACCAAACTCGCTGCATTGCTGCCTTTCCTGACGCCTCAGGTTTTGCTGTTGGCTCCATTGAAGGCCGTGTGTCTATTCAACACGTGGATGAAAAGATGAAAGAGTACGTTCAAGATATCCGCGGCGATGAGTGCTTAAATGTTGTGTTGTAGGAAGGATTTCTCGTTCAAAGCCCATCGTGACAACACGACCAACTCGATCTACCCTGTCAATAGCATTTCCTTCCACCAAAACTCAGGCCGCATTGCCACGACGGGAGCTGATGGCTCGTATGCCTTTTGGGACAAGGATGCTCGTAAACTCCTCAGCAACTTTGCCAAATTGTACGCTCATCAATTTTGTCGTCAGGTTGTAATCGGTTGTTTCTCTGGATAGGCCCAACTATCAAGGGATTTCTGTCGGCAAGTTCAACAAGACGGGCGAAATCTTTGCTTACGCCACGTCGTATGACTGGCACAAAGGCGTTGAGCACTACAATCCTCAAGCCCGCAATGTCCTTCGTCTCCATTATGTTGATGCAAACGATATGACGATCAAGACGAAGAAGTAGAACAACATTTATACCGTAGCACTCGCTCATTTGACGATAAATACTTATCCCTTTCCAACATCAACATGATATGGCTCTCTCTCCGCGTCTGGATGCAGCGACTTCACGCAAATGAAAGAGAAAGGTATTCAATTTATTTCAGAGATTATACAATGCATAAGACGGCACCAAGGATGTAATCCCTCTGTGCGCTTTTAAGTGATCTTGACTCGACGTGCGACTTGCATATTGAGCTGCTTGGGCTTGATAGTCACGCCTGTAAACTTTGGTGTCAAGTCATACTGGCCAGGAGCAAACTTGAACGTGAATTGAGTCAGCAAAGTTGTTAGCACAACTTGCATCTCAGCTACAGCAAATCTTTGACCGATGCAATTTTTCGGGCCTATTTAGATTCAATGACCAACATCTCGGCGTGTTTCGTACCAGCACTGAATGGCATGAAGATAAACGTGTGCCCACGACCACCTCGAAGAGATTCGTCAGCTCGGTACAGCTCTGTTCCTTGGATGAATCGGTCTAGATTAATCGGTAATCAAAGCATTTCCTTTGCAGATTGTACCTGGCAAGAACTCTTCAGGGCGAGTCCAATATTCAGGGTTTCGATGCAACGCAGCAATGCAAATTCGAATTCCACCTCCCTAAAGATCCCTCTAAGTCAATTGTCCTTTGATATTGGGTCACCTTGGATACATGGAAAGGAGGACCCTTGGATCTTGGAATCGTATCGTCTTGTAAAATACTGCGAGCAGTCACATTGAACACAGTCGGATGCAATCGAAGAGTTTCGTGTATCACAGCCGTCAAGTATTCAAGCTGGCCGAGTGAATCCCAAGTCAGTTGGCCATTGCTAGCAACTAAGACTGAGGTGCATTCCTTGACAGCGCGAGCTTCGACTTCAGGATGTGACGCTAGCATCGCCCAAACCCACGCCAAGGTATTGCTTGTGGTCTAATTCGTGCTAAATAAGTTGCACCTTTTTAGCTGACTTACCTCGTGTCCAGCAATCATGAACGTCATTACATGGACACGTGCTTCTTCAGGCGACGGGGTGTATTCAGTAGCTTCGAGCATGAGATCAAGCATATTGATCGAGCTGGGAGCTGTGGAATTAGCCGTCGACGCGCGCTCAAGTCGCTTCTGTATGATAGTGTCGACAGTGCCAACAAGGAGGCGCTTAGCTTCTTGACGACGCTGGATGCTTGCTAAAGGCAGTCGATCGAACCATGGAATAAACGTCGTGCCCAAGGCAAAACTAACGCTTGGCGTGTGGTTAAGTATCTCAAATGCTGCCATAATCTCTGGATTTGAGTTGGTCAACGCTCCAAAGTCAAATCCAAAGGCAGCATCACCAATAATGTCCAGGGACAATTTGGTCATATCTATCCAAAGTTGTTCAAGTCATTTAGCGCCAGAATTACCGCTTTGCATGTCAATTATGGGAGAACTGTTGCTGTCTTTGACTAACGCTTCGTAAAGCATTTTCGCAAATTCCTGCGCATGTGATGCAAAAAGCGACACGAAGGTCTTGAGCTTGGCCTGGGTGAATTGAGGGTGTAGCATCTTTCTCTGGGCATTATGGATAGGATCTTCAGAGCTGAGCAACCCAATTCCCCCCGTGAATTCCTACAAGTCTCTGAGTTTCAGAGTTTGACGAGAAAATACCTTCAAGATGGCACGAGGGACTCTGCCCCGTGGATAATTTTTCGCATTGGAAACTAAAATGTGCTTGATTGCTTCAGGGTCAGCAACAGACAGCTAGAGTTAATTTGTCAGAGGGCCAATCCGATGAAAAACGCGTACTCGTCGAAAGAACAAGTAGCGAAAGCTGTACACCCCACCGTACGCTTTCAGCCTGGCATAAGATATTCTCGCAACGTTCGATATGGTCAACATACCACGAGATATGGGGCTCTGGGAATGGATTCTTTTCGACCGACCATGAAAAAGTTGCAAACTCCCTATTGATATGATATGATATGGGACGCATTGCGAGGAAACGACGGACCGATTGCCAAAAATGATGCTTGATTGCGGGGGACTTGGGACATCCGAGTCGGGCTTTCGTGGGAGGACAAAAAAGTACGCCAGGAGAAGCACAGCTCCTCCAAATGAGACTGAAAACACGTCGATCTGCGTCAATTGCGTCAAATCCATCATGATGCTTTGATGACATGAAAAGTGAGCCATCTGCAGAGGTTGAACCGTTTCCTCTAACATTTTATATAGAAAATATCGAACTTCAAAGGAAATTTCAAAATATTTCACAATTATTGTACTCCAGAACTACTAAAATACATACATTCAATACCTGTTCAAGGCATACATTCTTCAGTCATTGAATGGGACAAACCACGAAGACTTGCCAAGAACTTTAGCGTGGCGCGCATTCCAACAATTCTCGTAATTCCAATGTCAACGCAATTCTAATTCCAGGGGGACAGTGTTAGTGTGAACAGTGGAAGGCGTCCTAATTGTACGAATTTGGCCAACCTGTTGATGGGGCCCAAGGGAAAGACTTGCCTGGGGGGCTGCGAAGGAAGGGCAAATATGACTGACCACTTAAACACCTTGAACGGACAACGTCGGAGCCAAATCATTCCCCCCTCTTGGTGGGGATAGTTCCGTTGATGATTGGAAAGTCTCTCAGATTACATTTATTTTTGGTTGCCAGTTTCAACCATATCAACAGACTGGAGGACATCGGAATATACTTCAAGAACTCACAAGTTCTGAAATGTCATATCAAGAACTGCGTCGTACACTTTAGAGCTCATGTGCGTCAGATTGCAATTTGTGCGATAGGAGGGACTTTAAAGCATACTTAGACTTGTTTGTGTGTTCTGCTTTGTTGAAAACACGATTCAGATAAATGGATCTGATGGGTTGTCGCGAGCCATTGAAAGGTCGAGGACGAAGCGTGAGATAAAATCGAAAAGATATTATACATTAGAGGTCCCTAACCTTCGTGACAATTGTCTACTCATAGTTCCGACACTTAGCTCTTCTGTCGAATATTAAGCCAGAGCCACACGACGCCGATCGTGCGGAACATGATGTTGACCGCCAACAGCATGCCAACGTCACCCCAAAAGCTCCCCTTGTTCAATGACAAGTTGATCAACACTTCCGCACCGTTCCTTGCTTGGCAGGGCACACCTTCTGCACATGAAATATAGTCGACCGAGTTCCAGAACGACCGACTCATGCCTCGGAAACCATACTTCATAGGAGAGATAAACTCGGGCCATGAAAAGTACACCGGTGTGTTGTCAGCGTTCAAAAAGAGTCCACCAAAGATCATCAGTGGCAAAATGATCACAATGCCAACAATCTGCGCAATTTCAGACCGACGAGCGATGCAGCCAACCATGTACCCCAAACCGACCGCAGAACTCGAAATGAGCACGACGAAGAGGTAAAACGTCAAGAAGACACCCGCATCCCCGCCAAAGCCAATCATGAAATACGCTGGAGCCAAGAAGAGCAATGGGAAGAACGCTTGAAACACCAACTCGCTCAAGTTCTTGGCCACATACCAAACCCACGTATGGTACAATCCGCCTCGATATTCTCGAATCATGATGGGCAATTCCACCGGCACGGCATCAAATTCAGGACCAGCATTGGCAAAGAATTGGTTCACCACGATAAAGAAGATAGCTCCCGAGAAACTTTGGATGCCATTTTGGTCCAAGTCCAGTTGCAAGTAGATCAATCCCACGATGATCGCAATGAACAACGCTTGACCCACACGAGCTTTGAAGCCGAGCGTGTCTCGGACGAGTCGTTTGACATTGCGTTTGCAGAGGAGGGACATTTGGCCAAACACACCCAAGTGCGAGCTCTCGTATGTATTGGAATCGTCGTCAGGCAGCGCCAGTGCAAAGCCAGAGTGGACTGCCGACGTCTCGTGAGCCTTCCACGCTTTCACCAAACCGTCGACTCGAGTGGCAGCATCCGACTCTGGGTCCAAGACGATGATCTGACGCATGAAGTAGTCGGTCGGGTTCATGTAGGATGGACATTGGTATCCCAAGGAACCGAAATAGTCGACTGCTTCCGATGCCTTGCCAAAGTAGACGGTTTGACCTCCACTGAGAAGGTAGAGCTGGTTGAACAACGTGTACAATTCAGACGATGGCTGATGGATCGTCGCAATCACCGTACGGCCTTCACGAGCCAGCTTTTGCAACTGCAACACGACCGACTCGGCCATGAAACTGTCCAAACCAGACGTCGGCTCGTCCACAAACAACAACGACGGGTTCGTCAAGATCTCCGTCGCAAAACTCAACCGCTTGCGTTCACCACCAGACAAACCACGCACTTCCGCCGCACCGCCAATCTGAGAGTCGCGGCATTTCGCCAAGCCCAATTCGTCAATCACATAGTCCACACGGGCTTCACGCTCCACTGCATTGAACGTCTTTCCCATGCGCAGTTCCGCTTGGTACATCAAATGCTCCTTCACCGTGAGCGTCGGGTAAAACACATCGTCTTGCATCACGTAGGACGCATATCGGTTCATGGCCTTGGTCCATCTTTGTCCATTCACGGTGACGGACCCCGAAAAGTCTTTGTTTCGACCGGCGATGACATCGAGCATGGAACTCTTGCCGGCCCCAGACGGACCCATGAGGACGACGAGTTGACCAGGCGACGCATGACCACTGACATCTCGAAGGATGTGTTTGTCTTGGATTAGTTTGGTGACTTGGTTCTTGATCTTGACGGTCATGTTGACATTTTTCCACTCGACGGTGAGCTTGGGGACATCCACGAGGATGTTGGCGCCTCGTTTCGGTGTGGGCATTGCAATGTAATGCTGATCGTTGGCTTTGTCGACAGAGGCCATGCGAGCTCGACATGGAAATTTATAAAATGAGGAGATCCAACTGGAGGGGATCAATCGAGGGTCGTATGTCGACTGTGTTGTGTTCGTACTTTGTCTTAAAAGTTGATGGTTTATGTGTAACTCGTCGGTGGTGGCGCAGTCGGTTGGATTACCATTTTGGTTGATTGCGAGTCGAATGGTTGTAGGAGTGGAATGACGGTCCAGAAGGTTGTTCATGAAGACAACTGAAGACTGGACCACCTGAGGATATTGCATTCTCTCATCAGATTTGTATCCTCATTGAGATGGAATCTTGGAGTCACTGAGGGAGAAATTTATTTATTTTCATCAATCATTCGGAGCTTGTTTTGATTCTGGGTCTCCCTCCCTGGAGAAGTTCCCAGGATATTGAATGGAGGCAGACTGGCAGACGAAAGGGGTTAACGTAACACAAGGGGATGTACTAGCACCTCGTGGTCATTTCAAATGCATTAGATATCGGCACACTACCGAAATAATGATTGTTTTCCAATCAGTACCATGTTGCACTCTTCTCCCAGAACAAGATTCGTATTTTGTGGGCATTAGACATAGACCAAGTGGGGCAAGCTAAAACAGCCAGCTATCTCAATGCTTTTGCGAACTGAATATACGGTGGGCAGACTACCAATTGTGCTAGTCAAAGTTCTATGTAAAGTCGCACAATCCTCGCGACCAAATTGATCAATTTTCAGTCTAATGGTAATCTTCCTCTCTGGCAGAGATATTGTCTTAAGAGTTGTTTAAGATCTTGATCTCCGTCGGAGCAGATCGTCTTGCCACGATCGTGAGGGGAAGAAGCGCCTTCAGCAACCTTCTGGACCGTCATTCCACTCCTACAACCATTCGACTCGCAATCAACCAAAATGGTAATCCAACCGACTGCGCCACCACCGACGAGTTACACATAAACCATCAACTTTTAAGACAAAGTACGAACACAACACAGTCGACATACGACCCTCGATTGATCCCCTCCAGTTGGATCTCCTCATTTTATAAATTTCCATGTCGAGCTCGCATGGCCTCTGTCGACAAAGCCAACGATCAGCATTACATTGCAATGCCCACACCGAAACGAGGCGCCAACATCCTCGTGGATGTCCCCAAGCTCACCGTCGAGTGGAAAAATGTCAACATGACCGTCAAGATCAAGAACCAAGTCACCAAACTAATCCAAGACAAACACATCCTTCGAGATGTCAGTGGTCATGCGTCGCCTGGTCAACTCGTCGTCCTCATGGGTCCGTCTGGGGCCGGCAAGAGTTCCATGCTCGATGTCATCGCCGGTCGAAACAAAGACTTTTCGGGGTCCGTCACCGTGAATGGACAAAGATGGACCAAGGCCATGAACCGATATGCGTCCTACGTGATGCAAGACGATGTGTTTTACCCGACGCTCACGGTGAAGGAGCATTTGATGTACCAAGCGGAACTGCGCATGGGAAAGACGTTCAATGCAGTGGAGCGTGAAGCCCGTGTGGACTATGTGATTGACGAATTGGGCTTGGCGAAATGCCGCGACTCTCAGATTGGCGGTGCGGCGGAAGTGCGTGGTTTGTCTGGTGGTGAACGCAAGCGGTTGAGTTTTGCGACGGAGATCTTGACGAACCCGTCGTTGTTGTTTGTGGACGAGCCGACGTCTGGTTTGGACAGTTTCATGGCCGAGTCGGTCGTGTTGCAGTTGCAAAAGCTGGCTCGTGAAGGCCGTACGGTGATTGCGACGATCCATCAGCCATCGTCTGAATTGTACACGTTGTTCAACCAGCTCTACCTTCTCAGTGGAGGTCAAACCGTCTACTTTGGCAAGGCATCGGAAGCAGTCGACTATTTCGGTTCCTTGGGATACCAATGTCCATCCTACATGAACCCGACCGACTACTTCATGCGTCAGATCATCGTCTTGGACCCAGAGTCGGATGCTGCCACTCGAGTCGACGGTTTGGTGAAAGCGTGGAAGGCTCACGAGACGTCGGCAGTCCACTCTGGCTTTGCACTGGCGCTGCCTGACGACGATTCCAATACATACGAGAGCTCGCACTTGGGTGTGTTTGGCCAAATGTCCCTCCTCTGCAAACGCAATGTCAAACGACTCGTCCGAGACACGCTCGGCTTCAAAGCTCGTGTGGGTCAAGCGTTGTTCATTGCGATCATCGTGGGATTGATCTACTTGCAACTGGACTTGGACCAAAATGGCATCCAAAGTTTCTCGGGAGCTATCTTCTTTATCGTGGTGAACCAATTCTTTGCCAATGCTGGTCCTGAATTTGATGCCGTGCCGGTGGAATTGCCCATCATGATTCGAGAATATCGAGGCGGATTGTACCATACGTGGGTTTGGTATGTGGCCAAGAACTTGAGCGAGTTGGTGTTTCAAGCGTTCTTCCCATTGCTCTTCTTGGCTCCAGCGTATTTCATGATTGGCTTTGGCGGGGATGCGGGTGTCTTCTTGACGTTTTACCTCTTCGTCGTGCTCATTTCGAGTTCTGCGGTCGGTTTGGGGTACATGGTTGGCTGCATCGCTCGTCGGTCTGAAATTGCGCAGATTGTTGGCATTGTGATCATTTTGCCACTGATGATCTTTGGTGGACTCTTTTTGAACGCTGACAACACACCGGTGTACTTTTCATGGCCCGAGTTTATCTCTCCTATGAAGTATGGTTTCCGAGGCATGAGTCGGTCGTTCTGGAACTCGGTCGACTATATTTCATGTGCAGAAGGTGTGCCCTGCCAAGCAAGGAACGGTGCGGAAGTGTTGATCAACTTGTCATTGAACAAGGGGAGCTTTTGGGGTGACGTTGGCATGCTGTTGGCGGTCAACATCATGTTCCGCACGATCGGCGTCGTGTGGCTCTGGCTTAATATTCGACAGAAGAACTAACTGTTGGAGCTAAAGTTTGCATATTCGGTAGCGAAGGATAAATGCTAAAACGATTTGCATCTCTAGATTGATAGAAGTTCTTGAGGACTCTGGAGCGAGGATGCTGTATTATCAAATGCTAATGAAAGCCTCTTCTTATAGCCAAGTGCATTAGTGAGGCGGTTCTTCTTGTCGATGGAAATAGATGGAAATATGAAAACTCCAAAGTTGACTTTTCATCAAGTTGATTACACTGTTGGCCATCTGGTTGGTTTACACCAGAGCTGAAATTTCACACATTTCAAATGTCTCGCCAGATCTGATGTCAAATCGACCAGTGAAGTTCACCAAGAAGCAAATGGACAAAACCTTTTTTCATATATCTAAAGCTCGTTCATCGCACTTGACACCAAATCTCCTTCATAGAAGAAAAGATCGCGTCTTTCTCAAAAGCCAACTTCATTTACAATGTCGGCAAGGCCATCGACATGGTGAGACGCTTCGAATGTGTGAAATTTGACCTGGTGTAAACCAACCAGATGGTCGACAGTGTAATCAAATCTTTGTCTGAAATGCCAGCTTTGGAATTCTGGTGGATGCATCGCTTTGAAAAGGCAACAGCACGTCGACTTGACCTCATTTATCAATTTCCAATGACCACCACGCAGCCATTTCAAACGATCGACACGCCCAAACAAGACTACGCCGTCGCTGTTCCAACAGACGACAAGGATCACCTGCGCACTGTGCCCAAGATGTCCGTCGAGTGGCAGATTGACGAGCTGACGGTCCAAGTCAAGAAATCCCGACGCCAAGTTGAAACGAAAACCATCCTCAAGAACGTCCATGGTGTCGCCTCCGCCGGTAGCTCGTGGTGATCATGGGACCGTCCGGTGCTGGGAAAAGTTCATTGCTTGACATTGTTGCTGGCCGGAACAAAGCCGTCAAAGGCCATGTCAAAGTCAATGGGGAGCCGTGGAACGACACCATCAACAAGTATACTTGCTACGTCCTCCAGGACGATGTGTTTTTCCACACGTTGACGGTCGAAGAGCATTTTCAATTTCAAGCGCAGTTCCGCATGGGAAAAGCATCCACGCCCCAACAACGCAACGAACGCGTGCAATACTTGATCGATGAGTTGGGTCTCCGCAACTGCAAAGACACTCGTATTGGCAATTCGACAGTGCGAGGCATCTCGGGCGGCGAACGCAAGCGACTGAGTTTTGCCACGGAATTGCTGACCAACCCCTCGCTCTTGTTTGTGGACGAACCGACGTCGGGTCTCGACAGCTTCATGGCCGAGTCCGTCGTCCAACAGATGCAAAAGCTCGCTCGTGAAGGACGCACCATATTGGCGACCATCCATCAGCCATCGTCTGAACTCTTTTCGCTCTTTGACTCGTTGTACTTGCTCTCGAATGGACGCACGGTGTTCTATGGCAAGGCAGCCGACTCGATGGCGTACTTTGCTTCTATCGGGTATCCGTGTCCCAATTACATGAACCCGACCGACTACTTTATGAAACAAATCGTCCAAATGGACGACGAAGCTTCGAAACGAGTGGACGAGATGGTAGCTCAGTGGGAAGCCAAGGAGTTGTTGGCGTTGCGTCCTGCGCCAGAGTATGCTTCGATGGACGAGCTGAGCGTCCACAACAAGAGTCGTTTGAGCTGGTTTGGTCAGTTGAGAGTCTTGTGCAAGCGCAATCTTACTCGTCTCGTGCGTGACCGCGTGGCGTTCAAGGCTCGTTTCTTCCAGAGCCTCTTCATCTCGTTGATCGTGGGCTTGATTTATCTGCAGCTCAAGATGGACCAGACGGGAGTTCAGAGTTTCTCGGGTGCGCTCTTCTTCATCATCATCAATCAAGTGTCGACGTCGTCCACGTCCGAGCTCGTGCAGATTCCACTCGAATTGGCCATCATTTCTCGCGAAAACAATGGAGGACTGTACGGCACGGCGACTTGGTACTTGGCGAAGAACGTGAGCGAGTTTCCAATGCAAATCTTCTTTCCAATGAGCTTCCTCATCCCGCTCTACTTTATGGTTGGCTTTGGTCCTAGACACGTATCGCTCTTCTTCACCTTTTATCTTTTCTTGGTGTTTGTCAACTCGACGGCGACGGGACTTGGCTACATGATCAGTTGCTCGGTGCGTCGGCCTGACTTGGCTCCGTTGTGGGCATGGCAATCATTCTACCATGTATTGTGTTTGGCGGCCTGCTCATCAACGCGGACGATATTTTGTCTGGCTTGAGTACTTGTCTCCTCTCAAGTATGGCTATCGTGGCATCATGCGAGCGTTCTGGAGTACGGTGACGAATATCCCATGCAGTGCGTCCAGTGCAAGTTGCGTGCACGATGGGAAGCAAGTGTTGGCGAATAGCTCGCTCGACGTGGCTTCGATGGCGGTAGATCTATGTGCGCTCCTTGCGATCAATGTGGGTTTCCGCCTCATTGGGCTCTTCTTCCTTCTCAAGAACATCAAGAAGCGTGACTAGAGCCAAAGCAAGGCTATCTCTGCAGCACGAGAAAATACTTTGAGGTTTCATCTAACCTCTAAGAAATGCATGGGCATGTTCATGACATGAGATTCCCCTGGGATCTCATCTAGTCGAGTATACATTTCACGAATGTGTAGCATAAAGATTCGCGGGGGGGGCATGCGGGTTGGTTGTCGTCGTGGTGTTCCCTCTGGCTTCACCGAAAGAAACAATAAGTGGGCTACAATGTATCCCCTTTGTGCGAATAATTCATCCATACTATGAGGTACTCCCTAATTATCATGAAGACGCCTACAAACACTTCTAAACCAAGGATTATCAAGCGATGTACCGATGCCTTGGACTACACCCAAGCTGCCGTATATGCCCCTAGCAGTTTAAGCAGATGGATGTAGCACGAAAGTGGAGCAATCCTTCACGAACAGGCAATCTACCGAACTATTTTCCAACTCGTGTGAATGGCCGACGAAGGGTGAGCGCCGTTTCAACTCCCATGTCAGTTACACTTCATATGAGTTCTGTGCCCAAACTCTCCAAGGTTTGTCATCTTGTTGCTCACTGCTTAGACGAAATCTAAAAATACTTCAAGAAGTCACGCCCTTGGAATGATTTCATGGTTGAGGAGGCGCTCTTTGATGCGCAGCCAAAATTACGTTTTCCCTTCCCTCTCTTTCACACTCGAGTGAACCTACACCTGGAACAAGTCGAGCTTGGGATTCCATGTCAAATCCTCCTCCTCCCCAGCATGAATTGTTACAATTTTGCCGTTGATTTCGAAACCGGTAGAAAGTGTGTGTTCGTCGGTTGAAGCATCCCATTCTACACTGTAATGTATGTGTCGTTTCAACTTGATGGTGAAAAGAGCATCAAATCTCTTCAAAGCGTCGTATAACGCTCCAAACCCTGATCGAGCTCAAGAGATCGACTCCGGATTCGAACCATCCTGCGTGTCAAATTCACGGTGTTCAAGCTAATACTCTAAACTTTTGTAAGCACCATTTCAGTTTTGTCGATGTGAGGAAATGTAAGCATTATTTACGAGACAGCCAATCAAATCACAGTATCACTTGATTGGAATGTATTTAGCCAATTAAAAAGGCAAACCTATCTATCAGAAGAGCTAGTACGAGCCATCGCCTACTACAAGTAATGCAAGTTGCAGTTCTGAATGATGTCAATGTCCAATGCGAAACTTTTCCATGGTTTGTTTGGCATGACCGTAGTCCAGTTTTCCACCAACACTGAGTGCGAGCATGAAGAGCAGCACTTCTTGTCTTTCGCCGGTCTTCAAGATTCGATGCTTCTTTGGCTCGGGAGCCATCAATATGTTTGCAATCAACAATGCCCAATGAATTACATGTGGCTGTAACGTACTAGTAGTATCTGTTTCTACTAGACATTACTAGAGTAAAATTTGCTTGGTTGCGAACTTCCGTTGAAGTTCTTTCGTTCCATTCGCTTGACAGTGGATTGAGTGGGTTCCTGAACCAATTTTAGCCAATGAAATTCGTTCTTGAATGATTTACATCGACCCAACAGCAAATGGTGCTTACAAAAGTTTACAGAGTAGTAGAAGAGATCATCCATCTGATGAGCTGTTTTCCCTTGACGCCAGCGCTGTGCTGTATATAAGCGCGATGAACCATCAGCTTCGTCACAGCCCCAGCGTTGCGTGTGGGTGTTGTCGAAATTGTACTTTATACAAATTCCAAGCATAATTGAAAGAAAGTCACTTTGCATCAATTTCACATGGCGACCAAATATTCACAAAAATGCTTGACCATTTCATGATTCATTATACTTGATATTTGTATGACATCTTGTCGTAAGTGGTTAAAAAAATTCTCGTACAACATAAAGGATATGACGCTCTTGGTCGTACTGCAATTTGCACCGTACATGGGTGTCCGTCGTTTACATGGACCGGATCCTGCCTGGGTAGAAATCTTGGGTTTTGTGGGGTATTATTTTTCATTTCGACAATTGTCATACAAATTTCAAGTTATAAAATAAATACCGTGGTGGGACATTTTATGTCGAAACTCTCGACTTGAGTTACACACATGTCATGGAATGGTGGCGGAAGAGGTGAGTATGAGCTTCAGAGTCACGTTTGCGCCGCCTTGAAAGCATGGTAAACGACAGCATCATCACGATCACGCCGACGAACACGACGTCGTCGAATAACCATCAAATGGTTGCGTTCCAGGACCCGGATCTCCCCCCGATCGACAAAGACGATGATGAATACGAAGAATCGTTTCAACGCAGCCGACGCAAACGCATCCTCGTGATTGCTGTTGCCGCACTCTTGGTCGTAGGTGCTGCCATCGGCATTGTTTACGCCGCTGCAGCACCCAAAGATGCTAGCCAGCGATCGTCGCTCGATGTACTAGTCACCAACACCACGACGACTGCCGCCCCTGCTGTCCTGTCGGACGAAGTCAGTGTCGGTGGAACGATTGCCACGACGGCTGAACCAACGACAGAACCAACACCAGAAGTGACAACGCTTGAACCAACGCCAGAACCAACCCCTGAAATGACCACAGCTACTCCTGAACCAACAACGGAGACGCCTGAACCTACCACGGCTACTCCAGAGCCCACCACAACCCAAGCTACCACGGCTGCACCTACAGACGCTCCCACCACCGCGGCTCCCCAATTGGAAAGTGTCCAAGTTGCCACACCGCCCCCTGCCACCACACCGAAACCAGCCCCTGTGACTCCTCCTCCACCACCACCGACTGCGGCTCCAACAGCAGCTCCAACTGCAGCCCCTGCTCCTCCTGCTCCTCCTGCCCCAGCTCCTATCGGTGGTAACGTCTACCGTGTCGTGAATGGCTGCGCTAAAGCTCAAGATCTCATCTGGCGATCCACTGATCTCGTCGACCACACTGTCAACGTTGCCCCTTGGGGATCCTACGACTTGAATGCACTTGACTATGGCGTTGGGAAAAACATTGTAATTCGTGCGACTGCCAACAACGATGCTACTTGTAAGTTGCTGCCAGCCTCGATTCAGTTCTAACTGTGTCTCTGTAGTGTTCGAGGGCTTCTATAACCCAGCGTTTGACGTCGTCGGTGGCACGGGTGGGTCGTTCTGGTATGACATTAGTGTCATTCCCCACGACTGTGGTGCCTCTTGGAGCAAATGCTCTGGTTCAGGCGTTGGCTACAACGCCCCATTGAATGTTGAAATCGTTGGTACACAAGTTGGTTCGTGCAGCAGCCTCTACTGTGGAGGCGTGCAATGCCCAGCGGGTTTCCTTGTCCCGAACGACAATGGCAAGGTCCATGCATGCCCTAAAGGCACATCGTTTATCATTACGTTTGGATGTGCCACGCGATAAATGTAATCAAGAGCGTGCGCATTCTATATGTCTAAGAGCATGCCCAACGCGACAACGCTATTCCATCACGCTAAAGCCAATCTAGCGTGCGTTACTTACTCAAGATTTGGCGTGATTGCCTGAGCAAGCCCAACGGTCATATCCTCTGCGTTTCGGGACTATATGGCATCAACCACGCCAGACGCTATTTACCACGCCAAATCTAGTGGAAATTCTAGCGTGCACGCCAGAATTTCGTTACACGCTATTTTTGGCGTGATACCGTTGGGCTTGAATTTGCCACGCTAGAACGCTAAATTCTATTTGGTTGGCGGGTTAGCGTGGCCGCGTTGGGCATGCTCTAATCCAATACACTTTGATTGAAAAAATACACATGTATATATCTATCTACACATGGGGGGCGATCGTGGCTTGCAATTGCTCTAACACTTGGAGCTGCTGGTCGAGGGGAAGTTGCAAAACGCTCTGGATGATAGCTTGGACAGTCGTGTCGTACGACCAGATGAACGTAGCGCAGTAGGCAGTTGTAAAGAGCGCCGTGATAAATTGGCAATCCATGCGATCCATGAAACCACCATGACCTGGAATCACAGAGTCGAAATCCTACAACCATCATTAAGCAAGAAGAGTTTCAGAGAGTGCACCTTGAGTTTGTAAGCGCGCTTGATCGCAGAGGCGTAGAATCCACCAAAGGGGGAAATCACCGACGTAAAGCAGGCAAAGACTATTGCATGGAGCTACAGATTGAGGTCTTATTTAGCCAACATGCAGGCCGGGTTGCTTACTTGGATGGGGTACAATTGAACCTTGGGAATGTCGAGGAAAGTGGCGATCGATGGCGGTAGAGAATACCAAGTCTTGGTAAATACTGGATGCGGTTTGCACGACAAGTCACGTGGCACGAGCTATAGCGTCCAGCGTTAACATTCAACTTGGCAGCTCGAAAAGAGTGTACCTGGATAGTTTCCAATGGACAAATCATCCAGGAATATTGAGCCAAGACTGCACTGCTGAAGAAAGCGTAGACCAACGTGCAGAGGAAAGCGCCGATAAAGCCTTCCCACGTCTTGTTCGGACTAAGTTTCAAAAATGTCGTCTTGATAAATTTCTTCCCAAAGAGTTTGCCGCAAAAGTATGCAAAGCAATCATTGCAGATGACCAAAGACGCTGGGAAGAACATATAAAAGAGTCCACGAAAGATATTATCCAGCACGTAGCGCATTTGGAATACGATCAATGCCAAGATGACGATTGTCCACGTAAGTTGACCCATTTGGTACTTGTAATAGCCTAAAATACAAGTTCACGGCTGACAGTTTGTCCAATTGCGACTACCTTTTTTGAGACTTAAGACAGAGAAGACAAAAAGCAGCGCATACAAGCTGAAGCTAACCCATGTGTGGTATTGCATATACATGCGCAGCCATGGGAAATCAAGCTGGTTGCGGTTGGAGCGCAGAAATGCTTGAAACGAATCGCCATAATTGAACAGCAATGCGACAGCAAACCAGCACCACTACCGTTCCATTTTAGCGGTGTGCAGTCATTATTGCAGTACCTGAATGCTTCGAAACCATGGGATGTTCTTCTCGGCATTGACACGGTAGCGCACGTTGACCAATTCTCGAAAGATGAGTGTCTACACCACCACACAAACTTAGCCACACTGAGGACGACAACGTTGACAGTACCTGGAGCACGACGACCAAGAGCGTCACGTACAAATGCCCTTGAGAAAATTTAGCAAAGCAATGGCGATTGCGCTTCCTTACCTCCGTACATGATGAGGCAAAACAAGCCGATCATGGAAAACCCAGCAACGACTCGCTTGATAATTGACATGGATGGCTTGGTCACATCTTCTCCAAGAGGAACGCCATGCTTCATCGTCGACGCTGGTGAGGCTGGGGGCGTTCCAACCTCCTTGGGGGCTGGCGTTGGTCCGTCTTCGCTTGACGTATTCACGCTGCGGCGCTTCATGGCGTCTCGAACTTGTTTTCGATTGTGAAGAAACGTCGGGCGTATCCGGAAAACAGGCTGACTGTGCGGATTGTGGGCAAAGAAGTTCCCCCAAAATCCTCGACTTTGCAGTTTTGCCCACATGACAATTCAGGCGATGCCGCGATGGTTTCTGTGGTAAATGACAGAGCTTAGACTGGTAGATAGGCAATAAATTATGAGCTGGCTTGGGGATAATGCGCTTGGACGGCTTGATAAAGGCGAAAGAGAGCTCATGCAGTATTTCTTGAAGGATGTCAGAATGTTGACTTCGACGTCAACTGTCTCATGGAGAAAAGAAGCAAGCGATTTAAAGTGTGCGGCAGTGTTCCGAGGGACTCCATGAAGCTTGTCATACATATCTCGATAAGCTCACAAGACTAAAATAATCTCAAAGGCTACAAAATGAGCCCAAGGATAGCCGCCGCAAGGAGAGACCGATTTGCACCCAAGAACTTTTTCAAAGTTTGAAGTGGGAGTGAACAGAGAAGCTGCAAATTGCCTTCGGGTAGGGTTTAGAGCATCCCCAACGGTGTAGTCTGCACTGCGTTGCAAGGTTCTGTGAGGACTCATGAAACTTCCTGCGTTGACCCTTCGACTACAGCTGTACTAGTACTCCAAGCGTTCCATTCAAATGTCGAGATTTCCACTGTGTCCCATCAAAACTCTAACAACAAACAAGACACGCTGTCAATCATCTCAGACACTCCTAACCACCGTGTCAAGCTTCTCTACTTGTATACGACAAAATTTCCTCGATTTATGATGACGTAAAATGTTCGTCCATGCTAACGTTAATTAGTCTCAATTTCGAAAAAATTTCAGCCAAATATGGATGATCACACTTATTCCCCATCAATATTGAGACAGCTTCCAGTCAACTAAAGGAAATATTAACATTGTATTCGATGGCGTTATTGTCTTTAATGCACTTGGACGCAGGAGAAACCATTCATAACTGAGCGGGAAAGTGCTGGATTGTGCCCAAATGGCGACTCAGCCATTTTCGAAAGTTTGCATGGATATTCACCATCACTATGACCAATTAACATACATTCGAGTCGTTACTATCGCTGCATATTCGTATTGCGCTGTCGATCCCTGATTGGTCCATTGGATATTATGGCAATCGTATTGGCTAATTATTTATCAATAATGACCAATCAAAAGTGTTCATTTCCAAACTGCATTTATTCTGTCCATTTTTCCATCTTCACACAGCTTGCCACTTACCAAGATGGCCGACATGACTCCACTCGACATGCTCCTGATCGAAGAAGACGACATGCACACGCTCTTTGATGAGAATCCAGTCGATATTGGTATTCTCGACGATATTCCAACGTTCAAGGACGAAGTCGACCTCATTTCGAATGCAACCACAGATGAATGCTCGCCTGTCTCGTCCCCTTCCAGCGACTACTCCGACTCGACGAGCTCAGGATCGCCAGTACACAAGGTGCACACATATCCAGTAGCTACAGCATATCCTTGGATGCCAGCAGTGATCCCGACCGCACTGCCGTTGACGGCCAAAGTCCCTTTTGCCATGCCTATTGGAGTCTTGCCACCTACAAACAAGCGAGTGTTGGAGGATACAAGTGCAACTCAACAGTCCAAGCGAACAAAGCATGAGATTCGCTTGATGAAGAACCGAGAAAGCGCCAACAAATCGCGTCTCCGACGCAAGAATCAAGTGACAGATTTATCTGCAGAGAATGCTCAGCTGAAAGCTCGATTGGCTGAACGTGATGCACAATTGGCAGCTCGCGACGCAACAATCAAGTCACTGATGGAGCAACTGGATTTCCTCCGTGGCCTTGTCACAAATGGTGGAGCTACAAATCGCGCAACCACTGAGGATTCTACAACTCCAGCTGCGAATTCTTTTGACAAGACGAAATTGGCCACACCTGCTGCTGGCATCGTACTGTGTGCGTTCATCTTTGGACTCACATTGTTTTCCGATCCATATGCCAACTCAGCTCCAAAAGTTGCCCCTCACCGCCGTTCCATGCGAGTTGTGCACGGTATGAGTCCTGCGGTGCCTGTTGGCAGCAACATGTTCGTTGCAACCGCGCCCGCTAGTATGCTGTACATGCTATCAGAATACGCAGCGCTCTTTGGAAGCATGTGGCTCACGTTGGCTTCTGTCTTGATTGTTGCTCTCCTTTGCATTCTTGTCATGCGCTCACCAAAGGAACAACCCCAAGTGCATGTGAATGTCAGTTTGAACGAGCTCGGCCCTGTTCATCGCTTGTGCAACCGCGCTTCACGATGGGTTGCAAAAACTACATCATCAGTCAAGCTGAGCAAAGTCCAATGAGCTGCTTGATTTGTGTCATAGCCCCGTGGCTTGATTGCCATCTTAATTTATGCTTATCTTTATGTGTCGACTCGACTGTTCGGTTGTTCGTCCCATGTCACTAAACGAGGGAGCCATTGAATATTTTGCCGTAGCAGTCGGATGCGAATTCTGTTTGGAATTACGCCACAAAGATGAGGTTGATCATAAATTTGTCATCTCAATGCACTACAAAGTCACATTAGAACACAAAAAGAATGTCTCACCAATCTTAGTTATGCCTCACAACATGGCAGATTTAAAATGCAGCACGACAGTAAATGTAAATTCTTACGATTGTGATTTAAATACGGGAATAACTTCTCACCAAAATGGTGGGTTGCTGAATAATATCGATTTCTAATTGAAACCTATTTTCTGTTCATTCAAAATTGATTTTTGTGATGGTTATCGAATCGACTGACGAATCAAACTACTTTATTTTATATTTTGACCAATCAAATTACATATTGCCTTAATTTTGACCAATCAAACATGATTATTTTTTGAAATTCACCCGATCTTACAGTGCCGAGCTTTACAGCCGCCCACAAATCAACGGTGGTCTGACCGCACAACCTATATGGTTCGTGATCATTTTGAAGAGATTGCTCCGTAGGAAGCATCCAGGATTGATGTTGAATATACTTTAATCACGAGTAAAATCCAACGGCGTGTGGATTTGTCAAATCTATTCACAATTTTCTTTGAAATTAGATCAAATATATTGTCCAAAATATTATGAACGTATCGGAATAAAGCCCCAAGAGGACATCCCAAGACAGCAACATGAATGGAGGTCGAGGTGGTCGATCTCGTGGGGGTCACCGTGGAGGTGGCCGTTCAGGAGGCAGACGTGATGATAACAAGCGGAATCCACCGCCCCAAGGACCCTCGCAAGAGCAGGGTGTGTCTGGAAAGCGTTCCAAGGTTCGCAACAACGCAAGAACGCCTAATTCAGCCGTCGCCCTGACGGAAGAGTTTATGATGTTCGTCGCGACGCAGTTCAAAGCATTAAAAGACGATCCATCCATCCCGCGTAAGCTCTAGACCTTGAGAACCTGCATGATTTGTTTTTAGACTTGACATTTCCAACGACGTTGGATTCCACGCAGCGAGCTTATATCCACAAGACAGCGATCAAGCTTGGGTTTCACTCGAAGAGTACTGGCAGCTCTGACAATCGCTATATCTTTGTCACGCGGTCTAAAACGACGGGAGCCATGCAAGCAATCTCGTTGCGAGCACCACCCGCTCGGTTGGACATTTCAAAGACAACGCTCGATTGGATGGAGTCATTTTTGGATGCATTCCCGACAGCACCGCCAGCTAGTATTACATCCTGCATGTGCTATTCACCTTTGATTATCTGAATTTTGTAGAGGCATTGGCACCGCCTCCAGTGTCGGGTCGATCGCATCACCAAACATTTCCAAAGGAGTTTCCAGTGCGTCCATCTACTGGGCATGTTTATGGAACAGAGCAGCAATCGCTGCCAGTCTATGGCCACCGCGACGAACTCTTAGCTCTTAGCCGCGAGCATCAAGTTGTAATCGTTGCAGGTGACACTGGCTGTGGTAAATCAACGCAAATCCCCCAGTACCTCTTGGACGATGGTGCCTCCCGTGTGGTTGTGACGCAACCTCGACGAATTTCAGCCATCACGTTGGCCCAGCGCATTGCTGACGAAAGACATGTGGCTCTTGGCACTGATGTCGGCTACGCTATTCGTCTCGATGCTCGATACAATGCCTCGACGACTCGATTGTTGCTCTGCACGACAGGTTCGACTATTATTGTTTGCTACAAACATTGACCTCCTCGTCATTATTAGGCATGCTACTCAAGTGGCTCAGCTCGGATCCAACTGGCGATGCATTCACGCATATTGTGCTGGATGAAGTGCACGAACGCGATAAGAATACGGACTTCTTGCTCATTCTGCTCCGCTTTTTATTGCCGCGACGTCCCGATCTCCGAGTGATTTTAATGAGCGCGACGATCCAAGTGGAGAAATTCGCATCGTATTTCGACTCGAGTCCAGTTGTGCAAGTCCAAGGACGAATGTTTCCAGTGCTATCGTGCTTTCTTGACGATGTTTTGGTTCTTCTCTCGGACAAACAAGTGGCGGCAACGACAATCGAGGTAGACCATACGTTTGCAATACTTTCTCTAACTCATGGATCATTGTAGACGTCGAATTATACTTGTGTCATGTGCAATCAACGTGGTTTTTCATCCGAGGAAGAGCTGGGCATGCATGTTGCGACTTGTTTCGGCACGGAGTGGCATGCCAATGATGACCAGAACTCCTTTGGTCTTGATGCCTCTTTAGCCAACAACTCTGGCGTTGAACCTGAAGTCTTTGAAGGTTCGGTGTGTGATCATGTCCACCAAGTCCTTGCAACGAAGCGCAAAGCCTTCAAACCAAATGAAGTCGCATCGATGGTCTATCATTACCAACTAGGTCAAGACTCCTTAGAAATTGACGGCGGTAGGACGAGTATTGGAATTGGGTTTCAATGACAGAGGCGACGTAGGCGTCGATATCCAACTTGTCGTCCAATTGCTAACGCATTTACTCTCGACGCAGTATGGAGCTGGTGCGATTCTTGTCTTTTTACCTGGCTGGGACGACATTGCGGCAGTCGCAGACTTCCTCGCAATGGACAGAAGACTCATGGCTGGCATCACATTGACAATGTTGCATTCGCAGCTCACTCCCCAGGAACAAAAACGGTTTGAGCAGCTCAATGTACTTTGACTCAAATGTATCCTAGAGCTTTTGCACGCCCAGCTCGTGGCACTCGTAAAGTGATTCTAGCTACGAATGTTGCAGAAACGAGTGTGACCATTGACGACGTTGTGTATGTAATCGACACAGGCAAAGCCAAGCAATCGTCGCTCGTGAACGGCTACACGGCATTGCATACCGAATGGATAAGTCAAGCGAATTGTGCCCAACGAAAAGGTCGCGCTGGTCGTGTGGCTCCTGGCGTCTGCTTTCATCTCGTCTCCAAGAAACGGTACGAGGACTTGGCGCCATTCATGACACCAGAACTCTTGGGTAAATATGCTGGAATGGCTTCAAGTCTTAACATAACGTTGTAGCTATTTCCCTCGATGAAATCGTTCTCAATATTGAACTTTTGCGATATCACGCTCGTGACGATGCATTTGCATTCGATTCCATCGCTGGTTTCTTAGAGCAGGCGCCCGATCCACCGACGAGTCATGCGATTGACACTGCCATTCAATCGTTGCAACTTATGGGTAATTGTGAATTTTCTCCCAGCGTATTTTGAAATCGTTGTAGGGGCATTGGACGACGAGCAAGAATTGACGTACCTTGGGTGGAAATTGGCCCAGCTTGCTGTGCCTCCTGCGATCGGCAAGATGATTCTCCTTGGTCACTTCTGTCAAGTCTACGAGTGTTTACTCTACTCATGCTGTACGCTCACCGTGCGCGATCCATTTATTTCGGACATGCGGTATATATTTTATTCCTTCTTGATCGCTAGCTCACATTGATTTATAGGATGTCGCCAGCACAAAAAGCAGAGCGAAAGCAGGCTAAACGATATCTCGGTCGCACAACGTCGAGTGACCATTTGGTCGTCTATGCAGCAGTACAGAGCTACTTGAATGCCAAGCGATCCTCTCGAGCGGGTGAATTTTGCAGGCAATACTGGCTCCTCCCTGCAGCTATGGATCACATCCACCGCGTTGTCGATCAAATCTCGTCCGAGTTTAGTTCCCTTGGCTATCCCCCTCTTAAAAAGGAAGCTTCGTCGACCAATATGGCCGTGGCCCACGCAGTCCTTGGCGCTGGTTTGTACCCCAACCTGATGTACCGAACGACAGCCAACAATGGCAAGAATTTTACCACCAAGGAAAAATTCAAGGTCAAATTGTCCGCTTCGTCGGTGCTCGATTACCCGGTAGACATTGAATCCCTTGACGATGACTAAGCATTATGTAGCCAAATCGACAAGAGAAGACGGAATGGGTGGCTTTCCATGACATGAGGCAATCGGAACGCTCAAGAACTGCGCAAGTGACGACCAAAATTGCACCGTTTATCCTCGCCGTCTTTGCCGGACACAATGCAGCCCTGGAAGAGATCGAAGAGACCGATGACGAGGCTGCAGAGGGTCAAGAACTACTGGGTGAAGGGGGGGCCAAGAGTCGTGTTCGAATTGTCATTGACGGTTGGATCGTCTTGGAAACAGACCGACTCGCTGCCGAACTCGTCCTCGCCATTCGCGAACGATTCGACTACGCGTTTATTCGTCATTTGCACCAGAAGAAGCACCAAACGACAAACGACCACGACATGCAGCTCTTGCGTGCACTGCAAAGCTGGTGTAGTCGCGAAATTAGTCTCTAATGGACATTTTGTGAATACGGTTCAAATGCCAATTCAATTTTTTGTTACAAGCCACATGCAAACCATTTCAGCGGCTTTCTGTCGCTGCCCCACCAGCCATCACTGTTTCGAAATGATAGATCAATATGGTTGACCGACGCCTTGTAGTGGCGACTTTCATACGTCGTGTCAAAGTCGCTCAAGTTCAACCCAACTGAACAGCTATCGAAGCTTACAACGCCGTCGTTGCGGCCTTCGACATGGTCCAGAGTACCGAGAACGCCAAAGAGAGGAGTATAAACGGAATCGAGGCCGAAGGGATTGTTCCCACACGCTGCTTTTGTGACGTACGTGGAATGCACAGCTTGGGCAGCTTGATATTGTGCAAAGAGAACTTCGTCGGCGGTGGATTCATGCAGAAGAGATAGCGTGCCTTCTGTCAGAGGGCACGTTCCCATGAAATACATTTGGTCCTTCAAGATATTCCAGTTGTCTTTTGTCGTGCACTCGTTTTGGAAAAAGTTGGCCACCATTGTGCCCTTCATGGGCCCTCCCAAGTGTATCCACGTGACGTTGCTCGAAAGATGGCATCGGCGATTCGCGACGGCCCCTGCAATGAGCAAATTGCCCATGGAATGTGCCACGAGAATCAAGTTGCCGATGGTCGTGTCGTTGCTGCCGGGTTCACTTACGCGCAGTGCCGCGTGGCAAAAATCTTCTTGAAGGGAAGGATTTATCCAGCCACGGTTGACGGTGTCAAAATGAGTAAATTGGATATCAGTGCAGCAAGGAGCATGGAGATGGACGTCGCCCCAGTAGAACGGAAACGTCGAGGAAATGTTGCGCTGAGAGAGCTCACCAAATCCATGGACAAACAAGCAAGGCTTACGCTCCCCCTTGCAAGTGCAAGTCGGCTCATTAAATGAAAAGAAATCAAAGGACGATGAGATCGAGACGTCCTCGACCAGGACACGCTTGGACGTTGGGCTCAATGGTCTCGGCAGCTCTGGACAATTTAAAGAAGTTTCATCAGACCCTTGTAGCGTTTCGATTGCAGGGAGTTTGGCGTCACTGAGAGGTTCGATATGTAGCTCAATGTCATGGCCAATAACTCGCACTAGTTGGCTGGTAAGCGATGGACAAACCACGTATGGCTCGCCGCCAAATTCAAGTCCAAGCCATTCTCCACCGATGCATTCAATGGGCTGTTTGTGTTTTCCATCAAATACGCTGGCTAGCCTGGTTGCCTCGGCTAAGCGAACTGGGAGCTACAAGATGTCATACCGTCAAAGATGGTCTAATGACGTGGCTTTACCTCGTGGATGGGCGGTATGTGGCTTGGGTCAATGCATCGAGCAGTACCGTTGGCGGTCTTGGAGTAATACGCTCGATTGGACACCATTGTGTAGGTTTCAAATCCATCAGGACGCGCAAGGGTCATGGTGGCATCCAGCGTGAGCATGCCGGTGGTGGTGTCAAGACGTGGGAAAACGTAGAGCTGAGCGCGGCCGGCGCCGTGGTAATGCAAGCTCGTCCGTCTGAGGTACATGGTGACGTTGAGTCCTTCGTACAGAAGGAGGCGAGCGAGGACGTCATTGGAATCTATGACCATGGCAGGGTGATAGCTCGAGAAGATCGCAACAATTGCAAGCAAGCAAGAACCCACGACGACTTTGACAAGAAGAGATCGCCATGTTGGCAAACCACGTCGAGATGACTGCACTGTCGATTCTGTGTTGGCAACAGAGCCGTAGCTGCACGCTGCAGGAGTCGTCAACATGCTTTTTCTCTGCGATGAGAATCTCAAGATATTTGTGTGCACCCAACTCTACACTGTAGTACAGTGCTGCTCGAATCTATAGACGCACATATTGTGCTTTGCAAGTAAAATGGCTATTCATCACCTTAATTGTCCCATTTAGAGGAGTGATACAGACGAATAAAGAATGCATTAAACGAAATGGGCGTCAATGGAAGGCGCTTTACATTTTATCGTAGGGAGAATAAAACCGATAACCAACGAATGGCTTCTTTTTTTAGGCCATTCGTCAGCGATTTAAAAACTCGTCGACAGGATGACGTACGGAAAAGACATGAGATGGCGATCCATTGTCTTACGTTTTGTGTATGCCATCGATGTCAATGACATTTCCATCTTGCTTGGCATCCCTACAAGATCCATCATACGATGGTATGCACAATTTCGACTCTTGGGGCACGTTGGTGCAAAAAAGCGCTCCAAAACAGGCTCAAATTGGAACGAAAGCGTGATTAAATTCGTTAATGAATACGCTCTCCACCATCCATGCTTCTATATAGAAGAGCTACAGCAATTACTGCGTTCCCGCTTCCCTGACTTACAAAAGACAAGCGCATCGACAATTTGCAGGGCTCTAAGGTTTGATCTCGTCACGCCACGAGCATGTTTCTCTAACACCTCTTTTGTCAGGTTTGAGCTCAACTTGACAAGAAAGGTGTTGGAGAAACGCGCTCGCGAAAGCAGCTCGATTGAACTACAAATTTATTTACAGTGATCCGGGAAATATAAGACCATAAGCTAACCCTACCCCTCTCTTGAACTGTGAAAACAAATCATATTAATTTTAACAAGAAATAAATATGACAGGTGGTCAAGCACCATTCCATGGCCAGATAAACTCGCAAACACAATTAAACTACGGTGCTCCTACATAAGCTAAAGGTTGTAAGTGCTGTCGTAGAAGAAGAATAAGTTGTTTTTTAAAATTCAGGCGTTCTTTCCAAAGAAACGATGTGCAAATGGGGTGATACATTGGTCAATGATTTAATGACACATCTCCGAAATGCATCCACGAAACATAAAATTATAGAGTTTTCGATGTTTTTTCAACAGCACTGAAGACTTTCGATGGATAGCCCGACATTAGTGATCAATTCTTCAATTCTAGCAATTTTCATAGTATATAAAGTCTTGCATGCTTGTCCAATACAAGTTTCTTGGTCTATTTCATTATGCAATATGAAATTTAACAGTTTACAATTTATTACAGTATATTGCGTCCATGTTCAGCTTGAAATTGACCAATCAGCGAAGAATCACCTGTGGTCTTATATTTCCCGGATCACTGTATTTCCGCCTGGCCCATTTTATACACACCCCTCACAATTGGTCTTCGTTGATGAAACATCAAAAAATGGCCGTGATGCACTGCGTAAGTTTGCTTGGTCTCGACGAAATACAAAAGCTGTAGTCTCACTGCCCTTCAACAGAGGACAACGAGTCTCAATCGTAGCAGCCATGGATACAACAGGCTTTTTAGGGTGGGAATTTACAGATGGAACTTTCGACAGGGAAAAGTTTCACAAAGTGATGTGTGAAAAGATTGCTCCCTATCTGAACCCCTGGCCTTTGCCACGGTCAATTTTGATTATGGATAATGCAAAAATCCACATGTACCAAGAGCTCGAAACTTTGGTTCATTCACGTGGCGCTCTCTTGTTTTTCCTGCCACCCTATTCTCCCCAGCTCAATCCAATTGAAGTGGCATTTGCGCAACTCAAAAAGTGGATTTTGAAATATCCTTTAACATTTCGATTCGATATCGTACGAATGTTGGAAGTTGCCCTCGTGAGATGCTTGGAAACAAAAGCTGACATCAGTCTGAACATGTACTCGCACTGTGGATACGACATTGGAGCTCTGGATCCTACGAAATTTGCATTTACAGACAGTACTGAAGTAGATAGTGGCTTTTAATGTATTCAATTCATCGTTCCTATATCGTATTTCTGTCATCTAGATTAAACTAGTTGCTCAATTTCATTATCCCTGGCATGATCGACGTCGTCAATATTTGTTCTTGGTCCTTCAGATACAACTGGCGGTCGATACGGGGCTATCAAGGAGTAATTTGGTAATCCAAACGCAGAGGATATATCGGCAATATTGACTTCCATGTGTACAATGTCGCCATTCAAACGAAAACGAACCCGGCGATACTCATCGTTTTCTCGAGCTTCTTGTGTGGTTCGCCGACTTTGGATTGCAGCATACTCGCGATCAATATGACTTAGTTGTTCAATGGTGGGGTTTGATGGAAGGTTCACAAAGTCTGGTTCGTCTACACTGCGTGCATAAATTGTTCCTATATATTGACTCGCAGATGGGCCTGGCTGTTTATCGCGGGGCACTGCATGGATGCGTTGAACCATTTCGTTAATTCGATCAGTTGTTGCACGATGAATTTGAGGTCCATTGCGCGCTTTTGCAAAATAGACAAATGTTTCCAGAAAGAAGTTACCGCCGCTCGATTTCAATTGATGGTTCTTCCACGCGAGATTCAAAACATCGTTCATGTTCGCTTCGTTGATGACGATGTACTGTGACTGCCTCGTGTTGGCTCTTTGTTTAACCAGCATTAGAAATTCATCGTCGGACTGTAGTTTAAGCTTGCGTTTGTTGTTTGATGTCACGTTTTGCAGTCTCTGCATGACTTCATCTACTTTTTTAGTAACTTTGCATCGCAACGACATGAAAGAGTCCTCATGGGTATCGTAAGAGAGCTCTTTTGGGGGCTACACAGTAGTTCTGCTCTCACCATGTGGTTTGCCGACCTTCACGCTGAGGCGCACGGTAATGTTTCGGTTCAAAGGAACGACTACGTTGGTCTGCGTTGCCATCTTTGCTGAGCAATCTTCGAAGTCGGCCTCAGTGACTGTTCACGTCCTGAATGACCAAGCGACTAACCTTCTCTATTTATTCGTCGTTACATTAGCTGTATGTGTGTGACGAATTGTGAATTTCGTTACAGACGAGTTACATGGCTAAAATGCAGGCCAATTAAGGTGCAAAGCACAATAGTTGTTATTGTGTAAATCGACAAGACTGCGGCTTCATAATCGAGTTGTCCACTCACAAGACATCCGCATGCTCAGTATTTGAATCTTTCGTCGGCTAGGCACGACTCCACTTCATAAGTAGAAAAGGAGAGCATCTCCGGTTTTCGGACTGTGACAATCTATAGACGCAGACCTTTCAACAGTAATAAATGTAATTAATGTACAGTGGCTGCCAAAAGTGTTCTTACCTCATTAAATGTTGGATAAAAATAAGGATAGCTCTTATGCTATTCAACATTACAGTTGGAAGGCTACATCACTGAAGAAAGCTCATTAAGATAGTCGTGTTATGAACTCCCTTCATAGTGAATGTGCTAGATGGTGTCAATCATCTACCGAATTCGATTTGTACTACTGTCAAAAGTGTTCGTACCCATGAACAAATTTGACGTCCATGCGCTCAAAAATTAGATTTTTCAAGGCAAAGATAGCCACAAACTTAACGTTAACATTGATCAATCTTAATCACTTGTTTTTTTACCGCTAACATCCCCAATGGACACTAATCGCACACGCAAGGAGGTCTCCTTGGGGCTGAGGCAACGGGTCATTTCAAAACATGAATCTGGACTTGGCTACACCAAAATTGCTCGCGAGCTTGAAATTCCTCGGTCTCCAGTCCAATCTCTCATTAAATCCTTTAAGAAAACTGGCAATCTTGCTCCAGCATCGCGCACTGGGCGCCAGAAAGTCACTACCCCTGAGGACGACCGTGAAATTATACGTGAAGCCAAAAAAAACCGACGCGTCAGTGCCGAAAAAATCAAAGAAGGTTTTTTGGTTTATTACGACAAGGAATTATCCGAATCAACTATCCGTCGCCAGATAAAAACAACCGGAATGAATGGTCGAGCAGGCCGTAAGAAGCCGTTCATTTCAAAAGTCAATCGCGCGAAGCGTTTGGCGTATGCCAAAAAGTATCAACATTTCACGGTTGATGACTGGAAAAGGGTCCTTTTTACGGACGAAAGTCCCTCCAACCTTTATGGGTCCAATGGGAGGATTTTTGTGTGGCGAAAGCCTGGTGAAGAGTTCGTGGATCAATGCTTGGTCCCCACTTATAAAAGTGGTCGTCAGACGGTTATGGTTTGGGGGTCAATTGGTTACCATGGTGCTGGATCGCTTGTGTTTTGCCCTTCGAAAATGAATTCGAACGATTACCTTGAAATCGTATATTCTGCATTACCTGATAGTTTTGTGAAATTGGATCTACATGTAGACTTTATATTCCAGCAGGACAATGCCCCCTGTCATACTGCTCAACGTGTCATGGAATTCTTCGATGAAAACGCTTTTAACGTGCTCGACCACCCACCTCAGAGTCCGTATTTGAACCCTATCGAGCATGTGTGGAGCTACATTGGACGTCGAATCCGCCAGTCAACACCAAGCTCTCTTGAAGGGTTGAAGACGAAGATATTGCACTTGTGGAACAATATTCCACAATCGTTCATTCAGGGGCTACTCGATTTAATGCCAAAGCGTCTAGCAATGGTAATTGAAAACAAAGGAGCCACTAAGTACTAGTTTCATTTCCTTTAACAATAATAACATTGTTTGCATTGGGGTACGAACATTTTTGACAGTGGTACAATACGAATTAGGGAGATCTTTGAGAAGATCTAGCACATTCAGCCACCAAGGGAGGTCTTGACATGAGTATATTTATGAGTATTCATCGGTAGTGCAGCCTGCAAACTGTAATGTTGAAGCACTTTAGAGCGATCCTTATTTTTCTCCAAAATTCTATGGGGTACGAACACTTTTGGCAGCCACTATACCTGTTGCCCTTCTTGGGAAACTTGCGTGAAAATCATGGTATTTTGCGCCCTATTTTCCAACAAGATAACGCTTCTATCCATGGTTCAAGACTAACCAAGACCCATATCCGTGAGAGCAATATCAATCTGATGGTCTGGCCATCCAAGAGCCCAGATCTCAACCCGATTGAGAACGTCTGGGGTCAGCTGGCTCGGTTGGTCTACGCAAATGGTCGCCAGTGCGAAAGTGTTGATGAACTCAAGGCACAAATTCGAATCTGTTGGAATATGCTTGAACAATCGTACCTACAGAAGCTTGTCGATGGAATGCCCACTCGTATGGCACAAGTCGTTCTTAGGAATGGCGCTTCAATCGACTACTAGAGTCGCGCTTCAGAGTGCGTCTATAGATTGCCACATCGCAAAATATGAATGTTCATGATTACATTTAATGCATTCATTTTTCATGTCAATTGTGTATGCCGCTCCTTTGTTCATACTCAGGACATGTCGGAAACTGCAAAGATCAAATGGATTGTGATGCCAGGGACTGAGACTTCGAGAAAGCATACCTGCGTCTATAGTTTCGAGCAGCACTGTACAGTATGCTAGTCAAAGATTCATATTTACTCAAGTGGATCTGTTGATGAAACGACACGAGAACCGCGTCGTGGCTAGGTGCAGTGGGCGCTTGCAAAGCAAAGACAATAACACTCAAGGAAGCCCCCCCCCAACTTCCCCTCGTTCCCCCCTTTATATTCTATTAACGAAAGGTAATACGCTGTGATCCAACTGGAGGTGGGCAGTGACCAGGAGGATAAGAGCTTAAGTGGCGTCTCCCCAAGATAGTCTCCCTAATTCTCCAGTTTGCGGGCTTGTCCACACGGGGTAATGAAGTTGACAGAGCGGTGGTCATTGGCGGTGGCCGGCTCGACCTACTCAAAGGTTGTCGAGTCGAGAATAAACAAGCTATCGATCGAGGAAAGGGTTTAAACTTACGCATAAAGTCACAGACACGACAAACTAACACTGTAAGTCCTTATTGATTGTACCGTTCGACTTGGGACTGAATGATCTGGCGGATTTGGTCGGCAGTCGGACGTATCTCTGGATTCACAGCAATGCACTGCAGCGCCAAAGTCCGAATCCAGTCAGGGCAAATGTCTGAAAAAGTCGGTTGGATTGCGCCTTGACCGACCGCGAGGACGATGGATGTATCGGTCATGAGCAAGCCTGTCGCGGGGTTCTTCATGTTTTGATACGGCAGTTTGTGCGTGTCTAGCTCGACGAGCGTCATGCCAAACGAATAAATATCAGCCGCGACAGAGTATTGATGGCCTTGGATGACTTCAGGGGCCATCCATCGAAAGGTTCCAACGCCCACCGTCATCGTCGCTTCAATGTCTTCTCGAGATGACCCAAAGTCGGTCAGTTTGAGACCTTTTCGGCTGTCGACGAGCAAGTTGCGTGACTTAAAGTCGCGGTGGATGACATTTCGAGCATGGAGATGGCCCAACCCTCCGATCATGTGCGTCATGAACGACAACTTGTTTTTCCATGGCAACGTTTCAGGCGTCGTGCGAGCCAAGACAGCGCGAAGATCCGCGCTGTCCATGTATTCCATGACACAAGTCAGATCTTCGAGTTTGTCGGTCCATGTTGCGCCAAAGCAGCGCACGATGTACGGCGAGTCAAAGCTGCCCATGAGCGAGATTTCATACGCAAATGCTTGGATATGACGGTGCGTGACTTTGTTTGGATGCAATTTCTTGACCGCAACCGGTTCGTTGTCGTAGGAACCATGCCATACGCCCGAGAAAGCCCCCGTGCCGATCAAGTAGTTGACAAGAAGCTTGGAATTGTCAAGACGAAGCAACTCCAGCCCTTCGAGGTTGACATCGTCGTCCGCGTCGTCGGTGGGTCCGCCAGCCATGTGGTCAACAAATTTGGTCGTGTCCATCGTCGTCTCGCGGATGCTCCACTTGCTCGGACGACGACCCGCCGTTTGGCGTCGACGGACGGCATAAAACACAAGCCCAGCAGCAGCAAGGCAGCCAAGGACAATGCCAATGATCGCCCCGGTCGAGACGGACGACGGAGCTTCTGTCGGTGCAGGGGAGGGGGCGGCAGTTATTGTGGTTGACGGTGGTGCCGATGCCTTTTCAAGCGATGGAAACATGATCGTCGTGTTGGGAGGTTTGGCCACGCACAGCGTGTCGTTTGCAGACGTACACACCTGGCACACCTGCGCTAGGAGCGTGCGGCTGCAGCCATACTTGGTGCTCGCACAACGGGGGCTGTTGACGTAGCAAGGCGGATTATTCGCACGAAGGGACCCGATGGACGGAAACTCGACCATATTCGTCTTGTTTCTGAACGTGTTGTAGAAGTCGATGAGTTTGCGCGACCGCACCGAGTTGGCCGTTTGGTTGAGTCCATCCTTCCAGAATTCCAAGTCGGATTCGGTCGTCTTGCCTTGGTCGTTGACCCTGTACTCGATCCGTCCGTCCTTGCAAAACTCGGTGCGGTCTTTGTAGTACCGCGTCGAGTCGTTCTTGAACGTCATGTTGGTGATGCCGACCAGGTCGTCGAGGGGAATATGGCCCAGAATGGTGTAGTTGAACGTGCAGTTGACGCCATCGGGGGCGACGCCAAGGGGACAAAGACCACCAGGTTGGACAGCTCGACATTCGGCCGTCTTGTCGGCGTACTTTTCAAGGACGCAAGAATTGGGGTACGAGAACCACACCGTGTCGTTGTAGTCGCCATAGTCGCTCCCTTGTTTGACCGTCGCACCAACGTATGGGCCATAATACGCGTCGGATTTATTCGCAAGCTCTCGGCATTCGTCGGGAATTGTTCCCGTTGAGCTCACGCAGGAGCCACTGATCATGTCGACAAAGAGACCATACTCGGGCACTTGCGCGGACAACGTCCCAAAGAGTGCGACGGACGCTGGCGGCTGGACAACTTTGATGTCGTAGATCCAAATCGAGCTCATGTTTTTGTTGCGTGTGCAGTTCGGGTCGCCACTCGTGAGCTTGCTTTGAATGTACTGCAGAGCACCCTCCACGGACGACGTCGTCATGGTGTCCATCGGGCTAATGTATGGATCGGACCCGGCAAAGTTGCCAACCCATCGACCCATCGTGGCATTCCATAATGGCGGGCTATTCTGCACCCGCGCCTGGATCGATCGGATCGTCTGCATCTTCCAACCCGTTGAGACGGCCACGAGAACTGCCATCCACGTTGCCAGACGAAGCATTTTGTCGGCTACAAAATGACCAGGTCAGGTCGTGGAGTGTACCACATTGCAAAGTCCGTCGAATTTAGGCCAGTATACAAACTTCAAGTATAATTATCGAATCTCAACGTCAAACACAACCTTCTCCAAGTTGGTTGCTGCTTCGACTGGACTGCTGTTGTGTCGCGCGTGCAGGAGGACGCCGAGATGACCGAGTCTATGTCCTTCTCGAGGCCTTAAGACCACGTTGATCTCATGAACGGACTCTGTAGATCTCGCTGAATTATCCGAAAACCATTTGGTGCATAGTCAACCATCAAGTCCGGATAGTACTGTTGGTATCGAATCTGGCTGGCCTCCAACTTTTTTGGTCTTTTCCTTCTCAATGATTAATTGTCGCTCCGTTGGCTCGCACCTTCCCAAGATTGAAGTCCCACGAGCACGTCTGTCTTGAAGAAGCGCATGGAGGAGAAGAGAATCGACTTGATAAGCTGGCGGTGGCTTTTGGTCGCGTGGATTTTCACGACCGAAAGAGCGAGACAGACACAAGAGGATAAGCCAAGTCGCATGTTTCTGCGTGTAATGGGAGTCACCCAAGTCGGCGATTGATCTGTTCTCGTCAGTTTTAGACGTTTGTTTGGCCACTCTGGCACGCTGTGGTTTGAGTGAACTAACCAAACAAACATTGCCGGCGCCAACTCAGTTCAAAGGGTGACTGGATGGTGGATAGAACATCACCTGCAATGTGATATTGCCGGAGTTTACACTTGTATTTGACTCGAGTATAAAGGCAGAGAGACACTTTTGGCAGATGACAAGGCTCACCCATTACAATCGCTCGCTAGCTTTCATACCAACAGTAAAGTCATGGAGCTCCAGAGAGTCTTATTCCAAAATTGTTACGAGTTGTCAGCCTCGAAAGCAATGCGCCAGGCGTACAAGCTGATGTGAACCATGGCTTTCTAATCCATCGACTTGTTTGGATCATCAGCTACGGCATGTTTGACAACGTGCCGAACGGTGGTGGTACAACGGAGTAGGTTGCCCCCCCCTCTCACTTACCAACGAGTTTGAGAAGGGGACTCTTCGGGGGTCCATGGAGCCAACGCTTAGCATTCAGTAGATCTGGTAGCAGAGCGTGGCAATCCTTGTGGAGGGGAGAGGCTGTTTGGCTATGACTAGTCTTCATATTGTCCTCTCTTGGTGATAGCACATCAGGGTTTAGATGTAATTATTCGTAGTCAATAGGAGCTGAACTATGACTTAGCGCTGGCATTGACTTGTCCAAGTGGGGCTACCTCAAAGCCCACGCCAAGCCTGCTTCCTTGGATGAACCAGTGTGGGTTGTCGGCCACCCTGCCATCAAACCCAAGCGCTTCACGGGGGACAACCTCCATGCAGGTAACGACGGCTCACTGAGTTTTCTCTCGCCCTTGGACTTGGGCTTGTATGATATCAAAAACTTGAGTCGCAGTAAGACGGTCGTCTGGATTGTACGCAATACAACCAAGCACAAGGTCTCGAATCCAAGGGGGACAAGTTTGAGGGAACGACGGCTGAACAGCACCTTGGCCGACTGCGAGCAAAATGGCCGTGTCTGTCATGGCTAGGCCCGTTGACGGGTTCTTCATGTTCTGGTAGGGAAGATTGTGCGTATCGAGTTCGACCAAAGTCATGCCAAAGGAATAAATATCAGCAGCAATAGAGTAATGATGCCCTCGAATGACTTCAGGGGCCATCCATCGAAAAGTTCCCACGCCAACTGTCATGGAAGCTTCAGCATCTTCGCGGGATGTGCCAAAGTCGGAAAGTTTGAGACCTTTCTGGCTGTCCACGAGCAGATTTCGAGATTTAAAGTCGCGGTGGATCACATTGCGGCCATGGAGATAACAAAGACCGCCGATCATATGCGTCATGTACGACAGTTTGTCCTTCCAAGGCAACGTTTCTGGCGTTGACCGTGACAGCACAGTCCGTAGGTCGCCGCTGTCCATGTATTCCAGGACGCACGTGAGGTTTTGGAGTTGGTTGGACCACGTTGCTCCAAGACATTGCACAATGTAAGGCGAATCAAAACCACTCACGAGGACGATTTCATAGACGAACGACTGGATTTGGCGGTGAGTGATCTTGTTGGGATGCAATTTCTTGACCGCTACGAGGTGGCCATTGTAGCTGCCATGCCACACTCCAGAGTACGCTCCAGTGCCGATTAAATAGCTCACGGTCAGCTTGGATTCGTCAAGCCGCAAAACTTTAAAGTCTTCCATATTGACATCGTCGTCCCCGTCGTCCAGAGATTCAGCCACGTACATGGTTTGCTCAGTACACTTGCACAAAGTCGCGGTACCAGTGTTCGCATCCCAACGCTTCCGACTGCGCCGTCGAAGGACGAACAATACAATGCCAATGACAACCAGCCCCCCTGTTGACATACCAACAATTGGACCAGCTTGGAGTGAAGCTGACGTTGGTGTTGGGGTCGGCGAGGGGGATGGAGGGAGCGTTGTTTTTGGTACTGGGCTTGAAATTGGACTGTCCAGCGTTGGGAAATCCAACGAGAGATCTGACGGCTTGAGAACGCAGGAAGGGTCGTTTGGAAAGGTGCACACCTGGCAAACCTGGGCTAAGAGGTTACGCATGCAGCCATATTTCGTATTGGCACAGCGAGGACTATTGACATAACAGGGCGGATTCTGCGCTCGGAGCGTGTCGACTGTTGGAAGGGCCTTCATGTTGGACATATTTCGGTAGTTGTTGTAGTAGTCCATGAGCTTGCGGGAGCGGATAGCATTAGCCGTGCGATTGAGTTCGTCCTTCCAAAACTCCACGTCCGACTTCGCGGACGTGCCGCCGTTCTTGAGACGAAATTCAATTCGCCCGTCGAGGCAAAACTCCGTGCGATCCTTGTAATAGCGTGTCGAGTCATTCTTGAACGTCATGTTGGTGATACCAACCAAGTCGTCGAGGGCAATGTGGCCCAAGATCGTGTAGTTGAATATGCAATTGATGCCGTCGGGGGCGACACCAAGTGGACAAAGGCCACCAGGTTGGGCAGCTCGACATTCGGCGGTCTTGTTGGCGTATTTCTGGAGGACGCAAGAGTTGGGGTACGAGAACCACACCGTGTCGTTGTAGTCGCCATAATCACTGGATCGTTCGATGCGAGCACCAACGTATTGGCCATAGTATGCGTCGGTGAGGTTGGCCAGCTCAGAGCATTCGTCTGGGATTCCAACTGGAGTCGCACAAGAGCCACTCGTCATGTCGACAAAGAGGCCATATTCTGGTACTTGAGCTGAAATGCTGCCGTAGACAGCGACGGATGCTGGAGGCTGGACGATCTCTATTTCATAGATCCAAATGGAGCTCATGTTTTTAGCTCGTGTGCAGTTTGGATCGTCATTTCCAAGCTTTTGCTGAATGTAGAGCAGAGCTCCCTCGACGGATGCGGTCGTCATGCTATCCATTGGGCTGATGTATGGATCGGACCCGACGAAGTTGCCAACCCATCGACCCATCGTGACATTCCATACCGGCGGGCTATTTTGGACTCTCGCCTGGACCGTGCGAACGGTTTGCATCTTCCATGGGGTAACAACTGCCGTGAAGACCGCCAGGAGTAGAAACAGCGGCGCGTAGTGACGCATTTTCTGGATGTCGCCTCAAAGGTAAACTCAACTCATGTCGTTCAGGGTTTGTTGTCCATGCGGTTTTTCGATGACCGTTGTATAGTTTTTATTTTATTTTATTACATAGACGATGTATGTAATTTTTAAATTCTGTGTAGAAAGGATGTAAGTAATCGATGCAGTGTGACTCCTCTTTGTCTGGGAAATTCAAGTCCAAGTTCTTGAACGCAGAACACTCGATGAATTCCTGTAGAGGAGGTCCCATTCCTCTCGTGGAAAGCAACATTGTATGCAGAGATCCATCCCCAGCAAGCGGTACTTGAAAGTCGCCAGCTCGACCACAATTCATTGCTCCAGGCTCCGGTGGTTGAAATCGAGTGCAAGATGCCCTGAATCTTTGACCTCATGGCGAATTTGCGATTCGCAAATTTTGACTTTGCGAAGGTTTTGGGAGTCACCCATTGAGCCCAAACGCTCTTTGGACAAAGAAATCATCCACCGCCATTACAAATTGCCAAGTCCAGCCTCGTTTTGAATGTGAGCTCCGGATTCACGACAAATCACATTCCAAGTATGAGTTGACTGTTGTGTTTGACGAAATCGTCTCTACACTTGGATGGAAGGGTCACGTGGAGGTCTCCCTCTGCGATAAGGTAGACATTTTATCTGGCGAAATGGTGGGAACGCGACTTTTCAACATCAGATTATGCAAAGTTTATAAAAATACTTCAGACGTACCGTATTCATTCAATAAAACAGCACAGTATGTTCTACTCAAAATTTCCTCCGGCGATTGGTTGAAACAACCGATGGCAAATCGCCTGGCCTCCAAAATATAATACAAATATCAAGTTTAGAAGGTTATTTTTCCCTTTGGCAAACTTAGGTCAGCTTTTAGCCAATCAATTCATAGCTAAATTATATTTAGCCAATCGTATTGTCCATACCATGATGAGTGTTTATCGCCAAACAGTTCTTTCCCGAGACCATTGACAGTTTTTATGTACTTCAGTGTAGCTTGAAACTTGCCCCATTATCATCGCAGCACTTGTACAGCAACGTTTCCGCCATTTCTGGTATCCCGTCAGTCTTGGGAGTGTTTTCAAAAGCTAGTTGCAGAGAACATCATTTGTAGCCTCGACTGACTGTGGCGGGATCGCGTTTTCGTTGGCTAATATGTCTCACATCAAACTAATTAGAATTTGTGAACTTGCATTGATGAAAGCCGTCCCTCTTAATCAGTTGGCTGATCGTTGAAGCTTTGGGTGAACTATACAAGGTATGTGAGAAAAAATAACGACCGTCGTCAGTGACTTCTGCATGTGTCAAAAATTGAGGAAACGAAATCGTTTCGAACTCGCCATACAAGAAACATTCAACTCGATGCCAGCGTAGGCATCTAAAAATAGGTTACTGCGCAGGCATATTGTAATAGGCCACGGAGGAGATCGCGGTAAAATAAAGAATGAATTCGCTGTAGGAAGAGAATCTAATCCTACACCTGGGCTAGCCAGAACCAGTCGTCAAATAAATGGACATGAAGCTGTGCAAGGAATGAATTGGTGGTATTGAGAGATCACCAGGTGCCTGAAGATCAAAGCGGGAGAGTTCAGACGGACCCATCGGCGAAGAACCGAGACTTAGTTTTCATCCGGCTATTCGTAATATCCAGGTAAGCTATCACATCCTCCCACACTCAAATCTTCGCTGCAGTATTTTCAAGGCAGCGACTAGGGGCATGAATCACAGTCTGACGGCGGCGTATAGCCGCCTTCCGGTCGAGATAATGTGAACCAATGCGGCTGCGCACAGGGCTGTGATGAAACCAGCTGTGGAAACTGAGCGTACCGCTAAGGCATATAAGAAGTAATAGAACTTGTTGGCATGAATGACCAGTTTTGGAGGAAGACGATACACTTCAGCGATAAGTACACTGGGCAGGGGAGAACGATTATGTGATTAACGGATGGTGGCCGTTTGACAGAATCACGCGTCCCAATACGATGACAGTGTTCAATCATCGTACTCCGGTGGATGGATATCGGTCACCTGGTATTGATCATGTTGAATACAGGCTCGAGCACTTTTTGGACAGTGCCAGGCAACCCCTAGCATGGTTTACTGCGACCATGTAACGATGTTTGAAGTGCTTTATCATTGCAATCATGGAATACGCCCTCTTCAATTTTTTCAAGAACACCATGCACCTTCGAAATCCAAATGGGTTGATACTGGGCGTGATCTGCCGCTCGTTGAGAGAGTTGATTCGAGTATTGTGCCGTGATCATATGCAACCTTGTACGATACTACCATCGCCAACACTTGGTTGGCCACGCAGCACTTTAAATTTCGCGCCGTGTCGAGAGCTTCAAGGACATTTGCATAGTGCTTATGTTGTAACACTCGCCAAGAGCGTTCAAAAGATGTATGCTGGAGCGGGAATGTGGCGTTTTTTTTAAATATGGAAGCAACAACGTCCCATGCGTCACAAATCTCGAGACTTGGGAGTATCATAAGAAGCATATCTCTTCCTGTAATCTCAGACTTTCTTCGTGATCCCACGTTCGAGTTTTTGGAGACATAGTGTCTTAGTCAGCCCGAATAATATTGAATTCGATAGGAGAGAAGTTCGAGATCGTCAAAATGCATTCGTCTCATTGAGTTTCAATGAAGGCGTCAAAGATCGGGGAGTTGGAGTGAGGGTCGTCGTCATGGTCGTCTGGCCGCTTGGTCGAGTATCGCTTTCGCTTGGCTTGCCGCTGCTGGTCTAGGTTTTACAGCAGAGGGACCGCTTGGCTGATCCCTTGCGATGTCAGTGGTGTTGCGTTGGCTGACGATGCAGTAGCACGACGCGCCATTTTTCGTTTACTTCACGTTCAAGTTATGCAGTCGAAGTATATAGAAATGATGGGGCTATTTCCAAATAGATCGACTGGATGCCTGAATCCACACTTGCATCTCTTGAGAAACACCTCGGGCGTTGAGCTTGCCCAATGAAGAGAAGCGGTGGCCATGCTTTTCCGGTAGCATCGCTTGTTATAGCCACGGTTTTTCGATTTTTAACATCTTTATCCCCACGTATGCTTTGTTTAAATCGTCGTTTTGGGAGTAGAGCAATAGATATAGGCAGTTTCGTCCATGTTGAATATGTTCTGCTTGGAGTAGATTGATGTCACTTCTTGCAAATGTAGTCGACCTGTTTCAACAGCAGCATCATTTGCAGATGCGGCCTCTCCATGAAGACGTCACATCTTCAAATCATGTTGCTTTTGGAATCAGTAGAGCCACCCCTTGGAAAACTGAGCGCTTGAAAGACTGCTGTCTTGATATGCGACTCAGGCCCGCCAATATACGCGTCCGAATTTGGTCTGCCTTGTACCGCAGCATTTCGCCCGTGACTACTGGAACTTCGTACATATCAGCTTTTGATATCCACGTCATCAGTTCTGCTTCGACTGCGGGGTAGAAAGGCTTGTGTGATGACCGACGACTTGGTGCAAGTTCCTTCGGCGGCTCATTCTTGAGAATCATCACCACAGTAGTTTGGGCTGGTGGGCATGGCAGTCCGAAAATCTTCATCGCCCAGAGAGCCAGGCTACGCTGGTTCATATGGCTATTGGCTCTGTAATAGAGCAACATGGCTTCTTTTTGCTCCTTGCTCAGATGTAGATATCGTGGCTTCTCTTGAGCCTGCATGGTGTGATGGGTGATTGATAACCATCACCTCAATACTCTATAAACAAATATCTATAATTGGCCATAAATATATTATCTTTCTGAAATATTAAGGGCGGGTCTGGATGCCACCAAAAAGGCATAAAAAGGCCAAAAAATGCCATAATTCTAGATATGCCATAATTGTCAGTTTTGACTGTCTGGATGCCACCTTTTCAAAGAAATTTTTGTCACAATTTTCTGGAGTTTTGGCCAAAATATGCCATAAAAAAAATGGACCAAATCGGTCCATTTTATTTATGACATATTTTCGTCATGAACGCACTGGTCGAGTCAAGCTTGAGATTCAGCTTGTCATCTCTACAAAATACACGCACACACTATATATTAACACTGTTGCATGTTCTAACACTCTGAAAGCGGTAGTGATCGACCCTTGCTCATCTCTGGCTCCTTTCAAAGTTTCCGGTTGGAAGTGACTGCACAGCAGTATGACAACAATCGTAATGTTGAAGTCCAGAAGTTGTGGCATCCAGACAAAATACAATTCTCCAACTATTCTATTTAAATTGTGAATTTCGAACTTTGGGAAATTTTTGCAAAATGTCATTTCACTTTTATGGAATATAAAAATTGATGGGCATCCAGACCAGCCCTAAGTTTTGGTGTTATCACTATTTTGAAGGACGACTGAATACAAATTCCCTGATCAAGAGGTCTAAAGGACCTCTCATATCGAATATATACCATGTAGATTTTCCCCTAATCCCTATACTATCCAGTCACAATAAGAGGCGATGGCGTTCACATTGCCCTCTCATTACTTTATTATTTGGATATCCATCAGGCGGTCGCTGTGTAGTCAATAGATCATGCCGCGGACTTGTCTGTCCTTGTTGCACACACACGGGCATCCATCAAATGGCAATTTTTCATCGTCCATCAATGTTGACAACAAATGGAGCATTGCATGAATCCCCCCACGCCCCATCTGATGAAGATCTCTCAGGTCCAGCGTTGTCCCACGACTGCAGCATGATGAATTGTCCGTCACTGAGCTGTGGTTCACTTTTTTACGTGAATCCATTTTCACGACCGAAGATCCCAACTGTTATGCATGGACAAAATATCTTGAAAACTTTGATCATGGCCTTGACATTGCACTTGACTATGGTCCATCCTGGTCACGAATCTCAAGAGTGACAATTGTAACTCCGAGGCAGACGCTCGGTTGTGAATGAACCAGCGCAAATAGTCAGGTTCTTCACGACGGGTCCAACTCTGTGGATCCAAACGAACAGAATGGAGCTCGACAAGCACGAGATGTGCTGGTCGTCCTGAAAAGCTTGGCTTGGCTGTGCGCCATCGGTGTAGCTCACGGTCTCCAACTACGCCAGCTCGTGTAGAGCTCGGAGTCATTCCTGGATGATACACCACCCAAGCAACAGGAAAAGCACCCAGTAGAGAACTTGAAGGCAGTAATGCCATCGTTCACATAAATCCAATCACGCTGGAATGATCGAGGGGGAAATGACAAAAGCAACAAGCAAGTCGTGCGAGTGTTGGATCACGAACGTGTGTGGTCTCGGTCGCAGCTGTCCCGTGTTGATCGGTCGTGAATGCCATTTAGTATTTCACCCGGCCAAATGCAACCACTCGGTGTCGTTGCAGCAATTCTATCCACAGCCGCAGTTGTCGTCGCGGCATCAAACCCGACGTCCAGCACGACCCCAACTCCGACATCAACTCCAGCGCCATGGAAGATGCAAACGGTGCGTACGATCCAAGCCCGCGTTCAAAACAGCCCACCGGCATGGAATGCGACGATGGGTCGATGGGTCGGCAACTTTTCCGGGTCGGATCCATACATTGGCCCCATGGACAGCATGACGACCGCGACTGTCGAAGGGGCTCTGCTCTACATTCAGCAAAAGCTTGGTAATGACGACGTCACGTGCACTCGAGGCAAGAACATGAGCTCGATTTGGATCTACGACATTACATTTGTCCAGCCGCCGCCGTCCGTTGCACTCTACGGCCCCCTGTCGGTTCAAGTGCCAGAGTACGGTCATTATGTCGACATGGTCAGCGGGTCGTGCGATAAGTCGAATGGAAATCCAGCCAACATGCCAGGCGAATGCAACGAAGTGGCCAACAAGTCGGACGTTTACTACGGCCCATACGTCGGCGCGACGGTCAAACTCGACAGCGACTATGGCGACTACAACGACACGCTGTGGTTCTCGTACCCCAACTCGTGCGTCCTTCAAAAGTACGCCAACAAGACCGCCGAATGTCGAGCCGCCCAACCTGGTGGTCTTTGTCCCCTTGGAGTCGCCCCCGATGGCATCAAGTGCACGTTCAACTACACGATCTTGGGCCACATTTCCCTCGACGACTTGGTCGGCATCACCAACATGACGTTCAAGAACGACTCGACGCGGTACTACAAAGACCGCACCGAGTTTTGCCTTGACGGACGCATTGAATATCAATTCAAGAACGGCGGCACGACCGTTCAGACGGACGTCGAGTTTTGGAAGGACGGACTCAACCGCACGATGAACTCTGTTCGCTCCCGCATGCTCATCGAGTACTACGACAAGTACCGCAACAAGTCCAACATGAAGGCGCTTCCGTCAGTCGAGTCGCTTCGAGCGGAGAATCCCCCGTGCTACATGAACAATCAACGCTGTGCCAGCTCCAAATATGGTTGTAGCCGCAGTCTGCTCGCCCAAGTCTGTCAACATTGCACTTCCGCTGATCCCTTCTGCGTCGCCAAGCCCCCTGACAAGACGATTGTCTTCCCAGTACTGTCTTCGTCGGCCCAACCAGCTTCGACACAACCACCGGCCACGCCGACACCGACTCAGTTGTCGTCCCCACCGTCGTCGTCGTCGCTCGGCACGGGAGCCATCGTTGGCATTGTCGTCGGAGCGGTGGCTGTCATCGGTGTCATTGGTTTGTTTGTCGTCCGCCGGAATCGTCGCGCCCCAGCGTACAAGGGGGGCGGGGGAGATATGTCGGCGTACACCAACGAAACCACACTCGGCACGATGCGCAGCGCCGTGGCGTTGGAAGAACTGGTAATACTTCGACTGAATGAATCCAAGATGCAGCTCGAATACGTCCTTGGGTCGGGCTCGTTTGCCGATGTTTGGTTCGGCACCTACGACGGTCAACCGGTGGCGGTGAAGAAACTGCACCCGAATCGCGTCACGCTGCCGTACATTGAATCGTTCGCCAAGGAAATCAAACTCATGAGCGACTTTGACTCGCCGTACATTGTCCGCTGCGTCGGCGCGACGTGGACTCGGCCGCGAGATCTTGCCTGCGTCATGGAATACATGGACAGTGCCGACTTGCGCACGTTGTTGGAGAAAACGACGCCCGAGACGCTGCCTTGGGTGGACAAGCTGTCGTTGATGGCGCACATGATCAGTGGTCTTTGCTACTTGCACTCGTACAGCGTGATCCACCGCGACTTCAAGTCGCGCAACTTGCTCGTGGACAGTCAAAAGGGGCTCAAGCTGACGGACTTTGGCATTTCACGGGAAGTGACGGAGGCGACCATGACCGTCGGCGTCGGCACCTTTCGGTGGATGGCCCCTGAAGTCATCCAAGGACAAGCGTACACAGTCGCGGCGGACATTTATTCCTTCGGCATGACGTTGTATGAGCTCGACTCGCACCAGCTTCCATACCACAATGTCAAACACCCCACGACGGGGCTCATCATGACCGACACAGCCATCATCCTCGCGGTGGGCCAAGGCCTCCTCCAGCCAACTTTTTCAGACGCATGCCCCGACTGGCTACGAAGCTTAGCTCTGCGGTGCATCGCCCACGACCCAGAAGAGCGGCCGACGTCGAATGAAGTACTCGGCATCGTTCGAGCGCAAGTCCGACTCCATCAGACCAATGACAATTAATTCAGCATCCATTCAATCTAACACATTGCTGCCCATGATGATTGCTTCCTCGGTGACCAGGGCAGAGTCCACCAGAGTCGATGGAGGCTTTCAAGGTCGAGGGAGAGAGAGAGATGGGGTGAAGAAAAGTAGGTTCACTTGGAATTCTCACTTTGAATTCAACTTAGAGGAGCTTGGTGCCGTTGGCTGGCTTGGTCGTGACGGGAGCCGTGGTGGTTGGCTTATCATCCTTCTTCGCGTCCGTCTTGCTCTTTTTGGCGTTCGTCTTGCTCTTCTTAGCGTTCGTCTTGCTCTTCTTAGCGTTGGCACGCTTAGCCTTCTTGGCAGCGCGAGCATGCTTCTTGGCAGCTCTCTTAGCAGCGCGGGCAGCCTTCCTGGCAGCGAGAGCACGCTTCTTGGCAGCCTTCTTGGCAGCGCGGGCCTTGCGACGGGCAGTGCGGCGTTCGGCACGGAGTTGCTTCTTGGACTTGGGCTTGTTCTTGTTGGCAGCGGATTTCTTGGCGCGCTTGACATCGCGGGCATACTTACGGTTGGCCTCCTTGGCCTTCTTGGCAGCTGCAGCCTTCTTCTTGTCAGCAGCCGCCTTGGCGTTCCTTGCCGCCTTGGCCTTCTTTTGGTCAGCGGTCTTCTTGGCCTTGGCAGCAGCATCGGCCTTCTTCTTGTCTTCCGCCTTCTTCTTCTTGTCAGCGGCCTTCTTGGCCCTGGCAGCAGCCGCTTCCCTCTTCCTTTGGGCCTTGGGCTTCTTCTTGTCGGCGGCCTTCTTGGCCTTGGCAGCAGCCTTGGCCTTCTTCTTGTCGGCGGCCTTCTTGGCCCTGGCAGCAGCCGCTTCCCTCTTCCTTTGGGCCTTGGGCTTCTTCTTGTCGGCGGCCTTCTTGGCCTTGGCAGCAGCCTTGGCCTTCTTCTTGTCGGCAGCCTTCTTGGCCCTGGCAGCAGCCGCTTCCCTCTTCCTTTGGGCCTTGGGCTTCTTCTTGTCGGCGGCCTTCTTGGCCTTGGCAGCAGCCTTGGCCTTCTTCCTGTCTTCCTTAGCCTTCTTCTTGGCGGCAGCCTTGGCTTCCTTGGCCTTCTTCTTATCGGCGGCCCTCTTGGCCTTGGCAGCAGCCTTGGCCTTCTTCTTGTCCTCCTTGGCCTTCTTCTTATCGGCGGCAATCTTGGCCTTTTGTTGCTTCTTGGTCAACTTAGGAGGAGCTGGAGTGACTGGCTTTGGAGCAGCGGTTGTTGTGTTGGGCGTCGGGGTAGGCGCAGGCGTCTTCGGGTCACTCGCGACGAAGCTCACGCTTTCCACAGAGAGTCGTCGACGATGGACGAGGACATTGTTGTCCGAGTTGGTGTCGGCAGCGACAAGCGCAACCAGGAGCGCGACCCAGAGGAACACAGTCGTCAAACCCTTCATGTTCCTAAACGAAAAGTGAGACGACTGGCCGACTGCCCTGCTCGTCGTTAATCGCATCCAATAGTCTGCCAAAGTCTCAGGGCTGGTCTGGATGCCCATCAATTTTTATATTCCATAAAAGTGAAATGACATTTTGCAAAAATTTCCCAAAGTTCGAAATTCACAATTTAAATAGAATAGTTGGAGAATTGTATTTTGTCTGGATGCCACAACTTCTGGACTTCAACATTACGATTGTTGTCATACTGCTGTGCAGTCACTTCCAACCGGAAACTTTGAAAGGAGCCAGAGATGAGCAAGGGTCGATCACTACCGCTTTCAGAGTGTTAGAACATGCAACAGTGTTAATATATAGTGTGTGCGTGTATTTTGTAGAGATGACAAGCTGAATCTCAAGCTTGACTCGACCAGTGCGTTCATGACGAAAATATGTCATAAATAAAATGGACCGATTTGGTCCATTTTTTTTATGGCATATTTTGGCCAAAACTCCAGAAAATTGTGACAAAAATTTCTTTGAAAAGGTGGCATCCAGACAGTCAAAACTGACAATTATGGCATATCTAGAATTATGGCATTTTTTGGCCTTTTTATGCCTTTTTGGTGGCATCCAGACCCGCCCTAAGCCATGTGTTGCGAAACAACATACCAGTCGTCGAACGACGTCATGCTTTCTCCCGTCGTGCATCGCATTGTCGTTGGTCACTCGGCATAAACCAAGTAACTACGTGCGATTTGTAAGGCTCTCCTGCACTCCGTAGTTAGAATCGCAGTCATAAGCGCTGATGTTACTGTATGCCCATGCAATTTGATGTCCACTTGGTGGCATTTTTTCCGAGTCCGCTTGGTGCAAATTGACGTTTCTCACATTTTTGGTATGCTTTTTACGTCAACTTGCACTTCATTTGTTCGGAGCTTAACGTACTGACGACCACGCTAAGACTCCACCAAATCTCTCCCGTCTCTTCATGGATAATTGCCATGTTGTAAAGCTTTCACCTTTCGACAGATACAGTTGAGTCCCCACAAAAGGAAAAACTTGCACCTGGATGGCAGCATATCTTGGCATTAAAAGAGACAACAAGCGACGGCTGCCTTTCTACGACACTATTTTGAGCGGTTTATTTTGACAAGACCACCAGTTATATAAAGCACTAATGCCATACTGGTAGAATGTCCAAGTTGTGGAAGCGTTCCACCGTCAGATTTCTCAAAGGGAAGATGCTGTGATTTTGGTCCAGCCCACATACGATCAACGAGTTTTGGTTGATGTCCCACGGAAAGTTGGGAGTTATTTTGACAAGAAAGTCAACTATTTTGACGAAATTGGTTTGTTGTGGAGATGAAATTTCGTTTGTTGGAGATTCGAGGAAATGCAGCATTACAAGCAAGGCAATCCTTGAAGCGACAATAGGTGTCATGGGATGACGCCTCGCGTCGAAATACAATCACCCATGCAAGCTGAAATGGGAATTGTCCGACTTGGTGGCTGTCGCTCGCTTGCACAATCCGTTTGCTAAAGGAATAATTAACTCACTGACAAAATTTCGGAATCGGCATGGGGTTTGGTTACTTTAGGCCTCCAACGCCCCCACGAGGGGGAAGAAGGGGAACTTTTGGCCCCTCGCATTGTATGCTGTCAAATATCCCCCCACTAATCAAGGATGTGTCAGCGCTGTCCAGCGCAACATAGACCATAGTCTTGAGTTCCTGTAGCTTGGCTTCAATTTCATCCCTTGAGGCAGATCCATGATGGTGTTGCCAAGCTTCGACATGTGAAACTTTGTCTTCGAGCATCTTTCTTTCGACAGTATCGAGGGATATCTCGTCTTCGCTAAACGCTCTCTGCAAGTTGTACACAAACGACTCCAATCTGCCCCAGGCAGCAAGGCGTTGCATGTAATCTTCATCGTCAAATTGATGCCTCTCGCCACCTTCGATCATGCCAGAACAATACTCGTCATCGTAATGGTGGTTGTCCCCTGGGAGGATCCACTTTTCCGCTATCCCAGACAGAATTTCAACGGCTGACACGGTGATGTTGTAATCTGCGTCGACGTCAATAGTCACGGCGATTTCAGGCTTGCCACGAGGCATGGATGGAATCCCATTCCACGCAAAGGAGCCAAGTAGGTTGTTACCATGGGTCAAGCTGCGTTGGCCTTCATAAAGTTGAATCAGCACGTCGGTTTGGTTGTCGATAGAAGTGGAGAACAACATGGTCTTCCTCGTTGGCAAGTACCTGTTACGAGGAATGACAGTTGACATCACGCCACCCTTTGATTCAAAGCCGAGTGACAAATACGTCAAAGGCATACAGCAGAAAATTGGTTTGTCTTCTGAACTGTACCAGTCGACTATGGCGGCTGCTTGGATAGCAGCGCCAGTCGCCACTGCCTCGTCAGGGTTGATCGAAGCCAGCAGCTCTTTGCCGTCGAAAAACTCAGTCACAAGCTGCTGCACCTTGGGAATACGAGTCGACCCACCAACCATAACTACTTCATCCACTTGGCTCTTGGACAATTTGGAATCTCCCAACACTTTCTCCATCATCTCAATCATCTTGAGAAATAGGTCGCTGCACAAATCTTCAAAGTGAGCTCGGGTGATTGTACTGCGGAAATCAATGCCATCAACTAAAGAGTCGATTTCAATGGAAGCTTCAGTTGCAATTGATAACGCGTGCTTGGCTCGCTCGCACGCAGTCCGCAATCGATTCAAAGCATAAAAGTCCTCGGAGATGTTTATGCCATACTTGTCTTTGATTTCAGCGACAAAATGGTCCACCAAGCGGTCGTCTATGGCGTCACCACCCAAATGCAAGTCTCCACCTGTCGCCATGACTTCATAAATACCCTCCTCAATCCATATCATGGACACGTCGAGAGTGCCACCACAGTCGAAGACGAGCAAATAGCGTTCACCAGGCTTCTTGTCCAGACCATAAGCGATGCAAGCAGCCGTTGGTTCATTGATGACACGAAGTACATTCAGACCCGCAAGTGCCCCGGCACTTTTGATCGCTTGGCGTTGAGAGTCGTCAAAGGAAGCTGGCACTGTTATCACTGCACTCTTGACTTCTGAGCCAAGACTTGCTTCAGCCACTTCCTTCATCTTGGCCAGAATGATCGAGGCGATATCCTCCGGTGTGAATGTCTTGGTCTCGCCCTTGAAGTCAACGACAATTTGAGGATTGTCGTCTGCATCCGGCACAACTTTGAATGGCCAGTGTTTTATGCCTTCTTGCACCGCTGGATCTGAAAACTTGCGTCCGATCAATCGCTTGACGTCAAAGACAGTATTCGCAGGGTTCATCGCTCGGTGGCTCTTGGCCGCATCGCCAACCAAATACTCGGAATCCGTGAAGGCCACAAACGATGACGTCGTATGGCTGTCGAGGTCGTTGGTAAGAATCTTCACTTGGTCGTCTTGCCACAAGCCGACGCACGAGAACGTTGTCCCGAGATCAATCCCAACAGTCAGTCCGTCCACTTTGACCATGACAAAACTTATTGAAAATGTTGCTAGATCGCCAGGATTCAACCAATCCGAGTCGACCATTCACTAAAGTACGAAGATGATTCGAGAAATGGACGACGGAGACATTTGAAAAGTGTGAAAATGTTTCAAGCTCAAGAACACCCTCGCCAGAGGTGCCTCGAGTCCAATGCTGCCGAATGCATTGGTCAGTAGCTGGGCGCCTCTATTCATTGGGCTGACGTATTCAGTGACTTGACCACATCCAATTATTCATTGGAATGGCAATACTCCTCTCACTTCTATACTTGTCGCCATGGATGACTTTGCGAAAGAAGCTTTTCATCCAAAATGTTTATAGATATATTCCTCATGTAAATAATGCTAGACGACTGACTGCTTAGTCGACTTCTTCGATCTTGGGACCAGCACCGCCAGCCGCTGATGGAGGAGCTGGACCATCCGTCGGCATGCCGCCTGGCATACCACCGGCACCCGCATACATCTTTTGCATAATTGGATTCGCCACCGACTCGAGCTCCTTCTGCTTCGCTTCAAACTCTTCCTTCTCCGCAGATTGGTTGCGGTCCAACCACGAAATCACGTCCGAAATCTTGTCGTCCAACACCTTCTTGTCCGACTCGTCCACCTTGACCTTCTCGTCGTTGAGCGTGTTGCGCAGGTTGTACGCATAGTTCTCCAAGCCATTCTTCGCTTCAATGCGCTGCTTGTTCGTCTCGTCTTCCGCCTTGTACTTCTCGGCTTCTTGCACCATGCGCTCAATGTCGTCCTTCGACAGACGGCCCTTGTCGTTCGTGATGGTGATCTTGTTCTCCTTGCCCGTCGACTTTTCAATCGCAGACACGTTCAAGATACCATTCGCATCAATGTCGAACGTCACGTCCACTTGAGGCACACCACGAGGCATGGGAGGAATGCCGTCCAAGGAAAACTTGCCCAACAAGTTGTTGTCGCGCGTCATGGTGCGCTCGCCTTCAAACACTTGGATCAACACACCAGGCTGGTTGTCCGCATACGTCGAGAACGTCTGCGACTTCTTGGTTGGCACCGTCGTGTTGCGAGCAATCAACGTCGTCATCACACCACCCGCGGTCTCCAAACCAAGCGACAAGGGAGTCACATCCAACAACAACAAGTCTTGCAACTTCTCCGAACTGTTGTTGCCGCTCAAGATCGCCGCTTGCACGGTCGCACCAAACGCGACCGCTTCGTCCGGGTTGATCGACTTGCAAGGTTCCTTGCCGTTGAAAAACTCCGACAAGAGTTGTTGCACCTTGGGAATACGCGTGGAGCCACCCACCAAGACCACTTCGTGCACTTGGCTCTTGGACAACTTGGAGTCACGCAACACCTTCTCCACGGGTTCCATCGTCTTGCGGAAGTAGTCGCTACACAAGTCTTCGAAGCGGGCACGGGTGATCGTACTGTTGAAGTCGATCCCGTCGAACAACGAGTCGATTTCAATGTACGCTTGGGCCGACGACGACAAGGTGCGCTTGGCACGTTCACAAGCCGTGCGCAATCGGCGCAACGCACGTTGGTTCTGCGTCATGTCCTTGCGGTGCTTGCGCTTGAACTCGGCCGTAAAGTGGTCCACCAAACGGTTGTCAAAGTCTTCGCCACCCAAGTGCGTGTCACCAGCCGTCGCTTTCACTTCGAAAATGCCTTCTTCGATCGTCAACAACGACACATCAAAGGTACCACCGCCCAAGTCAAAGATCAACACGTTGCGTTCCCCGCCCTTCTTGTCCAAACCATACGCGATCGCAGCAGCCGTCGGTTCGTTGATGATACGAAGCACGTTCAAGCCGGCAATCGCACCGGCATCCTTGGTCGCTTGGCGCTGCGAGTCGTTAAAGTAAGCTGGCACCGTGATCACAGCGTTCTTGACGTCCGAACCGATGAACGCTTCCGCCACTTCCTTCATCTTGATCAACACCATCGACGAGATTTCTTCCGGTTGGAACGTCTTGGATTCTCCCTTGAACTCCACCACAATCTGAGGCTTGTCGGCTGGCCCGGCCACCACCTTGAAAGGCCAGTGCTTGATATCGGCTTGAATGACGGGGTCCGCAAACTTGCGTCCGATCAAGCGCTTGGCGTCAAACACCGTGTTCGCAGGGTTCATCGCCACCTGGTTCTTCGCGGCATCGCCGATCAATCGTTCCGAGTCGGTGAAGGCGACATACGAGGGAGTCGTGCGGTTGCCTTGGTCGTTTGCAATGATTTCGACGCGGTCGTTCTGCCACACGCCCACACACGAGTAGGTCGTGCCGAGGTCGATGCCGACGCTTTGTCCTGTTACGCTTGCCATGTTTTGATCGAATTTGAAAATGCGAGCCAAGATCGCGCGCACAAGTCTGAAAAAGCGGTTGATGTGGGAAGAGACAGCAAATTGACTTGGCGTTTGTATGGACTCGACCAAATGGAAATTTCGAGAATGGATTAAGCTTGACTTTTGTATGCTCTTGGAGTTGTTTGTGACAGGATTGGCAAAGGTGTTGGTGGATGTCTCGAATTTCTCGAAAGACAGGACGGATTGTTCTGAGTAACGGTTGAGCTTTGTAGCAGGATGAGAGACAAAGCCGATAGCGATTTATTGTTAATTCGTAATATTACGAGGTGTTGATCTAAATGTCTTGTGAAATTCTAGCTTAACATCGAGGTGCCAGGTTGGTATAGATTGGTTTGTCACCGTCAAAACCTTTTGATTATTGCCTGGTATGGACAAAGATTTTATTAATTCATCTCCCACGAGGTCAGACAAGACGAGATCGATATGGTATATTTATGGCGTTTTCTTCAAGGTATTGCTTGGCAGCTTGAGATTTGCTTTGCAAGAAGGGGCCTTTCAAATTACGAGGTAGTTTGATGGTGTAACATTATTTGCATTCAAGACCACCGCTAAAGGTGAGATAATGAATCCCGACAAGAACACTATAGTCATCCCATTGTGAATGCGAGGACCAAGGTATTGTTCTGGTAAGTTGTCCACCACCAAAAGACACACAAAAAGTTTAAACAGCAGCAAACACATTTCGAGTCGACATCCTAACGCTGCTCATTCAGACAAGCTCTCGAATAACGCCACGAACAGTTCCTCTTGCAATGGATGCCAGTTATAGCATCTTGGAGAGCAAAGTTTAAGTTAATTGACAGTACTACAGTTTGTATTCTAAAAATACATTGGCTTGGCCAATCAATCTCGTCGAGAGGAATTATTTCGAGAGAATTCAAGAAAAGACAATAAGAACACTTGGTTTTTGTATGGAATCCCGAGAGCATACAAAAGTCAAGCTTAATCCATTCTTGAAATTTCCATTTGGTCGAGTCCATACAAACGCCAAGTCAATTTGCTGTCTCTTCCCACATCAACCGCTTTTTCAGACTTGTGCGCGCGATCTTGGCTCGCATTTTCAAATTCGATCAAAACATGGCAAGCGTAACAGGACAAAGCGTCGGCATCGACCTCGGCACGACCTACTCGTGTGTGGGCGTGTGGCAGAACGACCGCGTCGAAATCATTGCAAACGACCAAGGCAACCGCACGACTCCCTCGTATGTCGCCTTCACCGACTCGGAACGATTGATCGGCGATGCCGCGAAGAACCAGGTGGCGATGAACCCTGCGAACACGGTGTTTGACGCCAAGCGCTTGATCGGACGCAAGTTTGCGGACCCCGTCATTCAAGCCGATATCAAGCACTGGCCTTTCAAGGTGGTGGCCGGGCCAGCCGACAAGCCTCAGATTGTGGTGGAGTTCAAGGGAGAATCCAAGACGTTCCAACCGGAAGAAATCTCGTCGATGGTGTTGATCAAGATGAAGGAAGTGGCGGAAGCGTTCATCGGTTCGGACGTCAAGAACGCTGTGATCACGGTGCCAGCTTACTTTAACGACTCGCAGCGCCAAGCGACCAAGGATGCCGGTGCGATTGCCGGCTTGAACGTGCTTCGTATCATCAACGAACCGACGGCTGCTGCGATCGCGTATGGTTTGGACAAGAAGGGCGGGGAACGCAACGTGTTGATCTTTGACTTGGGCGGTGGTACCTTTGATGTGTCGTTGTTGACGATCGAAGAAGGCATTTTCGAAGTGAAAGCGACGGCTGGTGACACGCACTTGGGTGGCGAAGACTTTGACAACCGTTTGGTGGACCACTTTACGGCCGAGTTCAAGCGCAAGCACCGCAAGGACATGACGCAGAACCAACGTGCGTTGCGCCGATTGCGCACGGCTTGTGAACGTGCCAAGCGCACCTTGTCGTCGTCGGCCCAAGCGTACATTGAAATCGACTCGTTGTTCGACGGGATCGACTTCAACAGTACGATCACCCGTGCCCGCTTCGAAGACTTGTGTAGCGACTACTTCCGCAAGACGATGGAACCCGTGGAGAAGGTGTTGCGTGACTCCAAGTTGTCCAAGAGCCAAGTGCACGAAGTGGTCTTGGTGGGTGGCTCCACGCGTATTCCCAAGGTGCAACAACTCTTGTCGGAGTTTTTCAACGGCAAGGAACCTTGCAAGTCGATCAACCCGGACGAAGCGGTCGCGTTTGGTGCGACCGTGCAAGCGGCGATCTTGAGCGGCAACAACAGTTCGGAGAAGTTGCAAGACTTGTTGTTGTTGGATGTGACTCCCTTGTCGCTTGGTTTGGAGACCGCGGGTGGTGTGATGACGACGTTGATTGCTCGCAACACGACGGTGCCAACCAAGAAGTCGCAGACGTTCTCGACGTATGCGGACAACCAGCCTGGTGTGTTGATCCAAGTGTTTGAAGGCGAGCGCACCATGACGCGCGACAACAACTTGTTGGGCAAGTTTTCCTTGGACGGCATTCCTCCCATGCCTCGTGGTGTGCCTCAAGTGGACGTGACGTTCGACATTGATGCGAATGGTATCTTGAACGTGTCTGCGATTGAAAAGTCGACGGGCAAGGAGAACAAGATCACCATCACGAACGACAAGGGCCGTCTGTCGAAGGACGACATTGAGCGCATGGTGCAAGAAGCCGAGAAGTACAAGGCGGAAGACGAGACGAACAAGCAGCGCATTGAAGCGAAGAATGGCTTGGAGAACTATGCGTACAACCTGCGCAACACGCTCAACGACGAGAAGGTCAAGGTGGACGAGTCGGACAAGAAGGTGTTGGACGACAAGATTTCGGACGTGATTTCGTGGTTGGACCGCAACCAATCTGCGGAGAAGGAAGAGTTTGAAGCGAAGCAGAAGGAGCTCGAGTCGGTGGCGAATCCAATTATGCAAAAGATGTATGCGGGTGCCGGTGGTATGCCAGGCGGCATGCCGACGGATGGTCCAGCTCCTCCATCAGCGGCTGGCGGTGCTGGTCCCAAGATCGAAGAAGTCGACTAAGCAGTCAGTCGTCTAGCATTATTTACATGAGGAATATATCTATAAACATTTTGGATGAAAAGCTTCTTTCGCCTTGTAGAGAGTCCTGCATGCACATGACAAGTCTGGATCTACATCAGCGAAAGGAACCATGACATTGGAATGGAAGGATACAGGGCCCTGGTCAGTAGTATGGCATTGCCAAGTGAAGGCAAAAGGACTCACGTTGGAATAGATCGCCCTCGTCAATTTTGTTGTAGGAGCGGAGACGCACAACAATGGTAGAGTTGTTGGATAGAGTTGTGGAAACGACTGGATGCCATCCCCTTACGGAGAAATAGGCTGTATGGAGTGCATGCGCCTAATGCATCTAACCATCTAGCCAATTTTCCATTCAAATCATTCCATTGCACTCGAAAACTTTGGATTCAGGTGACCTTGTGGTGTGGTTTTGAATTTCACATTTTGAAATGTCTCTTTCGCGAAATTCGTCCAATTGTCTTCGTACTTAAGCGAACTGCCAACCGAACAGACATGGCGATCTCGCAACATTTGCTTTGCCATGGTCAATGTGAGTGTTGGCATTTACCTTGGAACGATGTTCTCGTCTGTGGGTGTGTGGGAAAACGACCAGGTGACGATTATTGCCAACGATCAAGGCTTCCACACAACACCGTCGTTTGTGGCCTTCACGGATTCCGAGTATTTGGTTGGCGATGTGGCCAAGAGCCAACTGGCGACGAACCCAGTCAATACGATCTTTGACGTGAAGAGGCTGATCGGACGCAAGTTTTCAGATCCAGTGGTGCAAGAAGGCATAAAACACTGGCTATTCAAAGTTTTGCCGGATGCAGACGACAATCCTCAAATTGTCGTTGACTTCAAGGGCGAGACCAAGACATTTACACCGGAGGATATCGCCTCGATCATTCTGGCCGAGATGAAGGCAATGGCTGAAGCAAGTCTTGGCTCAGAAGTCAAGAATGCAGTTATGGCAGTGCCAGCTTACTTTGACGACTCTCAACGCCGAGCGATCAAGAGTGCCGGGGCACTCGCGGGTCTGAACATCCTTCGTGTCATCAGTGAACCAACGGCTGCTTGCATCGCTTATGGTCTCGACATGAAACCTGGTGACCGCTATGTGCTCGTCTTCGACTTGGGTGGTGGCACTCTCGACGTGTCCATGATATGGATTGAGGAGGGTATTTATGAAGTCATGGCGACAGGTGGAGACTTGCATTTGGGTGGTGACGCCATAGACGACCGCTTGGTGGACCATTTTGTCGCTGAAATCAAAGACAAGTATGGCATAAACATCTCCGAGGACTTTTATGCTTTACTTAGATTGCTAACTGCGTGCGAGCGAGCCAAGCACACGTTATCGATAGCAACTGAAGCTTCCATCGAAATCAACTCGTTGGTTGATGGCATTGATTTCCGCAGTACAATCACCCGAGCTCACTTTGAAGATTTGTGCAGCGACCTATTTCTCAAGATGATTGAGATGATGGAGAAAGTGTTGGGAGATTCCAAATTGTCCAAGAGCCAAGTGGATGGAGTAGTTATGGTTGGTGGGTCGACTCGTATTCCCAAGGTGCAGCAGCTTGTGACTGAGTTCTTCGACGGCAAAGAGTTGCTAACTACTTTCAAGCCCGACAAAGTCGTTGTGACTGCACTTGAATTTATTCGATCCATATTTTCACGTGTTTGGTGCGGCGATCCAAGCAGCCGTTTTAGTCGACTCCCTCACCTCAGAGGACGAGCCGTATATTTGTGATTTACCAATGGCGGTTTTGTCACTTGGGATTGAAACCATGGGTGGGGTGATGTCCACTTTGATTCATCCTTATACGTATTTGCCATTGACGAATACGATGATATCTCTAGTGACGACCAAACCGACGTGGTGATTCGAGTTTATGAAGGTGTACGCAGCTTGACCCATGGCAACAAACTGCTCGGTTCATTTTGCTTGGACGGGATTCCTCCAATGCCCCGTGGCGTCCCTCAAATTGCAGTGACGATCGATTTCGATGCAAAGTACACATTAACTGTGTCTGTTTTCGAAAATCTGTCGGGTCGAGAGGGAAAATGGATCATCCCATTCGACAGCACTCGTTACAATGTGGAGTATGTTTGGCGCGTGGAGGAAGAAGGCGAAAAATATCAAGCTGATGACGACGCCGAGAAACAACGCATTGAAGCGACAAATGCTCTGGTAGCATATGCGTACAACTTGCGCAAATTCCTGAACGAAAACGAAGATGCAATCGACGCAAGCATTAAATCGTCGCTCGACAACAAGCTTACACTCGTCGAATCTTGGCTCAACCACAATGAAGCTGCCACGAGGGACATAATCGAATCCGAGCAACTGGAGCTCAAGTCTTTTGTGCGCCTTGCGGTGGACAGCGCCAACATGTTGGGGAACAGTCAATTAGTACTCGATAGAATACAAAGCGAGGATCCAAGTCTCCCCCTTCTTCCCCCTCGCATCTCTGCTCCAATCTAAGCCAGCCCCCACTCTACTACAACGCTCACGTAAGTTTTCAACTTCACAACTATTTGACTGCTCTACGGTGTGTCAAAATTTCAATCAAGGTGGAGTAATGGCGGTAGAAGACGTTGACACTGTTCCTTCACAGCTTGTCATTGTTCTGATGCAGCACAAATAAGGAGGCATTGGACGTTGGGTCTTATTGAAAGTTTCAGACGAAAGATAGCTGTATTTGGCACGAATATTTGTCTTGTAGATGCTCTTGTATGCATAAAGTCATTGGAAGCAACGAGGATTGTTGAGGCCAAGATGAAGGGAGCGTTTTCCTGAGCTGAAAAGAATTTCACACTCTGAAATGCCACTACGTTGAACGTTGACGCCGCGAGTGGCGGTCTCTCAACGGCCGCCACGGTTTCCTGGACTCTGATTTGAGCTAGTTAACTGATCGAAGAATGCCAAGCCAACCACATTGCATCCCCATGGCTATATTTAGTCCCCCGTCGTGTACTCCACTCGTCGATCTTCTGCCAGTGTTCAACTTTCGCCATCGAGCATGACAGGAGCACAAGATGTAGAGGCTCAACAGGGCCTTGGAATGACTGACAATGGGTTTCTAGGGACCGTACAATGTCAAAGCAATGGAAGCCAACCTCCAGAGTCAAGTCGACTGGATGAAGCGCATCGAGGTAACGTTCGACTGCCGCGAGCGTGGGTTGAATATTGTTGTTCTAGACCCTTCAACTCATTCAAGAATGGGCCAAGAGCGAAAAGGCGCACAGCTCGCCCGTGTTTGTGAACGGAATTCACCAACTACGTGACTTGATTGCAGAGCAAGTGGCTGATATTCGCTCGAGCGTGTCCAAGGAAGCGTCGCACACCATTGCCGTCCTAGCCAACACAATGAAAGATGCAGCGTTCGATCCACTCGTTGATGTCTTCTTGGCTACACTACTCAAAGCGCTCTGCATTACCATCGAAGTAAAACCTTGCTCTTGAAACTCGCTAACCTTGTCGTCGGTAGGTAATTGCCCAAGCCGCCGATGAGTGCATTCAAAGCGTCTTGAAAAGCTCACGCATTGGCCACTACGCTGCCGTTCCAAAGTAAGCTCAAGCGTATACCAGGAGTGGCCTCTAAACGACGGCGGTAGACTCCTCGAGGCGTATGGCTCCCGAAATGCCAACCTTCGTAAACACATCATGGAGTATTTCACACTGATCTGCAACACTTGGAATCCTCGCTCCATGAATCGGTACGTTGCCCCGACATAAACAAAAGGACTAAATCTTGGCATAGCCACGGCGTGACGAACCATTTGTCCAAAGTCCTCCTCCAAGGTCTCTGCGATGCCAGCGGAGACGTCCGTGCCATGTCACGCAAATGCTTCTGGGCGTTGCATGCCGTTCACCAAGTAAGTTCCATCGCCTTGAGCCAGGTTTTAACTTCCTTCCCCATGACATAGAGAAAAGCACTGCTGGTGTTTGAAAAGCTAGACAACGCGACAAAGAACAAACTCATGGAGGAAGGTGGCGCGCTCGACTTGACCAAGCTCCATGCCCATCCCATTGAAAAGAATCTGACATACAATCGAAGCGCATCGTTTGAATCAAGGGGCGACTCTCTCGGAGAAAAGAACATCTCATTGAGTCGAAGCTCCTCGATGGAGTCAAGGGGAGATTCCGTCGTCGCGCGGCTGTACCAACCCGACTACTTTCAAAACCGGTGGCAACGCCTTGCGAAGCTCAAAGAAGCTCGCGAGCTACGCGACTGTCCATTCGCCCCCGTGATCCGTAAATTCAAATTCAAACCACTCAAGTCTCAAGGCGTGCCAATGCTCGAACTGGACAAACTCGCGCTCCAAGGCCCTCTTCGCAAGTGCGTCTCGCCTGTAAATGCGTAAAACACGACCCTTTCATTATTGTTCAAGCCTCCCCTACATCGTAAATTGTTTTGGAAATTGTTAACTCTGTCCGAGGGGGGCCCAAGTACGAGAAAAATGTTTTTACACACAGAAAAACAGGAACTACACACAGAAAAGCGGGAATCACAGGAAATATTTGGGGAATCACACATTTGTGTATCAATATCAGTACTGTGCTGCTCTCTCGCCACACCTGTACGAGAGACTCGGGACGTTCCCTGCAAAACCCTTTAGTCTACAGGTAGTGACGGGGAAATGCCCACACGAGGGAGAGGAAGCATTGTGTCTCCAACAAGTATTTGTTTGACAGAAAACAGCAAAAAGACGTCAAAGTCGTTGTCATTTCATGGATGTGAAAATTCATTGCGGCAACGGCAAGGAAGTCAAAGTCGTTGTCATAGAACTGCTCATGTTCAAACGAACGGCAAGGAAGTCAAAGTCGTTGTGCTCATGTTCAAAACGAGCTCATGTAACTGTCAAGGCCAGTGGCCGTTGTGATAGGGTGACATCGTTTGAACCTGGAGGTTGCAGGTTCGAGTCCAGGCGTGCTCCAAACTTTTTAGTCATCTTAATATCAGTTGCCTATGGGCAAACATACACAGACTAACCAAACAAGCAAGATGCAGTTCAGTTATCGTCGTATCTACTTATAACATCAATGGACTAAGCTATCAACCCGCTAGCGAACAGCACGACCGAAACAGCAAGAGCAGAGAGCAGAAAGGAAGTTGATGCAGACTTTGTTGACGCAGACTTGATGTTGTAGGAGCCGTCGTGCGGGCAGTAGTCGTAATGGTGGAGGCTTTGCCATTGCTAGCTGTTCCCGAGCTTGAGCTATTGTCAGGAGATACGACTCCTGCACTACTAATCGACGAGTTGACGCCACCATCGGCTCGACTGAGATAAAACCCAGAAGTTGTGGGTACACCAACATTAATTCATCGCAAATTCTCTCCCTAGCCACGCATCTCACTGGAAGTGCCTCCACAATTTCAACCTGGTCAACATGGCTCGTGTCGGCAGTGACCAAGACATCGGTCGACACACTGCGCTTCGAAAAGTCACTGCATCAAGCCGTTCGCACCGGAATCAGCTTCCCACACAGCGTTGATCAGGTTGAAATTGTCTTGGCTATAGTCGCGGGTAGATCGAAATTGTGGAGGCACTTCCAGTGAGAAGTGTGACTGGGGAGAGAATTCGCAACGCATTGATGTTGGTGCACACACATCTTCTCCTGAGTTTCAACTCAGTCGAGCCAAAGGTGTCTTGAACTCGTCGATTGGTAGTGCAGGAGGCGTATCTCCTGACAATAACACAAGCTCGGGAACGACTACTGCCCGCTCGGCGGCACCTAGAACATGGACAAAGTCTGCATCGACTTCCTTTCTACTCTCTTTTCTTGCCGCTTCCGTCGGGCTATTCACTAGCGGGCTGAAAGCTGAGTGCATTAATGTTAAAAGTAGATATGACGATAACTGAACTGCATCTTGCTTCTTAGGTTAACGTTAGTCTGTGTGTGTTCGCCCAAAGGCAACGGATGCAAAGATCGCTAAAAAGTTTGGAGCATGCCTGGACTCGAACCTGCAACCTCCAGGTTCAAACGCTGTCAGCCTATCACAACGGCCACTGGCCTACACGCCGCAATGAATTTTCACATCCATGAACCAATCTCTTTCTAACTTCATCGATGTTTTCTATCAAACAAATACTAGTTGAAAACACAGTGCGTCTTCTCCCTCATGTGGGCATTTCCCCGTCACTACTTGTAGACTTAGGGGCTTTGCAGGGAACGTCCCCAGTCTCTCGTATAGGTGTGGCGAGAGAGGAGCCCAACATACCACAGTACTGATATTGATACACAAATGTGTGATTCCCCAAATATTTCCTGTGATTCCCGCTTTTCTGTGTGCACATTTTCTGCACTCCCCAAGTACCCATGGAGAACTGTTGCTTTTGAAAATTTTCAACGAGCCAACATTTGTAACCAGGTGGCCATGGCTGCACTTTCGAGACTCTAAACAGGCCTAGGCTGCAAATTCGACCAGGCCAGAGCTTGTTCATGCAATGTACGCTTTAGGAAAAGCAGCCAAAGCGTCTATGAGGTTGCATGGAAAATGCCAAAGAAAGGACCAAGTTGTACAAACGTATCGGCTCTACTGACATTGAACATACGTTGTATCGCATTCCTGCTCCTGATTTTTCATATTGTTTTATCCTATCAAATTGCGCAAATAGACTATTTTTGAATTTTAACCAATCAAAGTAATATATTTTCAACATCAAGGTGATACTTGGAGTGCTATTATACACCGTGCATACAAATTTCAAGAAAAAGTTCCAACATGGATTAGAAGCAACCTTGACGTGGTCCAAATTCTGTCAAATTGACACTCCAACACTTAGTGGCTATCGAGACATTGTCAAGCCTTGAAAACGGCGCCACAGGTGAAAGAGTTACAATTGCTCTGTTCGGATGCGATAGGACGACAGACGCTGTCGTGTCATCGAGAGTTCTATCATTACAACCGGGCGACTAAATTTGTATCCAATCAAAAGCCCAGAATACTGAATTATTTCTCATTTTAACCAATGAAAGGTCAGTCCAACAACCTGTGGGTGTTTTTCAAATGGCGATCACAACAAGCACTGTTTGAAACAAGCAAACAGTCGGCCTTTGGTGTAGCTCGACGTGGGAGCCCCTATTGTGGCTTTGTTGAATCTTCCCAGAAACTTTGGTTGTTGTGTTGAAGCAGGTGGTACAAGATCTGATACAAAATTCAAGTCTAAACTCCTCGGGTCTCCGAAGGTACTGATTTGGGGTAATAATTCCCATGTTAAGCTGACGGTTTGGCCAAAGGGATGAAAAATTTGATCGAAAAGTTGGAAAAATTCACTTATTCAGTACGTGGATTGAGACATGTGGCACAATCAGCATGCAGACGACGAACGATGTCATCGAGCTTGTCGTCTGTTGTGGTTCTGAGGCAAGCCAGGGCGTGCCGAAGTCATTTCGCCTTTGGACTAGAAACATGAAGGGGTTCATCGCCAGTCTCGTGGCGTTGGTCCTCTGTCTTGTGCTGTTCACAGCACAGGCTGACAATGCGCTCCAACAAAACCAACACGCTTTTAGCATCGATGAAATTGACAATGAACGTTCGTTGTCCTCGAAGAAGTCGGAGTCGGACACAACTCCAGCCCCATCTCCAGCCCCAACGACAACTGCTGCGCCAACGCCAGCTCCAACCACCAAGGCTCCTGTAAAGAAGGACGACAAGAAGCCCGAAGACGCGAAGAAGGTTGCTGCCAAGAAGGCCAAGAAGGCCAAGAAGGCCAAGAAGGCCAAGAAGGCCAAGAAGGATGCTGCCAAGAAGGCTAAGAAGCCTGCTGCTAAGACGACCAAGAAGGCTAAGAAGCCTGCTGCCAAGAAGTCAAAGAAGGTTAAGAAGGCTGCCGGCAAGAAGTCGAAGAAGGCCAAGGAGGCCGAAAAGCGCGAAAAGCTTCTTCAACGCATCCGTGGCGCGGACAAGAAGGTTCTCAACCGCAACAAGAGATCTGCAGAGAAGGCTGTGATCCGCGCCCGATACTACGCTTCTGTCGAAAACCATCGCGAAGTTCTGCGTGCACACCGTGCAGCTGCCCGTAAGGCTCGCCGTGCTCATCGTGCTGCAGTCCGCAAGGCCGAACGCGCTCGTCTTATCGCTGCATTGAAGGCCCGTCGTGCTCGACTAGCTGCCGCCAAGAAGGCCAAGGCCGATAGGGCCAAGGCAAAGAAGGCCAAGAAGGCCAAGCAGGCTGCTGCCAAGAAGGCTAAGAAGCCTGCTGACAAGAAGACCAAGAAGGCTAAGAAGCCTGCTGACAAGAAGACCAAGAAGACCAAGAAGGCTAAGAAGCCTGCTGACAAGAAGACCAAGAAGTCTAAGACCAAGAAGTCAAAGACCAAGAAGGCCAAGAAGGCTGCTCCCAAGAAAGCCGCCAGCTCTGTGAAGGCTGTTTCCTCTGCCGACTCGAATACGACTACCCCTGCACCCACAACTACTCCCGCACCCACAACAGCCAAGCCAACCACTCCGGCTACTGCCAAGAAGGACGGCGAGAATGCAAAGAAGTCAAAGAAGGCAAAGAAGGCCAAGAAGGCCAAGAAGTCAAAGAAGGCCAAGAAGTCAAAGAAGGCCAAGAAGTCAAAGAAGGCCAAGAAGTCAAAGAAGGCCAAGAAGGCAAAGAAGGCCAAGAAGGCCAAGAAGGCAAAGAAGGCCAAGAAGGCCAAGAAGGCTAAGAAGGCCAAGAAGGCTGCTGCCAAGAAGGCTAAGAAGGCCAAGGAGGCTGCTGCCAAGAAGGCTAAGAAGGCCAAGGAGGCTTCTGCGAAGAAAGCCAAGAAGGCCAAGAAGTCGAAGAAGGGCAAGAAGGGTACCGCCAACAAAACCAAGAAGGCCGCCGCCAAGAAAACTAAGAAGTGCAAGAAGCATGGTGCCAAGAAGCCATCCAACAAGAAACCCAGTGATTACCGCAGCTACAGCAAGCTCTCACGTGCTTACCGCAGCCACTACCGCAACAGCGACTTCGGCAGACGTGTCCACGCCTTCCACCGTCACTTTGGAAAGAAACGCCATGGCCATCGCCGCAGCCCTAAAGGCTCTGCCGCTCCCCGCCGCGCAGCTTTCTTGCGCTCGATCCGTTCTCGTGACAACAGTTTCCTCCGCTCGGTTGCCCGTGCTCACCGTGCCGCTTTGTTCAACGACGGCCGTGGCTCCAAGCATTCGCGCCACTTCCACGGTCGCCACTCGCATGCTGCTCGTCATTCCAAGAAGTACGGAGGCAAGCGCTCGTTCTATGGCCAACGCCGCAGCTTTCAAGACCCTATTTCTGCCCACCGTGCAGCTTTCTTGCGCTCGATCCGTTCCCGTGACAACAGTTTCCTCCGCTCGGTTGCCCGTGCTCACCGTGCCGCTTTGTTCAACTACGGCCGTGCTTCCCGCGGTCACCACTCCCATCCTAAATCCAAGAAGTTCGGCCGTAATGGTGGTTTGAAGAAGAGCCACGGTTATCGTCACTACAAGGCTTATGGTAAATCCAAGACATTTGGCAAGAAAGGCTTGAAGAAGGGAGCCAAGAAGTCTGGCAAGAAGGGAGCCAAGAAGTCTGGCAAGAAGGGAACCAAGAAGTCTGACAAGAAGGCCGCCAAGAAGGCTAAGAAGGCTGCCAAGAAGGCGGCCAAGAAGGCTAAGAAGGCCGCCGAGAAGGTTAAGGAGGCCGACAAGAAGGTCAAGAAGGCCGACGAGAAGGTTAAGACGGCCGCTAAGGCTGTTAAGAATGCCGCCAAGAAGGCCACCAAAAAGTCGGGCAAGAAGACCATCAAGAAGGGCGGCAAGAAGACCACCAAGAAGAGTGGCAAGAAGACCAAGAAGGGTGGCAAGAAGACCATCAAGAAGGGCGGCAAGAAGATCACCAAGAAGGGCGGCAAGAAGACCATCAAGAAGGGCGGCAAGAAGACCACCAAGAAGGGTGGAAAGAAGACCACCAAGAAGGGTGGAAAGAAGACCATCAAGAAGGGCGGCAAGAAGACCACCAAGAAGAGTGGCAAGAAGACCTCCAAGAATGGAGCTAAGAAGGCCGACAAGAAGGCTGCTGGAAAGGCTCTCTCTCCTTTCGCTGAAGCCAAGACTGTGGCTAAAATTGCTGCTGATGCCGCCGACACAACCCAGGCATAATCTGTCTCTTTAATGTCTAATCTACGATCCAGTATCAACTTGGACACATTCGTTCTTTTCGTCGCAATATGTCCATGCCGTCCCATCGTGCAATCAAAAATATCACAATTCTCAAATGTCCATGGTATAGTACTCATAGCACACACTGTCACCGACTACGAAGGGCAATGCATTGAAAAGGAGCCGAGCTCATTGGAAAAAGAGCCGAGACTTGGATTGTTTCGTGGCTAAGTGTCCATCTATCTCGCGGTCAGCTCGATCAAGGTCTACCATAGAACCATCTATAGTCGGCTTTGAAGCGTCGGTAAGAAATACGAGAGGGTGGCGAGAAGATGGGAACCCGTGGCTTCCTCAACGAGGTTTCAACAATCACCAGGCGAGTGTTCTCACAGCGATTGACTCCTTAACGTTGTCCAATGCAAAGAACCCGTCCAACTCTTTGGTCTCCAAGTCCCTGCTCGCCACAACAAATGCGGAGCACTCGTTCAAGGTTTCCACACAAGTGCTCGTGTCGATTGTGAAGTTTGGTGAGATTCGGGCAGCCGAACATTTGCCGAAAGTTGCTCGGAGCCTCTTGTCCGAAGCAACACATGCACTTCGGTCCATTACCAACTGAGCATTTCAACAGCGTGTGCAGCCCAAATTACGAGCTGACGATATCGTGGGCAGGTGGCATTTGCTTACACCCGAGGCCTCCTTGGATTGTGCCGGAGTGTTGCAGAGTTTCCCAGCTTCAGTGTGATCTTGCATCGAGCACGGAACGAGGCATGGCGCAGTGCCAGGAGACAACGAGCTCGATATTGAGAGCTGCAAGGTTGCGCTCCAGGTGGACTTGTCTTGACCGTCCGACCACCACTGAGTTGGTCGTCCGATGTATTTCCTATGGAAGACTGGATGCATCATATGATGGTGATGGTCGTCGTGACATTTGTTGTCCGAAGTCCAGCCCTTCGTCGTTTGTTGTCATGGCCATGTGGGTGAACCTCAAGCATTTGCACCAAACAAAGTGTCGATTGTCATTTTGCATTCCAGCGGGTGCGATGAAGCGTCTGACCGTGCTATACGTGTTGGCGCTATTCTTCACGGCTGTGGTCTCGACCGCGCAAGCCAACGTCGAAGTCCAGTCGTTTCAGGACGATATTCACCGTGCATTAAAGTCCAAGACTGAAAAGGCCGAGACGACCGCCGCACCAACCACACTTGCAGCCACCACTGTCTCTCCGACGACGACTGCAGCGACCACGACGGCTGCACCAACGACAACCGCTGCCACCACTGCTGCACCAACGACAACGGCAGCTACAACGAAAGCTCCAACCACGAAGGCGGCACCCACCACGCCTGCTGCGACCACGGCTGCACCTACCACAGCGGCGCCTACAACCACTGCAGCGACGACGGCCGCACCAACTACAACCAAGGTGACTCCTCAACCAACGACTGAAGCCCCGAAAGACGGTAAAACGCCTGCCCCAACGACCACGTCGGTCACGACGAGTGCTCCAACAACCAGCGCCCCGACTACCACGAGCCCAGCTACGACCAAGCATTCGCATTCTAAGAAGAAGAATCACGACAAATCGCCGACTACAACCAAACCGGCGGCTAATGCCACCACTGTTGCTCCAGCAACCACTTCGTCGTCGTCGAAACACACGACGCCTGCTCCGACGACGCCTGCTCCGACGACGACCAAGCATTCGCATTCTAAGAAGAAGAATCACGACAAATCGCCGACTACAACCAAACCGGCGGCTAATGCCACCACTGTTGCTCCAGCAACCACTTCGTCGTCGTCGAAACACACGACGCCTGCTCCGACGACGCCTGCTCCGACGACGACCAAACCTCCTGATAACAACTCGACAAAATCAGCAACCAAAGATCCATCGAAGAAGAAAAAGAAGTCTGGAAAGAAACCTTCCAAGAAGAAGGGAGGCAAGGGCAAGAAGAAGGGAGACAAAAAGAAGAAGGGAGACAAGAAGAAGAAGGGAGACAAGAAGAAGAAGGGAGACAAGAAGAAGAAGGGAGACAAGAAGAAGAAGGAAGTCAGGAAGAAGGAAGACAAGAAGAAGAATGGAGACAAGGGCAAGCCTGATAAGAAGAAGGGAGACAAAAAGGCCGCCAGCAAGACTGCTACCACAGCAGAAGCTAATAAGAAATCCGCTGCCACGCCAACCATGAGCCCCACTCCAGCCCCAACGACTACCCAAGCACCTTCCTCGATCAAGCAAGCTGATGGACTGGAATCGCCGTTTGCTAAAGTGAAGATACTCGCTGCCATTGCGCTGGAGCCAACTGCTGCTTCAACGAAGACCAAAAAGGCGAATAAGCCCAAGTCAAAGAAGGAAAAGAAACCAAAGGAGGCCAAGAAATCAAAGGATAAGAAGACCGAGGAAAAGAAGAAGGCCACATAAGACACCAAGGTCTAAACTCCATTTGCCAAGGCCAAGCGCGTTGCAAGCCACGCAATGTCGTCCAAAAAGCTGTAAGAACTTGATGGTAATCTAGATATTGACTTATTTTTGCCCCCTTCTCCTCCCTTGAGCCTGTACTGAATACCCATCATTAGACGGGGAATCAACTACGTGTATTCCTAGCTTAGAGACACTGTTCCGACGCACTTTGAGAGAATTTCACTGCATGATATCGTCGTGGCAAAGATAAGAGGGGGCTCCTGTTGTAGTGTTGTGCAATACTGAGGTTGTTGGCGACATTGGATTGGCTAATATTTATTTAATATCTACCAATAAAAGTTCGAATGTGGAACATCATATCTTTTTAAAAGTTCGAAGTTAAAGTGTTTCGAATCCAAGATTTGACTTGGAATTTGTATGTGGCTTCGAACATTTGTCGTTTTTCGACCAAAGACGCACACTGCCCTTTCTCCTCCCACCATGGCGACACCCCACGGCTTCTCTGCGGATGGCGACGCAGTTCCAAGCCCAACGCCGTCGGAACGTACGTACAGTGATGTCGCAAATGAACTGGAAGTCGAAGTTTCGTCGGGGCTTACGTCGTCGCAAATTGCCGCGCGGCAGAAACAGTACGGCCGAAATGCGCTCGAAAACGATGAACCGGAATCGCTCTGCATGAAATTCCTTGAACAGTTCAAGAATCCACTCAATCTATTGCTGATTGCATCTGGAGGGATCTCGATCCTCATGGGACATCTCGACGATGCGATATCGATTGTTGTGGCGCTCACGATTGTCGTCACGGTTGCGTTTGTACAAGAGTACCGCAGTGAAAAGACACTGGAAGCGTTGAAAGAACTCGTTCCACCACGTGCACGTGCTATTCGAGATGGATCGCTATGCGAGGTATTTTCTACGACCTTTTTGTAATCTTGACATGGACAGGTTGAAGCAGCAGACTTGGTTCCTGGTGACGTTGTTGTGTTTTCGACGGGCGATCGAATCCCAGCCGATGCGCGGTTGGTCGAAGCTATCGACCTTGAAGTCGATGAGTCGAGCTTGACAGGCGAGACGCATGTCGTTGCCAAGCACACCAAGCCAATCCTATCTGCGCATTTGCACCCGATTGCTGAGAGAAAGAATCTTGTGTATATGGGCACACTCGTTCGAGGCGGTCGCGGCAAAGCAATTGTTTACAGCATTGGACGACAGACAGAATTTGGATTGGTATTCGAAGTTGTCGACAGTGTTGAAGAACGAAAAACGCCTCTACAGACACGCATGGATGGGCTAGCTAACCAGTTGAGCATGGTTTCACTCGTAGTCATTGGCGTAATTGTCCTGTTTGGGGTCATTCAAGGCCAACCTCTCTTCAAAATGCTTCAGATCGGTGTCAGTCTCGCTGTTGCTGCGATTCCGGAGGGTTTGCCCATCTGTGTGACTGTCACTTTAGCTTTGGGTTCGTACAGCTCGTCTTCAACTCACTGAAAGATTTTAAATTAGGAGTCATGCGAATGGCCAAGCGTCATGCAATTTTGAAGAAGCTGCCCGCTGTTGAATCCCTCGGATGCACGAATGTCCTTTGCGTCGACAAGACTGGCACGCTTACAACGAACCAAATGACCGTCGTCGAAGTTTTTCTCCCAGGATTGGGCTCAACTCCCACAGCACTCCTCCAGCAACCAGCAGATGCCACCCAGAAGGCCAAGTTCGGGCCGCTCTTGCTTAGTGGAGTTCTCTGCAGCAATGCTGAAATTGTCGACGGGGATATTGTGGGTCAAGCTACAGAAGGGGCAATTGTCCTCGCTGCTGCACAGGTATTTGACATTTTTGGCAATAAAACCAACCTGTTCTGATAGCTTGGTGTCGGCGAAACCTCTTCCCTTAGGCGACAATATCCTCGGCTTCAAGAAATTCCGTTCAATTCTGAAGCCAAATTCATGGCCGTACAATGCTCAGTCCCTCAAACTGGTGCCATCGAGTGGCATATCAAAGGAATGCTCGAGGCAGTCCTGCCACGATGCGCATATTATCAAGACGCCTCGTTTCAAAAGCACAGTCTTCTTGGCCCGGATAAAGATCTCATTCAACAAACGGCATCGGCTATGGCTCGTCGAGGCCTTCGTATTCTTGCACTTGCTGTCGGGGCTGCTTCGGTCGAATCCAACATGATTCTTCTTGGTCTTGTCGGTATTTCAGATCCCCCTAGACCTGGTGTCCGCTCGACGGTTGAGCAATTGGATGGATGTGGTGTGACAACTATAATGCTCACTGGCGATGCATTTGACACGGCAACCGCCATTGCGAATCAAGTGGGTATATTAGAAAATGCTGCAGACAGCAATGCTTGCTGCTCTGGCCAAGAATTGGATACGATGACTTTGGCCCAAGTCCAAGAAAAAGTGCTCTCGACCCGCGTCTTTTATCGTACAGTTCCGACGCACAAACTGAAAATCGTACAAGCTCTTCAAGCTAACGGTGCTCAAGTCGCAATGACAGGTCTGTGAGCCTTTTCTATCATTCGCTCAACTCAAATTACTGTAGGCGATGGTGTTAATGACGCCCCCGCTCTGAAAGCGGCAGATATCGGTATCGCCATGGGCACGACTGGCACAGATGTCTCGAAGGAAGCCTCCGACATGATCCTTCTCGATGACAACTTGGCAACAATTGTAGCTGCAATGGCTGAAGCCAAAGGCATTTACCACAACATTACGCACTTCTTGCGCTTCCAATTGAGCACTTCAGTGGCAGCTCTGAGCCTCGTGGCTTTCGCAACACTCTTTGACCTCCCAAATCCCCTAAATGCCATGCAAATCTTGTGGATCAATATCATCATGGATGGCCCTCCTGCACAATCGCTGGGGGTTGAACCTGTCGACGGTGACGTTATGCTGGAAGGCCCGAGAGCTGCCCACGTCCCCATCATTACACGGGCGATGCTCAAGCGCGTTATCGTCTCGGCATCACTTATTGTGACCGGAACGCTGTATGTTTTTGTCCAAGAGTTGGACGCCGACTGGCATGTGACCAAGCGAGACCACACCATGTCTTTTACAACATTTGTTCTCTTTGACATGTTCAACGCACTGAGCTGCCGCCACGAAAGCAAGTCGATCTTTACGATTGGCATCTTCTCCAATTCAGCATTCTGCAAGGCCGTGGGTGCGTCATTAGTCGGTCAATTGCTTGTCATTTACGTCCCTTTCCTTCAAGACACTTTTCAAACTGAAGCTCTGTCCCTTGGAGACCTCGTCTATATGACAGCCATTGCATCCACTGTCTTCATTGTTGATGAAGTGCGCAAATTGTGGGATCAACCACGGTCGGGCTGGCCCTGGCAAAAGCCCCAGAAGTATTCCCCCGTGTGGGAACAAGCCGACACTGTGGTTTGAGCTTCATGACTGTCCTTTCAAAATTTAATACAAACACCTTGTACAATTAGCAAATGAATCTTTGACATGTTTCAACACGTCTTCGACATGGATGGAGCCTTGTTGGTGGCTTGGGCGACTTGTGTCGACAGTTATAACTTCACACTTTTGAATTGTCTTCGTTTCTAGCCGCCGCCGACATTTGGCCAATCTGGATGAGAGGTGATGTTTCTTCCAACTTGGAATGCACTTCATCGTCGTAGAGGCAGTCAACTGGAAGCCGAATCACTTTTTTGTACTACAAACACATCATGTCAACACAAAGACTGGAATTCGAACGGCTGACCATGAGAGTGCCAACGATGAGGAGCCCAAAGCCAGCGAGCTCAAGCCTATTGAAGCAACAGTTTAAGCATCAGCCCTGTGAGAACAACCGACCAACCCCACCGAGTCCACGGTTCACCTGGAGTATTCGCATCTGTCCATCCAACAATATAGCAAAAGCCAAGAGCGACTAGCCAGACGAGGAAAATATGCAGCGCCTACAACACAATGAATCTTTTGACAGGGAGGCCCAAGTTTGTACTTGAATACTTGTCGTCATGACCGACGTCAAGTGCTTCGTAACGTGGCTGCCACAGAATTAGTAAAAACCTGTCAGGAGTCAAAGCTGGATCTGATGCTGACATTGCCAAACCCCATGAAGAAGCTGTAGATAGACACTGTCAGGACGAGCGACGGCGAATTCGTCAATTTGATCCATGTGTCTTGGAAATCTTCGTGCCAAATCTTGGACACTCCAGTCGAATCGGCAGAAGACAGCATGAGCAGAGGACCCAAGAGAATGAACTGCACCAAACCCCACAAACCTTCCCATCCGACGAGGACGGCAGGAGCGACTTCGTGCTCGGTCAAGAGCCATTCTTCCAGTACAATTTGACAAGCAGCCACAAACCGAGACAAGATGATGCAGCTGAATCCTAGCACTTGGTTTGCCATGTCGGTTTGGCTTGATGGGTGTGCTTGGACGACTCCAGCCGCTGCCACGACTGTGACTGCGGCCACGACCAGCGTGATATTCAAGTATTGATAAATAAACAAGCGACGGCGCAGAACTAGGACGAGCAGGAGAGCGTTGAAGACTAGCATCGAGCCACGAACCATTTCCGAAATGGATGGAGCGATCCACAGTAATCCAACATTGCCCAAGATGGTACACAACGTGTCTGTTGTCGCTGGAATCAAGAGCCACCAGATCGTTGAACGCTTCACGGCGAGCTCTTCGCAGGGTTCGAAAAAGCGTCCAATGTATACGACCAAGAGGCAGCATGCCATGCCAACTTTCATCTCGAGGGCACCAAACCACGGCTTGTCAAACAGGCACAGCATAGTTGGCTGGCCATGGATGTCCACGCAAGTTTCACTGCCTTCAGCTCGGAGACTGTACTGCGCTTTGGCAGTAAATGTACACAGCGTTGCTGAGAGGATCATGAGGAATCCCCACTTGAATCCGCTGCGAGTTGCATCAGCTTGTGAATCAATTTGGGTGTCACCACCTCACATGACTTGCAAATGTCATTTCTAACAATTATTTCTGAAATATTTTAGCTTTAAAATTTGTATTACGAGGCACAGTATAAAGTATCATCACAATTATTTATTTTTGACAACTGGCAGCACCACTTTCAACAACTCGTCAACAAAAACAGCTTCGAGTACGACCCGTAGCTCACTTTCTTGATGCTTATTCATGGGGACATACGGCTAATACTCTGTAGTTCATGTTTGAGCTGGCAGGTCTTGCTAGTAAGATTTCGGTGGAGTGGGGGGTGATGGGGGAGTGGGGGAAGGATTTCAGGACAACCACACTGGTAGAATTCACGTTACTAGCCTATGTATCCTATATTCTACCCATATCGACTACGCTGTCGTGATAAGCGGTGTTTTTTCCTCGAGATACAATTCGTTTTCTTCCGCTTCATACAGCCAGGCAATGGGCAATCGAATAACTTTTTTGTACTACGACATTCAAAGTGAGCCACAATTGTATGGCGAGCATCCATGGCTTACCATGAGAGTACCGACAGCTAACACAATAAAGCCTGTTAACTCGATCCTACGTAATTTTTAGTATAGCTGGTATTGTAGCGAAGCACATACCAGCTCCATGGAGTCCAAGGTTCGCCAGCAGAATCGCCGCTCGTCCAACCCGCCACATAATACAGGAATAACGCGGCGACCCAAATACCCAATGCTCGAGCCGTCTAAAATTGCATATCGATGAGTATCGAGCTGGATAATGCAAGGAATACGTACGTCCAAGAAGCTCGACATGACAGAAGTCAAATACTTGGTCACACAACTCGCTGAAAACTAGCCAAGACGATGAGACGACAGTCATGGCCATGGGCTTACGTTGTAAATTCCAGTGCAGACACAGAAGAGGAGGACAGAGCCGACAAGCGATGGCGAATTGCTGAGTTTGACTAACGAATCGATAAAGTCTTCGTGCCAAATCATAGTCAAGCTGCTTCCAGGAGCCGTGAGCGTCAAGAGAGGACCCAAGACAATAAAGAAGATAAGTCCCCAGAGTCCTTCCCATCCGACTAGCACTGCAGGATTCACCTGGCGCTCTGTCAAGAGCCATTCTTCCACGACATACTGCCACGCAGTCACAAATTGGGACAGAACGACGCACGTAAAGCCCAAGACTTGATTCGCATGGCTGACTTGAGAGTCAATAGATTCGGCCGAGGTAGAATGCAAGACGCCAACGTACGCGACGAGTGTAATCGCGAGCACAACGAGGCCAATGCTCATGTATTGGTAGGCGAAAAGTCGTTTTCCCATGAATTGGACCAAAATGACAGCGTTGAAAATCACCAGCGAGCCTTTCGTCATTTGGTGAATCGATGACGTGATCCACAAGAGGCCGACGTTGGCAAAGACCGTGCAGAGCAGGTCGAGCGACGAGGGCACGAGGAACCACACGATGGTATTCCACGACACACTAATATTCTCGGCAGTTGCTGGATTCTTGCGCTTTTGAATCAAGTGCTGGATCCACACGACAGCTAGACACCCAGCCATACCGAGCTTCATTTCAAGGACGCCAAACCACGGCTTGTCAAACAAACAGTCCTTCGAGACTGCGCCGTTGACGATGCACGACTCGGTGCCTTGAGCTCGAATGCCATACTGTGCCTTGGTCACAATAGTGCAGAGAGTGCCCGCGACGAGCATGAGGAATCCCCAGAAGAAGCCAATGCGCGTCGCATCGGCAGCAGAGGCAGGCTGCGGCAGTGGCAACTTGTCGACTTGACTCATCGATTCAACTTTGGACTTTGATTGGCACGGTGTCGATCATCGTAATGCTCAATTAACCGGAAGGTATGCGGAATCATCACTTTGCACTTCCGACTGACTTTGCACTTTGCTCTGTCTCCAAGCAGTAGATCTAGCTCATTTAGATTGTCTAAAGCTGTACGATGGGCAAACTTCTATGTGGAGCCTTTGGAATGTGGCAACGAGGAGGCCGCCAGTGCAGACCACTGGAGTGGATTCGTGACTCGAACCCACTTGATATTTCTATTGACACCTTTGAAAAGGGTGCAAGATACTGCCCCACCTGACTCTTGTGGACTGTCGTAAAACAGACGAGAAGACAAGCGACAGGAAGGGCCAGCCACTTGAACAGCTCGCATTTTTCAGTGCGACGTGAGCAGTGTGCTGTCGATCCCGCCACTAACTTGACTTCAAGGCATCCAAGACCTTGTGGCAGAGTGTAGTGTGCAACTATGCACAGCAATAGAATTACAGCAGCCTCTTGGTTGAGCTGGATATCATCCACATCACGAAAATTTGATAAAAAGAGAATGCAGCAAGGGAACTAAACGGACATTGCTGTCTGTCTGTCCATTCAGGATGGATGGCGTCAAATCGTATGGCTGCAATTGGAGATTGATATGAATGCTGCTGGTACGGCGAAACGGGAGCAATGCAATGGATGTGGAAGACAGAGGGCAAACCCATCAACAGTAGCCAGCCTGGTGATGTCGGTAGAACCCTGGAAGATAACGTTATGCCTTTGGTTGATCTTTCGGCAGTGACGAGTCAAACGATATCCATGAACTTTATCAAACGTGACAACCATGGAAACTTCCTTGAGACAAAAATTTGAAACGGCTACAGTGACATGCTGGCGTTACATCGGTTTCACCCTAGTGGCAGCTTGGCAAGCTCGAAAATCCGCTTCAATTGCAACCATGAGTTTGTTGGCATCAACGGACTTGTTCGTCGCGACGGAGAAATACAACTCGTTGGCAGAGCTCGTGGTGCAAATGGCCGCCGCCGTGGCTATGACGAGGGTCGTGAGGCCAAGTCATGTCATCCTGTTAGTTCACCTAGCCAACTCATAGTTGTGATTTCAGACTTCTCAAAGCGTGTTAGATAATCTTTAGCACCGAGTGATGCGTTGCTTCTCCACAATGTGGCAGGTGTATCTTGGATTGTCATAAGCCCACCGCGTAGTCAAAGTGGTTCCCGACAGGACAACTGCTTTCATTGTCACAATCTTGCTAAAAGATCTGACCATTGACACGAAATCCAGGTGGATATAAGTTAGTGTGTCGCGTAACACTCTTCTCCTTACAGTGCATTCCTTTTGGAGGATTTATCGACAGGATTGCATCGGTGAGCCTGTCACTTTTGCATCCTTTCAGCTCACAACAAGCACAGTTCATCACGCGAAATTCAGGGAAAGCCTAGAATATTTGCTAGAGACTCCAAGCGCTTGTTTGTTACTGCGCTAGACTGCTGATGCTCGAGCTTTAGCGGATTGGCGCCGTGCTTGCGGTGGGGATGGTGCAGAAGCCATTCCATCAATTTGTGGTATCCGGATGCGGAATCTTTATCCGAACGAATCTTTTCACACTGACAAATTACAGTGTTTGGATAATCTAGTAGCCAATCAAATTATTCATATTATTTTTGGAATTTTATGATTGGACAATATTGTGGTTTTAATGAAAAACTGGAGTCGTGCGGAATTAATTTTGACGCAAGCAAACTGACGCAACAATTGACGCATACAAATTTCAAGTGAAAAGGAATTGAATGATTCGAACATATTTTTCAAACATTTTAAACGTTTGAAATTACACTATTTAATGTTCATGACCGAGAAAATGCATGCGTAAACATTAAATAGTGTATGCGTCAAGAAATTGAACCTTTTCAAAACATATCAAATTTCCAGTTTTGGACGAAAACCACAATAAATTCCAGTCACATTTCTTGTCACAGTTTGAAAAGCGACTATGGCGGCAGCCGTCCTCCTCGACAAGACGATCTTGAGCTTGATCCAGCAAGACCAGTATGGCGTCTACGAAGACATACGAGAAAGATTCGTAGAGGCGCATTATATGGTCAAGCTCGAGCTCTCCCGTGGGTCAGACAACCCAGGGCTGTACACTTTGCCACCAACTTTTCGTGAGCTGAGCATGGTCACCAAGGATCCCGACACGGGATGCATTTCTCTCCGCTCGGACGATCTTTGCCTCCACGAAGGCCATCGCGATCCAAGATTTCCGTTGCATTTGGCGATTTTTGAAGGAAACCTCAACGCTGTCCAGCGAATCCTGGGTTGCCGACGAGACTTGGCGTCAATGGACGCACTATTCTGTGCCGTGCGGCACAATCAACACGCCCTCGTTGACTTCTTTGTCCGATCTCTTGACTCAATTCCAGAACTGTGTCGACTACCAACTGAAGACGCCCAGAGCATCTCGTTTCGCAATTTCCATTTGATTGATGTCGCTGCGACTTTTGCTGACCTCATCATTCTTCGCATATTGCATGATCATCGAGTGGGTGATGCAACCGTTGCTGCTGTGGATGCAGCGGCTGCAGCTGGCAACTTGGAAATGGTGCAATTTCTACTCTCAAATCGTCAAGAAGGCGGTTCCAGCGATGCAATCATTCGAGCTGCTGGCAATGGCCACCTTGCGATTATTCAATATCTCACCGAGCAATGCCCAACTCTCACAACTACGACGGCAGCCATGGACCAAGCGGCATCTAATGGCCACTTGGAAGTTGTGAAGTATCTTCATGAACACCGAACGGAAGGCTGCACTGAAGCCGCGATGGATCGCGCTGCCCGAGGGGGCCATTTAGCTGTCGTGGAGTTTTTGCATCGTCATCGAACGGAAGGTTGTACGACCCGCGCTATGAATGAGGCCTCTGCAAAAGGACATTTGGAAGTTGTGAAGTTTTTGCACTTCAACCGCCAAGAAGGGTACACGCAGAACGCCGTGGATAGCGCAGCCTTCTGGGGCCATGCTGATGTCCTTGAGTTCCTGACGACGAATCGAACTGAAGGCAAAACATTGAAGTCATGGACTCGCAACATTATCCAAGCCAATCTTGACGTTCTCAAGCTGCTATACAAATTGAACGGCACGTTTGGAAGCGTGGACTTCAGCGTCAATGTTGAAAACCTCGAATTAATCGAATTCCTCCATGAAATTGGCCACCCAATGGCCAATTTGTGCCCAGCCTCCGTCGCCATTGTGCAGTTTTTCCACGACCATGCCATCCCATTGACAGACAAACATGTCGTCTACGCCGCACGCGATGGACGTTTAGACGTTGTGAAATTATTTGACCAGCTCAATGCTCCATTCACCACTGAAGTCGTGGACTCTGCAGCTTCTGGTGGACATTTCGAAATTGTGAAATACTTGAAGGAGCACCGTCAGGAAGGCTGCACGACTGTTGCGATGGATGAAGCTATCTATGTGAATCCACCAGAGTTGGCGCTCGAAATTGTCAAGTATTTGCATGAGAATTTCAGTGCTGGCGGGACGACTCGAGCTTTGGACAGCGCGGCAGTGCTCGGACGCTTGGAAATTGTTAAATTCTTGACGGAGAAGACGGCATTTGGCTGTACGACGCAAGCCATGGACAGCGCCGCGGCCAACGGCTACTTTGACGTCGTCCAGTACTTGAATGACCACCGAAGCGAGGGCTGCACGACTGAAGCCATTGACCAAGCTGCAGCGAGAGGCTATTTGCCCATTGTAGAATATTTGGCATCCCATCGAGACGAAGGCTGGACAGATTATTCGTTGGAAGAGGCCGTGCGTCTGGGCACAACTTTTGTGGTTCAGTTTTTGTGCGAGCATCAAGCCAAGTCGACCTACAGCAAAGCCACCGTCGAGTCGTTGCTAGCTGAATGCGCCGGAAAATCCGACTACGATAATGTGTGGGAGGCCATTTCGACCATCTTGGCTCAACGATTGCAATCCATGGAGGAGTAGACTGTTTTGGTAAATTAAGTTCACAATGGCACGGCTGATTGCAATTCTTTTGGCGATATTTCCCCGCCAACGAGACGACTCAGCCACTCCTGCAGCTCGCCGTAGGACAGCTTGCTGCTAGGCGGAATCAACGCCACGTACTTTGTCTGGTTGCTCACTACGAGAAGAGCGCCTACCGACATTGTTAAACCAATTCTCCAAACGTTTTTCATGTACATTGACTTGCTTGGATCAAATGAGCGTCAAAGAATGATTCCCACTTGCTTTGCTGCATGCCATTGTCGACATCGCACCAGGTAAAGACCAACGGATCCTTCTTGAATTCCTCGGCGGCTTTGTCAATGTGCATCCATTGCTCTACGAGGTCAAGTAAGCATAAAACAAACCAAAGGGCCGTGATAACATACCGAGATGACTGCAATAATCTGGAGACTTCCGGATGCACATGATTACGACGCGCTTTCTCTTGGTTTGAAGCAAAGCTGGAGAAAGCTCCGGCACTTGAGGCGCATAACTCGCTGCCAGGGATGCAAAAGGACTCTGGGATACCTTGACCTCTTCCTTTTTTGGAGTTGGTGGTGAGCTTGGACGTGGGGCTTCGGATCTTGATCTTGGAGGCTGCTCGTCGACAAACTTGTTGTAAATATACATGGCGAGAATTCCAAGGAAAAAGAAGAGGTAGATAATCGAGAATGGCGATGAATTGCGTGGTGGAGGCGGCGGCGATGAATACGAGTAGTAGTAATAGTGCTGCTGCTGCTGGTGATGGCCATAATGGTGGTGGTATTGTTGCTGGTGGTAATTGGAGCGCTGCTGGTTGTAGCCTTGGTACTGCGACTCGTGGGTCTGCTGCTTCTTTGTGAGTATTTCATACGCCTCTTGGACGCGGACAAATTTTTCCTTTGCGGCTTCTTGATTGCCATGGGTGTTCTTGTCTGGATGATATTTCACTGCAAGTTTCTTGTACGCCCGCTTGATCTGCTCCTCCGAAGAGCCACGGGGAATGCCTAGTGTAGCATACGGATCGGACTGATATGCATCAACGCCTAGATCGAGAAGAACAAGCACGATCGCGGCGACAAGAACGAACCGCCGCGCCATTCTCGAACAGTCTTGCCGTCCTGTCTGTGGATTGTGGATAACTCCAATCACTATTTAAATACACTTTTAAATAGTGTTCAAAATAAATATATATTGTACAATATATTTGCAATATATTGACTTTGTATAAATTACTGAAAATATATTGCAATATATTGTGCTTTCGAGCAATATTTCGGATTTCGGCGTGATTTGCGGAATCGTTCAACAATCGTTTTGATTGGCTAGATTGATATAGGTGCTTCCTTTTGGCCAATCAGATGAGATCTCGAAAAATTAGCCAATCAGATCGACGGTTCTTCGGCAATCATTTTGATTGGCTAGATTGATATAGGTGGTTCCTTTTGGCCAATTAGATCTCGAACTCAAAAAATTAGCCAATCAGATCGATTCACTGATCGGTTCTTCGGCGCGATACGATTGCACCCCCATCCAAAATTTGTATCAAATCGACAATATTGATTGACTGTTCAATAAACTACAGTGTCTTGACTGAAAGGAGTCTTTCCTCTTCCGCTTCGTTAGCCCCTGCTTGAGTGTGAAGAGCCTATAGTTAATTTCTTTGGAGCAGCAGCAAAGCTGCTATAGTTGGTATGTGCTACCAACGTGAAAAATGATGGGGCTGGATGCATTTGAAGTTTGGATTGTATACCATACAAACTTCAAATGTCATGTCGCGATTGTGTAATTGCCAAGGTCTTTGGATCCCTTGCAGTGTCAAGAAGCGACATGGATGCACGCAGTTTGCGCATCGAGCATTTGTCCTATACATCAATGCCCTCAAGCTCAAAGGAGCAGACGTGGTCGCAAACTCGCTTGGATTTTAAACAAGGTGCATCACTTTTTCATTGGATTTGTTGGAGGCTTGAGTTGCCCACGGTGGTTTCTGCTGCTTTTCATGGTTGTTTACGTTGACATGAAGTTAAGACGGCATCACTGGACTCACAGGCTCATCTCCATCCTCTTGATGGGAGCCACAATCGTCAAAGGAATCAAGACATACGAAATAATTCTCCACGGTCAAGAAGGTAATTATTAATAACCTTCTGAATATAATATTTTGAATTATATAAGATATGAGAGCAGTCGTATGACTCTTCGTCTGAAATCAAATCCACCAAGTTGATACCCTCCTTTCTACGTTCCTTACCCACACGATCATGAGTATTTATAGGAATTGAAATAACGGTAGTACTCGGAATTGCCCCAAGAAAGCTGGAGACTTGTCAACACTTTACATTGATAGTACTGTATAATATACTAACCTGTCATTTATTGTATACTACTTTGGAAAATTAATATTGCTGACTGGATTTCCACTACCAACCACCTTGGGTTTCTCTTGGACGGGACAGCTCACGAAAGATCCAACGGGCAGTCTGATTGTGATCAGCTCTCGATGATCCATCTCACTTTGGCGAGGACAACCGTGAAAGGCTTTAAGCCTGTCTGTCGTCCCAAGCGTCAAATGCCAGCCATGGTGTTGCGTCGGACAATTGTCTTTGCTACCACAATGCAGGGACCACATGGGCGTATAGCAGCGCAAAAGGGACTCCAAGGGGTACACGAGGCTTCGATGCCTATACGAACGTACTACAGACTGTAATCCCAATGCAACGTCGGGTGCGCTTCCAGCTGCCACCGTCGTCTGATTCATTGGTTGAACTTGCCTTCCATGTGCTTTCGTGGAAACTGGACGTTGACTCAGACTGCCTAGCTCACCTCGAAGCACTTCACGAGGTGGGCCATTTGATAAAATCACTCGTGCCATGGACTCCCCATCAGATCGGAATCGAGCAATGACGCTCACGCCATCCCTCTTTGACAGCTTGGAATCGCCCAACACGAAGGCCCAGGCGCAAGCTCAGCGCAGTCGCCGCTTTCGCATTGGCGTGTTGGTCGCGGCGCTTCTTGGCGTCGCCTGTGTTGCTATCGGTGCCGTCGTCGTTTTCCGTCAAAAGAGCCACAACAGCTCGGCCACGCTTTTAGCCGCAGCCCAAGCCACGCCTGCGATCAAGTTGACACTCCAATTTAAGCGTGAAAGCATGTACTACTACGGCCAGAGCTCGGCAGTCGTGTACGCTTTCCCCCGAACGAGCTCCAGCGGCGCGAATCTTGGCTACGACGGTGTCCTCGAGTTGAAGCAAGGCACGACAATTGAAAAGTACATCTACGTCAACGACAAGGCCTACTACACCAAGAAGGAAGGCAACAAACGACCGCGGCGTCATGCCTCACTGCTTCCCAAATGCCAACCTTCAACGTTGTCGATTCCACGCTCCACAATGCCAAAGTCATTGACCGAGCTACTGTCGGATCGACTACGCTTGAAGCGACGACGGACTGTCCCCAAGGCAAACTCTTGTCGGTCGCCTTTGGCGGTGAAAAGTTTATCGTCTGCACCGCTGGAGACGACAAAGTCAAGCAAATCACCGGCCAAGATATGAACATCGATGTCGAATACTTGTCGTCCTTGGCTGGCGTTCCATCGCTTGACGTGCCAAAGGCGCTGGATGGCTCGGTGTTGAGCTGCCAAACGATCGCCCCCAAGTCGGTCGCGACGGTCGAAACGAAATCCTTCAGTGAAGTCACGACGGCATTCACGGAAACGTTGCTTGGCACCCGTCAGGAAAGTCTCTTTGGCTCGGACTGCCAGTGCAAAGCTCGCAAGCCTTGCTTGTTTGTCCACGGCGTGTTCAACTTTATCGAAGGACCCTTGTCGGACACCTTCCCTCTCTACTGGGGTGACGTCCATAAGCACGTTCCTTGCTGTTCGAGCATCAAGTTTGTCCATTTTGACACGATCAACCAAGGCTGGAATGACGACTCGATCCAGAATTCGCTCTGCAAAGCTGCCCTCCAAGTCAGTGGCTCCTCCACCAAGACGGTCGGTCCTCTCAATTTGATCACCCATTCCATGGGCAACATGATCACAGGTGCCGCGCTCGCCACTGGCAAATGCAGCTTGTCGAAAGATGTGACTTGGATTTCGTCGGCCGGACCGATGAAAGGCAGTGAATCGGCCAACTTGCTCGCTGAGAAGTGTCTCGGAGGTGGCTTGGACGTCATCATCAGCGTACCCCTCGAGTTCCTCGGCTTTTGTCCCCCGACTCGTGCATTCGCCTCATTATACTACCAAGACTCGGTGAACGCCGCCACGCAAAAGTTGTTGGTCGCATCAGCAAAAGCGCGTGCCAACCACCCAAACAAGAAGGTCTTGTGCGGTACTTCTGCCTACGGCATCAACAGCATTTTCTCGATTCCGCTCCAAATTATCGGAAGCTGGTCGGAGCACAACGGTGCCCACGACGGTCTCGTCGCTGTCGAAAGTTGTGTCGCCGGTCTCGGCAACAACTTTGGCTTTGGCGGTGACATTACCAGCACCAACTACAAGGGGCCACTGAACCATGAAGACTTGGCGTTCCGCAATGGAGATGGCTGGTTGGGCGACGACCGCAAACCCGTCAAGTGGCTCAGCTGTGCGCTCTAACTCTTGTATTTCTCGTCGTATTTTAATGTCAACAAGTCCATCATGCTGTTGCAAAGGTTTTAAGCTCCATCGTTTCTCCAACTATCTCCCCCATTTCGCCCCCCAATTAGGGACAAGTGCTCGTCCCACGGATATACCTATGGCCTGCTCTTTGTCTTTCAGTATGATACAGAAGGAGCAGAGTTTTCCATCTTGCTACATGCAGGGGGGCGCGGGGGGCAATCCCCCTGAGAGTAGGGGGAATGGAATCTACGACCATTCTCCATTGACTCCGACAGCGTGAATGCTCGACTTGAATGACAAAATCCGACGGAGTCACGGCATGTTTGGAAACCCGCCATGGAGTGCTACAATCCCTGACACACAAATCGCGGTCTTCGTTTGTCTTCGCTATCTATCAGCCGCAGCACAATGTGCTCCGTCTTGTCTTTGCCAAGGGGGAGACGTTATCTACGATTCCTCCTTGGCAATCTGGAGATATCTACAGGCTACTCCGGTGTGTTTACACGACTTGAGAATGCAAATCCAATGCTCGTCTGCTCGGGATTCTAAGACTTGACGCGATCTGCTCGAGCTCGATCGAACACTGAATTGTTCCTAAAAAGGGTTGAGTCAACATCACCAACGGTGGCTTGTCCACGTCCTCGGCGGTATGAACTCAATGAAAAGTTCGATTCTAAGATCCACGACCAGGATCGACTCGGTTCGATCAAGAAGCTTCTCATCCCTCTCTCTATCGACTGCACCGAGTTCTCCTGCATCTTCTTCCCCGTCAAGGTCTCTGGCTGTCTTGGCAATCCCAGTTGACGATGGATGCCACGGTTAAGTGTCTCCGAGTGGCCTTCTGAACCTCTTCTTCTCCGAATTTCACGACGAGCCACTGTAGATCGCCACGACTTGGCTGGACTATGGATGCGCCTGCGCTTTCTCACTGACAAGCGTGTCACGTGTTGTGGCATCTGATGCCGATCGTCGAATGAAACATCCAACATTCCTATACACTCGAGCTGGATCAAAGCTTCCTCCACGATCTTCTACTTGACAACCTCCAACACAAGCCAAAGCTGGCGGTGGCGTCGACAAGTTCTCATTTAGCCAAGGTGGTCTAGCTCAGCTAGCTCAGCGACGACGACACCGACGGACTTTGTCCATGCAATGTTTCAATGGAGCTGGGACCAACTTGATTCATGGAGGTCATCATCCAGACCTCCAGCGAGGTTGATCTGGGTCGCGACACTGAAACTTGGACGGCTTTTTGTTTCGTCAACCTGTGAACAGCAACTTCAAAGTCAGATGGACGGCCAGAAGACGTCGCGCGATCTTTTTCGTGCCCCCACGAATTATTGCACAGAGTAGCTTGATTCGGTCACCCTCGCCTAGATGGACTCTCATTATTCAATTTGCCAACATGACTGCAGTCGGCATGGAACAAGCGCACACACCAGCGTCGTTTGAGAATCTTGAGTCGCCTAACCGACAAGTGGTCGCGGCGGAAGGAAAGAGCCGCCGTTTTCGATTGATCGTGACCGCCGTGGCGCTTCTCGGCGTTGTCTGTGTCGCAGTCGGTGCCGTCCTAGTCTTCCACCAGAAGAGCCACAACAGTTCGGTGACGCTTTTGGCCGCAGCCCAAGCCACCCCCGTGCTCAAGTTGACCCTCCAATTCAAACGAAAGAGCATGTACTACTACGGCCAGAGCTCGGCAGTCGTGTACGCTTTCCCCCGAACGAGCTCCAGCGGCGCGAATCTTGGCTACGACGGTGTCCTCGAGTTGAAGCAAGGCACGACAATTGAAAAGTACATCTACGTCAACGACAAGGCCTACTACACCAAGAAGGAAGGCAACAAAACGACCGCGGCGTCGTGCCTCACTGCTTCCCAAATGCCAACCTTCAACGTTGTCGATTCCACGCTCCACAATGCCAAAGTCATTGACAGCGCCACGGTCGGCTCCACGACGATCGTCGCCTCAAAGGACTGTCCCCAAGGCAAACTCTTGTCGGTAGCCTTTGGCGGTGAAAAGTTTATCGTCTGCACCGCTGGAGACGACAAAGTCAAGCAAATCACCGGCCAAGATATGAACATCGATGTCGAATACTTGTCGTCCTTGGCTGGCGTTCCATCGCTTGACGTGCCAAAGGCGCTGGATGGCTCGGTGTTGAGCTGCCAAACGATCGCCCCCAAGTCGGTCGCGACGGTCGAAACGAAATCCTTCAGTGAAGTCACGACGGCATTCACGGAAACGTTGCTTGGCACCCGTCAGGAAAGTCTCTTTGGCTCGGACTGCCAGTGCAAAGCTCGCAAGCCTTGCTTGTTTGTCCACGGCGTGTTCAACTTTATCGAAGGACCCTTGTCGGACACCTTCCCTCTCTACTGGGGTGACGTCCATAAGCACGTTCCTTGCTGTTCGAGCATCAAGTTTGTCCATTTTGACACGATCAACCAAGGCTGGAATGACGACTCGATCCAGAATTCGCTCTGCAAAGCTGCCCTCCAAGTCAGCGGCTCCTCCAGCAAGACAGTCGGTCCTCTCAACTTGATCACCCATTCCATGGGCAACATGATCACTGGCGCTGCCCTCGCTACGGGCAAATGCAGCTTCTCCAAGGACGTGACTTGGATCTCGTCGGCTGGCCCGATGAAAGGCAGTGAAGCCGCCAACTTGCTCGCTGAGAAGTGTCTCGGAGGTGGCTTGGACATCGTCATTAGCAAACCCCTCGAGTTCCTCGGCTTTTGTCCCCCGACTCGTGCATTCGCCTCGTTGTACTACCAAGACACGATGAACGCTGCGACTCAGAAGTTGCTGATCGCAGGGCAACAAGCTCGAGCCAAGCACCCTAACAAGAAAGTTTTGTGCGGCAATGACGGCTACGGCCTCAATACGATTTTCTCGGTGCCGCTCCAGATTGTCGGTGGATGGGCTGACCACAATGGACCAAACGACGGCGTCGTGGCGGTCGAAAGTTGCGTCGCTGGTCTTGGCAGCGATGTTGTCTTTGGCGGCGACATCACGAGCACCAACTACGCAGGGCCATTGAACCATGAAGATTTAGCGTTCCGCAATGGAGATGGCTGGTTGGGCGACGACCGCAAACCCGTCAAATGGCTCAGTTGCGCTTTGTAATTGTTGTGTGTCGTACGATGAGCTTTTCTAATTCTACGTGTGTTTTACACTTGAATTGTCAACCAACACTGACTGGGCTGGGTCAGACCATGACGGCAGACTCAGTTGATGGTGGTAACGCAAACCAGGGGACTGAAGGACTGCTTTCACAACTCCCCCTTGGAGCTTGGGGGGCTTGACGGGGGCTTGACGGGGGTATTGTACGAGGAGCCATCCCGACTAACCAAGACTGATGAAATGCCCTAGTCAAAGCGTCGTGGTTGTTGGTAATACGACCACCGTCACCCTGCTCTGATGATGGCGTAGGAAAGGTCCAAGACGATGGGAAGTACTGGGATCGAAGCAGAGGAAACTTGATGTCAAGGGAGCCGTCGAGACTGTTGACGCCTGCGCAGCGTTGAGATATACCATTCCTCCGACCACTCAATACTCGGGATGCATTCCATCAAGTCGAGATGAAATGCTTGCATCTCGAGTAGGACACCAGGTCTACAGTGCATTGTACTTATCGCCTGATTTGTTCCATCACAATCCGGACAGGGAAAGAGATATCACTCGATCATCCAGAGCTGAGAGAGAAGGTTGTTTGTGCTCTTCATGCATAAAAAATGGAAATGGAGTAGAGGATGATAGGATTCTCTGTGTTTATTTCAAAGTTCATAATTCAGTTATTAACTACAAGTTAAACATTGAAAATATAAGTTTTTGAGTTTTACGAAAAGTTCAAAGTCAAAATATACTGTTTTGTAGTTTTAGAGTTTTCAAAACTGTAAAACTATAAAACTCACTTTTCCAAGTTTACCCACTGAAGTATTCCTCTCTCATGTATCAAAACTGTAAAACTATAAAACTCACTTTTTCACAGTTTACATTTTACCATCATCTCTAACCTACTGAAATATACCACTCTCATGTATCAAAACTCTCAAACTGTAAAACTCTCTTTTTCATAGTTCACTATTACCTGTTAAGCAGCGGGTCAATCAACACTATTTAATGATTTATCAAGATATACACTATTTTTGGCTGACTAACGTTAGTCACCAGGTTAACCAACACTATTTACTATATCTTGCTGCGAAACGTTTCGCAGCAGTCAATCAACACTATTTACTGATTTATCAAGATATACACTATTTTCAACTGGCTAACGTTAGCCAGATTAATAACAAATTCTGACAGGTAAAAGTACAAATTTATAGAGTTATTTAAAAAAAGAACAAATTCTCAGAGGTAATTTCGAAAAAAGAACAAATTTTCAGAGTTATCTAAAAATAGTATACTAGTACCGGTTACGCAGCCAGCCAATCAACACTATTTGCTGAATTATCAAGATATACATTATTTTGTGTATATGAATTTCTATATAAAGATAAGACAGTATCACTATCTTTTGTATAAATACCTATATTAGTAGCAGAAGTAGGATAAGCGCCAGCATTATATCCTATTATTTCCTTAAAGTTAGATGAGATTAGATTTGTGGATTTTGATTAGAAGTAACTAACAAAATTCTCAGAAGTTTTTTTCTATTTTTAGAAAGTAACGTCATGCTTTACATTATTTATTACAACTTGTTCAAATATAGTATATTTATATTAATACTAGTAATATTAATAATAACACTTTAGTTAATAACAATTGCTCCAGAGCGTTCTGGGTCAAAAACCAAAACATATAATTACTGAATTATCAAGATAGACACTATTTTCGGGTGGACAACGTCAAGTATATATCTAAAAATAGTATAAACCCGCTGTTGATTCCAAATATATTAAGTATGATACTAAATATGATGCTCAGGAAGAATTATGTGTGATAATTAGGAAAAATCTTTTGAATATAGATACTATTAATGCATACTTTTCTTCAGCATGATGTATCAGAAATTATTATATTTTAGATTGGCTTAATTAGTACTTCGACTATGTATTATGGTCTTCATGTTTAATATTAATTTAATAATTATTAATTTACACTAGCACCAGTTCATCACCAGATTTGCACCAGGAAAATTATTAATAATACAATAATTATAGCTTAATTTTAATATTCTCAACTGTTCTGTTGGTGATATGGTGATAATAAATACAAAATATTAAAAAAAGTAAATCAAATTCATATATAATAAATATTTCTTATATATATATATTTCTTGTATAAATTTGCATAATGCTGAAAAACATAGGACTATTAAACCATAGACTTACAGTAATAAAAAAGTGTCAAATACTACTTCTAACATTATTTGTTTACTTTTTTTGGTGTTATAGTATAATAATATAAAATAGTATCAATGTAATGATTTGTTATGGTATCCATTGAAATAGTACAATAATTTATATTTATTATTCTTTCATTGTTTTGTCGAGAGTAAAAAAGTATTTTAAATAAATTTATACTTCGAAGTATATGTAAAATTGCATTTAGGGCCTCATGTTTAACACTAATATACTATTTATTATGTATTGCTTTCACCAGCTCATCGCCAGTTCATCGCCAGTTCATCACCATATTTGCACCTGAAAGTTACTATATAATTTTAGTGAAAGTTGTAATACATATTTCATTAGAAGTTAGCATAATGGTGAGCCTAAGCCAGCCATAGACTTAATAAAATAGTCGCATATGCAAAAAAGATTGTTTTTTATATTTTTTACATATTTTTTCAGAAAAAAGTTATAACCAATTACAGTGGAGACCTAAAAGGTGCCAGATATTTTTTTAATTGCATACAACAAATACATCTACGATTTGCGCTGCATTGGCAAAATATGTCATGCAATTTAGCATGACACATCAATAAAATTTAATAATATGTATATTCGAACAATTTTCTTATATTAACGCTTTCTTTTTTACTTTCTTGCACTTAGTATGATGACACATGCTAAATTATGTATATAATACTTCAAAATTATTTTTTGTTTTTTTCTCTTGCATATAAAAATATATTATTTTGGTGTCATGGTGTCATAGTATAATAATAGAATAATAAATACAAGGTTAATTCATGAAATAGTATGAATATATGCAATATTCAAAGTATAATTTGGTGTCATTCGAATTAAGTGCTGGGATTTTTTTTTCGAAATATCTTATATTCCTAATTTAAAACCATTATCACACATTTGTGCTTTAAACCATTTATTAGATTGTTTCTTTACACCATTTTTATCACACCAGTTAACATAGTTAGCATATAATGCTATAATGTAGTATAATTTTGTTATATAAAATGGTACGTTAGTTCTTAGTATAGTTTTAATATATTTTAATAATAACCATTTAAATATTCTACTATTTAAATGAAATTATTATTGTATATAAATCAATGGTGTGTAGTGTGTAGTGTGTATACTACATTTTCAGAGCTTCTATATAAACTTCTTATATATCTTTATATATATTCATATACTTTATATAATAACCCTACACACACTACATTTTATTAATAAATCAATGAATCTTTGAAAAAAAAACATATAATAACCCTACACCAACCCTACATCAACCCTACACACCCTCAATACTATATTTATATTACATAATATACACCATCTCTTGAACGTATACATTCTAATCCACATTTGTTTTTTATATAACTTCCAATTTTAGTATTACTAAATAATTTCTCATTATTCGTTACACACCATCGTTTATAATCATCATATACATAACTCGCTTTATATCTATATATATTATCTACTACTTTAAAATCATGGATAATATCACTAATATGTTTATATAGAAGCTCTGAAAATGTAGTATACACACTACACACTACACACCATTGATTTATATATAATAATAATTTCATTTAAATAGTAGAATATTTAAATGGTTATTATTAAAATATATTAAAACTATACTAAGAACTAACGTACCATTTTATATAACAAAATTATACTACATTATAGCATTATATGCTAACTATGTTAACTGGTGTGATAAAAATGGTGTAAAGAAACAATCTAATAAATGGTTTAAAGCACAAATGTGTGATAATGGTTTTAAATTAGGAATATAAGATATTTCGAAAAAAAAATCCCAGCACTTAATTCGAATGACACCAAATTATACTTTGAATATTGCATATATTCATACTATTTCATGAATTAACCTTGTATTTATTATTCTATTATTATACTATGACACCATGACACCAAAATAATATATTTTTATATGCAAGAGAAAAAAACAAAAAATAATTTTGAAGTATTATATACATAATTTAGCATGTGTCATCATACTAAGTGCAAGAAAGTAAAAAAGAAAGCGTTAATATAAGAAAATTGTTCGAATATACATATTATTAAATTTTATTGATGTGTCATGCTAAATTGCATGACATATTTTGCCAATGCAGCGCAAATCGTAGATGTATTTGTTGTATGCAATTAAAAAAATATCTGGCACCTTTTAGGTCTCCACTGTAATTGGTTATAACTTTTTTCTGAAAAAATATGTAAAAAATATAAAAAACAATCTTTTTTGCATATGCGACTATTTTATTAAGTCTATGGCTGGCTTAGGCTCACCATTATGCTAACTTCTAATGAAATATGTATTACAACTTTCACTAAAATTATATAGTAACTTTCAGGTGCAAATATGGTGATGAACTGGCGATGAACTGGCGATGAGCTGGTGAAAGCAATACATAATAAATAGTATATTAGTGTTAAACATGAGGCCCTAAATGCAATTTTACATATACTTCGAAGTATAAATTTATTTAAAATACTTTTTTACTCTCGACAAAACAATGAAAGAATAATAAATATAAATTATTGTACTATTTCAATGGATACCATAACAAATCATTACATTGATACTATTTTATATTATTATACTATAACACCAAAAAAAGTAAACAAATAATGTTAGAAGTAGTATTTGACACTTTTTTATTACTGTAAGTCTATGGTTTAATAGTCCTATGTTTTTCAGCATTATGCAAATTTATACAAGAAATATATATATATAAGAAATATTTATTATATATGAATTTGATTTACTTTTTTTAATATTTTGTATTTATTATCACCATATCACCAACAGAACAGTTGAGAATATTAAAATTAAGCTATAATTATTGTATTATTAATAATTTTCCTGGTGCAAATCTGGTGATGAACTGGTGCTAGTGTAAATTAATAATTATTAAATTAATATTAAACATGAAGACCATAATACATAGTCGAAGTACTAATTAAGCCAATCTAAAATATAATAATTTCTGATACATCATGCTGAAGAAAAGTATGCATTAATAGTATCTATATTCAAAAGATTTTTCCTAATTATCACACATAATTCTTCCTGAGCATCATATTTAGTATCATACTTAATATATTTGGAATCAACAGCGGGTTTATACTATTTTTAGATATATACTTGACGTTGTCCACCCGAAAATAGTGTCTATCTTGATAATTCAGTAATTATATGTTTTGGTTTTTGACCCAGAACGCTCTGGAGCAATTGTTATTAACTAAAGTGTTATTATTAATATTACTAGTATTAATATAAATATACTATATTTGAACAAGTTGTAATAAATAATGTAAAGCATGACGTTACTTTCTAAAAATAGAAAAAAACTTCTGAGAATTTTGTTAGTTACTTCTAATCAAAATCCACAAATCTAATCTCATCTAACTTTAAGGAAATAATAGGATATAATGCTGGCGCTTATCCTACTTCTGCTACTAATATAGGTATTTATACAAAAGATAGTGATACTGTCTTATCTTTATATAGAAATTCATATACACAAAATAATGTATATCTTGATAATTCAGCAAATAGTGTTGATTGGCTGGCTGCGTAACCGGTACTAGTATACTATTTTTAGATAACTCTGAAAATTTGTTCTTTTTCGAAATTACCTCTGAGAATTTGTTCTTTTTTTAAATAACTCTATAAATTTGTACTTTTACCTGTCAGAATTTGTTATTAATCTGGCTAACGTTAGCCAGTTGAAAATAGTGTATATCTTGATAAATCAGTAAATAGTGTTGATTGACTGCTGCGAAACGTTTCGCAGCAAGATATAGTAAATAGTGTTGGTTAACCTGGTGACTAACGTTAGTCAGCCAAAAATAGTGTATATCTTGATAAATCATTAAATAGTGTTGATTGACCCGCTGCTTAACAGGTAATAGTGAACTATGAAAAAGAGAGTTTTACAGTTTGAGAGTTTTGATACATGAGAGTGGTATATTTCAGTAGGTTAGAGATGATGGTAAAATGTAAACTGTGAAAAAGTGAGTTTTATAGTTTTACAGTTTTGATACATGAGAGAGGAATACTTCAGTGGGTAAACTTGGAAAAGTGAGTTTTATAGTTTTACAGTTTTGAAAACTCTAAAACTACAAAACAGTATATTTTGACTTTGAACTTTTCGTAAAACTCAAAAACTTAAAAACTCTATATTTTCAATGTTTAACTTGTAGTTAATAACTGAATTATGAACTTTGAAATAAACACAGAGAATCCTATCATCCTCTCCTCCATTTCCATTTTTTTGCATTGAAAAAGTGGATTTGACATATCCAACGATGATGGAACCTCGCACAGCAGCACGGATGGTTTCGTCTGCCCGTGGCGTCGACCTCTGAGTTCATTTCAAAATTTGCCACCATACCCAAGCCAACGTAGAGCAATACCCAAACTACTCGACATTTCAAGACAATTCACAGCCGGTCAAAGTCAGCCAAAGCGGTTGTTGACTTGTCCTCGTCGTTCTTGGCCTCGTTGGAGTCATCTGTCTCTTAGCCGGGTCTGTCACGAGCTTCCGTGCTAGGAAAGGCGTCCGCGATGCTGCAAGCTTTGCCACTGACCTTCGCACAGCTCCAGCGATAAAGCTAACGCTAAAGCTAACGCTGCATTTCAAGCGGACCAGCACGTATTATCACTAAATGTCGACAATCGAGCTCATTCGTTGACAAATTACACCTGGTCGCTTCGACGTGCATAAACTGCAGCACATTCATTCGATGGAATCTATCTTGGGCAACGCCCAGCCCATCGACCGCGCAACAGTGGGAAACACGACGATCGGCGCCAAGACGGCATGTCCATATGGCTATCTCGTCATTATCACGTTTTCTGGATAGCCCTTTGTTTTATGCACCGGTGGAATCGATGCTGTGTCCCCGCGGTGTTGTTCTCGACAAGCCCCCGCGACAGCAACCACGCTTGGCTTGCTGACTCCCAAAAAAAGACTGATCCATTCTTCGTTAAGATCCTGCAGCCTCTGTCGTCAGTCACAGGTATCCTTACACTAATTACGCTTCGCGCATCAGCTCACTCGTCCGATTGAATACCTGTGTTGTACCGACCTTCCGTGAGGTACATCGCACTTCTGCGAGGTCGCTGCAGATCAATCGACCCCGCTGCCGGCATTACGATTATAGCTGCACTTGACGTAGCGCTGAATTTGATTACCCATTCCTTGGGAATATGATCAGGATTGCAGCGATCGCTACTGAAAAATGCAGTCTTTCGGACGACGTGACTTGGATTTCATCGGCAGGACCCATGCGTGGAAGTCAAAGGGCCAAGTGGCTCGGACAGGAATGCAAGGACGACGGCTAGAGTGCATTTAACTACCCCTTGAGTGCTTGGGATTCTGCCCCCCCCTAACTCGAGCATTTGCCTCCTTGTACTACACGATTCAGTTGACCAGTCGACTCAGAACCTCTTGGTGAAGTCAATCGACTTCTCTACCATCTCACTGATCTGCGCAACGATCTCATCAATAATCAATGCCTCTGTAGCCGTGAATTCGTTCTTGACATTGTGTGTATTGTCTCTGGCAAGAGCAGACGCAGCCACCAGTGAGAGGCTTGGTCTTGAACGCGAACAGCGACTTGTCAAGACTTTGAAGCGACGTGCACTTGGCCCTGGCCTGGGCGAAGGCGTTGACTCCCCGTTCTCTGCGACGGGGAACTAAATCGTAACAGCTTGAGGTAAAATCTGCCGTGATCGTAAAATACATCGACTGTAGAGTGACAAAACTCCCATGCGTCCCAGATGCGCACTTCGCATTCATCATGGTTGCATCAACGAGAGACAAAGCTCGTACCAAGAAGGTAAAGCCGCGTGACTTCCCCGTCCGCGCTACATCTTTTTGTGCAATTCCAGCCAAGGTGGTAAACGAGATGATTTCTGCCGGGGCAAACAGCGGTCGGCAAGTTGGACGAAGTTTGAGTGTCGTGCGTGTTGCCGGCATGAACTCAGCTGCGTGGAAAATCTACGAAGAGTGGGCTTCATCATTAGGTGAACAAGACTCGTTGGTGGAAGTCGACTTTGCACCACCTGATGAGCTGCGGCATACGCTTCTTTGCCCCCCTGAAGGGCCGATCGAAGGCATGATGAACGAGGCCAATAGCCTCCTTCACCATCTTGCGCCAGCGATGATTCAAGATTTTCTCCAAGGGGTTCCTGCTTTTATCGCGAACCTTGCCCCAATCAACATCCCCCTTCAACCAGCCGCTATTCGCCATGGCAAAGTTGCTGTGTGTGCTGTCCCAGGTCATTTCCAATCCTGGCCCCAACTTCCCAATCAATCACAGCTTGCACCGAGGTGTTTACATTTGCGACGTTGTGTACACATGGCGACACAATATCGTGATCACTAGCCAAGTATTCCGCATGCAGCATCAAGAGAACTTGTAATTCTAAATATAAACTTGATGAGCACACTTGTGTCCTTAACGTCGAATTCTTCCCAACGACAGCATTTGTCAACTTTAGGCTTTTTTGCACCCGTTGAATCCCATCCTCGGCGTGAGGGGACGTGGAATCGTTTGCGTCGTGGCGCCGATGGTCCAGATGAACTCCATTCTAAAAATTGCATGCTCAAGACGAAGGTGAAAATGTTGACAATTTCTTGTCGAGGGCTTAGCCGCTTGGCAGGCTTCGCGTCGATGCCAAACCACCTATCTCCGTTTCGAAAGGACAAATCTTCATGGTTCATTGCGTAGTTCTTGCTGGAAATCTCTCCACCAAAGACAATATCAACGCCAAGGCCAGCAACGCAGCTTTCCTAAGCGACCACCCCATCGTTGGATCCATTGTATGGGATCAGCTCGCTTTGGAATCGCAGTGGAACTGAACGCTTCATGGGAGTCCCAAACCCAACCGTGCCGCAGGGAAACTTCTTGTCTCTGTGCTTGGCATGCTCCGACGCCTATTCTGTGTGTCGGTAGCAGATCTGTCAAAAGGCATTGCATCTGTCACCGCTGTCACCACGGTGGAGCCCCAGGGCCTCTATGAGCTTGGGGGTTGAGAGATACAGTACCACCAACTGCTCACTACCATCTACACTATATTAATCTATGACACTATATTTTTGTGTACAATTGTGGTTTTGATAAAAAACTGGAGTCGTGAGGAATAAATTTTGACAGAAGCAAATTGATGTATCAAGTGAAGAAATTGGATGTTTCGAACATGTTTTCAAACATTTAAAACGTTTAAAATTGCACTATTTAATGGTCACAATCGAGGGCAAGTTGTCAGACCAAACTTTTCCTAGAGAAAAGCTTTACATCGCAACCGTCGGCCCATTTAATCTCGTTTGTTAGGTTGTCTGTTCATCCAACAGCCTAACTTCAAACAGTGCCTTAAATGTCCGGATAATTTTCCGTACGTAGCTGGGGCATTTTCAATACGAAATAGTCCGGATAATTATCCGGAGGGTGCACGTATCAAAAATTGGGGTGCACGGATCATTTCCCTTAATTAATTCGAAATCAGAAGAACATTTTATTTAAATGAATGCAATATTGTGGTTTTAATGAAAAACTGGAGTCGTGCGGAATTAATTTTGACGCAAGCAAACTGACGCAACAATTGACGCATACAAATTTCAAGTGAAAAGGAATTGAGTGATTCGAACATGTTTTTCAAACAGTTTAAACGTTTGAAATTACACTCCAAAGTTCATGGTCGAGAAAATGCATGCGTAAACATTAAATAGTGTATGCGTCAAGAAATTGAAACATTTTCAAAACATATCAAATTTCCAGTTTTGGACGAAAACCACAATAAAATTTGTCTAAAAATTAAAAGACAACGACAAGTAGACGATGAAAAAAAATGTCACCAAACCTCGTTGATCGTAGTTAAATAATTTCAATCATGAATATTATTATATCCAATCAACATCAGGTTCCAGAAAATATAGAAGATTGATTGGTAAAAACTCGAATCGTCTGGACAATCGATGCCGTCTTTAAAATCGATGCATTACCTTACTGTTAGGACCTCAATTGGGGGGTGCATGTAAGCTTAATCGAATTGTGTCTCCAGATGTGACGTTTTCATTTCCAGACAGACTGAAAAGACATTTCACGTTACAATGAAAGTTCGTGACTGGCTGTCTTCCACGTAGTCGCTACAGTGCCATTGTAGAAGTTGCGATTCTTGCCCAGAGAAGAATGCATAGTTTATATTCTCGATTCTGTTCCCCGTCGCAGAGAACAAACTTTCAATTTCAATTTCTCCATGGTCCCAACAAGTGGAAGAACTGGAAAGACAAAGAAACTGCTTCAAAAAGGTCGCAATGCAGCCATCAGCATCGCAAACAACGATGAACACCAAGCGTCGCCCATGTACGTGTCAATGGACCCCGCCCCCTGCTCGAGTTGTTCCTGGGCGTTCTATCCCGAAGAAAGTCATCCAAGCCATGGTTGCCGCTGGCGCTCACAAGGAGCATGTCCCTGGCGGGGGATGTGCGTCCTGCGCATCGACAGTGTGGATTCCCCAGCGTGGCAAGTGTACATTGACTGGGTGTCCATTCCTGGAAAAGGACATCCCTTGGCCATGGCCCTTTACTACCCTTGGCAGTTTGATCTTCGCCCGTCCAAAGACAAAACTCTGAGTGTCATGGACGAATCCAAAAGAATCGTGAATCAGTTTGCGACTCTCGAGCTGGACGAATTTGGGCAGCCTTCTGAATATCCTTTCGAATATGGCACGTCTGCGAGAGCCCGTGAGCATTCTCAACATTAAAGTTGGTCACGCTGCGATTCCCCTCCTGCCAGAAGCTATCTCGAATCCGGGTGAAACCTTCCCAACTATTCATGGACTGGAACCTGGAACTTACATCATCCATTTCCAATCGTCTTGGAGCAATGTAGTGGTTCTCGTGCCGATCTTCCGATCGTCGTAAGGTCACCGTAGCGGCAATGAGCAATCGTTGAAATGACGAGTTTCGTCTTGAAAGTCAAAAGAAATTCAGCATATTTGTTGAACTCGAATGCAATTCATCCCCGATCCACTTACTTCAACTGAAACTTTGTATCATTTTGGATTCTGCCGTCATTCTTGCCATGGATGAGGCTTTCAAAGCTTTGCGCAACCAGCTTCGCAATGAGGAAACACATATCTTAAGAGTTGTGTAGGTGTCAACGAATCGTGTTGAGATCAATGGTGTCGATCAAACTATACACTCTGACGTCCTAAAGAGACTTGAGGAAGGCCTTGTTGGCTTCAAGCCACTCGCGGTGCGTACGCGCTTTCACACCCGTCAGCTTTTCAAAATTGTCCGTCACGTCACCCGCCACACCGGCGGCCGTCGACTCGTCAGTAGAAGCCAAGACATCGGCGATGAAAGATGGCATGCCGGTGGCAGCGGCAATGCCTTTCGACAGATCCGGCACCGACACTTGGACCACCTGAATCGGCTTCTCCACGGTCTCACTGATCTGTGCGACGATCTCATCCACACTCAAGGCCTCCGGACCAGTCAACTCGTACGTGACGTTGTCTGTGTTGTCGCTGGCAAGAGCATGCGCGGCCGCACGCGCGAGGTCGTCACGCGAGATCGAGGACACTTTGCCATCCTTGGCCGCGCTGAACCACTGACCGGTCTTCAACGCGCCAACAATCGAGCCGATGTTGTTTTCGAAGTAGAGACCGTTGCGGAGGATCGAGTAAGGAATGTTGCTGGACTTGATGGCGGCTTCCGTCGATGCGTGCTTGGCCTTGACCGTGAACAGCGTCTTCTCGAGACCTTGAAGCGACGTGTACACAATATGCTTGACCCCGGCCTTGGCGAAGGCGTCGACGGCGGCGTTTTGAACGTCACCGCCTCCCAACAAGTCTTCCACACTGATCAACAAGACGCGATCCACACCCGCGGCAGCGGCAGTGACCGTCTGGCTGTCCTTGAAGTCGACCTTGCGCACTCGGACACCTTGGTTGGCCAACTCTTGGAGTTTGGTGGGGTCGCGGGTGCCAGCCACGATGCGGTCGGGATTGATCGCGAGTGTGGTGAGCAAGTGGTGGATGACGAGCTTGCCGAGTTGGCCGGACGCGCCAGTGACGAGGAGAGTGGAGGACATCTTGGTTGTGCTTGTTGGTAAATTGCAGAATGAGTTGGATCTCGACGCTAAACATCCTACCCCTTTTTTTATTTATCCTACCCTTTTTAACTTGAATAAAGTATGTGCATACAAATAATGGTATAACCACTCATCTAGTATGGCTAGCTGTTCTACTAGCATCTTTGTGTTTGCTTCGTGTCTGGATTGACCGATGGACACCACAAACAACTTAAAGCATTGTGATGATTTCTTTGGAACCACAAAGAGAGGCATAATATTCATCAATGCATTCGACTTGAAACCAAACTCATGTCTAATTGGATAAACTCTATTTTGATTCCTTTGAAGAGTATAGTGCTTTACATGCACAAGGGATAACTGAACGGACAATGAATCGGAGTCGTCTCACTCCATGAAATAAAAGTGTTGCGCATTGGAAGAAGACATGCACTCCAAGGCTTGCAGCTTTGACAGTCTGCTTCTTCTAGATAATTATAGTAAAGGCACATGCGATTCGATGAATACGTCGGTTTAAATCATTAGCACTGGCAACTTTAATCGAGAAAACACATACAGGTGTACACTACAATTCTGTGCTTTAGAAGTATAGCCTACAAAGCTCATAGTCATGGTGTTTGAGCACCAGCCAATGTTGGTGATGTGTCTGAGGTATGCTTATAGATCTGAAAATAGATTGACATCTTGTCAACGATAATTCATTTCTTTGATGAGGAAAGATTATTCACATTATGTCGTAGTTATGGGTCTACTTTGCAATACCAGGGAAACACTGTACTCAACCAGTACTGTGACTGTCAAAGACAAAGGACAATCACGTCCATAACATACATTTACTTTGTGTCAATTTATTCTTACAGTAAGTCATTTGATTTGTGATGAGTCGCAATAACCTTACTATGTTGAACAGCAGTGCAGGTATGGAGGATTAACAAAGACGCAATTGAGTCTGTTTTAATGCGTTCTGTTGAACTACCATTTAAATCGCATTCTACTGCATCATTGTTGTGCATTTCTACCTGCAGTGCAGTTCAAGGGCGTTCTATAGTAAGGTTATGCAATGTGACTTGTCCAAAAGCAGTCGATTGTCGTAGCAATAACGAGAGAATTGTTTCCTTAGGTAAGTTGTAAACGTGATTGCACTGGATGCATTTTAAATCTTAGTCTGCTGCATCCGTGTTGATCATTTGTATCTCCAGCGGAGCTCAAAGTCTTTCAATAGTTAGATTATTGTGACTCATGAGAAATCAAATGACTTGAAGTGAAATAATTGGCTGAGCTCATTGCTTAGCAGCATTCATCAATTAGACCCATAACTACGATATACTGTCCATTACAGTGAATAATCTTTCCTCATCAAAGAAATGAATTATTGTCGACAGGATGTCGAACTATTTCATATCTAAAAGTATACCACAGGCTATAAGTATACCACAGGCAAGCATATCATCAATATTGGCTGGTGCTCAAACACCATGACTATGAGCTTTGTAGGCTATACTTCTAAAGCACAGAATTGTAGTGTACACCTGTATGTGTTTTCTCGATTAAAGTTGCCAGTGCTAATGATTTAAACCGACGTATTCATCGAATCGCATGTGCCTTTACTATAATTATCTAGAAGAAGCAGACTGTCAAAGCTGCAAGCCTTGGAGTGCATGTCTTCTTCCAATGCGCAACACTTTTATTTCATGGAGTGAGACGACTCCGATTCATTGTCCGTTCAGTTATCCCTTGTGCATGTAAAGCACTATACTCTTCAAAGGAATCAAAATAGAGTTTATCCAATTAGACATGAGTTTGGTTTCAAGTCGAATGCATTGATGAATATTATGCCTCTCTTTGTGGTTCCAAAGAAATCATCACAATGCTTTAAGTTGTTTGTGGTGTCCATCGGTCAATCCAGACACGAAGCAAACACAAAGATGCTAGTAGAACAGCTAGCCATACTAGATGAGTGGTTATACCATTATTTGTATGCACATACTTTATTCAAGTTAAAAAGGGTAGGATAAATAAAAAAAGGGGTAGGATGTTTAGCGTCGAGATCCAACTCATTCTGCAATTTACCAACAAGCACAACCAAGATGTCCTCCACTCTCCTCGTCACTGGCGCGTCCGGCCAACTCGGCAAGCTCGTCATCCACCACTTGCTCACCACACTCGCGATCAATCCCGACCGCATCGTGGCTGGCACCCGCGACCCCACCAAACTCCAAGAGTTGGCCAACCAAGGTGTCCGAGTGCGCAAGGTCGACTTCAAGGACAGCCAGACGGTCACTGCCGCTGCCGCGGGTGTGGATCGCGTCTTGTTGATCAGTGTGGAAGACTTGTTGGGAGGCGGTGACGTTCAAAACGCCGCCGTCGACGCCTTCGCCAAGGCCGGGGTCAAGCATATTGTGTACACGTCGCTTCAAGGTCTCGAGAAGACGCTGTTCACGGTCAAGGCCAAGCACGCATCGACGGAAGCCGCCATCAAGTCCAGCAACATTCCTTACTCGATCCTCCGCAACGGTCTCTACTTCGAAAACAACATCGGCTCGATTGTTGGCGCGTTGAAGACCGGTCAGTGGTTCAGCGCGGCCAAGGATGGCAAAGTGTCCTCGATCTCGCGTGACGACCTCGCGCGTGCGGCCGCGCATGCTCTTGCCAGCGACAACACAGACAACGTCACGTACGAGTTGACTGGTCCGGAGGCCTTGAGTGTGGATGAGATCGTCGCACAGATCAGTGAGACCGTGGAGAAGCCGATTCAGGTGGTCCAAGTGTCGGTGCCGGATCTGTCGAAAGGCATTGCCGCTGCCACCGGCATGCCATCTTTCATCGCCGATGTCTTGGCTTCTACTGACGAGTCGACGGCCGCCGGTGTGGCGGGTGACGTGACGGACAATTTTGAAAAGCTGACGGGTGTGAAAGCGCGTACGCACCGCGAGTGGCTTGAAGCCAACAAGGCCTTCCTCAAGTCTCTTTAGGACGTCAGAGTGTATAGTTTGATCGACACCATTGATCTCAACACGATTCGTTGACACCTACACAACTCTTAAGATATGTGTTTCCTCATTGCGAAGCTGGTTGCGCAAAGCTTTGAAAGCCTCATCCATGGCAAGAATGACGGCAGAATCCAAAATGATACAAAGTTTCAGTTGAAGTAAGTGGATCGGGGATGAATTGCATTCGAGTTCAACAAATATGCTGAATTTCTTTTGACTTTCAAGACGAAACTCGTCATTTCAACGATTGCTCATTGCCGCTACGGTGACCTTACGACGATCGGAAGATCGGCACGAGAACCACTACATTGCTCCAAGACGATTGGAAATGGATGATGTAAGTTCCAGGTTCCAGTCCATGAATAGTTGGGAAGGTTTCACCCGGATTCGAGATAGCTTCTGGCAGGAGGGGAATCGCAGCGTGACCAACTTTAATGTTGAGAATGCTCACGGGCTCTCGCAGACGTGCCATATTCGAAAGGATATTCAGAAGGCTGCCCAAATTCGTCCAGCTCGAGAGTCGCAAACTGATTCACGATTCTTTTGGATTCGTCCATGACACTCAGAGTTTTGTCTTTGGACGGGCGAAGATCAAACTGCCAAGGGTAGTAAAGGGCCATGGCCAAGGGATGTCCTTTTCCAGGAATGGACACCCAGTCAATGTACACTTGCCACGCTGGGGAATCCACACTGTCGATGCGCAGGACGCACATCCCCCCGCCAGGGACATGCTCCTTGTGAGCGCCAGCGGCAACCATGGCTTGGATGACTTTCTTCGGGATAGAACGCCCAGGAACAACTCGAGCAGGGGTCGGGGTCTATTGAGACGTACATGGACGACGCTTGGTGTTCATCGTTGTTTGCGATGCAAGTGGCTGCTTTGCGACCTTTTTGGACTTTGATTTTTCTTCGGGCAATTTCTTTGTCTTTCGAGCACTTCCACTTGTTGGGGCTATGGAGAAGTTGAAAGTGGACAGAACTAAAGTATTGTTTTCTGTTGGAAATGTCAGTTGGCTCACAAAAAGAGTTTATGCAATTGTGGTACAGGGATGACAGAGTGGTCGAAGAGTTCGAATATCCTCGTCAACGTCGTCCATGAAATTCAAACTGGCTGCCGACACTGGTTCCATCATTCAGAAGGCGCAAAATCATTTTCTCCGCAGGGGAAGCCTACGTCCGAGTCAAGGGTTTGTTCTTAGACTTTACTCGGAAGGGGACACCTGTGTTACCTGTGTCCCTGTGGACATCGACTTCGATGAATGTGTTCCCTCCATTGAAACATACCAGCATATTTTGCTAAGCATCGCCAAGCAAATGTCACTTGTGTGAATCACACTGGTGTCCCAAGTGGTCTTCAACGGCAGAGCGTTTCTCACGGAACAAAATGGGAAGCAAGACAGAAGTACCATGTGCTGATTATCCATGCTGAAAATAATGCTGGGGTGAAATGATGCACGATGTATTTGCATCATCTCCCCTCAGTATGATTGCAAATCACATCTTCGTGAAAGGAGAACCCTGTTCCTCTGGGTGCTGTTCATTCAAGGTCGTGAGACAACGTGTGCATCGACGAAGCCTGTGCATCCATGTATTCCCATTTCTCTGCAGAGGAATCTACCCCAGGTAGCTAATGTGAACCGCCAATCTGTGGCGTTGGAGACGTGGAAATCATTTCTTCTCTGAGCTCATCAGAACAAGTCAACATTCAGTATATTAATGAGATTTGCATACTCAACGCCAGAGCGAAATAGAACATACTTGCCCAGGGGGAATGACGCATACCTCACTGACGCTGCGATGACATCACTACGATCGAAAAATCGGCAGGAGGACCACTCCATTGCTCCAAGAGGACTGGAAATGGCTAATATAAGCTCCTCGATTTAATCCATGAATCGTCGGAAATGTTCCTCCAGGATTCGAGATTGCTCTTGGGAGGAGGGGAATCGCAGCGTGACCAACTTTAATGTTGAGAATGCTCACGGGCTCTCGCAGACGTGCCATATTCGAAAGGATATTCAGAAGGCTGCCCAAATTCGTCCAGCTCGAGAGTCGCAAACTGATTCACGATTCTTTTGGATTCGTCCATGACACTCAGAGTTTTGTCTTTGGACGGGCGAAGATCAAACTGCCAAGGGTAGTAAAGGGCCATGGCCAAGGGATGTCCTTTTCCAGGAATGGACACCCAGTCAATGTACACTTGCCACGCTGGGGAATCCACACTGTCGATGCGCAGGACGCACATCCCCCCGCCAGGGACATGCTCCTTGTGAGCGCCAGCGGCAACCATGGCTTGGATGACTTTCTTCGGGATAGAACGCCCAGGAACAACTCGAGCAGACCAGCCACCTCCGAAGGAATGTGTTCCTAACGAACGTCTCTCATTTTGCCACGTGTTGGACTCAATCACTGTACCTTCATTGAGTTTCCAATTGCCGCTTGCTTTACTCGCTAGAATTGTCCGAGTGGATTCAGCTGAGTTAATATAGCGCGACTACGGGGTTCATAGTTGCCTGACGCGGTTGTCATGACTATCGTGACTATCGATGGCCAAAAACAACCAAGTCTAAGCAATTCAATCGGTCGACACTGCATCAAATCCTCAATGCAGACGCCAAGAGTCACCAGCGGTGGTGGATTGTTGGCAGGTGGTTGTGAATTCGCCCCAACTCGACGATGATATTTTTAACTGGGCCAGATTCTGTCGGTTCGTGGCGTGGTTCGCACTTGTCGACGACCATCTCTTACTCAGGGAACAAGAAGAACGACCAGGAACTTGCGCTTTCGTCCTTGAAATACTGACCGGCATACGATGGATGGGCGAGTTGCTACAATCTGCTACATCAACTAACATTCCAAACTAGACCGTTCACGGCATTTCCAAGTATGTCACAGAGCGGCTGAACAGTTCCTACATAAAATTTACCTCTCGCTGAGTTGTCCCAGCCGTGAACAGTCGACAGACAAATGCACACGATGGAAATGTTCTCGCCATCACCCGTCGATCGCGCGTTGGGACATCTCTGTTAGTGTCATCTCCATAGATCCATGGCAAATCTGCTCCTTTGCGAAGTGGTTGATGGCCGCTCGCTCTTTCTCCACGATGGTGAACTAAAAATACTATTCGAGTTATGCCTCCATGATATCACTTGGAAACTTTGCGAGCAACTTTAAATATGGTCTGTTCAAAAATTCACCATGGACGACCTGCTACTTACGTGCGACGAAGCAAGAGATAGGCGTTGCTCCTCCACGATCCAACGAACTTGGGATCGCAGTGACGCAGCGAAAAATAATTCGCTGAGACCAACACCGCCGTCTCATCCACGATCCATCAAACCCACAAGATAAGAACGACTCGTTTCATCTTTGTCCCAGATTTGAAAAGACTCGACTACCTCCTGAGCTCATTCTACAATTTCCATCATGGACAACATCCTCAACGAAAGCTCGAGCACGCCGTCTGAAAAGAAGAAGGACTCGGCGCTGGCAACCCAACGCCGCTTCCAGTTCTCGATGGCCTTCGCCACGTTTGTCACGATCCTTTGCGTTCCATTCCTCGCTGTGCTAGTGCTTCAACACCAAGCCCACAGCCATGCCGAAGCTCTCTTGACGACGTTTGAAAACACGCCTGCAATCAAGTTTACGCTCCACTTCAAGCGCACAAGTATGAATTACCACGGACAAGACTCTGCCGAGCTCTTCATTCTTCCAAGACCGGAGACAAACGACAGCCATGCCAGCTACGACGGCGTGCTGGACTTGCAGCACGGTGAGATCATGGAAAAGTACCTCTACGTTGACCACCACGCCTACTACATCAAGACGAACGACTCGAATGTCACGGCGGCAACCTGCCTCGCTGCCAAGGACGTGCCAAAATTCAATTCGTTGGCCGCGACTGTCCACAATGCTCGCGAAATCGATCGCGCTTGGGTCGGTGATGCTGCCATGGACTCGAAAGTCGACTGTGCCGATGGACACTTGCTGTCGTTCAAGTTTGGCGGTGAGCCGTTCATCGCCTGCACTGTCGGCTTCGACCGCATTGGACGCATTTTTGGTCAAGACATGGACATTGACGTGGAGTACTTGAGCTCCTTGAAAGGCGTTCCATCCATGGACATTCCAACAGAGTTGACGGCATCTTCCTTGTCCTGCGATGTGATTGCCCCTCAAGATAAGCCCGTCAAGAAGACTGCTATTGCTACCATGACCAACTTGGCCCATCGGGAAGCTCGCATCGCCGGCGCCGAGTGTGAATGCCAAGGCGAACGCAAACACTGTTTGTTTGTCCACGGCCTCTTTGTTTTCATCGACAGTCCCATGACCGACTCGTTTCCACTCTACTGGGGCGACATCCATGAACATCTTCCGTGCTGCTTGAGCACAAAATTTGTCCACTTTGACACGATCAACCAAGGCTGGAACGACGACTCTCTCCAACAAGACTTTTGCCAAGCCGCCTTGGAAGTTAGCGGCGCGACCGACACGACGGTCGGCCCCCTCAATGTGATCACGCATTCCATGGGCAACATGATTGCAGGGGCTGCTCTTGCCACTGGCAAGTGCAAATTCTCGAATGATGTGACTTGGATCTCGTCTGCTGGACCGATGCGAGGCAGTCAAGGACCCAACTGGATGGCTGACCGATGTGAGCAAGACGGGGGCGTGAACGAACTGCTCAAGGGCCCCCTTGAGTACCTCAGCTTTTGCCCCCTCACTCGCGCGTTTGAGTCGTTGAAATACATTGACACATTGGACAAGACTAACCAGGATCTGCTGGTCGCGGCGCAACAAGCTCGTGCCAGCCATCCCAACAAGAAGGTTATCTGCGGCACGGACGGCTATGGCATCACGTCGGTATACTCCCTTCCTCTTGAATTGATGGGCGAATTGGTTCCCCACTCGGGTCTGAATGACGGCGCGGTTGCCTTGGAGAGCTGCGTCGCTGGACTTGGAGACGACATTGTATTTGATGGACACATCACGAGCCCCCACTACAAAGGCCGCATGAACCACGAAGACTTGGCTTTCCGCAACGGTGACGGCTGGTTGGGCGACGACCGTAAGCCCGTCAAGTGGCTCAGTTGCGCCTTCTAACTACACTCTACCTCATCGATCAAAGTATTCCCCCAAGGGATTGTATTTACTTCTAAAAACTAAAGAGATTCAATTTCATACTTTTCATATCCTGCAGTTTTTTCGCCCCGTTTCCCCCCAGTGAGGGGGACTAAGGGGATGTTATTCCATGCTGGCACTACGCCTAGAATGGACCGTACAATCGGCAGACAAAGAGTGGAGTGTAGGGGGGAGAATAAGACAATAAGATTTATGATAGACTACAGATAAACTACTACTACTTCTAAACCTAAACTGACAATTCCAAGTCGACAAGCCAAGGTGACGACAGAGCCTTTATTGGCAAGTAGTCTTGCCAACGGGGACGCCAGTGCCACCAGCAATGTGCCAGCACCAAGTCGATGGAAAGAGCGAGAAGATGCCGACGACAAACTGATAGACAAGCAAGACGACAAATGCAACGACCGTCACGTAGCCAGCAATAGGGTCTTTCTTCCCGCGGCGCTTGAGCAGTTGCAAATGTGTCTTTTGCTTTGGAATAAACGTCAGCATGCCCAATGTTGCAAGGCGTGTTGCATACGCAATGATGAACGTGTACGTGACTTGCCAGCGGGCGTAGTTTGTGTCCGACTTGATCGTGTTGGTGTCGACGACAAAGTAGGAATCGACAGTCTTGAAAATCGTGCCGGCAATCGGCGCGGCAAAGTTACCAAGCGTCGAGACGAGACCGTGGACAGCACCTTCATTGCCCATGTCGGCAAGTTCGACCGTCGAGTACGATCCGATGAGAAACTGGACGCCGATGGGGATGTTGGCCACGAGGATGGTCATAGAGAGGAAGAGGTTTTCAAGTCGAGCATCCTCACACCAAATCGTGGCAAAGACAGTGCTGCCATCGATCAAAACCGCAAGGACGGTCGACGCCACGATCGACGTCCGCCAATTCCATCCAAGACCAATGCGACCGACTGTAAAGTACGTGATGGTCGTCACGACGTAGCCGCTTGCTGTGTACATGGATGACACCACGGGCGTCGCATTGACCCACGCCTTGAGGATAACAGAGCGGGGCGTCGCGTCAAACTTTTGGGACAAGTAGAGGAGGAAGCGAAAAAGACAAACTTGCCACATCACTCGGAGCTGGATGAGATCCCAAAGCCCCTGGATATACTGGCGGAAGGGGGCAGGGGGGGTTGGTGTCTCCACGACGAGGAAGTAACTGGCCAAGAGGGCCGAGACGCAAGCAGCGACCAGCAACCAGTACATGACATTGGGCTCGACGGAAAAGTCAAACGTGCCGCCGTAGACGTAGCTGTTGAGACCGACGCCGATGAAAAAGTTGGGGATGATGCGAAAACATTCGCGCACGGTGTAGATCATCGTCTGGATTCGTCCACGCATGTGCAGAGGCTCACGTTGGGCATGCTGAACCATCATGGCATCGGCAGCCACGTCAGCAATGATGTAGCCAAAGGCGGCGACCATGGACCACAGGATGAATTGGTACCCATCGGCGGCGGAGTTCAAGTTGACATAGAGGGCGGTCTCATTTGGTGTGAGAGCCGAAAGGTTCTTGCCTTTGGTTTCAGGGCCATAATGCGGCGGTGGGAACGGCGTGAGGGCCATGGCCAAGCAGCAGATAAGCGCCAGGATCCACCCGATAAAGATATAAGGCTTGCGCTTGTAGCCGTAGATGGGGAAACAATCGGAGAGGATGCCAGGGAAGAGCTTCAAACTCCAAGCCAAGTTGACGAGTTGGTTGTACGATGCAATTTGGTAGCCTTCCATCCTGAGGTACACCGTGAAGACGGGGTAGGCCAAGCTAGGCAGCATGCCGGAGAGGAAGCCCACGCCTGCGTACTGGACCAAGAGCCCCAACGATTCGCGACTCAAGAGCGGGAAGGCACCACCCGGTTGGAGCGCACCGTCGCCTTCAAAGAGCTCAAACTCACTCCCGCATTCCGACTTGCATTCAAGCACGCACGGTGGCGAGCCGACCGTTTTGTTGCTGAACCCGCCGTCACTGTCGAGGACCTTGGACATGTTAAAACCATGCGACGTCATGCACAAAAATTACCAAATGAGCCTCTGGTGGATGTCTGTCGACCTTGTGACGCCGCAGTTGCTCAGATGGAACCCATGAACTATCGCACCGACTGGCCGTCGCCTGTCTTACACACGTGCACGCCAACCGAGATCGACGTCTATATGAGACCCCGGCAAACGAAATGATGGATACCGCCTTTTCTTGAAGTTGGAGTTAGCAACAGAGTGCGATAGAGCAGTGTCTTAGCTACATTTTGACGGGCTGTGGTCCCCCAAACTCGTTGTGGTCACCGAGATATGACCATCGGCGCGAAGGCCATGCCATGAAGTTCAAATTTCTTTTATTGCACCATTGGACAGTATTTCGTGCGGGTTTTCGATTTCTGGCCTCCAATTGGCCTAAAACGTGCTAGAAGATGTCCAAACAGCCAATTAAAACTTTTAACCGGAATTTTTCCGGACTGAAAATTGTGAAATTTTATTATATTTCGATACTATTAGTAAGCATTATTACCTGATTTTGTTTATTTTATTGCATTTCCTTTCCTCGTCGATTTCTCGAAAGACGTGGAAAAGGATGGAACAGTGGTACTTTTACTTCAAAGTTGATTTTCTCGGATGACAAAAAACGCTTTATCCATCAAAATGTTTGCCGAGGTCTAGAGATGCGTTTTTAATAAAAATTTCCAAATAAAACTGTTAAATAAATTATAAAATATTTCGAAGCAATAACTAAACAATTATCCGTAGTTCGGACACTCTAGTATCCGGACATTGGGGAAGTGCCCTATCGATGAGTCAAAGAAAATGGCTCGTGTTAAGTGCGTATTGGCTATGACATCGCAGCGAAACGTATCTCACTACGGCCAGTAGAATAGATTTGTAGATTTGAAGGCACGTGATGGCAGTGTACAGGTACATACAGTACAAGAAGTTGTGGCCCTTTGTATGATCAAGTGTGCTCTACGATTCAATAAAGTAGTATTTCACAGCGCAGACTTTGAATCTGTTCTAATCTATTGTATCAATCGCTTAAGCTTCCCAGTCACGAAGCAGTTGCAGACAACCACTTGATCAATGAATTTAATAACATGCAGTTGATTGTAAGATCGGAGAATAATGTGATATGACTCCCAACATAGAGGCGTCTGCTCTGGCATAAGGAGACTGAGAGTGCCCGTCAATGCCCTCTAGTGCCTACTGACTCGGAGCACAGACTTTTCACACCAGTTTGGTACCATCGTCTCCCTAATTGCAATGCTGAAAAATTCCATATTTTTGTTCAAATTTTGATCTTTATTCAAATTCACTCCAAATTCACTCTGCTTTGACTGGTGGTTTCCATCTGAATTATCGTCAGTTGTCATTTCTACTATTGGCTGGCACAAAGTTCCGAGGGAAGTGTGTACTAGGATATCTCCGATATCCCACTTCACCGAAGGTTAGTCCAGCATGGGGGTATCTGAAGTTGTTGCTGTTGCTTTTTGTTGCTGTTGCTGTACACATTTCTTGAAATTTGTATACTCACGAAGTTCGAAGTAAATCAAATGGATAATATAGGTATTATGTATTGACATCGAATTTAGAACAATCTACCATAAAATACGGCAATATGCTCCAAAAGTATGTAAAAATGAGAACGGTTATAATTGACCAAATAAGGTACGTGAACATTATCCAAAATCCAACATAAACTTTACTCTGTTATCCTCCCTTAAACTAATACAATAACTCGTCAACACATCACGCGAGTTATTCGATCACAAAACATAAACTTTACTCAGTTATCCTCACGCGACTTATTCGATTTCAAATACAATAACACGTCAACTCATCACGCGAGTTATTCGATCATAAAACATAAACCTTACTCTGTTCTCCTCCCTTAAACTACAGTGCTGGACATGGGAGATAGGTACACTTGGTTTTTAATGCTGAAGTACACGATATCACTAGAGTCAAGGCAGAATTCATAAGGATGGACGAGAGGTTTCATGACATATCATTTTTAGTTGCAGGAGTGTGATATGGATTGAGAAATCGGGAAAATACATATGTTGACCTCAAATTCCTGGACAGAGAAGAAAGGTACACGATCCAAAATCAGTGCAAACAAAATGAATTAAAGGGATTTAAGTTGCGATCTCCTTCCTAATACTTCGTAAAGGACCCCTTGGCTTGTATGACATCAATACAACGTGATTTCATGGAAGCTATGAGCTTCAGTAGAAACGCTTGGTCAATTGCGGCCCACTGACAAATAATTTCGTTTTTCAGCTCTTGTCGTGACGAAAACTGTCGTCCATTGTCATAGACCTTTCGGGCCAAATGTCCCCAAACGTTTTCAATTGGATTCATGTCCGGGGAAAGCGAAGGCCAGCTCAAAAGTGATATGTCATTTTCGGCAAAAAATGACTTGGTCTCAAAACTCGTGTGAATGCTTGCATTGTCTTGCTGAAAGACAAATCCATTCATATGATTGGCATGTACAAACGGCATAAGATAGTTTGACAATGTGTCGCAGTAGGCACTAGAGTCCTGGCGACCTTCCAAGAAGGCAACATCCGTCAGACCTTTGCTGGAAAATCCAGCCCAAATCATGACGCTGCCCCCGCCATTTTGGCGGCTCATAAACGTTTGTTCTTCTTTGCGCAGGTCGTGCCAGTAGTACTGGAGGCAGTCAGGGCCGTCCAAGTTGAATTTTTTCTCGTCTGAAAAGACAATTTGGTTCCAACCCAGCCCAAGATCGACTTGCGATATGGCCCACTCAAGGCATGCAGCCTTGTGCGCGTCAGTCAATCGTGGTTGCTTTTTGCGCTTTTTGTACTTCAAGTACGGTGTCTTGGCAATGACACGTCGAATCGTTCTTGATGATACTGCAAGTTTGAGATCATGTTTGATCCTTGACGAGCTCGACTTGCCTTGAGAGGCCTCACGACGAACGTGTCGTTGGTCTCTGTCGTCCAGCAATGGACTCCCACCTGGTCTCTTCGTGGTCCCATAAGCCTCAGGAGCGGCAAGGAACCGGAAGACAGCCCCTTTGGACACAAAGAGCTCCTTGGCAATTCGCCGAATGGACCATTTGGCCTGCGGAACGCCAAGATGGATCCTCGCTGGTCGAGGGTAAGGAGAACTTCTTTTGGCATTCCTACACATAGTCTGAGCCTTTAACATCATTTTGGACCAATTAACGGGTGTTTGGGAGTGCTTGGAGAAGCCACAATTACGAGGTTTTGTAAGTGTACCCATCTTGGCTGACCAGCCTAGTGTCCACTCATTCTCATTTTTTGGTGATTCCTCGAGCTCTATACATCCTCTCTGAGCTTTAAAAACACTCAGAAGAAGGTCTTTTTCATTGGCTCAATTTGAGCTATAACGTGACCCAATTGGTTAAAATTCTGAATTTTTATGACACAAAAGCAAGTGTACCTATCTCCCATGTCCAGCACTGTAATACATATAATTCGTCAACACATCACGCGAGCACAAAACATAAACATTACTCAGTTATCCTCCCTATAACTAATACAACAACTCGTCAACTCATCACGCGAGTTATTCGATCATAAAACATACTAGTAAACTTTACTCTATTCCCCTCCCTTGAACTAATACAATGAGTCGTCAACTCACCACGCGAGTTATTCGATCACAAAACATAAACTTTACTCTGGTATCCACCCTTAAACTAATACAATAAGTCGTCAACTCATCACGCGAGTTATTCGATCATAAAACATAAACTGTACTCTGTTATCCTCCCTTAAACTAATAAAATAACTCGTCAACTCATCGCGCGAGTTATTTGATCACAAAACATAAGCTTAATTCTGTTATCCTCCCTAAAACTAATGCAATGCTGCTCACACAGTCAAACTAGAATATATATGTCGCACACTCGTCCTGGGCGACACAGATGAGATAGACCCAGGAGCCTTCGTTGTCTGAATATGAAAAATACATCTTATTATTTAAGAACACGACGTACTATTGCTCCTGATAGAGTTGCTCACATCGTCAAACTAAAATAGCGGAGTACTGCAAACCTCAGACGTAGAGGGAGTCCAGACCAAGTTTTGAATCGTTGGTCGCGACGTTGCATTTGTAAAAAATATGATGGGATTGGCTAGGATACCGCTTATTTCGTTGCAAAACGTTTGCAGACTTGCTAAATGTGGAATATCCAGAGTTGACACTCCAACCTTGTGAAACATCGAACAAATACAACATTTTGCAAGCTCTTCATATTGCGGAAGTAACATATACTTTACCTGTTATACTCCCTTTAAGTATTACAATAAGTCCTCATTACATCACGCGAGGAATTCGGTCATAAAACATAAACTTTACTCTCTCATCCTATCTTAAACTAATATAATAAGTCGCCATTACATCACGCGAGTAATTCTTTAAATACTTCGTCTCGTAGAAAAGGGTATAGTTTTGTATATAAGGGTTGATTCTTAATATTCTTGAAATATTTCGTCTCGTAGAAAATGGTATAGATTCGTAATATAGGCAAGCAACTCATTTTGTTTTCGCTCTAAGTATTGTGAGATTCATTCTAATCAGTGAGATGGGCTGTAAATGTATCGATTTTTTAATCGATTTCCGAATCTCGCAGCCAATCAGAATCGAGTATTTAACGAGTTCGCGCAAAACACACCATAACACACTCTAATACACACGCAATTAATTTGGCTAATATTCTGCTCAACTTGGCTTCAGTATGGTCAAATCGATTTGGAAATGTATTTGATTTTTGGTCGAAAATACAAAATTTGACTGAAATTGACAATAAATAATATCTAGTGGATATTTGTCACTGTTACGACCAGGTCCGGACCTGGGTCCACATAATATTCTCCATATATTTGGACCACCCATTTAATTCAAACCGGACGATTTTATTCGTAGAATTCAACATCGCTTTGATTGGATAATAATTACTCCAAAGATCGTTTTCATTGGGTATATTTTCCATTACAAGGAAATTGACAACACTTTAAACTTGAAATTAGTATAGCAGATTAATTATTTTGTATTGGTTAAAATACAAACAATGACAAGTGAATTGCATTTTTCATTTTGAACGATGGACACAAAGCTGACGGAAATGGTGGATGGTGTATGGCCATGTCTTCGTTGCGAAGTCAAGACCAAGACATTGCGATTGCTTCGCTCTCACGTGAGTCGAAACCATCGCGGTACATCGATACGCACGAAAGTTTCATCTCAAGCAACGTTGCGCCCGCTCTACGTGAAAAAGTTCCGCGAAAGAGTGAAAGCCTCGAAGAAAATACAATCCGTCCAACGAAAAAAAAAATTCGGCTACGTCGCTGCCTACACAAGAGGCTCGTTTCGGTGCTCTCGCCGTTGGTAGTAGTCAAACCGTCAACCATTCCCGGCGCCGGCATTGGCGTTTTCGCTGCGGTGGAGCTTCTTCCAGGTGACATTGTCACCTGGTACTCAGGTAAGCTAATCAAAGGACAAAAGCCAAAGGACTGCAGCTACGTCGCAGTCTTGGATCACGAAAATAAGCTCTACATGGAGGGAATAAATGTTCCCAAAATTGGAAAAGGCGTGGGATCGTTCATCAATCGTGAGGAAAGAGGAAATTCCTTGACAAGAAAGAATTGCGAATTTGAATACACGCCAGGTGGAGCGCGTAAACTCTGGACTGTGGTTACCAAGAAGATTAAACAAGGTCAAGAATTGTTTACAACTTATAGTCGAGGCATACGATTTACTCGTTAAATCATATAATGATATTGTTAACATGTTTACTCATTCAATCTAAAGACTTTTTCATTTCATTCCGCTTTTTCTCAAATATTTCGATTGATGCAGAGATTGGAATTTTGTTATGATTTGAATGAGCCTCGATTGCTCGTATGATCTGCCGTTGTCTGTTCACAAAACGTCTCTCACTTACACTGCACCACCGAGCCCCATATTTTTCTTCAAGATTGTTGATGGGTGGCTTGTCCCCAGAGCCAGAATACCACTCCCGCCTGAGATCTTTGATTGATACAATTCCTCGACACATGGCGTACTGAGGGATAGATTGCTCGCCATTTTGGGCTTGTACTTCGCACAGACTGGAACTTGGTAAATTGTTTTCAAAAGTTGACGAAGACTGTGGCTGTGTCAGCTCGCCACTTGCGTAGTCGAGTCTAAGAACACATTTTCCTGAATTCAAATCGCTTGCCAACTGCGCACTAGCTTGCACAGAAGACGCAAGTCTTTTTACCTCGTTTGAGAGCGAATTAATACTTGAGCTGAGATCACTATGCACAGCGTCAACTTTCTTTGCGAGTAGAGGCATGGCTTGAGCTAACTGCATTTCACTAGGATCAACGCAGCTTTCCAAAATATGGCTCATCGTACGTTCAAACTCAATGTACAATGACGACTGAAAAACTTCGTGTTGCCAGATAGGATGTTTTGGACGCATCTTTTTCAGAATGACAGAGTCCTGCAGAAATACATGTCTAAGATAGAGCACCAGGTTTAGAAATCCACCCGCTGCAATCGTCGCTTCTGCTTCACCATTTTTAAGTTTGTCCAACCAAAATCAGCCCAAGGAAAGATCTTGGACTGCAAGTTAGAGCAAGGAATCGCCTTAGATCGAAGCAGGTAAAAACTTCCCTTTTCTGGACCAAAGCCAGCTAGGGCACGCATAGCCTTTCGTGGGAGAGTGGTCAAACAACAATTCTCAAGGGCTTGGTTGTTCCAATGTCCAAGTCGACGAATCTGGCTTTCGCTTGCACCACCAAGCTCAGCCATTCTAGCATCAGACCCGCGGCCAATGTGAGTTTTTGCCCGTGAGTTCAGACCAGCGGACGCAAGAGCTGCAGCAATAGCTTTCCTATGAACATTATACGACACTTCTTTTGTTGCATCATCGCCACTTCTTATCACTTTAATACCAAACCAATGCGCAGACTTCTCAAAGGATAAAAATTCTTCACTTTCAACGTGCCAACGCCAAAAAAGATACAAAGCCAAAGAGCTGTGGGGACATATATCAACCATTTTGCTGCGTATGCAGCCACCGATTTCGATGCGGCCGTGTTGGTTGCTTTTGCCCTGTTCAAACCAACGACCAACGCGGTGCACGGCGAAAAACCTTCGCCTTCAAGAGGTTGCGACTGGAGATCAGCAAGTTCAAGCAGACGAACTGACTCGCCTCGCAAGAGGCAATAATGGGCCATAGTAAACCTCAACCAATTTCTTAAATGAGTGCCATGATCGCGTTTTTCGTTCCAAAATCGATTGGAAATTTTTTGCATTTGCTCTGTTGTTGTATAGCCATCCAAAGGGGTGCCAATTCCACGGTCTTCAAAGTTGGCCTTCTTTCTCTCATCTTCTGTGTATTGAGCCTGTTTCAATAGCTCCTTGACTGCATCTGTGCGCGGATTTACGTTCGAATTCGCTTTTTCTTGACACTGCGATCGCCAAAGTCGTACATTTGCATTGACGTATTGCTTTAAGGTGGAAAATCCAACAACTTGTTTCTGTCCTCTCGCGCATCTAGCTTTCCTTTCTCTGCCAACCACGCATTGACACAAAAAGAGATGTAGTTTTGGTCCACTCACGGTTAATGCATTGTGCCCGATAAAGCCTTTTGAGCGACACCACTGCAAGAATTCATTCTGTTTGCTTATGTATGCAAGCCTTGTGTTTTTAGGCTGGACAGCTGCGCTTTTTTGGTATGTAATTGCTTCTGCGATCTCCATTTCTAGCTCTAATGCGGCTGCATTCGTCGCGCTGTTCATGGTGCTCATGACGAAAGGTCGGCAGAATTTTCAGATTTTAGGCCAATACGATTGTCTCCGATTGCATTTCAGCCAATCATGGAATTGAGACCTTGAGTTCAAATATCCAAGATATTCACCTTGAAATCACAAAATATCCTGGGTCTTGTCCGGATAAGTCTGAGACCCACCAAGACCCAGTGCTCCGATACCTGTATTTGTACAGTACTTCGAAGTATATTGATAATAGCAAGGTTTCTCAAGATGATGATTTCGAGTAAAATACGCGTAGTTTATCACGTAAATTTGAATACAATTCCAAAAATGACATTCGAATTGAGCTTAAAACACACAAAACACACATTACACTTCCCTCGGATCCTAACGCAATGAGGAACATTGCAAGCAGGACAAGTAGTATTTGCCAATCAGTTCCAAAAAAACTTTTAAAACAAAGGAAAATAAGATAACGTTTAAAACAGTTATTAAACATTCTGTTATTTATGTTTAAATAACTAACGCATCTCTACCGAGGTCTCATATGTACTGTAGTTTGCCAAACCATGAGGTTCAAAGATCAAGTTGACTGACCAAGTGGTAGTACCGCATGGTCAAGCACATGGCTTTCACAGTGCGCTGTAGAGACAATCCCAGCCACCAAAACGGCATTGGTTAGAGATGGTCCCCAGCTGAAAGCCGAGCCGACAAAGACCACGTCGATTGTTGCATGCAGTGGCGGCTGTCGTTTCCCGCAGAATGCGGTGAGTATCAGAAGTCGTAGAGTTTGGAGAGGTGGGACGAATGAACAACTTGCCAGGCTGTAACAAACGCGGATTTCCTGTCGCCACCAGCGATTGATGTGTTCGCATGTGCGTGTATCAATCGACTCTCCACAGCCATTGAAACCAACGGTGGGGGGACCCATCGCCTTGTATCGTTTCGATGGTTGCTTGACAAGATTGTATGCAGAGAAGCATACCGCAGATGGAAGCAGCTCAAACACTCGATGATGCAGGAAAGAACAAGTTGTAAGTCACCATCTATAAGGAGACAACAGAATTGCGATCAGACGATTGTCGTCGACGAAGACATGTTCTTGTGACTAAAATTGTACAGTACGATGCGTTAAATCACAGAGGCTGTTGGCATGGACAAAAATGATCGAACAGCGCAGGCAGTAGTAGACGAAGATCTACTGGCACGGCACGTCGTCGACCTCGTCATGTGTCGACTTGGAGCTCTTCGTCATCTATTTTGCAAACGACACCACGTTGGGAATGCCCACAGGATGGACTTGGATCCTGTGACCGATCGAGCTTAGCAATGGGTGCTCTCGTGACTCGACGGTGCAAATGAGGCCAGGTTGGACAAAGTTACAGCACCGAGTTCCTAAAAAGCTTTGTGGGTATATGTCAAGTCCTCCACCGTTTCAAACACGACGTTTCTGACGACCGCGGGCTATCAAAGAACGCAAAGACTCTCTTGACGTCCAGTGGCGCTGAGCGAGCGCATCGAAAGAGTTGGCCATCCGTCCTAGCCATAAATCATTCGCGAAAGCAGCGCAACATCGCGCAGACGATGAAAGAGGAGCCGCGGATAATCGTAGTTCGCCGCTGGCTTCGTCAAGTTCCCAGCCTGAACACTGGAATGGAAATGTTTTGTGTAGCCCAATTAATCGCCCGGTCCAGCGACGACCTAACCCCATATAATTGGTTTTAATTGGATAAAATAGTTTTGATGAATTGTTGTGTAAATTCACTTTATCTGGCCAATCATACGGTCAAATTACTAAGAAGCGCCAAAAGTAGAGCCCCAGAAACGGAACTTGGGCAGTTCTTGCACGTTTATAATGGCTGAGCTTTATACCATGCGGACGACGTCAGACATTCGCCCAGAAAATTGCGCTCACCGAAGCGAAGCGGAGGTTGAGTGGAAAATTTTCTGTAGGCGGATGACTCGGAGGAGGGAGCCCCCAACGTGCACCAAAAAGGGACTTCTTTATATTTACTCTCATCGGGAAAGGCGGCAGGTAGGCCGTAAGGCCGTGCCGCCACCCTGATGAGGCCTGTTTGAGCTCTTGGCCAAGTCGTCTTGACTAGTATTGGTCAAATAGTTGCCACATACGAGTCATGATTGGTAGATTATTTTATCCAATGAAATTGCCTATATTTAATTTTATAGGGCTAGGTCATCGCTGGACCGGGGGATTAATGGGGTTATGTTTTGTGGGAAGGTTGGCAAAGTAGTACGAGTCAAGTCATCATTCCCATCCTGGGTGTGCCGTAACAATTCCCCTGAAACCTTTCTTTGGAAGTGAAGAGTTGAGCAATGGCTGTGGTACTAGTAGTTGTGGACTACGTGCACTGAGTTGGGAGGAATTTCAAGCAAATTCACGAGCAAATCGACCCCTTCGTTCGAGCGACGATTTGACGTCCGTCGATTCGTTCCTTCCGTCTCATGGGTGGATCCAGTGACTTTATTTGCCTTGACCTGAGAGCGCTGTAGTAAAGTTTGCCAAAGCCGAAGCTCAATTGTACAGTGTACTGTAGTGCAGTATTTGGGGGGTTCTTTGATCTGGATTGACATAATCTTGTTTGACGCAATTGTTGATCGTACAAAACAGGTCACAATTTTCGCTTGTTATCAAATACCACTCGATCGCACCTTTGGTGAGCTGCCCCCCATTCAATCAAGCCGGCATTGCGCTGTCTTTTCAAGGCAGTCAGGCCAAGGTTGTCGTAGGACTTTTCTGCCTGCATCTGCCTGCATAGTGGTAGAAATTGTTGGAACTCAAAAACCTTTCATAATTTATATGATATGCCACACGCTGTGCAAACTCTTGTCAAGGCTTGGGGGCTCCATAAAGAATAACTTTGCGTTCTATTCATTGCTGAGAATGATATTAGACAGGTTTCGCGAAGCCGCTCCATAAATTATCTCCATCCACAACAATTTGGAGATCCACAAACTTGCTAAACTCTGCAACGATTTTTCAGAGGTTCTTCACATTCGTATAATTTATGAGAGTATTTTTAATGATTTTGCCAAATCTGTCTATTGATTAGCTGAATGCCTGTGGAGGCGCCTATTTTCCAAAGTTTTGAGGAGGTTGGTCTAATGTAGTCTCTAAACTTGATGACAATGGAATGCAATTGATTGAATTTTTGTTTGCCTAACGTTATCACATTAAATCAAACAGACAAAGGATTTGGCGTCCTTCATGGACGCATGAATTCACGAATCGTGAATTCATGAAACTATTAATACGAGGAAATTTTGGGTCGAGAATCCAGCGTCAAGATGCTCAACATGGGAGATAAGGCAAATAAAGATTTATTCTGCAAAAAGCTTTGGCTTTATACTTTGCGCTTGATGTATGCGATAGCCACAAGCACGTTGAAGACTGAAATCACAGCAATGGCAAAATATGTGCACAAAATGTCAAAGAGAACACCTTTGCAATGCTTAGAATAAGTCATTATGAAGTGATAACATACCGTAAGGGGGAGTGCCGGGCAATGTGTTGCGGAAAATAGGCACGGCAAAGAGGGCAGAGATATAAATGACAGGATAATCCGCTGGGCGTCGTTCCCAAATGACAGACATGCTACAATTCTGTCAATCTATAACTACCAGGAGGTGGCTTACCTTCCGATGTAGGCAATGGAGAAAGTGACAGCCCAAATACCAATAAACACCAGCGCCGTGTATAGCGTGTAGTCGCGACTTACTTCAATCTCAATGGTCCTATAAGACATTATTAATCGTCGTTTTTTTCAGCGGATGTACTTGATGCCGGTTGCAACTCTGTCAGACTTTGTCGCTTTAAATCTAAGAGGGCCTTAACAACTGCCCATTGATGATAGTTCACGTACGTCCAAGCGTAGTCTTTCGGCGAGACAACTTGAGGCTCAATTGGAATCGTGGTGATATTTTCACCACTGAGGAATGTACCGCCTTGGGATGCTACGATCAACATCCTCACGTTGTATCTATCGACAAAGTCAGCACTTCTTTATGACCACAAGACGAACTTGTCGAATGGATACCACGCAATTGTGCCTTTTGCAACGAGAATTTTGCTCACGAGTGGCGTATCAATCTTCACCGAGTTCTTTGTGAGTTCCAGCACTCCTGTTTGAATTTGGACACGAATGGGTTGATCAAGCTACAAAGCCAGAGTCGTCAGCGATGGTTGTCAATCAAAATCGCTTACAGCGCCAGTCTTTGGATTGAGCAGTGGCTTTGGAACTCCATTTTGAACTGAAGCAGCAGTCGTGATATCTACAACCAGTGTCAGGACAATCCTGGTTCGGGAGTGGCGTACCAAACGTGTGTGTGTTCATATTCGACACGATAAGTCTCACATAAATAGCGGACGGGTCGACTTCTTCCTTGGGTCTGTAATCCAACAAGACATCATAGCCATCGTCATTCTCTAGTGAGGCAAATCCAGTTAGCCAAACTCTGTCGTGTGTGGATGGACGTACTGCTTCGTCTTCCTTGGCGAACAAAGAACGGGATCGAGACGGAAATGATGATGATCACGAAGACCGCGACGGGGATCCACTTGAACAAGGCGTGCTGGAGTCGCATCAAGGACAAGCCACAGAACTGACGACGCACGTCAGGACTTTTCTAGATTGCCACGACAACGGCCAAGTCAGCACTAACAACCAGCAACCCACTCGTCTAATTTCTTTTGTCGCAATTTGACAACCTTCTCTAGCCAATCAAAATTCACAAAGTCACTAAATGAGCCAATCAAATCTTTTTAATTCAGTCATTTGACAGCTGTGAAACTGAATGTTGTGATGATAGAAACCTAATAATGCACCATAGAATACGACTAACTTTATACGACTTATGGATTTATTCTTTGTGTTTATCCATTTACAAACTTGAAGGTATTTTATGGAAAGACGAGGTCGAAATAAGCTAGCTAAGCTGAAAACAAACACAACAGACCAGCAACATGTTTTGTTGGAACAGCCGACGACAACAACGAAGCAGTGGCGTATTGTGACTCGTCGTAGCTAGGTGTATTTTTCTCGCCACGTAAAAACGATGGGAGCAAAGGATGACATGGCGGCGACGTCCAAGGCTGAGCCCATGTACGTCGTCGACCCAGCAAACCAAGACGACGCTGCTGTCGAGAAGGCACCTGTCGACCGAAGGTCTCAGTTCCAATTAGGCCTGTTTGGCCTCTTCTTCGTGATCTTTCTGGTGACGCTGATCCCGTTTCTGGCCAGTCAGAAGGAGAAAGAACGTACGGCCAGCGCCGTCCTGAGCGCTCTCACTCACGTTTTATCTCTATAGCCACGTATCAAGCTCTCGGCGACCTTTTCAACAACTACGAAGTCATTGAAGCCAACCTTGCCGACAATGCCAATGTGACGTCTGCCGATCTCAACCTTATCATCTTGTGCTCAACCATGGACGCCAACAACTACGGTATGACCTCATTTTTCGCGGCAACGCTCACTAAGACGCTGTTGCAGAACTCTCCTTGAATGCATGGATGACCAACCCGCCCAAAGCTGTCCAAGGAAAGAGAGGCGTACGAACCTTTTGTTTGGTTTCAAGTTGAGCCAAAAGTGTTGTAGATCACGGAATCTTTTCGCATCAATGTCGGACCGCACTCAACGATCGTCACGACGAAGACGGCCAGCATGTATCCAACGGTCAAGGCCATTGTGCCGCTCTCGTATGGCTCCATCATTTGGTACCCGATCGACTCTTATGAAGTCGATATCCACGTGTATATCGTCTCTGGCGTGTCGTCTTTGGACGGCGACGCTGATGAAGAGCTTGACTTTGGCTTTGCCGTGTTGACACCGGAGAACTTTGACTGGACATTTGAAGCTACGCAAGGACGCATCAAGTCTGGCTCGGAAGTCGTCGTCGATGAAAACGTCATCGGGTACAAAGTCCACATCGTCGTGAGTCGCAAGTTCAATCAATACGTGCTCATGGTCTTTGTTGCGATCTGGGCTGTGACTTTTGCCATCGGATACATCGGCAGTATGACAACCATTTGGAAACGACGACCGGCCGACTATCCGATTATCTACATCTCGGCGATCTTTGCCGTCCCTGCCGTGAGGAATACGCTGCCTGGACGAGCGCCTTATGGTAAGAACGTCACGAGGGAGAGCTGGGTTTGATGTATGTTCTAGGATGCCTCTTTGATGTCGTGTGCACGTACTTTGCCATTGCATGTATTACAGTCTTCACAGTCTTTGTGTCGATTTCGTACATGAAGAAACCAAAGCCGGCGCCAACCGCGGCGGATAAAATTTAAAATCTAACCCTTGCTCTCAACTTGTTGCGTGCTCTTTTCAAACTTGAAAGCTAAAACGAATGTCAAGACATCGTCATGAATACGAAGCAGAATTGAACATTAGCAAACGGCATCGTCAAGCGCCAAGGTGGAGAGCATTCTTGCGTAGATTTAGAAGAAGACACCGAAGGTGCCCCAGAGAAATGTTGTGAACATGTTGCGAATTGGTGAGGTTCCAAGCGGTCGGCGGTCTTGTTGACGTGAGTGAACGGGTGGAGGTAATATCCGAAATGACCAAACTTAATCTATAGCTTGATCAAGAGAGTTTCTTCAGCAGTAGAGATGCCGAATCCAACTTCACAACGAACGTGCTTGCATTGGCGAGCCACGTGCCGATGAGGTCAAGACTGTCGCGGGATCGAGACAGCCGTGCAAGAGGCCGAATGATCAGCTAAATTGGCTTCTATCCGCATATTTTGTTGATGCTCGATCTATCTACCATCCATGTAGCCTGTAAACAATGACACTGGTGGCAGTCTCGATCTTTGCCGAGCCTCAGTGCCATGAATTGTCAACAGCGACGGCCAAAGTCATGGCTTTCTCTTTCGCGTCTCGTCATGAATGTACTCACGATTGACACAAGAAAGTAGCGACTCTGCCTCTGCTCTCGTTATGAATGGAATGTTGCCGACACAATGCATATCTCCATTTTCAAACTATTTGTCCAGATTCCAAATTGCTTTTGATTTCGTGCAAGTTACCGTGTCAAGGGCCCTTCTCATCAAAGTCTCTGAGTTGGGCAACAACGTCACCGTAGTGTTAAAAGGAGCGCAAGCCATTAGAACAAATAGTAAATCAAACGAGTCGATTTTTGAAGGTTAGCAAACTGCTTGGGTATTCTTGCGTGGAATTAGAAGAAGACGCCAAAGGTGCCCCAGAGAAACGTTGTAAACATGTTGCGAATTGTTGGTGACTTGATAGAGGCTTCAACCGGTCGATGGTCTTGTTGTCTTGAGGAGGAGGCAAAATCCAAAATGACCAAACTCAATCTATAGCTTCGAACATGATCAAGTGACTTTCTTGAGCAGTAGAGATGGCGAATCCGACTCCACAGTGTTGATTGAATATCTACGTCTCAAGTTTGCCAAGAGATCGAGACAAATGGACCGAATGGCAGCAATCCTTCATCGATGTCGCCTGTAAACAATGACGCTTGCAGCATCCTGACTCTCTACTGACTCTTCAACCCTGACTAGACAGTTATCTCCTCTGTGGTTGTGAGCATCGGTTGCCTTTCATCGTCCTGGCGTCTTTCCATCCAAAGCACCACCTAGAGGCGACGACTTTACTTTGTAGCTGCAGACATGTCCATTCATGTTGGTTTACAAGACTTTATTGTAACGTTAGGATGGCAATGAGCAAACTACCGAGGTTTTGTCCAGCGGCATCCATGGACACTCTCTCTTGCAGAGGATTAAAAGAAAAAAGAAATGATCCAGGCCATCGTTGTTGGGATTTCGTGTTGTGGAGACTTGACAGAGACGGTGAGGCAATATGCGGTTCTTCCTCGGTGTGGCGAAGACAAAGTTGTCGGTCGGAGGCAAATTCCAAAATGACGACAACTTTAAACGGATCCATGAGGATGATCGAGTGGCGATCCCACGACACGGGACGTGGTTTACATTGCTCGTCAACCTGAATTCCATGACATGCACAATTCCAAGACGTCATGGGGTCGCAACATTTCCATCTCTACTGTTTGGGACGTCCTTGCTATCACCTTAAAGACAAAATGCATCTTCGTGTTCAAGTTATGGGTTTTGGACGGCCGGTGGCTTTGGCTTCATGTAGGCAATCGAGACGAGGACCAAGAAGGTACAAGTGACTGCGATCGCAATGTACGTCCCAATGATGTCAAAGAGGACGCCTAGCCATGGAAAAGTTGACGAAATTAATGCTTGGCATTGACGTACCATAGGGAGGATTGCCTGGACAGGTATTCCGAAAGGCTGGGATTGCAAAGAGAGCCGAGATAAAGATCACTGGATTGTCAGGAGCTCGACGCTTCCAAATCACAGCCAAACTAATGAGCAAACGACAGTCAGTCGAGATCAAGACGACGCTCCAACCTTCCAATGTACGCAATGGAGAACGTGACGGCCCAAATCCCAAAGAACACCAAGACGGTGTACATGTTGATCGACCGACGCACCGACACTTCGAGGGGACTACCACGACAATCGGCTCGAGTTGTTGGTGTAGTTCATGGTCTTACATTTGTCCAATTGTCTTGGCATCCATCGTGTCCAGCGGCGAAAACTTTACGTTGTAGCTAACAACCATGTCAATGAAGTCGTGTGGATGGCGGCGATGGCGTACTTCCATTCAAAGTCTTCATGCTGGGCGACGATGATATCGACAGGCACTGGAGAGCTGTCGCTGCCATTGAAAGCCGCGACTCCGGTGGCAGCCGCGACGTCCAGTCGAGTCGTGTACTTGTCAAAGGGATACCACGCAATGGAGCCTTCAACAATGCTAGCCGTCGATGTAATGGCCGTGTCGATGGCGGCGGTGGTGTTGGTCAGCATGAGCAAGTCCGAGTTTAATTGGATTCGCACGGCCTTATTGAGCTACAAGGCCGACACGTCTGTGAGATGAAGGACGCCTTCCATCGCATTACTGTGTTGGTGGCATTGTTGTACAGGTCTGGCGCCAGCGATTGAATCGACGCCGACGTCGTGAGCTCTACATGGATTGTCGAGCGACCGAATGGAACACGAGATGGTTACCATAAGTGAGCGTGTTCATGTTGGACACCAAGACGAGCAAGTAGATCGCCGAGCCGTCTAACGCCCCTTGGCTGTACAAGACTTCATAGTTGGCACTGCCACCTAATCAAGCACGACAACGAGCAGTCAGGAACACTGGAGGAGTCGGTTGTTCAAGCGTACGGTTGACGCTGCGTTGCTTGAGAAAGACTGGAAGGAGAATGCCAATGAAGATGACGGTGAACGCGACGATCGGCACCGACGTCAAGTACCACCGCTTGTCGACCATGGCTCGAACGACTCGGTCGCAGAATGGAGACCTTCTACAATGTCAACTCGAGCGTTACGTTGGTCGGTTGGCCGCTGAAAGCGAGGACGGAAGTGCAAAGCTTCGGTTGTTGTCGTCCAGAGTTCGATTATGGAATGACAACGAGCTCCACACGACGGGAGACACTCGATGTGCGTCCTCGCTCGCAGTTTGAGATTGACCAGCAGCTACTAGTCACGATTCGGACACCGTCGGACGCAGACGCTGACTATACATCGATGCAACTTCCTCCTGGCGAACAAGTTCGACACTCGAACCATCGCGACAACGGTGTCGACACAATTCTCATGGAGACTCGTGCGAATAAACCCATCGACAAGCGCGTGTGGCAGCAGGGTGGAGTCGTCGCGCTCTTCCTTGCGTTCTTCCTCGTGGCTTTCATTCCATTCGTGGTGAACCAGAACGACGATAAATGTACATCCTGCCGACAGATTCCATTCTGACGGACGTGTGGTTGCGCTAGTTCTTGGCTACGATTTGCTCTACGTTCAGGGAAACTTATCCAACTTGGAGCTCCAAATCATCCTCTCCAACATGAACACAAACGACTTTGGTAAGTCCATGCCATGGCAAGCTCTCTCTCATGGACAATCGTAGATTTGACGGCGTCGTCAACCCTTGGCCAGCCGCCCAGCCAAGTGTTCAACACGACAAGCGGCACGGTAATCACAGACGCAGCGACGACAACCTTGACTTGGCGGTAGATCACGAAACCTTTCCGCATCCTCGTGGGATCGAATGCAGCAGTGGTCACCCCGGCAGCGTCCAACCCGTTCGCCCCCCTCAAGTCCAAAATCCCCCTCGCGACGGGCTCCATCGGATGGTATCCGTTTGACAAATACGAGCTCATGCTGCCCGTTGCAGCGCTCACAGGGTCGAGTGCATTCGACAGCAGCGTCAAGCCGTTGGACTTGGCGTTTGTTGTGCTCGCCCCTGAAAACTTTGACTGGAAGTTCACCATCAACGAGCAAGCGTCCAAAGATGCGAGCGCTCAAGCTGGCACGACAGTCCTCCAAGTGCACGTGCGTCGCAAGTTTAATCTGTACGTTGTTCTTGTCTTCGTTGGCATTTGGGCCGTCACGTTTTCCATCGGCTACATTGGAAGGTATGCGCACTCGTCCGACCGTCGCTGTGAATGTTGTGGCGCGTAGTTGTGCTGTCATTTGGCAACGCCGCGCGGTGGACAATCCAGTCATCTTTGTCTCGGCTCTCTTTGCCGTGCCAGCAGTGCGCAACACTCTGCCTGGCAAACCGCCCTACGGTCGCAATGCTCTCGATGAAAGAAGGCTCACGGTGTCATTCTAGGTTGTTTGTTTGACATTCTCTGCACATACTTTGCGATCGCAGCGTGCTTGACCTACTTGGTCCTCATGGCCATTTCGTACATGAAGAAGCAGGCATAAAGCAGCATGAATCTCTCTTTATTGATGTCATTGACTTGATGTGATTCCCCAGGCTGGCCAGACTGAGCTGGCTAAAAAAGCAGCCCTGGGGGGAGGAGGGGGCGCCATCAAGCAGTCAGTCGACTGAGACTGTCGCCCCCCATGGTCTCCTCCTAGCCGCCGTTCCTCGGCGCTGATACGAACGTATATGAAACACAATGGACTTTAGATTATGCGCTGGGTTTTAAGCCGATAGTCAACAAGGATCTAGATGGCACAGTAGCTGACTTGGGCGATGTTGAGCGCATGGAGGACGTAGCCAAGGACACCGCCAAAGACAATGCCAACGGGGGCTGGAACATTGAACAAACCGACCAAGACACCAGTGGCAAAGCAAACGGACGCTTGGGCGTGGTTGTGGATGGCTTGTTGCCAGAGGAGTGCAATGGCAGCCACGACGAGGCCAATTGCGGCAGAATTGACGCCTGTCATGAAGATTTGAAGTTTGGTGTTGCTACGCACGAGTTCCCAAAGTGGCAAGAGGGCAAAAAAGAGACCGACGCCAGGACCAAAGAGCCCAGCAACAGCCAAGAAAGCGCCCGGGACGCCAAAGACGACAGCACCCAAATATGTCGACATGTTGAACAAAGGACCAGGCAGAGATTGAATCAACGCAAAGCCGATGAAGAATTGTTCCTTCGAGACCCAGCCAGCGCTGACAATGTCATTGAGCAGCATGGGAACCATCACTTGGCCGCCTCCAAAAATGATGGAGCCCATGCGGAAGAAGGCATAGAAGAGGCCAAGATAGCTACGACCAAGCTCATGCTACAGAGACCAGTGAGGCTTGGTAAAGAGGACAAAGACGTACGATGGAGTCGAAGTAAGATAAAATGCCAAAGGCTGCCAACCAGACGACAATAATGAGCACACCAATCCACGCTGGAATACCCAATTCACTAAAATCAGCCATAAGAATTGACCTAGAGAGAGGACGAAATTACCGCGGGATGAGCGAATTTTGAGCTTGGTTTGGCTTGATGAAGCTCTTCGTGTAGCCAAAGACGGGAGCCAGCAGCGTTGTGATTCCACCAGCGACCATAAGGGCTGGAAAGATCCACGTGCCAAGTTTTTGCGTCGCCAAGACAACAACCACAGAGACTGCAGCAATAGCCATCTTGACTTGGTCGCCGCCACAGGCTTTGTTCCACAATTTCACGGCGGCAATGATAACGAGGGACGTTGCCGCGGGAGCTAAGCCAACCATCCAAGACGGCAAATTACCTAGGACCACCGTGAGATGATGATAAATTCAATATATTGTACCGCCGAGATAATGCTGAGCGCCAAGACCAGCTAGCGTCATGATGATAAAGCCTGGGAGACACCACACGATAAAAGCCACAAGCATCCCGAGTGGTCCCGCACGAAAGAGACCCATGGATGACACGACTTGAGTCGAAGTTGGACCTGGCAACGCCGAGCCCAATGCAATCACTTCGAGGAAACGATCATCATCGAGCCAGTGCAAGCGTTCTACTCGAGAAGGATGAGATCAAAGAGGAAAGAGGTTGAGCCGACCGACAAAGCGTTCGTGGGCGAGGCCAAGATGCGCTTGGGGGCCACCAAATGACACGAGCGAGATAGGAAAAAGCTCGACGGCAACAGAGACGAGGCGCTTGAAATAGGGCTCCGTGGGCTCATGTACGTCCTTGTTGAGCAACAAGGAAGACTCGCCTCCCTCTGTCATCTTGAATTCAAAAGTGACTTCGGTGGAGACAGCCACGTTTGCCAGCCATATGGCTATCGAATCTTCAAAATTTGTCATATTTTATACTTCATCCATAAATGCACTTATTAGTTTCCACAGGTCCTATATAAAATAATCTATTTGATTGATCCTCTTAAAATAAAGAATTGTGAATATACGGCATACTCTGGAGTATATAATATTAAACAAATAATATATTCAATTAAAAGGGGTTTACGATGGAGTTTGATTCGCTGAAATTTCCAGCCAATGAAATGTCATCCTTTGACCTCCCCAGGAGGATAGCGGCACCACCCCGGTACTTAAATAAGGAAATGCTTAGGGTAAAGCCCCTCAGGTTTGCCTGTGCAAGCTGAAACTGCGCCGCCAAGCAGCTCCAGAGCCTAGTGCGTCCTTCGCCACGGCAGAGCAGCATATACGTCTACCCTTTTGAATTGCAATGCACTCTTTTTTAAGCTCCTAGGGCCACAAAAGCAGCATATGTTTCTTATTTAAGTACCGGGGTGGTGCCTTTATCCGTCCCCCATACTGAACTTCCAATAATCTGGACAGTCGGTCAAAATCCGGATAGTTATTCAGATATTCGGAATATCATCCACACTGTTGGAGGGGACCATCTGACTTCCATGAGCATCTGCTGACCTGCTGGGTGGCCATTGACATCGCTCAGAATTGAAGCAAAGAGAAGATTCAACTCGACTCTATGGCCAGACAACTACTATTAATAGTATTCCTGACGATTCCCTCACCCTAAAAAGTAATGGTGCAAATCATGTCCTACCCCCGGACGATGGGTAGCGACCCCCTCGCCTGGCGATAATTTGTTCCACAACATTCTTGAAAATACAACTGCTCGTCAGTTCGAGGGGGAAGGACTTCAGGGGGGGGCAGACTCGATTGTGGTGAGAAACCCGTCTTTGGCTTCGAGGGGGAAATGACAAGCAAGTGGGGGCGAAATCGCCTGCATGGCAAAGGCTTCATGACATGAACCCAGTATTTGAAATGGACAGTTTTGATTGCCAAAACGAACGTCTTCGTGATATTTAAACTTTGTTGTCGTGACGACAAACCCCCTCAGTAGCCTGGGGCTGTACTCTTCGCTCTTGAAAGATCGCATGAGCAGAGTTGACGCAAGTTGAACGATAGAGACTACTGAGACTTGTATTCTTTCGAGCCATGATAAGTGTTTAAATAATTTGCAATACACTTTGTCGGTTTTGGTAAATTTGCTTGGCAATGTCGTCATCTTCCAGAGGAGTGCCTCGCGATTGACGAATGAAGTAGTCGCCTCCATCGGTGCTGGGTTTGCGATGCAGGGAGGACTCCTTCCGGCTCATGGACGAGTCTTTTCGGCCCATCGACGACTCTCTTCGACCCCTTGATGACTCTCCTCGGCTTGAAAAGGAGATTTCTCTCTTCTCGCTGGGCGGTCTGCTTTGCATGCTGCCGTACATCATGGACGACCGCCGCCGCTCTAACACTTGCTGCTTGGGCCAGGCATCTTCTTTACTCACACGGTAGCGATCGGGGGAAGCTGGTATAAGCACCGACACGCGTTGCTTGATCTCGTTGAACATGGCTTCGTGCGCTTGAGATGCTTCGTCTTCGTTGATCCACACGTCAACATCGTCTTCGGGCTGTTCGACCATTTCTGTCTGACGAGACGCATGTTCATCGAACGACAGCCGAGACTTTGTCGACGTGACAAGGGAGCAAGGCAAACAAGCACGGAGTTTGGTCGGCACGCCCAACACTTGGACTTGCCACTGCGGACAACACGTACGACAAAACACCTACAGGGGCTTCAGTCACCTCCGACGAAAACCTGCTGAAGCATACCAGGGAGCACTTTTGGCAGCCAACCTTGGGGTGAAAGAGGCTGAAGCTTTTTGAACATTGCTGGCAGCGAACATGCGATTCCAAGATATACATATTGACGACAGCACCGATGCTGAGCCGACTCTGACGAAGGTAAAGGTCCATGTGGCGCAGATGCTGGCCTTTAGCTAAGAGTGTTTTGGCCACTGCTGTTTCACTCATGTTTCCACCGAGCGAGCACTGCATGAAGAGTCGAACGTGAAGAACACCTGGCCGCGACGATTCCATCACGACGTAGCCACTGCGGAGATGTTGGCCACGAACAATTCGGCCCTGGTCTTCTGGGCAATTCTCCGTTTCGACGGACGTGTAGGCGCGAACCCAGCCACGTCGGCCTTGCACTGTCGAATTGACATTATACTACGAGAAGATGACAAAGCGACAAAGTTGGAGCAGTACCGTGAGTAGACACCAGTCGCGTGGTCGCATCAAAACGCCTGGCGATCGAGTGAGGATCCAATCGACGCCCATGGAGGACTCAATGGTATCTTCAAGCGTACAGACAGAAGTCGCGTCGAGAACGTCGCTGTCAAAGATCCTGCAAGTGTCGACAATGTTCGACGGTCCATCGCCACGAAACAACACGTCGACTTCTTCAATCGTTGCTTGGACATCCATGACAGCACACCACGTTTGAACGCCTGCAGGAGTGCTTTCATCTGTGGTTCCTCGAAAGACTTGGACTTGCTTGTCGTGGAATTGCGGCGTCCAGCCAACGCTTCCACCTCGAAGTCGAGCCAGTCGAACCTAGACGCCATATCACCCTCCCATGAGCGCTCAACCCGACGAGAAGGACGAGGTTTACCAGTTGATCCTTGGTCTGCATAGCAAGGCGACGCCATTGCGCCGCTGTATCCACGCTAGGCGGCAGGAATTCCAAAGGAAGCGGGAGCCTGGTCGCTGGCATGGTGGCGGCAAGCAGCTCCACAATCCACAACTGAGCTCGAGATTGGACAATGTCACAAGGGTGACAAATTATCATAAAAAGTACAGAATACGGCAAAGTCTATACGGAGAACCTATATAATATACTTGGTTAAGGGAATTCGTGTTGGTAGCATTTCCCTCGCACTATCCAGACCTCCAGTTGGTCATCGTGCACAGAGTCAAAGGGAGCTCTCTGACTATCTCCAAGCAAATGTACCCACTCTATTAATAGAGTACGACGAGAAAGTCCTTGGATGCACTTCAACGTCGAGGGATGCGCAGGTATGGCAGGCAAGGCATGGTTTGGGTTTTGTAGAATGACGATGTCGAGTTTGCACTCAGACGAACATTTTTGCAGAAGTGTCATCAGAGAAATGAACTGATCCGACAAAACAGACAAGAGGAGCCCCGAGGGGGGATTCAAGGGGGGGCTGGCGGGGAGCGAGCGAAAGATGCGCCCGCAATTTCGACAGTCTAATATTCCGCATGGAGAGACTTGCATCTGATGCGATCCAACTGAACAACGTTGTGGATACGATTCGAAACTTGATACGAAGGCATTTAAGCTGAGCTAAGTATGCTGCATGGTGCATAGAAAAAGAGGCTTAGTGCTTGCCCAATGTCGTCGTAACGTAAAACAGCGTATGTAGTAAAGACGGAACTGGCTGAGGATGCCAAACTCGGTGCAGCCAAGAGAGACTTATGCGGATAATAAGGTTAAGGATAAGTTTCTAGCAGTGCGCTCGAGACATTTCATGGTTGCAACAATAGTACTCATTGGAACAGAGGATAAGGCACCAACGGGGCAACAAAGGAGAGCTTAGGGGGGGCTCGTGGGGGGGGGCTTATGGGGGGGCTCATGGGGGGAATGAACTTTCATCCAGACCTTCTGACAAACCTGTGGGCGCTTTTGTTTTTGCCGCATACAGTGAATTTGATGCGATCGTGCTTACTTTCCCCATTAAGATACGCTCACTTTGGGCTGGAAGGGGGGCGAGAACTTACATGCTGGGCAATCTGGTGGTCAAGGAGTAAGAGTTGATGCTTGCCATTGCCGTGACGTCAAACAGCGCATCCTGTAAAAACGGAGCTCTCTTGCGGCGGCAGACAACGGTGCGGTCTTCAACATGCACCCTGGATACCAAGCTCAAAAAAAGTTTTCAGCATTCGGCACTTACAGTACTTAATAACAACAACGTTTCTAGCTATCATTTTACTCCTGAGGCCTAGCCTTGCCTGACACCTTGCCGTGCTTCCATTGCCAGGGGGATCCCAGTTTACCCTTCCTTCGACCAAGGCTGGTTTGTGTGGGATCTCAATTCCAGGCTAGCGCTTGCCCGCTGTCGACATTAATCAATCTCACTAGACGACGAAAAGTGAGCCAGCACTTGAAAGCGCGTCGTCCAGTTTTCGGTGACGAGCTCACCCAGAGCAGTCTCCTATCGAAGACGGCCTGCAGGGGCAAGCCACAGCATAGAGACCTTGCTTGTACGTCGAGACCACGTCCATGTTTCCTACTCCTTGAGGTGTTTTCCAAGTTGAATCGAGCGTGTTGTAAAGGCGACGTCCATCGAATCGAGTGCTCACGGCATGCGCCAACAGAGTAACTCTTGGCGGTTTCATGCTCTATTGTTTCAATCGTGTCGATCCGCAGTCAAATCGGGCTAATGCTACAAGCGCTACAAGTTCCATCCTGGCCGGACAACGCAAAACCAGCTCGCCACAAGGCGGTCGTCCACCGAGTGACCACATCGATGCCTCTATCTTGTCCATCTAGCGTTCATTTCATGGAGCTTTGAATGGTTTTCTCCAAGTCGGACGACGTTGCCGAAGTCGGAACATGCGACACGAGTTTGAACTTCGAGTTTCGTATTTTCATCTGTTGGCGTAATCGAAAGCATTTCAAGCTTCGACTTGGTCCCTTCAGCACCATGCCAGGAGCATCGTTTGTTGACATGGACAGCCAGCAGCAAGCCAAGCAAGCTGTCCAGCCTACACGGCGATATCTCCCGCTGCTGGTCGTCGTGGCGTTGGTGCTGGCCATGGTCGTCGCCTTCTTTGTTGGTCATTCCGTTGGCACTGGTATGCCAATCCCAGCACTCACTTGGTTTCACCTCTCTTAGGACCTCGATTGAGTGGCTACAAGGTGCTTTACAAGTCGCCCACTGCCGATGATTCAAAGACGGCAGTCGCCTTGACTGTCGTAGTCTCTGCCGTGAGCCTCGACACGTACGGTCCGTCCGCCGTGGTCGACTTGGTTGTGCGCTGAACGAATTCCCACCGTAGACTTGACTCTGACCAGCCATATCGACAACTTGGACGCCGCGTCGACGCCATTGCAAGTCGAGATAGGACGGACATTGTTCAACATTTCCAACGCCGTCGCAGCTCCGTTGCTCGTCAAGGTACAGTCGTGGAATCGCAGGACGAGATGTCAACTTTGATAGAGTCCATTCATCAAAGGATCGCAAACCATGTATCCCTTTGACAGGTTTGGACTTGATGGACGGCTGCAGAGCTCAGTGTGCGTCGTAGATATCTGTCATCTTTCCAAGTGGTTGCCAAATCCATCGAGAATACAACGCAGCAGCAGCTCCCCGTGGCATTGACCGTCCTGTCGTCCGACAGCTTCACTTGGGTGTATGCAACAAGTCTATCCCTCCGACGAGAATGAACCTTTGCGTCGTAGGACATCCGTGCGGCCGACTGTCCACTCCGACTTCGACGAAGAGCCTCCGTCCAACTCGTACGTCTCTCTCCTCTTTGTCTTCTCACGGCGACTTGTACTTGTAGGCTGACGATTCGAGTCCACCGAGCGTTTAATGTGTACATTGTCGTCCTCTTCGTTGGTATTTGGGCGGTCATCGGCGGCATTGCCTACGTCGGCAGCATGACGATCATTTGGAAGACGCGAGCGCCAGATAACCCCGCTCTCTTCTTTAGCGGTCTCATTGCCGTGCCAATCTTTCGCAACACTGCGCCTGGCAATCCTCCTTACGGTATCGACTCGCCTTCTTCGCACTGCTAACTTGTCACGAAAGGCTGCTTGTTTGATATCTTCAGCACGTTCATCTCGTTCATTGTCATCTTGACCTTCTTGGTCTTTGGCTCGTTGGCGTACATGCGGCCAAAGCCAGCAGCACCACCAGCCGTCTAGTCAAACAACTTCCAACCAAGTTTAAGTTTATCAACTCCACACAAGTCTGTAGCAGTCCGCAAATCTTTTCTATCGTTGCTCGATCGGGATGCAAGTCACACAAACCGTGTCTGCTCTGTCGATTGCGCTGCATGCAGTCGAGTGGTTAGGAAGTTTCTAGTCGTGTCGGCGAGGTTGTTACGCCGTGGTGTCGCGAGTCAGCCTCAATGTCCCTTTTTTCCAACCTGCTGCCCTTTGTGAGAGGCGTCGCGTTGCGCAACGCGTCTCGACGCCTTGTGCTTCGACTGGGACCTTCCCTTCGAGTTCCAAAGGCCGTCGACTCTACTAGGAGGTCCTTGTAACCTTTGGATGAATTATGGATGGCCATCCATCCTATGCCTCTGTAGTCCTCGAGGGGTCCATCGCAGGAGATCTTTTGGTATCCATGTCTCCATCCTCTCAGACTCTTGACATCTGCGACTTGTCACCTCCTAGCAAAGCCACGCGACGCTTCTTCCACGCTGATGTGTCGAGTGTGCTCTTGTCTTGGCTACAACCATCTCGTCAACTGTGAGAGCCCTCTCGCCCTTCGCTCATCCTTGCAATGCAGGATGTCTCTTTCTTACAAACTTTGGCCAAAGGGAAGGATCTCCCTCAGCTTCATTTCACGTGGTTCGTCTTGCTGGGACAAGCAGCACGTCCTCGTACGAACCCCTGATGTGGTGGTGACGTTATGCATGACTTTAGCAACTGGGTGGACGACTTGGACGACCACAAGTGCAGCCCAGGGCGGTCGGTCATCTCTCAATGCAATTCTCTCGTCCTGGACGACTCCATTGTCCAGAAAGAGCGTCGGCAGGAATGGCGCGGTGCTGAGTGTCCACTCGGTGGTTCTCGCCCTACAGTGTACGCGCCCATGCGACACACGAGGCTGACTTTGCTGGTTTTCTACTCGGTCTATCGTGCGCGTCTGATGGATCAAGGATTTTTTGTTCCAACATAGACAAGCTCTCGTGTCTTCGTCGTCTGAAAATCTTTTCACGGCTCCAACACGGTGACGTCTCGTTTGCATGGCTTTGCATTGCGCTACAAATCTTTTGTCGGTCTCGACGCCATAATTCAATCTTCCTCGTGTCTTCATGGCATCCTCGACATACTCGGACTTGGAGAGTCCAGCCATAGCTGCTAAACCCAAACTTGCCCACCGACGACGGTACTTGCCGCTGCTACTTGTGCCGGCAATGGTGCTGGCCATGGTCGTCGCCTTCTTTCTCGGCCATGCTATCCACTCTCGTAAGCCGCGTCGTCTGCTTGTCCTCCTTCTTATCTTGGCTAGAACCACACCAGAATGGCTACAGAGTACTCTACAAAGCACAACCAACCAACAACTCGGGATCCACCGCCGTTGCGGTGACGGTGGTCGTTTCCGCCGTTAACCTCGACACTTATGCAACGAGTGCTCGCTTTCCATAGTGGCTGTCGACGTAGATGTGACTCTCACCGCTCATCTTGACAACGCGGACGCAGCCCCCAAGGCTTTCCAACTCGAGTTGGGGCGAACGCTTGTCAACGTGACGACCCCCCTGGACGCCCCCGTCGTTGTCAAGGTAAGCCCCCCGCGCCCCCCTTCCAGGCGATCTTGACTGCTTCTTTAGAGTCCATTCATCAAGGGCACACAGACCATGTATCCTTTCGACAGGTTGGAAGTTCATCGAGGAAGTCGCGGCTTACTGGAGCGTGTAGATATTTATCGTCCTTCCACGTGATGGCCAAAACCACCGACAACGCGACGACGACGCAGCTCCCCGTGGCGTTGACAGTCGTGTCCTCTGACAGCATTGCTTGGGTGTACGTCAGCTTCCATGGAGTGCATGGATAGGTCGAGCTCATATCTCTCGTAGAACGTCCGTGCGACCAACTTCCCGTTCGGACTTTGACGTGGACCCGCCGTCTGGCTCCTTGACGATCCATGTTCGTCGAGAGTTCAATGTCTACCTTGTCGTCCTCTTCGTTTGCATTTGGGGCGTCACTGCCGCCGTCGGGTACGTCGGGAGCATGACGATCGTGTGGGAGACGCGACCACCCGACAATCCTTCCATGTTCATCAGTGCGCTCATCGCCATCCCTATCTTTCGCAACACAGCACCAGGAGCTCCAGTCTATGGTACGTCGTCCATTGGCGCCGCTCTCTCGTCATTGACTTGCCTTCAGGCTGCCTCTTTGATATCTTCAGCACGTTCATCTCGTTCATCGTGACGCTCGTCTGCCTCCTCTACGTCTCGCTGGCGTACATGAAGCCCAAGCCGCCACATCCCGTCGTTGTCACGTGGGACGATGCGAATCCTTGCACTCCATGACGGCCTGGACGACCGCGCTCTTCCGCTGGATCCAACGCCAATGTACCGAGTCCAGGACCATGTGTCTGCGACCAGCTGTAGTTTCCATAAACTCTAACAACTTATCATTCGTTTGGATTTGTTGACGGCCATGGCGAGCAAAGCGCGGAACGACCTCATCCTCGGCGTGATCTCGTCGTTGAGCTCAGCGATGGTCGCGCCGGACATTGGTAACGTCGAGGGCAATCGCCGGGTTTGGGACGCGTACGCTAAGGACTGGTCGCCGACGGCCGACTTTGTCCAGTCCATGTCGCCGCAGTTCTCGCATCCGCTTGCAGTTCTTGGCGACGAGTGGAGCACTCCGGAAGATCTCCACGCCGTACTCGACGCTTACGTGTATCCTTATCTAGCAGCAGGGGAAAGCCTCCATGTCGGGGAGATTGGCAGCGGAGGAGGTCGCGTGAGTCGTATCGTGGCGCGACAACCGACCGTCTCCAAGTATGTCTGCATGGACATTTCAGCGGAAATGCTCGCCCATGCCAAGAAAACTCTCGAGGACGTTCCCCATGTCGAGTTCAAGCACTTGCCAAGAGCATGGCCAGCTGCAACGTCCCTCGACTTTGTCATTGTCTTCGACGTGATGGTGCACATGGATCTCCACACGATCCATCAAACGCTGCAGCAAATCCACCGCTTGCTCAAGCCAGGCGGCCATTGCTTCCTGTCGACGGCCAACCTTCTAGCTCCCAGTAAGTTGTCCAAGTCTTGAGCGCTGACTTTGGTCGACATAGAGGGCTGGGAGCGCTTTGAGAAGCAGTCCAAATTCTCCATCGGCGGCTTCTACTGTATGTCACCGTTCCCCTTCGAGTTCCCGACGACTTCTGTGTCTTTGCGTAGTCTTGTGCCCTCAAATGGTCGACTTTCTTGTCGTCCAGAACGGCTTTACGATCGCCCTGCGCAGCCAGCCACGCGGCGACAACATGTACGAGAACCGAGACTACCTTGTCGTGATTCAGAAACCTGTTTAACCCTTGCGTTGACCTCTGCATCAAGTGTTGAGCCAGACTTTCGCTCCTTCTTCAGCGTCAGCGTTCCACATGAATTGGTTTGCTCCCCACTTGACGCCACGGACGGGAGGGCAGCCGCCATGTCGAGACAGGGGATCGATCTGGAACGATGGAGTTTGCAAGTAGAACAGCGACGCATGGAGCGCTCTGGCTGGCACAGCGAGTCCTTGGCTGCATTCTTCCATGCCAGGACGAAAGATCGACTCGTTTGTTGGCTTGACGGCTGGTGCGAATGGAAAGACCGTCTCACCGCCTTCGTCGACGTCGTTCAAGTACAGAAAGAGCGTCACGAAGCGCTGCGGCGATATGGGCGGTACGTAAGTTGGCATGGTGTAGTGCATGACGGGATCAAACTGCGCGGCAGCTTCCCAAACTCGAATTAACTCGAGAACGACCGCTTGGCCAAATGCATCAACGAGCTAGTAAGGAGGGCATTACATGGGGAGTGAGTCGATCCTTCTACCTGGGATAGAACTTGTCTTCTTCCTTGGTTTTCATCGAGCCATGCGATCCATTCTGCGTTGACGACCGTGTCGCCGCGGTTTCGGGTGCGATGTCGCCATAATTCTAGCACTTTGGTCTCGAAGGAGTTGCTGAATTTAGGATACAAGCTCGCATTTGGCTGAAGATGGAGAGGAGCAGCTTGGCCAAGAGCGCTGATACGTTCCTTCATGACGCGAACCCATCGAAACCTACATCTTGCTCGTCAAGGGGAGAAAATACACCAGCAGGATTACCATTGAGCCATGCCATGGGGCGATTCCTCCTTTGGAAAAGTATACCGCAGAGCTGGAAGACCCAACTCATCTTCCCAGAGCCGAACAAGCGTCGGCAAGTATTCCCCCTTGTTTTCTAGCAGCTCTTCGAGGATATTCGTCGCCTTCGAGCGGAGATTAAAGTCGAGCCAGTCTGCCCATGCTTGTGCAAATCTACACAGTCAAGCTCACGGGGGAATTTATGCTGGTTCCTTACCGGGCGTTGAAAAACTTTGTCGCGTTGGCAAAAGATGCAAATGCCGTTAGCAATGTGTTTGGAAATATCTCCTTGTTCAGGGGATGCCAAGGCTGGCCTCTTTGAAAGCGCACAGGGACGAGCGTTTTGTCCATGGCGTCGAGCTTTGCAGCTGCCCACTTGGCCCAGATCTACTTGCCGTCAAGAAATCAAGCGTCAAATGCAATATGAAAAGTGTACCTCAAAGTCCGTCATGTTGAGTTTCTTGCGGGGAATGACGTCCTTTGCACCAAATGTGTCCAAGTGGCGCTTGTAGAACTCGCCTTGGTTGTATCGGACCAACTGCGTCCTCTCGCCAAAGGATGGGCTTGGCAGCCTTGCGGTCTTTGTTGCTCGGACTTGCAGCTGTCGGGTGAGTTGACTTGGTGGAAGGAATGCCGTGAGACTCGTTCGAGAGGCCGAGACGCCTACGTGCTCGTTGACTTCCTCGAGGTTTGCTAATTAGTCAAACCTCGTTCGCCTTTTTGGTCAACCTTGGAGCGCACAAGATGAGGTTCTCCCTGGGCGATGATCGCCTCGGCCTCCTCTTGGGTGAAAAAGCCCGACACGTCAAAGACTTTGGGCGACAGACTGTTGGTTGTAAGCTTGACACCATTGTCGAGGACTGTTTCGTGCCCGATGGCAATGCCAGGCCACATCCACATTTGGAATTCAAACAAGGCGTGGATGATGTGGTTGGAAGCATGGAGGTCGGCGACATCTTCGATGACGTCCCCGAGCTGGGTGTAGAGCCGCACACCCAAGGCGACCCAATCTGCATCACCTCCCAGCGCAAGAGCACTTTCGTGACCAAGAGCGTGCAAGCAGGAAGCGTCGCCACTCCATGAAAAGAAGAGACCGCTGTTTTCGCCGTTGAGCATGACAAAGATAACGCTGTCGTTCTTGGGCTTGGTCATTGCCTCTGTCACATGGACGGTTGAGCTCAATGGAGATGGAATCGAAGAGCAATTTTGTGGAGCGATAAAGCGCTGCGCCTAGAGTGACGATGGGTGAGTTGTTCAAAAGGGTAAGAGCACCTCGATTGACACGATGTCGGTCGCGTACTTTGGAATTAACTTGGAGTCGACGAGAGCCACACCAGAGCCCAAAGCCTGCGAGAGAGCTGGCAGGACTGTCGGCACACTGACATATTGGCTGGTGCTAGGCGTGGAAAGGAAGACTCGATGCACCAGGACGGCCACGAGCACGACGATTGAGCCGGCGACTTGCCATGCCGACAGCTTCATTTTGATGCTTTGCTACAAATCCATCATTTTGGCCAATCATGCCAACATGGTCATCCAGTCTTCGATCTGTGAAGCAACCGACCAAAACTGGCGATGGTCGGTTGTGCTCTCGACCACAAGATCAATGGACTTGCTCAATCTCGAGTCTTGGTCATGATGCTGATGACCTGAGCAATAAATTTGCTTGCCTCAATAAGCTCATCACCTTCGTTTCGCATCATGAGTCACTGCTTGATGCTCGTCTGCTCGTTGAGAATCATCGTCTCCTTGGACCTGAGCATGGAAATCAATGCTCAAAACGAGAAACCAGCATAGATCCTCAACTTTCCAGCTTGTCGAATGGCTCAATATCACCATTCCAATGCCGTCACGGTTTCAATGCTTTACACTTCGCAATCGTCCATTTGCAATCATCGCCATGCGGTTCGCAAGGACGCTCAAATTCTCTCGATACGAATCGCTTGATTGCGACGGAGTGGCGGCAATGCAAGTCCTCCATTGTGTGATGTCCACATCTTTCCAGGTTCCGTCTGGAAAGATCGCCTGTTGACGCAAACGCATCAATTGAATCTTGCATCCGTGAGCGAACCAACGAGATGTCGTCCACGGGCCGTCTCAAGTCGCGGGAGTCTTTCCCACGACAACTTCATGGACCTTCTCTCGCGTCTTCATAGAAATGCTTATACTCCTATGTGGAATATTCTGGGATGGACAATCTTTGCATACAAATTCTCATATAAATTCATTCTCGCGCCAAATATACCATGTCGCCTGTTCTTCCCCTCCTCCAAGCCAGCAAACTTCGCTTCCGATCTCAAAAAGAACCAGACGACCTACACTCGATCGAGTTCTGTTCTACGAATATATATCCCTTCTCAATGCTTTACTCTAGTCGTTGCGTCCATGGCTGGATGGCGGATTACAGCGAGGATGGAGAATTAACGCGTCGCCAGTTGGTCATGGGCATGTGCCGTCGGGTCGAGCCCACGCTGGCTTCTTTTTGTACGAAATTGACATTTTTTTGGACAAAGGCTCAAATTCCAATGGATTGTGAATTTGATAGGGAAATTTGGCCGTGTCTTTGCGCAAAATTCGCGTTTTTTGCGAATTTTTGACAAAAGTTGTCGATAAAATATAAAGAGCTTTCACTTGAAATTGTATAGAGATCGAAAACAGAGAAAGGATTTTCAACGAATACGCCGCCGAGCTGGCTTTCCATTTCATCAGACACCATTCGAAATTTGCCGGCATTCCTGGGATCCACGCCGACAGCGATGGGAGCGTCCACGGCTGAGCTCTCACCATTGATGGAATCCAGTCCAGCGACGTCGACGTCCAGCAGCTCAACTTTTGATGCAGTGATTGTGCCAGTTATCAAGTCGACGCGATCAATTCATGTCCAGACCAAACCAAAAGAAGAAGTATATCCGCTGCCATGGTTTCGATCGCCAGAGATGCCAAAGAAACCCGTTCGACTCATTCTCAAGAAGGAATCGCCCAAGACGATCTGCTGCAATATTACAAGACTCAACGACGGTGAAAAGTGTATCCATGTCCTCGTCGCGGCGATCCTCGTTTGCACGATTGTCGTGATCCTGTCTATTATCTATCACAGCGGCAAGCAAGCGCCCAAGAACACGCTCCATCCGCACTTTATCTTGCGAGGGAATTCATAAACAAGGTCGGTGGAGAAAATTGTCTATGTATCTTTTCTCGTCCACGTTTCCTTGCTGGTCGGACGCCACTCGCTTTCGGTGCTGCGTGTCTCTAGGCGATGGCGATTTTTCCAGTGTGCATATCTGAATTCATGGACCAAGTCAATCGGAGATGAAAAGCGCCACATTGCATAACATGAGACGGACGATCGACTGAAAGTTGACTTCCTGTGTGTGCAACATCCATCCACGCCTTGCATCTGGAAATCATTCTCTCTGTGATTCTCGATGCAAGCCGCACGAGAGGCGAAGAAGGAACGACATTTGACGATGTTAAAACCAGGAATACATGAAGTCCCATCTAATCTTCAGTCTATCAACAGTGCGACCAGGTTACCGTATTCTTTGGGTGCATTGAGTCGAGTGCATCCGAGTCTTGTTGCCTCTGCCCAAGGAACATCGTTTTCAGCTCAATTGACGAAAAGCCTTCCAGCTTGCTCAACTACATAGACACGTAATACATAATTCAGACTAGCACCAGTCAGCAACAAATTCTGCGACCTTTGTCGTCAGGAAGCAGCCATGGAGGGCACTGAAGGCAACATGCAGCGGCGTTTCTTCCGATTAGAAAGGGCGCCTTACAAATAATAGACAATCATACAGGAGGGAAAGGCTCAGATTAGCATGACCAGAACTCTTCATGGACAAAGAACGAAGTCTTTGCCAGTTAAAGCATCAGGCTCAAAGGTTTCGCTTTCCTCGTTGCCCATCTACCTGCAAAGAATGAAACAGGATGCTGCCGGGATCAGGGTTGGCAAAATACAAAAAAAAAAACCAATTTTTTTATCCTTTTTCTTTTTTAAAAAGTACAAAAAAAACTTGTATTTAATTGTATGAAAATGTACTAAATTTACTCTTAGCATGCTTTGCCATCATGTAATCGTTTTCTGAGTCTTCAGCATCGCAAATCTCAGAGGAAAATTCCTTGAAAGTATTGTAATTGGATTTGATGTAAACAAGCTTCTCAACTTTGTCGTGGCTGAGGCGGCTGCGAAAGTTTGAGTGAATAAAACCTTCCAGGGAAAATCCCCGTTCAGATGATGCACTTGAGGCAACAAGGATAAAGGCTGATAGTGGACCGACTCAATGGCTGGTCCATGACCATGAGGCAGAGATAAAATAAATTGGAAAATGGATTGAATGCTTTGTCTTAACACTATGTCAGTTGAAATTTCGGATGATAAGATTAATCACACGATACACGTGTAACATAAAGTGACTTGAAAAAACTATACTACAGTGCGCGCCACAGCATTGCAGCCACCTTGTATTTGACGCAAAAATTCCACCAGTCGTACATCGCGCCTCGCAAGGATCGCGAAATGCATATACCTGATTGGCGGAATATTTTGAGCTTCAAATATCCCGCCAATCATGGCGGAGTGTCATGAAAACGAAAATTCGCAGGCAATACTGTGCGTCAGAGCATTGCAGGTCACTTCTAAACTAGCGTCATATCGCGAAAATACACCTCGTTGTTACCTCAAAGGTGTTGCAATAGCTCATGTAAGATCTACAATGACTGTCAAACACTATAACTGCATCGTTAGAATGGGAAGCCAGCCAAGACTGACCGTTGACGAACGAGCCTCGACCGCAACGTTTCGTCGCTTTGGATTGTCCTTTCGGGCCATCGCCAAAGAGTTGGGGCGTAACAAGGACACGATCCGAGCATATTTGAAGAACCCTGAGCAATATGGACGCAAGTTTCAAGGAAGAAAGCTCACGAAAATCATCGGTCGAGAGTGCCGGAGGCTGTACCGCGAAGCATCCAACACTGGAGCGTCGGCACGGAACCTCCACTCAACTCTTAAGTTAGAGGAATCGATGCGGACGTGCCAGCGTCGGATGCTAGCGGCAGGTTTCCTCAAGCATTTGAAGCGCAAGGGCCACCAAGTCTACTCCCAAGACACAAGATCGAGCAAATCAAGTATGCCAGCCGCAACCACGAGGATCAAGTCAATTGAACTAAGAACATCTGGTGTGACGAGAAGAAGTTCAATCTCGACGGACCAGATGGTCTAAAGTACTATTGGCATGACCTTCGGAAGGCCTCGGAGTCGTTCCTCTCCCGAGCCAACAGTAGACAGAGCGTGATGGTATGCGGTGCCTTCTCTGTCTATGGAAAGTCCGAATTGGCAATTTTGGAAGGCAACCAAGATGGCGACGACTATATCCACACGCTAGGTGACCATTTATTTTCATTTGGTCATTCAGCGTATTGCCCAAATTTTGTCTTTGTGCAAGATGGAGCTTCGATCCACCGGGCCAAGACCACCATCAAGTTTTTGAATGACCAAGGTGTTCAGCTCTTTGACCATCCTGCACTCTCCCCAGACATAAATCCAATCGAAAATGTCTGGGGAATGATGGCTGGGAAGGTTTACGAGAATGGTAAACAGTATTCGTCAAGAAACGGGCTGATTCGGGCAGTGAAGCTTGCCTGGTCTCAAATCGACCAAAACTATCTCGACAAGTTGATTTCATCAATGCCTAAGCGTTGCGTTGCAGTCCTGAAAGGCAAAGGTAGTGTTATCAACTATTAGATGATAAATTGAAAACATTTTGCATTTGTCTTGGATCAAAATTTTCTGTGGCTGCAATGCTCTGTCGCATGTTATTTATCTAGATTTGCTGTGAATCGCTCAAGCGTTGTCGAATGACTCTCTGAACGGTAATTTGTATGTTGTAGAGATGTTTCATTCAGCTTGTAATAGTCGCAGATTACTCGAAGTTGCATAAACCTATCCTAATCATGATAAACATGGTGGCTGCAATGCTCTGGCGCGCACTGTAGTACATAATTGGCGTTGGTATTCTCAAGAAAAACATGATAGGAGACTACATGCTTGTACACCAGCATGCCATTGTAAAGCGTATGCACAAGGTGGAGCATTTTGGAATCAAACTTGAGGTCTACACCGAGGAAATCGTGTCAATTTGAGGAAAGGAATAAAATATAATAAAATACATGTTGACATTGGTTGTATTTTTTAAAAAGTATAAATGAAAAAATACATTTAAAAAATACTTTTGCCAACCCTGGCCGGGATGTCGCGGACGATTCTCAGCCTGTCATGTTGAGAAAGATGATTTGTGTTTTGTCAGGCACTATATAGATTTTCAAGGGCAACGTATAAAATATGAAGGTATTACATTAATCCGGATGTGCTTTCCGGTGGAATACACTCCGCTTGATTGAGTCGACAATTGGAAAGATTTGCACAACAGTCCTGTTCTCCATGTGCCTTTTATACCTCTTTTAAGTGAGGTGGGGCCGTTTTTAGACTGTTGACACAACTTTCTAACGAGGAAAATAGCTTGTAAGATGCATTTTCATGGAAGATAGATAATGTAAACTTCACCAACTTTACCACTTCCAAGCCATGCAGTACACTGCAGTGCTCAAACTTGATAAGAGCGCGTCTGGTAACTTTCCGACTGCAAAATTCCATTTTGCTCTCGACATAATGGAATATCCAATTTATTGTATTTTGGAGAAATGGCGTTTTGGGTCGTTTCGTTGCCAGACACCATCAGACGCATTACAGCAAACAGTAGAAGCAGCATGTCGTCAGAGTGACCGCGCCATGTGGTGGCACAGAGAGAGACCTGTTCCTCGTGCCGCAGCTTCTTTTACAGGCAGACTTGGGGAAGCGAGCTGATAGCTTGGTTTTAAGGATCCCTTTTCAGCGAGCATGGATAGAAGGGTCAAAAAGGTTTCGGGATGCATGCGAAGTTGGTTTCTATATCGTCGTGTGTTGCCTTTGAGCAGCTCTCCCACACAAGCGTCTCCTAGAGCGCTCGACGTATGTCCTTGAAGACGTGAGAGACGGTCCGCCACATCACAGGAGGCAACCACGACGGAATCATGTTGTGTAGGGAATGTCTGTTTATGACCAAAATGCCATTTTGAAAACGCCATTTTCATGCCGTTATTGCAATAAAACTTTGAGCCTCCATATTTTGCCAGACAGGTCAACTTCAATTTGAAAGTTCCATTTTGCCCAAAAATGGATTTTTCACGCTGATATTGTAATATTTTTTGGTTGCCAGACGCGCTCTAAATTCATTCATCTTTCAACCTCGAAGGGGCTGCCATTCTGGGGCAAATGTTGACACTTTTGATGTTTCCAGTTGCCTTGATACCTTTTGTGCTCGACTATTCTTTCTCGAATATGATACGGATATTTATCCGGATTATTAATGTTTCGAGATAAACTGGATACCGTATCGGTCATATTATCTCACTAGCATTCATGTCTCACCGCGAAGCAAAAGTTCATATCCATTCACCAGGCTGAGGGGATTCGTTCATATCTACTCACCACCATCAAAGGCATCGGTCATATCTATTCACCAGGGGCATGTGAAACTTGGTCAAAATATATTCAGTCCTTTTATTCTTCTTATCAAAGAATATCTACACCAACATCTCCTAGTCCAATGCGTTAGGCGATCAGCGAGCGAACTCACAGGTTGCGGGTTCGAGTCCCGCTAATCCCATTTTGGTAAAATTTATAATTTATCTGATTGTTCAATCTCCAACTGCCCTTGATTGCCCTTACATACCTCACGAGCTAGTAAACACATACATCTCTTTCCTTTAACGTGCAATTAAGCTACAACTAGCATTCCAATGTATGCCGCAGCGCCGTTGAGCACTCGCTGTACAGCAGCAGTCTCTTGGGTAATTCTGTTGCTATACACAGGCTTTCCAATTCACGTCAATGATCAATCATGCTGGGGGACGCGTGAGCTTTGGCATGAACTATACAATCCGTTTACAGCAACAGACACATCAAACGACTGATGATGTAAGCTGGTTATGAGACTCATGTCAATGCATAGTGGTGCATTGCAAAATCTACTTACAGCCACAGTGCCGTCACACATGCCCGCTCTCTGGCTGCAAGTAGATGTATAGTTAGGCTTCATTGAGCATTGGCATACTGACGAAAGTTTCTCCACAGCGGCAGAATCACAAGAGACTGTTGGTGTAAACAGACTTGCGATTCAAACCAGTCCTCAATCACACTGTGGCATACTGTCCATTCGCAGCCACGAAGCCATCGTACATGCAAGCTATGTGGTTGCAAGCAGCGATATGCCACAGCATGATTGAGCATTGACGTGCAATTGGAAAGCCTGTCTACAGCAACAGAATTACCCAAGAGACTGCTGCTGTACAGCGAGTGCTCAACGGCGCAGCGGCATACATTGGAATGCTAGTTGTAGCTTAATTGCACGTTAAAGGAAAGAGATGTATGCATCAGATAAATTATAAATTTTACCAAAATGGGACTAGCGGGACTCGAACCCGCAACCTGTGGGTTCGCTCGCTGATCGCCTAACGCATTGGACTAGGAGACAACTAACATTACACTGAAATGATTTATAGTCTGGTCATTGGTAAATATTTCGGTCAAAATAGCTCATCATTGGATAACTTGCGCTTATAATATCGTTCATATGTGTTCACCAGGCAAGTGATGATCGTTCAAAATGGTTCACCAGAGCCGAGCCATTCGTTCACTCACCAGGCCGAAATTTCATGGTGAGATAATATGACCGATACGGTATCTGGATATGATATCCGGATAGCACCGTCAAAAAAGCGCGAAATGAGCAATGAAATGAGCGCGGCGATCTTACGCCAGGTCCTTGGCCAAGTGAAGGCAAACGGCGGCGAGTTCACGGCAGAGCACGGAGAGATCTTAGTATCAGTCTATTCCAATGATGTGGAATTGTCTCTCTTGCAATCGGCGTCAGAACTGGTTGAGAAGCGTCGAATCACGCGCGTCGAAGCGACTCCAAGTGGTCGTGCGTTCTATCGCGTTGCCTCGCATCATGCCGGCGCAAACGGAGGTCCATCGTTTTACATATGCTTTGCTCATTACTGCTCGTGCTCGGGATTTGTCGAAACCACAGTCTTAAGCAAGACTAGCATGGTACTTACACAATTAGACATGCCAATGTGCTCATGTGTACTTTCTACTAGTGCAAGCATATTCTTGGAGCCCTCCTCGCCGATGCGACGGGAAAAAGCATCGTGGAAACGATTCCAGATGATCATTACGCTGACCTGCTGTGTCCCAACGTTGCTAAGGCGTGAGGAGCCAAAGTCGTTCAATAAACGAACATCGATTCTCTCGACTATTTTGACGTATCCTAGGAATTCCACCATCCAGGGCCGTTCGATGTCGCTGCTGCCGCTTGGACTTGGCGCCATCGCAGTATTTGTTCGCAACATCCAGTCTCAAAAAGTCCCCTCGACAAGTTGTCCAAGCGCTCGGAAGGTCTCTTCATTTTTATAGCCTTCCACTGGAAGTGAGGAGAAAGTCCATTCCCCCCCGAAAGGATGGAAATTTTCTCCTGGACACTTTTAGCTTGGAGGGTGTCGATGAGCACTTGCCTAGAGCTGAGGAAGACCATGATGGAAAGATGCCGCGCAAGACACATGTCGACGGCATTTGCTGAAGCTTTGTTTCGGAATGGCTCTGAACGGCCGAGTTTATTTTGGTGGTGAAGAGGGATCTTTTTCAACCAATGGGAAGCAGTCGGTGGTGGAGTGCTCCTATCCTCGGGTTTGCCGCGCAGAACAAGCCGCGGGCGATGAAGCGACAGACTCCGGCCGTAATTGGAAACGACGATCCAGCGCCAGAAGGTGAAACGCCATGGTGCGAAGTGTCTATGTCTGGCTACGTGGGTGGAACTATGGAGGAGTCGGTGATTGATCAATTGTTCAACAAGTGGACCTTTGAATGCTACCACGATCACACATCGGGTGATGTTGTGCTCAAAGTTACAAGACCGGAAAACCCTACAGGACCAATGATGGTTTATGCGGCGTTGTTGAATGGTGCATTGTCAACATCAGGAAACCTTTATGTATCTGCAAGTCTCGATGAAGAAGACCCGACTTTTGTCAAGATCACACACATGTCCATGTTGATGGAGCCCAATAATCCATTCGTCGACTCAAGACACGGTAGAATATTACTGCGACCATTTTGTCCCATTGAAATGATTGAAATAGGCACAATTGAGGTTAAAGTTGCCGTGTATGAAGGCACTCTGGAGGATATGCCCTCGAAAAGAGTCAAAATTGGGAGCCCAACAAGCGTTGGCTACAAGAACCCAATGGAGTCAGAATTATCGCTTCTGAATGACCCACTAGAACCTGATCACTTGAGCGACAAACCTAGTTTGATCGACCTGACCATGAATATCAATTACGATTCCAAGCAAGCCACGGGGATGGTTGGTCTAAAAAACCAAGGTAATGAGCTTATATCGTGGAGAAATATGTGAACTGTAACTTTTAGGTGCCACATGCTACGTGAATTCGCTTCTTCAGACGCTATTCTACTTGAGACCATTCCGCAAAGCCGTCTACGACACTCCAACTGCCGACGACGACAGTACAAATTCCGTCGCTCTAGCCCTTCAAAGAGTATTTTACCGTTTGCAGACAGGTTTCCCATCAAGAATGAGCATATTCTGACGACTCATATGTAGCTGAAAAGGCTGTCAGTACGAAAGAATTGACGAAAGCGTTTGGTTGGTCTCACATGGATGCCTTCACGCAGCACGATGTCCAGGTTGGCGTCTAAAAAATGAACTTGAGAATCGATGGTACCCTATAGGAATTGTATCGCATTTTGTGCGATCGACTCGAGGAGAAAATGAAGAAAACTACTGTGGATGGCGTCATTCAACAGCTCTTCGAAGGCAAAGTCAATTCGTTTATTTCGTGCGTCAATGTCGATTGTACTTCCAGTCGGGAGGAATCGTTTTACGATTTGCAGCTTGATGTCAAAGGTTGCGAGAACCTCGATGAGTCTTTTGCAAAATATGTCGAGGTGGAAATGCTCGATGGAGATAATCAGTACGACGCAAAAGGCTTCGGCAAGCAAGATGCGAAGAAAGGTTTGAGTTTTGTGTCTTTTCCGCCGATTCTCAACATTCAACTCAAACGGTATGCAGTCATCAACACCTTTGAAGGTTATGACATATATCTAGCTTTGAGTACGATCCTCTTCGTGATGGGATGGTCAAAGTCCACGATCGATTTGAGTTTCCTAAGGAATTGAATCTCGAAAAGTATGTCCACAGTAATGGCGCCTCGGCTCGGTATCATCTTCACAGGTAGATGTCGCATGTCTTTGCACGATGAATGCTGATGCAACTTCTTAGCATCTTGGTGCATTCTGGCGATGTTCATGGAGGTCACTATTATGTGTACATCCGGCCGCAGGAATCCTTCCAGTCACCCGATTCCCAATGGTTTAAATTTGATGATGATATCATTACATCCGTGGAAGAAGAAGCAGTCATGGAGAGTGGTTTTGGCTCCAAAGTTGCTGCGTCGTCTTTCAGTAGTGCCTATATGCTGGTTAGATTGTACCATCCAAGGCCATTTCATCATGGAGTCCTTGTAGGTTTATGTTCAAACAGGCAGTTGGACTGAATGTGACGTTCCAATGTCGTTGTTGGAGCGTTTTCAAGCTGAAGAAATTGCCGTTCGGCGCCGAAAACGTCTTGCCCAGCGGTAAATACCTCGCTTATTTCTCTTTTCAAATATTTGAACCAGGGAGCATTTGTTTTTACAAGTTCGACTTGCTACAGACGATTCGGTGGCACGATTAAAACGCATAACTCGGACGACCGACTTTGCCTTCTTTCCAAAGGGCACCAAGCCAGCACCACAACTAGTCAAGATGAAAGTTCTCAAAACCAACACTGTATGAAGGGCTGATATTCTCTAAGTTGACCAATGTCGATAGATTCGAGAATTTTATGGTCAAGTACACTTGGAAACAGGAGTCCCGATCAACAATATGCGCTTGTGGAAGATGGCAACGCGAGAAAATCAAACCACTCGTCCCGACGAACCTCTTGACAACTATCCCCTCGAAACAAGCTGCGCTCAAATATTGGAAGAAGATCCACATTCAAAATCTGTTGCTCTTTTCCTTGAAATTCTCCAAGATGGCCGTGCCGACCAGTAAGTTTCAGGCATGCTCGCAGCATGACAAGAATGCTTGTAGTATCGGCACCATCAAGAAGTTCACATTGCAGGATTTTGATCCCGTCATGACGTCACCAATGCCGTCGCCTGAGGAATTAGACGATGAAAGCCCGCCACAATTGCATCCCCTCGCAGCTGAAGCTGCGACGTTCCGAGAAGCCCTTCCTCCTCCAACTGATACAATGCTACTATTCATCAAGCAATACGACCCCACTATGCCCGCTATGGGTGATCGTCTGAGTTATGTTGGCAACATGCTCGTTTTAGGGTACGCACAAATGAAGAATTCTCCATCGCTCAGTAATCGTCTTATCTAGGGCATCTTTGGTCTCTGAAGTTATAGCTCGCATCCACAGCCATGTGGATCTCGGTGATAAGGCAATTGATTTGTATGAAGAAGTACAGCCGGAATCGATAAACCTGCTTGAACCATCGCATTCACTCCTCGAATCCGAACTCCAACACGGCGATATGTTGATCTATCAAACGACTCCAACATCTTCAGACGAAGAGGCGTACGCAACCGTGCCGCTGTATTTCGATTATCTCCTTAACCGCACTGAAGTGACATTTCGCCCTCTTCAATCTCCAAAGGACGACGAAAAGAGCACAACATTACCATGCCTACTCACGTACACTTACGATACCGTCTTGGCTACTCTGGCAAACCATTTGCATGTGGATCCTCTGCATTTGCGTCTATATCAGCACTCCTCGATACACGAAGGCCCCAAGCCAGCCCCCCTGCGACACAGCCGATACTCTGGTGACAAGTATACAACACTCCGGTCGCTCGTTGTTGAGTACGGCGAATCTTCACGCCCATCTCCAAATGCAACCATTTATTACGAGATTCTTCCCGTCTCAATCATCGAGATGGAACTCAAGATTAAGTGGGTATTGCATTTATCGCCATATGAACCTGCCTTTGGTGGCACTGAAAAGATGGAAGTGCTTCTCGATCCAACTAATACAGTCGCTGATGTACTATCTATCGTCCAGAAGAAATGGAATTGCCCTCATCCACTCAAGCTTGTGCTTACACGAGATCGAAGTACAATCCTGAGCTTCGCCTCTCCATTGGCGGCTGTTTCAACCGTGCCGTCATCCACCAGCGCCCCACTTTTAGTTGAATCAATCCCCCCAGAGAAGAGCAAAACGTCAGCTAGCCTTGGTGTCCTTGGCTGCATGCAGTTTTTCACCAACGGCGATGAGTGGATCACTACACACAGCACTCCTTGTTGCATTGAATTGTTTGTCGACGACACGTTTGCATCGATCCGTGCCCGACTCCAAAGAAGGTTCGTCCACTCTCAATGGTTCAATGACTCATCTATGGTCCTAGGATGGGAGTGGCGGATGAAGTATTTAGCAAATGGCGTCTTGCAGCAATCTTCGAAAACAAAAGCATTGCTCTCGAGAAGGAACCAGGTAAATTTGGCTTAGCAATGTCAGATCGTCATTTGTTCATTTTTTAGGGGATATGAATATCGAGCGAGTGGTCGACTGGCTGGAGAAGCAGCAATTGCGTATGGATATGAGCTTCCTTGGGCTTGAGCACACGCCACCTGTCGTCAAATCTGACCATCGCCTCCGCCGCCACGAACAAGGTATTAAGATTCGGTCAAGCTCATAAGGACACGATCGTTTAAACCAAATATTTTGGACAATCACATTACATTTAGAGGCTAGACTTATTTAGAGTACGTTGATGGGCAAGACAAAGACGAGTGGTGGTATGAAGAGTATCGCGCTGGGCGAGACGTTTGCAGTTGGGCAGACTGCAAGTTTTATGTCGTCGATGAATCTCGCAGAGTCCTCCGCCTCGATCCGTCCGACCACATCCATCGAGACTACAGATTCTTGAGCCGCCATGCGAGGCGCAGTAGTCCCCTCGTTGGGCGCCAATTGTGCAGTCTGGAGTCTTGCATCGACGACCTCCTCCGTGCTTTCGGCATTTGCCCCCTCCTTGGGAACTTTTATCGCACCCTTCAACTGTGCATCGTGCGCCACCGCCATGCGCTTTACACAGACCATGGGATTGGGCAGATCGTTCGCACTTGTCCACGCTGCAACGCTTTCCCCCGCCGTGGGCAATGCAGAGATTCTTGCCTTGGCTTCCTTTTTGGCATCCTCGCATTTTGCATCGGCGAGTTCCTCCATGCTCTTTGCACATGCCACGATATGACACCGCATTGATGCATCCTCTTCGGAGACATTGCCCATTCACTTCTTCATGGATGCTTTTGTAGAGGTCTGACGGCGACGAAGGAAGCTCAACGACATGGTCTTGGGTCAACTTGACATTGTCGTCAAACTCGGTGCACAACCACGTCGTGATGTCACGGCCACCATGTTGAGAGCAAAAGCCATGGTACGGGAGGAGGACTTGGCATGATTCATGGAGACATTGGCCAGGGTTGACTTGGATGTACTCGCACAAGATTTGGGTTTTGTACGACGTTGAAGGGGGCGGCGCCATGTCGTAATTGTGAACGACGTCGATCTGCTCCATCTTGACGGCATCGTCGAGAGAGACAATCGACTTAATGATACAATCGAGCATGTCTTGGTCCATAACGAGATGGCTCACGGGTTTCATGTCAAATGTGGAAATGAGTAGGCATTTTAGAAAGAGTTGGCTCCATCTCACCTGCAACGGAGCTACTGAATACTTACAGTACACGTGGTGCAAATCTCCATGTCGAATCAGAAAGGCCATCGCCGGACTGTCTGAATGCAGGTTCGTCGGCTGCAATCTCGCTGTCTATAAGAGCTAATGTCGGTTCGAGTATACTCGTCGTAAAGTTCAAAGTGCACTTTGCCATGATGGTACAAAGGGCAAAGGGCAAAGTTGGTTGTTGTGCTCACAAAGTGATGTCCTTATTGACCATGCGACGATTATCGATGTGGACTTGTCGGCCGATACACTGCGGAAAGGCTCATGTTTCGTCAAGATTTGCGTTGGGACGAACGTAACACAAACGCAACTCCCGTGACTCAACGCTTCGCTTGGACCTCTCTCAGTATGAAGAGCACCCAAAGGACAATTCGAAAGGGTCCAGTACCAAGGACTGCTATCGTGGCCATCAACAGCGGGGCGATCATGCTCTGACGAGAAAAACTCTTATGCAGGCAGACTGATGGCCATCACGCTTTGGACTGTATGGCAGGGCCTCATACACGACCTCTTTTGTAACTCATGCACGGACCTTCATGAGATAAACAACCGAATACCTGGTTGACCTCCGAGGGAGTAAACTTTGCACTTGAACATTGTAAAACTTGATTACCCATTGAAGAGATCCATGCCGAGTCTTTCTGGAAGTGCGCTTGACAGTGTTGAGTCACTCTGGTGGCCTTGAAAAGCAACCAGCCTGTCCTAGCTTTCAGATCTCTTGAAGCTTTGCGACATTGGTTCATTGTCGGGTGCACAACCGATGCAAAAAACGCCAAACTTCCACTGCGACATTGGTCAAGCTGTAACAAGCCAAGGGGAGCATTATCCAACTTGGAAAGTTCCTGCTGCTATAGCTCAAAAGGGCCCCTCAACGGTGGTGGCGTCGTTGCGAAGGGGGGAAGGGCAAACTCAGTGGTTTGATTCTGAGCTTATCCCAAGTACCAGTAGAGTTCGATCGCTTCTCAAGGAGCAGATCGTAAGCGCTGCATAATGCGTCACAAATGTGTCAAAGCTGTGGGATAAGTTTGTTGACATGCACTGAACGTCTGGCTGCTCAAACTGATCCAATATGTTGAGAAGCAACAGCCGCCGATGGATTGGTCCCAGCCTGCACCCAATCTGACAGACCATTGAGTCGTCAAAGGACGTGCCATTGTTGTCATTCGGTTGTTGACGATCTTTCATGCAAACTTGCGCCTGTCATGTGCACCTAATAATCTCCTTCGAGACATGCCCCGGCGTGGCGGATATCGATCAACTTTGAAGTCGAACGTCATTACGTGAGTGTGGAATTTCTCGACCGAGTTCCACCCCACGTTTTGACGTCTCGTGGACTGTATCCCACGTGGGTTGGAGCTTCCAAATCGCGACTGGCGCATATGCCGCATATGTGTCTGTATATTGTTCGCGTATGCGTTACCGTTTGTTATTCTTGGCCCATAAGACAAGGATAAGGTTTGTGAAAAAAAGGAGATAAACGACGAGATGATATTCATTGAGTGGCTTTACCCTTAACATAACGAGTAATTGACTGGAGTAACAACACTATAGTTCCCAAAAGTGGAGGATAAGTTTTGTAACGTTCGTGAGGATAAAAACTTGTCCAACTGCATTTTGTAACCGACATTTATTTTAGGGCCCGTCTGGTACCCGAAAATATTACAATAAATAGGCCCAAAATGCCATTTTGAGGCCAAATCCAATAATTGAGGTCAAAATATGACCTTGATTGTCTCCGAGAGTTTTGCACCAAATTCAATAATTTTGGTTGGGATATACTCACTGGAGGCTCCCAAAATGCCATTTTACGAAAAAGAGGTTTTACCTCCATTTTGAATATGCCATAAATCGTTGATCCCAATTTTGCTGAAAATGGCACATTGATTTTGAGATTTTGCCAGACGCACCCTTAGCCAATCATATTGTGTTTTTGTTCTGAAATTGTGAAAGGCAAGCCAAACCGGTCGGGCAAAAAGTCGGGCAAAATGTCGGAACACCAATCAGAGACGAGTATTTTTGATGACGTAATCATTATTTTCAAGTCGGGCAGCCAATAAAATTGAATCTCTGTCCATTCCAAAGACAGAATTACGATTTCTGCTCATTGATTGGCTGAAAGTTTTAGTTTTTCCGGAACAAACACTTTGGATTTTCCTTCAAAACTCCCAAGTTTCGACAAAAAACACAATAATGCAATTTATAAAGAATGAACCAATCAAATGATAGAATTGATATCCTTTTCAAACTCGTCATCCATTGCAAACTTTGATACTCACGTTCACCAACAAGGCGAATAGAAGAGAAAATACTGCTGCTTTACAGCTCTCTTCGACATGTTTTCACACTTCTAGGTCGCGCTCAGTCGGTGTTCGTTGGATGAAGAGGTTGAGAAAAGCTAGAGGGAATGGTCTGTCGCAATGGACATGCTTGATGTCACAGCTGAACAAAATTGTCTCCGCCATAACTGGCGAAGTGTCGTCCACGCTGTAGGCGTTGGTAGGATATTTCCCATGAGATCGGACAATGCTGACTATTGCAATGGTATTGCAAGCCATCCCCCGTTCATTTACATTGCACCCCGTTCGATTAGCCCATATCGGTGACAAGAAGACACTAAGTTGGGCTCTATCCTTCGTATTGTCTTCGAAGCTTCAGCATAATGAAAAGCTAAAAAATATAACGGGGGATTACCCCCACTCTCTCCTTCGCGACGCTTTCGTCGTATTGCCAAAGCTCGCAGATTCGACGGAGGTAGAGTTATGAATGTAAGGACAGGTAAGGCGTGGCAGACTTTACTAGACTTGATGGCGCGTCTGCTGTTGCAACTGATCTTGTCCATTGGATCCTTGAAGACAAGGAATTGACAAGGTATATATATTGATTGAGCAAGATTGACGTGACACGAGTTAGTCACCTTTGCGTGGTTTGGGCTTCCGGGGGCTGGACGAGCCTTCGCCTTGGATGAGACTGTGAAGCTCGTCGCTGTGCATGACTTTGGCATTCAGGAGCTGCGACTTGATGGTCGAGATGACGCCGCCACCAACGCCACCTCGAAGTTTGAAATCCGTGCCGTCGTCTTCTTCACGCTTTTGCAACGGATCCATTTCGTCCGTGGAGACGACTTTGACGCCATAGCGACCGGTTTTCGACAGATTTTGGTGGCGAAGTCCATACATGCAGGCCGCGAATGTCACCGCGTACACGACCGCTGCGATCGCGCACGTCGTGTGCGCATGCGGCTTCTCGTGGTGGTGGTAGCCTCGAATGTATTCCGGCTGCTTGCTAAGCATGATCGACATGAGGGAGAGGAAGATCACGCCACAGGCAGAGAGGCCGGAGCAGCATCGCAAACAGCCTTCCTTCATCTCAGCCAAGTCGCGAAATGCGAAACGACCCGATCTTGGGCTTAAAAAAGAAACGAGCGGTTTCATCGGCCGCCAGCCAGCGAGCAGCATCTCTACCTCAATTGAATTCCATTTCGAGACTGAATGGACGCGGCCAAGAGCATGTCATCAGACGTCGAGTAGCTCGCCCTCTCGCCTTGGAGCTCATTGGATCGGTGGGTGCCAAATCAAAAAGTCGACGTTGCATTGTCATCAGCCTCCAGAGCGCTTCAATCTCCCTGAAACCGCACTCCTCCTTGGACTTTTCATGCTAAAATGCATCCCAGTCGTCTTAGAGCTAAGGGTTCTGCGCTCAGCGCAGGCGACGACACGAGAATTGCAGCCAATGCCACGACTTGAAGCTCCAAGTCCATGTCCGTCGGTCGTTGACAGTGGAAAAATCCATTAATTCATAAATAAATGAAAAATAAAATCGACAGGATGTTTGAAAAGTATACAAATTCCAAGTATATTTTAGTATTTCGGTGCAGAATTATTAAACATGTTGAATTTTAATAAAAATTGGAAGTTCTATTGAGATAAAGTAAACCAATTCCAAAATATATCTACGGTATTGATAACAATGCTACAATCGAGTTAACGTCAACAAAATTTATATGAGAGAATGAATGCAGGTATTTAAATATCGATTGAATTTATGAATTAATTAATTATTGATTTTCAAAAAGGAATAAAGTGGTGCAGTCCAATATTTGATCGCGGAGACATGGAAACGAAAGCGCGAAACGGGACGACGCATCCGTCGCAACTTCCGATCCTCGTCGTGTCCAACCAGCTACCTGCACGACTCGAAAAAGATGAGCACGGCAAATATACAGCGACGTGGTGCGGCGAACGTCTTTTGGCGTCCACCATGGCGTTTTCCCATCAAGATTTATTTCGCTCGAGTCGACGGAGGATCCGATTTCTAGGCCGTGTTGAAATGTACGTCCCTGAAGAAGACCATGAGGCCGTCATTCAGGTATCTTTTTATCCTTTGTGTCGGTTCAATCGGCACGGTCGAACTTGTAGGCTTGTGCAAGCGTAAGCTGTATTCCGGTCTTTCCATCGCCAGAGGCAGATCCATCAGCATTTGATCGCTTTTGCACCGGACCGCTGCGCAATGTATTTAACAATATGATTCATCCATCGACACTGAGCACACAGGTACAAAACGGTATTGACCCTAAGTAGTTTGATATAATTCGTTAGACGGTGGATCCCATTCCTTGGTCTGCTTTCATGAGCATGAATAAAGATTTCGCTGTTGCGATTACCAAAGTCTACGAGAGCGGAGATCTTATTTGGATCCAAGACTATGAATTGATCATGGTTCCACATTTCATAGCACGAACGTCGTTACGCCACCATGCTCCGATCGGACTTTATTTACATGTTCCATTCCCATCCAAGCAGGTTTTACTTTCACTTTCCTTCCGCGAAGAGCTGCTCCATAGTATGCTTCAAGCACACCATCTTGGTTTCCATCTCTACGAGTATGCTTCTTTGGTCTAGGTCATTCAAAGTCATATTGTAGACATGCTCGGCAGTTTATTGAATGCTGTGAAGCTATTCTCCATCTACCGCCTCCAGTGATGCTCCAAGGCCAATTAGTACTCGAAAATAACGGAAAGCGAGTTGCCATTACGTGCTCTCAGCTCACTATTGACCTGGCGCGGGTACGTTGCTGTCTTCTGTCGGATTTTCAAGGTCATGGCCGCTGTAGATTGACAAGGAACTCGCGTCAAATGAAGTCCGTGATGAAATCATTCAATGGCGGCAATTGTATCCTAACAAGCTCATTTTCGCCGCCTGCGACGTCGTGGATGTCTTCCATGGATTACCGCAAAAATTCCTCGCTCTCCACCATGTTTGTGCCGCTTGGTATTTTGTTGAATCTGATCAAGAACTGCTTAGTTTCTCCAGCGAAATCCAGACTTTGCTAGCCGCGTACTCTTGATCCAAGTCGGCATTCTCACATCTTCTTTAGGCTCAACAGAGCACAAGGAGGTATATGTTTCGCCGTCGAGCTGAGCTCACATGTATCTTCCAGGTTGTCGAGCAAGTTGCCCGTGAAATCAATGCCAACTACGACGAACCTGTCATTCTATTCGATGTCCGCAATGAAAGAATGACGACGTCAAACCGCGTTGCCCTGTGGCGCGTCGCTGAAGTTTACGTTTCAACTGTATTTGCCGAAGGATTGAATACCTGTCCATTCGAATATATTGTTACTCATCGGTATGACCTTATCGCCACTGATTGCTCCACTTAGCATCCTTCTATTTTAGCAATGCGACTGGGTTAGCAATTTTGAGTCAATATGCTGTCGCGTGCCGCTTATTGCACGGTACAATCATAATCAATCCTTGGAACATCGATGAGGTTAGCGCACGACTACCATTTGAATTGAGTCTTTTATAGATTGCCTATGCAATGGACGAAGCCGTGCATATGTCGCTGAAAGAAAAAGAGTTTCGACGGGATTGCGACTTGGTTTCTATCGCATCGCACACGCCAAGTCGATGGGCGACAACAATAATTTCAGACATTGCCACAGCTTCCCATGGAGCGTCACCGAAGAAGTTAGAGGTCCACACGAAGCCCTTGACAGACGCGTTGCTCTTGGACATTTACCGCAAAAGCCGTGGACGGCGTATTTTTTTCTTTGATTACTACCGCACGTTGGCTCCTGACGTCTCCTCGGATTTTGGCATCGTCTGGCCTGACGTTCCCGTCGATGTCCTTTCCAGTTTAGAATTGCTCTGCCGCGATCAGCGCAACACTGTACGTGTCCTTTGGAACTGCTGAATGCCAATGTTATTTACAGGTTTTCGTCGTGAGTGGATGTAATTGTGAGCTCCTGAGTGACAAATTTGGCTCTGTTCCTGGCTTGGGACTTGTGGCAGAGCATGGTTATTTTATTCGATGGGCCATGTTGGGCCAAGCAGCTCGAATGGACAAGTAAGCTCCTCCCGAAAGGCTCAGAATTAATTGAGTTTCTACTTTTTGTAGACCATGGGAACTGTATGGCGATGTCTTTCGTGTTAATTCGTCGTGTGGAAAATGGCGAGAGAAGGCCGAGTGGATCATGCAAGCTTATGTGGATCGAACAAACGGTGCGGCATTAGAAATGCGCCGTAGTTCTATTTTATTCCGCTACGCTGGAGCCGACTACAAGTTTGGATTAATGCAAGCGCGGGAATTGTACAATCAACTCAAAGCCGTCTTTCAAGTTCGATTCTATTTATGAGCTCAAAGTTGCTGACGGAGAGTTTTATGATAGGAATGGCCATTGGATGTCATCCAAGGCAAGGATTACATTGAAGTCCGTCCAGAAGGCCTCGGCAAGGGCAAAATTGTCCGACAAATCCTGCGCAAACTCCACGACGACACAACCAAGTCTGACATACCGATTGACTTCGTTTGGACTTTGGGCGATGATGTTGCCGACGAACTCATGTTTGACGCCGCACTTGGGTGCGCCCATGACTTTTCGATCCCAAATGGTTCGTACTTCCATTGTTCAATCTTCTTATAGCAATCTTTCTTTACTGTTAGTTTTGACATGCACAGTTGGCCATAAAGCATCGAAAGCTCAGTATTTCGTCTCGGATCATGCTCAAGTAGTTTCGTTGCTCGGAAGCGTTCGTCTGGCCCTGACCAAAGTCCGTTCTCGTGTCCACTCTTTGGTTTGCTGACATTCAGATCGAATTTTGTAGAGCTCGCGGTTTCATTCAGTCGCGGATATGCAGTCGATCATGGCCAAGCACATGCACCACCCGCCACAGATCTCATACACGCCAGCTTCGTCGATGATGGAAAGCCATGATTTTCCAAGAAAGAACAGCGCAAAGATGCTTCGAAATACCTCATCTGGCTTGTACTCTTTCTCTATCCTTGTCCTTCATTGACTTCAATGGATTAGAGCTCCAGTTCTTGAAGAAGAAGCAACAACATCGCGATTGTCGTCGTCTTTGCTGGATATGCCTGTGAAGAAACCAACGAAATGGTGGCGGAGATCCTTCCTTGGCCTCATCTCAGCGCTTATCTTGATCCGCGTGGTCTATCGACTCCGCCGTCAAATTCCTCGGTGGCTTTGCGTTTGGAAGGAACGAAAAACGACCGCGGCGACCGCAACAGCGCTGAGTATGCTGGCGCTGTCGTGCCTTTGGTATCACAAACGAAAACGACTTTAAAACAAATATGACTAAGCAAGGATCTCATCTTTCAACTTTCTCTCGCATCAATTCTCAACATTCTTTCTTTTAAAATGTCACTGACCCACGTTCTGCTTCCAGAGCGCGGTAGTCTCGCTCTTCGATGCGGATTTGGACATCCTGAGGGCCGCTGGGCAGTCGTGGACGAATGAACGAAATGTTCTGGCGCGGTGGCACACCACTGTTGCCGACATTACCAGCGTTTCCGTGATATGGCGACGACAGGACGTTTTGTTGAGAATGCTGGGAATAGTCGTTGCTCTGCTTTCGAGACATGCCACTGGAATGTGTGGTTGGGGTGTAAGTCACTTGCGCTGCGCTTGGCGTGTATGCCGTGGCGGCAATGTGCATGGGACTTGGACGGCTGTAAAGAGATGGGTCTCTGTCAAATTGTTTGGTGCGCTGTTCGACATGAAGCGCTACGGCGTTGCCATTGTCATCTTCGTCGTCGTCCTCTCGACGGCGCGATTTGCGAATGAGAACGGCGACCAAGATACCAAGACCGATCAGAGCAACACCGGCAGCGATCAAATATGGCGGGAGTTTGGAGCTCGAGTCGCTACTGGACTGCGATGGAGTTGCGTTTGACGAGGAATCCGATGTTGATGACGATGTCGAAGTCGGGGATTTCGTCGTCGTCTGCGACGAAGGAGTCGTCTGTGAGGTTGTCGTGGGGTTCTTCGTAGTAGTGGCCAAAGTCGTAGTTGGCGCTGTGGTTGTTGTAGTCAGTTGATCTACTCGAGATCATGAGAACACTTTCGAGACAGACGAACGTACTGCAGTCAACTGCATTTGAAAATGGACATGTCGTCGTTCCTTGATTGTAGACGTAGCAGTCAGCATGGTCATTTGACCAGACAAAGCATGGAGACTGGAGTAAAGCGGCATCGTTGTCAATGGCGGGCACCATGCCGCCAGGACGGCAAGACATCGCACAGAGCGATGTTTTAGTGGGCGTAGCACCGTGGCATACAGAGACTGCATCAAAGAATGAGTTTTAGATATGAACCAAGCGCTAGGAGCGCTAGAAACGTACCAAGAGCCGCCGCTACGACGGTAATGGCCTTCATTGTCGCTCTCTTCAGCACGTAGCAGAATGGCACACTTGTTACCTGAAGAGCTGGACTTTAAATTTTCAGACCACGACCATGTCATGAAGGATATAATCTACTGAAATATATTGAATTATACACAAAAATGCTGGTCGTGATAGTTTTATGACTCAAAATATTAAAGAATAAACTTGATTAAAGTATATCAATTATTCGGTCGGGTGGTGGCAAGTACAACCGGATCTTTTTTGTCCAGAGTGGCACTCCAAAAAATAAAAATTGGATTTTTCGTATTTATGTGGATTTTGAATACTTTAATCAAGTGAAAAATTTCAATTTGTATTTTCAATCCCTTTTTTTGTACTATTAGTTTTCGGGATTATTCGTTAAGCCCACCTTTGACCATTACACAGATTGACCAGTCGGAGGGATCGAATTCCAAAGCAAAGGAGGTCCAAGACTTGCGAACGACTTGAGCCCCGTTCAATGTGATCTTTCCGTTGTCACCGTGTAGTAGTACAATGTACTTTGCCCGCTCTTTTTAATAAGGCCCTGTTCGGTGATGTGATCAACTCAGGTTTTTGGGTCAAAACATTTGGAAAAAGGGCCAAAAACCAGGTTTTTGATGGTTTCAGCGAACACGAATTTATGGGTTTTGGGACATCGCTACAATGTCCCAAAACCATTGCCCCACTGAAAACCTGATTTATTATTTCTACCTCTGGAGGAGTGAGCTGGGAGAGCCAGTGTGAGATCATGAGGTTAGGTGAATCCACCCAATGGCAACTGTATTTGCCCCAAACTCATGCTTTTCGTGAACTCGGAGTTGAAATATCACGTTTTGTCACCAAACAGGGCCTCATTGAATTTCGGATGAAATTACAAAAAAATTGCATGCAGTTTTGATATTGTCTGATTCACTCAAAATTTCCGAACTTGGCTGAAATCGATCAAACTTTGAATCAAATATCAAATCGAACCAGCCAATCAGCGTCCAGATTTTGCTTAAATCACACACAAAACACACCAACACACACACATTAATTTATGTACGTTCCGATTAGACTTGAATTTACTATGGCAAGATTGATCACTCAAATTTCGTCGATTTGGATCAAATCTGCAAATTTAGACGAAAAAGACAATAAAGTTCGGCAATATCACCTTTTTCATACTGAAATCAAGTATAAAAAGGTGTGATATTTATTCCACATTGATTCGCCAGTAGCCTTCCGACCAAAGCAGTTTATCGCCCGCCACGGCGCTCCATGAAATGCATTTTTTCAAGGACGTCGAACAGCGATGCTTCTGTATGTGTGTGACAACGTGGATGCGGGCTTGGCGGCTGTTTTTTTGACGAGATCGTGACAATTTTATTGGTTCCAGCGTAAAGACTTGACGAGAGAACGAACGACGAACAAACAACTAACGTTATGACAAATTTCACATGTACAGTACACCCAGCGACAGCATCAAGAAGGGGAAGTGATAAAGGCACCACCCCAGGAGGATAGCGGCACCACCCCGGTACTTAAATAAGGGAATGTTTAGGGTAAAGGCACTCAGGGTTTGCCCGTACCAGCTGAAGCTGCGCCGCCCAGCAGCTCCTGAGCCTAGCGCGTCCTTCGCCACGGCAGGGCAGCATGTACGTCTACCCTGTTGAACTGCAACGCACTCTTTCTTAGGCTCCTTTGGCAGACAAAAGCAGCATATGTTTCTTATTTAAGTACCGGGGTGGTGTCGGCTATCCTCCTGGGTGGTGACTTTATCCGACCCCATCAAGAAGCCCTTTCTCCAAACCACAAAACTGGTCGAACTGGTCGAACTCTACGGCAATTTAGGACCCATTGATGATGTCAATGACTGTTTGGATTGTTTTATTTATGGGCTGCGCCGACTGCATCGCGCACAGATGTAAAGCCGTCTCGCTTGAGCAATTCCGCCAATTCTTGCTTGATACGAGGCTAATCAAGACGTTAGAGAGCTGAAAGCCTGAAGATAAAGCGTACCACAGCCAATGGACCATCATACACGAGAGACGAATAAAGCTGGACCAACGTCGCCCCGGCACGGATCTTATCGTATGCGTCTTGACTGTTGGAAACGCCACCGACGCCAATGAGGGGAATCTTTCCTTGGGTCAATTTGTACATGGAATGCAACACTTGCGTCGATAGCTCTTTCAAAGGAGCACCGCTTAAACCACCAGTTTCACCAGCGTGAGCACTACAATTTCCAGTGACATGGGTTGCAAGACGATGTTTGTACCTTTGCAAAGAAGACGGGCGTGTGATTGTCGTGTTGGAGATGATCAAGCCATCAAGCTTGAGAGCTAGAGCGACTTCAGCAATGTCTTGTTGGTCTTCGATCGTAAGGTCGGGGGCGATCTTTACCAAGAGAGGCACGCGCTTCCAAAGCTTGTCGCGTGCTTTCAAGACTGCCGAGACAAGTTCATGCAATTCTTTCTTGCCCTTTAACCCAAATGATATGTGAATGCAATCAAGGAATGGCTTACCTGCAAGGAACGAAGGCCAGGAGTGTTGGGCGACGAGATATTGATGACCAAATAGTCACCAAAGGGTCCAAGCGTCTCAACACCTCGTACATAGTCATCCTAATCAAGCCATGAGCTCAAAATCACCAGGCCACACCGACGATTGTGCTTGGCGATGTCTTGTTTTTGCCCAAATTGACTCCCAATGGACCCCGTCGATGGTTATGAGATGCTCGACCAAGCGTCCAGTACCTGTACACCTCCAAACGATCGCGAACTTTATCGTGTCCTTCGCTGTTGAAGCCATATCGATTGATCACCGCACGATCTTCCAACAAGCGAAACACTCGTGGCTTCGGGTTGCCGGCTTGAGGCAATGGCGTCACGCTTCCAATCTCGACAAAGCCAAAGCCCATGTCCAACAGTCCTTGCATGGCTTCGGCATGTTTATCAAAACCAGCGGCAATGCCAATCGGATTGTCAAACGACATACCAAGCACATCAACATGCAAGGATTCGTCATCTGGAGTCATGTCCTAGCAAACACTCAGTCAAACATTGGGCATGAACAAACCGAACCTTGGGAGCCCAACCATATTTCGCGGCTTGGACGGCTGCAACGTGGGCCATTTCAGGATCCAACATGCGCACAAGTGGCATGAGCACGGGATCCATAAACTTGTTCAAAAACGATTGCCGAAACGTGTAAATTCCGAGCGCGCCAGCGCCCAAAATCAACGGCGTAATTGGAAACGAGGATTGGCCTGGGATGGAACTCATGGAGCGACGTCCACTCTGGACAGCGCTTCGAACGCCATGGCGAAGAGCTCGATGCATCATGAATGGATGTGTCGCTCTGCAATCGCAATGCAATATCCGGATAAAAATAATTATCCGGGAAAATATTTCATAAAAAGATGAAAATCAATCGAAGTAAAAAATAATTGAATTTATTCACATTTTTCGTCCAATCAAATCGTAATTATAAATTATAAGAGTGACCTCTGAAAATAAATAGATCCATTTCTGTGTGACCTTTCGTAAAGATCCATCAAGATGCCAGAACCAGCCAAAGTCGATGTCGTCGGGAGCGAGCTCACGGACGCCGAGTACCGCAAGTTGTCGTCGCGCCCACATATGAAATACAACGACATGACGGCCGAAGTCTGCACGGAGACGATCGAAATCATCACGATGGCCGTGGACAAGCACGTGCCATTGAAAAACTACGAAGCGGCGGCGCAGCTGATCAAACAGAGCATGGACAAGAAATTTGGTGCGTTCTGGCATTGTTTTATCGGCGAAGGCTATGGCTTTGATATCAGCTACCAGCAGCGTCATATGCTCTACATGTACGTGGGTGAAATCGGCATCTTGGTGTACAAATGCTAGTCTCTCTTTTTATAACTCGTCAATGTCCGTTTCTTCGTCTTCGATGCGCGCGGGCATGCCGAGATCTTCCCACGACGTCAGAGATCGCTGCATTTCAAGCAATTTGTTGGCTGTCTTCTTCTTGAATGCTTCGTGTCTTGCGTGGATACACAGAGAGATGATGGACACGATCCAAGTGCCAGCGTAGAGCGCCGCGCCAAGCCAGCAATTGATCGCCAGTCGGTGTTTTGGAATCGTTGCGTCTAGGCCATGAACATAATCTGGCTGGAGGTAGAGAATAAGGCCAAGGAGCGAGAGGAAAACGACGCCAGCGACGGAGAGGTACGCGCAGAGAACAAGTTGCGGGCGCATGTTTCAAGTTGACGAATGTCGGAGCGTTTCAGAAACTTGATTTATCGATGGATAAGCACAAAAAACATCGAAATCTTCAGCCCGTTTGGCCATGAGCGGCTTCAAACATTGCCAGCAGGCTCGCAGTATCAACTGGCGGTGCAGTGAGCGCATTGCGGCGTTCCTGAACGTAGCTCTTCCTGCTAAGGCCTTCTTTCTAGACATTGCCAAGCTGTCAAACTTTGCAAATTGGACTTGGCATACTTTGGCAATCACGACAAAGACTTGGGGCAGAATCGCATCGCGAATTGGATCGCCGGACATGGCAATCGCGTCGAAAAACATGCGCTGGACGTGTGCTTCAGGCACCGAGTAGACCTAGCCAGTGGTCGCCACACAGCAGAGAGAGCCAACGTACTTTTTGCACCAAACTGTTGAATTCACTAAAACTGAGCTCTCCATTTTGGTCAATGTCTGCAACTTGGAATGCCTACGGATCGCGCCGCCGACGACGTCAGCGGCAGAAAGGAGCCAAGCTAAGAGCGTACCGTGATTAAATGGTCGTGGATTGACCGTTCGATGGCTTCAAACGCGTCGAGACAAACGCCAAGCACTTCATTGCGATCGACATACGATACACTTGGAGCGTTGAATCCTATCGCCAGCGATTTTTAGCATTGACGGCGTTATAAACGATGGCAAAACCAATCTCACGGTCTGTCGCGACGTGCGGCAAGCGGTTTAATGCGGCCTCCAGGTCCTTATAAGTATATTCTATAAGAGATAGGGCCAAAATTAAAGTTATAGTCGAGAATAGCCGTACCAGGACTATATTGGATGAGTTCTAGCATGCATCCAGGCTCAAATGTGTGGATTAAATCGACCGCCTACGTCCAGAGAGCCATGAAAAGGCGCTAGGCTCTGGCATTACCTGGCGGATGACGTGGGGAAGGTACCAAATTGGAATCGCGACTTCGTTCTACAAAGTTGCGGGGGGGAAATGAGGGGGAAGAAGGGGGAAAGGGGGAAACGTACTCTGTGCGTCGCCCCAAGACTAGCCAGCAACGAGACGTAGTAGTCAAAGGCGTCTAAGCTCAGGGGCGGCACTTGTCGGAGCTGGCAAACGCGAGCAAAGAGGCGAATCTACGCCAACGTTAGTAAAAGCGGCGATAAAACGACACACTTCAATGTCGTCGACGAGAAACGTTTTCAACGACGTGAATAAATTCACGAGATGCGTCTCGGCGACAGGACGCAGGCCGTACTTGCGGGCGAAGAAACGATACAAGAAGACGCCAAGGGGCGGCCGCAAGTCGTCGGCCATCCTTGCCGTGGAAATCTACACGGAAAAAGACTTTAAAGTTTCAAAAGTTGCCGCGGAATCGACTTCATGGAGGAGGAGCTTGAGCTGCGCCAGGCCCATGCAACGTGGTTTGTAGCTCTGGACTTTCCCGACGACTTTGAAAAGATCTTGGAATTGCACGGGCACGTCTTTCAAGCCGTGAAAGTGCTGCTGCTGCTGCTGGCCGTGGTGCTGGCGGTGAGCAGCAGCGTGTTTCTTGGGCGATCCTTTGCCTTTTTTATGCTTTTTATCCTTGTCGTTGTCGTCTTGGAGCTGCGTTTGCGTCGCGACGTCCATGGCGTCTGGGATATTCGCAAGAACGTGAGCTGCTTGTGGCGACTGTTTTGATTCCTGGCGAGCTAGCAAGGCGAGAGCTTGCAAGTACGTCGGTTGTTTGGCCAAATGGGCTTCTGTCTACAATTTCATTTCAACTTCCAAGCAGTCGTTGAATCGTCGATTGTACCTGAATTTGAACGGAAATTCGCTGTTGTTTGGCTTTGGCCAGCGCAAAGATAAACAATTCCAGCTCGTTGTTGGTCGATTGCACAAAGTCGAGCATTTCTTTCGGCGTCTCGACTGGCCTTGGACTTGGAGGATAGTACTGATGAACGCCCTAGAGACGAGTTAGTCCTTCCCCCCCTTTAGCCCCCCTTTAGCCCCCCAGTTCCCCCTAAGGTCCCCGAGGATCTACATAGGATCTACAACGTACAAGGCGTTGGTCGTGGGCTTTGGTCAAGTAGGGCGCCGTGATGATGTCGATGGAAAAGCGGCAATTCTGCGCGAGAATCGACGCGTTTTGCTGCAAAAGTTTGAGTTCGTCCTTTAAATCATTGACTTCCCACGTCAATCTCGCCCGTTCTTCCTATGCGAGTATGACGTGGCAGCATGACAAGACAGCAGCGTACACTGAGACTGAGCTTCCACCAGTCGAGAGATAAATCGCGGACGAGCTGCGTGACTTGCCAGACGATCGCTTTCATTTCTTCTTCCAATGCCTCCATCGACGGCGGTGGCGACATCGTCGCGGCGTCAAATTCCGTCCATTCCTGCTTCTAGCCACAATTTCCATCGCATTTCAAAGCCAAACGAGACGAACGTACGCGCAGTTTATGATGGAAAACTTCCTTTGTAAGTCGCATCAAGGCCACAAGTCTGGCGTAGCGTATTCGCTTCGTGGCGAGCTTCCCCCTGGCGACTTTTTGGATTTGAATCGCCGCGGATTGCATCGCTGGCGTCGCGGCGCTGCTGAGGCTAAAGTCCCCCCCAAAGTTGACCATCTCCCCCTTGACTTATCGTACCGTTTGAGCATGTTTCCGTCAAAAGAATGGGCTTTGAACCGCACGAGGAGCTTGGCGTCGGCTTCCTTTTGACGATTCACGTCGGCGTTCATGACTGTCGTAAAGATCGACTCGCGCAGACGCTAGCAAAGAGAGATCTTGGGCTCCTTTCCAGGCGTTTTTGCCGTCTACCTGCATTGAAATCAATTCTTGGCGAAGAGCTTTGACCTACAGGACGTTCTCGTGAGCTTTTTATAAGACTGTGGACGTACCTTGGCCTCTAAAACTTTGCGGACGTCGTCGATTTGATCGACAAAGCCAAACGTCAACGCAGCTTGACTTAATCGACGACTTCGTGGCGGTGGTGGCGCCTCCAGTGATGGCGTTGGGGCTGCTAGACTTGGAGTTTGACAGTTTGAAGTGCTTTCTACCGCCACTGGCTTGGAATTTTCAGCAGAATTGACTCGCGCGAGTGCTGTCGCCGCCTTGGACTGCACTCGAGCGAGCGTCGTTGGCCGTATCGCCGCGGAACGACTCGATTCAACGTAGTCCAGGCCGAGGCGTTTGAATTTTTCGACTTGGTCGTGGAGGGGATCGACATACTCGGTCCAAATCCGCCGGAGGACGTCCGCTAGCTACGTAAATCAGTCGAAAGAAGCGGAAGGAAGGCCAGAAACCCCTTGCGACGCTGGATTTTGGTCGAGTTGCAGCGCCACTTGGTGGTACACGTCGCTGTAGTAAGCGTGCGATCGTTTCGTTTCGTTTTGATTCGATGTCGCGCCTAGAAATGGCCATGAATCGCCTTGAAAGTCGTGAAATAGCTCCGTCGTACGGCGTTTGCCCTCTTCTTCGTCGTGGCAGTCGAGCGATGCGTTCAATTTGGCCGCGATGAGACGCATGGGATGTTTTACGAGTGGCGTTTGTGCTCCTGGCGTCGTTCCTGCTGTCGTGGGCCGGCGAATCCCACAAGATCGAGGTCGCAGGGACTTTTTCGCGCGACTTGGACCAGCTAGCGGGTCCAAATTGCCTTGCAAGCCACCGCCAGCAATGTCCTTGGAAGCGCACGGCTGAATATGCGGCGCTGACATTGAAATCGCGAGCTTTCGGGGCGTCGTGGGGTCTTGAAAGTCGAGGAGTTGGCGTTTTGCATGCTGCACACGCGCTTGCAAGCTTTGAATCGCCGCGTTTCCACTGCCAGAGCCCACGACGGATGGCTGCAGAGCGTCCAAGTACGGCTCGACGCCATACGCCACTCGTTTCTTGACGCACGGCGCCGACACTGGCCGCGCCGGCATTTGTAACCGACAAGTTGTAACCGCCAAAGTAGGCAAAAAACACAGTGTATATTGTAACCGAACGGTCTACGACGACGACGGCGTTTGCGGCGGCGTTTGTTCCTTCTTGGCGACCTTGGACGGCTTGTTGGCGTACGTTTGAACAAACGGTTGGTTCTTCTGCGCCTGGGCGACGGCGGCTTGGAACGGCGATGGGAATTGCGAAATCTTAGTGGCGGAAAACGCCGGCGCCGCCGGTTTCGTCGGGATGCCCAAGGCGTCTTTCGCCCCTGGGATTTTCAGTAGCAGCGTTTGCGTCAATGTAAACAAGTTGGACGAGACCCAGTAGAGGAGAATGCCCTACAATGCCGCCACGACGGACGGCGCCAGTGAGATCGCGCTGGAGGACGAGGAAGACGGCGGTACCGATTCAAAGTTCATCGTGACGGGGATCATAATGACCGCGACGACGCGCATGGCCGTCTTGGCCTTTTGAATGTACTCTTCCGACATGCCTTCGCCGCCCATTTCGAGGGAAGCGACCATGAGAGCCGACGACATGACGGGAAGAGCATACGTTGGATCGGGCGCCGCGAGGTTTTCAATCCAAAACGCGCCGTCGTTTGCATAGTCGGGCATGTACTTGGCAATGTCTTGGAGGCCCCAGAAGAAACCCAAGAAGATGGGCAGCTACACGGCCATTGACGGCATTAGAGAGCGACAAATACAAGCTCTGGCGCACCTGCGAGAGCGGCATCAAGAACGAACGGAACGGCGTCACTTTGTGCTCCTTGAACAAAGCCTACAACGACAGTAAGACGCCAGCGACGTCGAGGAGGACGGTCTACTTTAGCCCGCTTGCGGAAATCGGCCATCTTGGCAGGGTCGTAGGCGTCTGGAGAGTCCTTGATCTCGGCTTGGAGCTTCTCGAGCTTGGGCTGCAGGATGGACATCCGCGCCGAGTTGCGCATCTGCCAAACGTTGAGACGACGACGTTCCGAGCGCGTTTCAATGGACATACCGACATGATGGAGATGGGAAAGAAGGCGGCACGGACAACGACGGTCGTGGCGATAATCGTCGCCCACCACGGCAATCCTGACGTGGCATGGACGATGTCCAACGTGCGGATGGCCAATTCCGACAGCGAATAACCTATTCCACGCTATGAAATCGAGCTATCGACAGCTAGAACTACCCAAATCAGCCGTCGTTGGCGCAGCTACAGCCTGGACAGCGTCGATCGCATTGTGCGCAGCGACGACGTCGATGTTTTGCTGAATGGAGCCCAAGTCCTGCGAGATGTCGGTCGTGGTTTGGTTGTCGGCATTGCCAAGCACTGGCGAGTGCGAGAATGCACGGAATCCAGCCGGACTTGCGGCCCTACAAAGCTCGTCACGTCAAGAACACGCTGAAGAATCTACTTGGAGCTGCGGAGCACTTGGCTAAAAGCCACAGCACGGCCAGCGCGCGCTCGAATCAATGTCGCCACGCCGAGCATTGCTTCAATTTGCCAGCCAATACTTTTATCCGAATAAAGACCAAATTATCCGGATGAATCTTGGACAATGAAAAGCTTGCAAAGGGCAACACCGAGGGGGAGGACGATATTTCATTTCTTTCAAGTCTAGAGGAGTCAACGTGAGCTCTAAGGCCTATATCAAGGTGTCTGTCTGTCATTGTGGCCCCTGCCGCGTTTTTCGCGAGGAAAAAGCCGAGAAAATGACATTGGGGGGAGATTTTGAGGCCTTTCAGCCGTCTTTTCGCCGTCGAATTTGCAGTGGCATTCAAAATAAATTGCTCTCGAGGTACCAGAGGTGATGCACTAGCAGTAGAGGAGCTCATGAAGCACGTAATAACCCATTAAGATGTTGAATGAGGTCGCCGTACGATGAGTTTGTGATCTCGTGCTTGATCGCACTCGTCAGTGTGCTGAGATTTGGAGTCGCTTCGCTTCTTGCATGGTAATCAGAGTTTGAGAGCCTCTACAGCCTTGAATAGGCCATCCGAGACTTGCTTTCTTTAGCCAGACGAGCCAAACCAGCCAGATTCATCTTCGTTCGCATCACGATTACAATCCGAATAAATGTTCAAAGTACTTAATATAGAATTTCACAAGTGGACATTATGAGAGTCTTTTTTATACCTTATTTTTATACTTAAATGGTGATAAATTATGACAAGTAATTTATTATATTATAAAGTTTATTCATTCAAACAAGTACTTATTGATCAGGATGGACTATCCATTTTCGACCTGGATAGTTGGGAGAGCTGGCAACGCAGGAGACAATCTAACGCCAAGATCTGCCTTCTGCATTGCAATTCCTGCTCAATAACCGCACGGAATCATTGTTGCCGACGTGCTAGCAATGTCACAAGCTTGAAAGATGCATTTGAAACTTTCAACGGCTTCATTCCCAGCGAAAAAGGTGAACGGATCTTGTCGCTGTTGGTGGTTTGGACTCTAAAGTAGATAGCCCACTCTACAAGGTGATCGTGGACTTGATTCAATGCCCGGTCGGAGTACTATACTCCAGCGTTGTGCATAAGATTGAACGAAATCTCTGCTCGTCCACTCTAATAGTACAACGAGGCTCGTCTCACAACCTGACAACCCTCTCAATCTCTTCGCGACTGGAATTTCCATCTCCATGGAGGCTACAGCACGACCTCGCGGCAATCTTACCGTCCAGCGCTTTAAAAACTGCTGAAAATAGCAGCAAGACGCTGCGAACCTCAACATTTCGTGTCCAAAGCGTCAAATTCACCATCTGAGTCAAAGTGCAAACTGCACATTGACATTGGCCGTGCGACTCAGCCGGCTCATTTTTCAATTTCTTCTCCATTTGATGGAGCTTTCTCTTGTCTTTGGCATTGTCGCCGCGACGGCCGTGGCAATTCACGCCGACCGAGCGCCACTGCTGGCCAAAGCGGCCAATTCGACCACGCTGACGTACAAGATTTTACAAGTGCCAGATCTTCACTACACGGGCGATCCGACCTACAAATGCAGCGATCCACCGACGGATGTCCAGGTACTTTTGCCGCTTTTGCCGCTGGATAGACTCAAAGCTGCGAGCTAGAAATGCACGGAAGCGTACATAGTACTGACGGACATGTTGAGCAAAATGCTCGACGACGTCCAGCCCGACTTTGTCGTTTTCACGTGGGATCAAATCGAGTCGCTCATTTATATCCAAGTACTTTGAAGCCGAGCTAGCTCTGTATGAGTCTGACGTGGTCGTGTAGAACAATGCCAAGGCCAACCATGCGATTGATGCGTACTCGGCGCCTGTCATTGCTCGCAAACTTCCATGGGCAATGGTCTTTGGCAACCACGACGAATCGTACATTCCAGTGCGTCGTCGCGCCGTGCCTTGGACCATGTTTGACGCTCTTTTCGTAGGCCATTTCATCCGAGAAGAAAGTTATGATCAAACACATTGAGGAATTACCATTTTCGTACTCGTCCTATGGTCCTCAGGACATTGGCGGCGTCGGCAATTTCATCCGAGAAGAAAGTTATGATCAAACACATTGAGGAATTACCATTTTCGTACTCGTCCTATGGTCCTCAGGACATTGGCGGCGTCGGCAATTACGAACTAGCTCTTCAAGCGCCATCGGATGGATCGTGGGGCGCAGCTGGCACGGATGTCCTGCGCATGTATTTCCTAGACACGTTTAAAGACGGCAAAGTCAAGGACACCCAGCTGAGCTACTTTAAATCGCTCGCTGCGGCCCACAAGACGAAAGCACCCGCGCTCATGTTTTTCCACATTCCACTGGCCGAGTACAATGAATTCACGGGCCAAGGCCAAGGCCAGAAGAATGAAAAAGTCTCAGCGACCAAGTCGAACGGACTCTTCCAAGCCATGGTCGACAGTACGTCCAGGAATAAATCGCTCGATGCTGACGGCATTTTTGTGTCTAGTGGGCGATGTCAAGGCGGCATTTGTCGGCCACGACCACAAAAACAACTTTTGCTTTTTGAAAACTCCCATCCATTTGTGCTACGGCGGTGGCGTGGGCTACGGTAGACAAGAACGACCAGAGCTGGAGATCTCATTGTGAGTAGGAGCGTATGGCGACAAGACGATCCCGAGAATGGCTCGAGTCATTGAATGGTCCAAGTCGCCCGACGTCGAGTCCATTGTGACGTGGCAGTACAAGCAAAACACAGCCAACACGTACGACAAGTACACGATCTACAACCAAGTCCGCTCGTAAAATTTGCCGCCAAGCTGCCGCTGTGTCGTCCTCTTTGTCTAAGAAAGCTGTGAAAATGAAACATTCTCGATGTGTCTCCATGCCAAGCTTGTACGAACTTCACAAAGGAAAGCTCTGCGAGCATCCAACGCCACCATGGCGCTCTGATGTACTGGCTGTGCTTTCAAAGTCCATTCGGCCAAGGACTTACAGAGCTCCGATCGCTTGAATTTTATCCAAGAAGGAAAACGTAAATTGCCAAATGTGCCCATCATTCATCAGACAGCCATACGTCGGTTGCAATCAACAATTGAAATCATTCAGGACGTATCAACTTTGGCTCTTTAGACAGACAAAATCGAAAATCGACTGACTGTAGTTCCGTTTCAATGCTCGCTGCGTGAATTGTAAGCGTGGATGACGTTGAGGATGGTCTTACCAGAGGGAGATGTGGCTCGAAACATAATTGGCAAAGACGGAGCTCTGCTTGCGCTCTTCCATGAGTTCCAGCATGTACTGCTTGGCCTCGTCGTGGGTCATTTTTCCACCAATGTCTTGGATCTTGTCGATTGCAAAGTCTGGAAGCTTCGTACTCAATGTTTCCGCAAGCGATCGCAACGACCACGTGGCTTGCTGAGGTGGCACATTGGCTGTTGACAGGATGGAATTGTCAGGATTGACCAAGAAGAAGCAGACAATCTTTCGGTGGCCGGGTTTGGTTGCATCGGCGAGTTCAAACGGTGCAACGCAGTGCTGCATAAAGTTTGGAAAGACAACACAACGACCTTCTTGCGCTTGGATATGACCGACGACTTGGAGATTGTCATCGCCGTCCGACGAGATTCCATAGACCTAGCATTGCAGAATTAGCAGGAATATTCATGGCAAAGACATACGCCCGTGATGGCGGCGTGTTCATTTTGCTCGTACTCAATTTCTTCGATGAACGGAGGCGAGAATGCATGGCGAAAAGCGAGCTTGGAGGTTGTAATATTCTCGCAGTCGTAGTACAAAATGCCCGTCGCGGCAATGCTTTCGTTGGTCATACCTTCAATGTGCCAGGATCCGCCAGGATATTTTGGATTTTCAGGCGTCAATTCAATCGACGCAATCTTGACAATGACTTGAAAGTGGGTTCCATTCATGCCGCGGCGAGGATATTCTTGAAAGTGTTGATACGTCGTGGGCATTTCAGGAATATTCAACACGACGTTGCTGTCGTCAAATGCATCGAGGAACTCATAAAACTCATCCGAGTCTTCATCGATCTCGTCAAGGTCAGGGTGTTGCTCCTTTTGGAGTTTCACCCACGCGGCTTTGGCCGTCTCGTGGCGATTCAGTGGCATAATGGCCTCCCAATCTTTGACTGCGATGCGATGCACAGGAGCTACTCCCAGAGAGCCCAAAGATCGCTCAAAGAGAGGCACCATTTTTGTCAAGAGCGATTCCAGCGCTGGATAAATGTCGGCATGGTCTTTTGGATGGATGTTGTTGATATATGACTCAAAGGTAGTGTTGCCTGCTGCGTCGGCTTTGACTGGAGTTGGAAGCCATTGGAACTTGCTCGAGATGTCCTGTCCGTTAATTGCTGGCCACTCGAGCACTTGATCACCCACCAAGGCATTCGGAGTGTGGGAAATGCGCGTGCGGCCGTTGACTGCACAATAGAGCGATGGATGGACAATATCCAGCACTTGGTTGTTTGAATTCAGATGGTAATCGCCTCGAGCACGCGCTTCATCTTCTAATTTAGCCGTCGTAGATCGAATATCTTGAACTAATGGCGATCCCTTCAACGCATCCGTCATAAAGACGCCATGCACTGGCAATGGGATCGGGATGGTCGAGTTGGGATCTTCAAGATGACACTTTTGCGCAATATCTTTCAATTCAGCTTCCAGATGGGCAAAATCATTGTCCGAGAGTTGGGATTCCGTCTTCCACTTGGCCAAAATCGACGCGTCGTTCATCTTTGTCCACCAATTTGGCTTGGCGAGGACTTCGCAGAGAATCTCCATGTACTTGAGCTCGTTGAGCGTATACGCCTTGTCAAACGTAACGTAGGCGTACTTGTTGTCCTTGTACGACGTCGGGTGCCAGAACTGCGTCGTTTTCGCCTTTGAAGTCGCCGATGCCGCCATCGCACTTGGATCAACTCTGTGGTTGTCAACTTGCAAATCTTTTTCGTATTTGAAGCGATTGAATGAGTGATGGTCATGGAGTGAGTGAACATCATTATAAAAACAAGATAATACATACATTCAGCAGTTCTGGACATATCCTCACGTCTCTTATTTATTAATGTTTTGTATAAATGGATAAAATGTTTCTGAACGTTCTATTATAATTTAGACCTTAAAAGACTATTACCTATGATATATAATATAGATATTTTGGGTAGATTCATGCATTTAAGTATGAAAATTCACATTTTGAAACTGCGAAAGATACAACCATGACTTCGCACTTGAGAGACGAGAAAATGAACCAAAAGCAGCGTTTCGAGTAGTTTTCAGGCCTTGAAATGAAGTTTGTGGGTCTTTCCCGTCTTTGAGATGCTCTCAATCGCATTACCATGACCTTAAAACTAGACTGATTCGTTATTTGTCGTTGAAGGTATATAAAGAAGGTCTGCATGGGGGACAGCTTAATGCTCGCTACAAATGCCAGTGAGGGTAAATAGAGGGCATGGTAATCCTACCAGAGGGAGATTTCACTCGTCAAGTACTGGGCGAACACCGAGCTCTTTTTCCGCTCCTCCATGAGATCCTCCATGTGCTTCTTGGCCTCGTCGTGGGTCATCATGCCAGACAAGTCTTGAACCGACTGAAGCGCCACGTCGGGAAGTTTACTGCTGAGGGCTTTTTCCATCGATCTCAATGACCACGTCGCTTGCTGAGGCGGCACATTCGCCGTCGAGAGGATCGAGTTGTCAGGATTCACCAAGAAGAAACACACGATCTTTCGGTGGCCTGGCTTGGTTGGATCGGCAAGCTCAAAAGGTGCCACGCAATGCTGCAAACAGTTTGGAAAGACCACAATTCGCCCTACTTCAGCTTGGACGTGCCCGACGACTTGGAGATTTTCATGACCCTCTCGAGTAATCCCATAGACCTACAAGACGCTTTGAGTTGATGAATCATTTGATCAGCGCACTCCAGTGATGGCGGCATGCTCGTCTTGCTCATAACCAACCGAGTCGATGTATTGTGAATCAAAGACATGGCGAAATGCGAGCTTGGACGTCGTGATATTCTCGCAGTCGTAGTACAAAATGCCCGTCGCGGCGATGCTTTCGTTGGTCATGCCTTCGACATGCCAGGATCCACCAGCGTACTTTGGATTGTCAGGCGTCAATTCAATCGAGGCAATCTTGACAATGACTTGCAAGTTCTTTCCAGATAAAGGACGCCGAGGATATTCTTGCTGGTAATCAAATGAACTTGGCAATTGAGGAATGTTGAGAACGACGTCCTTGTCGGTGAAATTGGCGAAGAAGTCATTCCTTCGCGCTTGGAATTCTTCCGTCTTGGTTTCCTCAGCGGGAACATCTTTGGTCATCTCGGCCCACTTGGCTCTGGCACTTTCATATCGACCGAGAGGCATAATGTCGTACCAACTTCTAATCTTGATGCGGAGGTTTGGCACCACGTCGTTTGACCCCAAAGTTCGCTCGAAGAGCGGCAGCATGGTGGAGAAGAGAGATTCCAACGCGGTGTACATCCCAGCATGGTCTGTTGGGTGAATATTGTTGACGTAGGATCCAAAGCTCGCTTTGCCTTCATCGTCGACTTTGACAGGCGTCGGGAGCCATTGAAACTTGTCAGAGATGTCGTATGCGCCAATTTTTGGCCAGTTGAGTACTTCATCACCGACGAGAGCATTGACAGTTTGAGAGATTTGCGTGCGGCCATTCACAGCACAATAAAGCGAGGGATGGACAATATCTAGCACTTGCTTGTTCGATCCAGGATGGAAATCCCCACGAGTGCGAGCTTCTTCTTCCAATTTGACTGCCGCAGATCGAATGGCTTGATGCAACGTCGATTGCTTCAATTTGTCCGTCGTGAAGACTCCACAGACGGGTGATGGAACCGTCCCAGCCGACGTTGGATCGCTGAGCTTCCACGTGGCAGCAATATCTTTCAATTCCGCTTCCAGGAAGGCGAAATCATTGTCTGAGAGCTGCGACTCGGCTTTCCACTTGGCCAAAATCGTCGCGTCATTCATCTTGATCCACCAACTTGGCTTGGCCAGCACTTGGCAAAGAATGTCCATGTATTTGAGCTCATTCAGCGAGTACGGCGTGTCAAAGATGGCGTACGCGTACGGATTGTCCTCGTACGACTTTGGTCTCCAGAATGGCGTCGCTTCAGCCATGGCTTGTGAAAATGAAAAATGAAACTGCCCTCTAGGTTTGTGTGCAAAATGCATATTGCAGTGAGTGTTGGTGCAATTTCGAAAATGATGGTGTGTTTAGAATTTGGTGGTCAAAATGCATCAGAATGGACGACTCATTCGGCTTCAGAGTGGAAAAAGGCAATATTCTAGGCAGCAGACACCTACCAGAGTGACAGCCATACGCTGATACGGCGTCGATAGACCACGAGAAAGCAGGGGGAGGCTATGAGAGGCCAACAAAGTTTACACCTCTGTTGAGTTATCTTCTTGTTATTCACGACGTGAACGTCGACAGAGGACGAATTCGATTCCAGATTTTATCATAAGATTTCGTGCAATGACGATTGTGCTAGGATTAGATGAATGCTCGCTACGGATGGATTTCATGTGAAGGCTGCGATGAAAGGTCTTACGAGAGGGAGATTTCGTTTGTCAAGTACGTGGCGAACACCGAACTTGTAACCGGGCGCAGAGGATTATCAGGCGCGTGTGAACTGCGACTGAAGTGTAAGAGTGAATTAAAGTTAAATGCAACCTAAGTCTCATAGTTGTCTTGTTTCCTGTTGGCTATTGCGTCAGCCACGCTTAGGCTTCAACTTTCCTGGCCTGCCGAGGCCAGTCATTCACACAGCAGTGCACGGAGAACCGCTACTGCAGGGCGATGGGTCAATGCTCAGACCGCGCCTTCATCTTGTGTACCTGCCATACGTGGCACGGTTACATCCTCCCACACTCAGGGCGAAAGCCCGTATGCCTCGCAGAGGTTTCCTTCTTCTTGCAAGGTCTATTTCTGTCACAGTCCCGTCTTAACTGGGACTGACATGGTTCAACTTCCGCATTGGCTCTCACTGAGCCAATCAAGATCATTTTTCAATATGTTTGCCGACGACGAGGCGATTACGACGAGTACACGCCACCTTCGCCCGATCTGGGCCGACGCGAGCAGAGTACAGCGCCGCCACCGGTGCGTCCAAAGTATCTTGACCAGCTTTGGGTCTTGGAAGGGCAATCGCAACCTGGTGGGGGTGTCCACACTCGTTGCCAAGCGTCCAACACTGGATGTGAGCTCGCTTTTGATGAATTGCCAGGCTTCACAGCCCTGCGCAATGGTACGCCCGATCCGGGCAAGTTTCATGATTTGTTGGCGCAATTGCCCTCTCGCTTGCGCGGAGGTTCCAAAGAAGATTTGTGGCGGGGGTCGCCTTTGCAGTGACCTTGTGGGAAACGTGCAACCCCGTCATCGTCAATATGGCCGAATGGCCTTTGATCAAACACGACCAACGTCGGTTTGGTGTCATGCGTCTTTTTGTGCCTGTTTCTCCTTGTCGGGATGAAACAACGTTTGAATATGTGGCCATCTGGGCCAACCGATTGCTGGCGCGCATGGCGCTCGACTCCACGTCGTTTCCCCACAACTACGCAAAGTTCCAAGAGCGTGTTGTTAATTTTGCGCGTGAGCGCCGTGGCTTGAAGGTACGCCTCGCTGCCGAGACCGTCGGAGCGATCGCTGTCGCGTACCAAAAGCTGAAAGTAGTCTATGTGAGTCTGGACCCAGGTCCGCTTCTCTCACCCACTTGCTTGTAGGAGCCTCCTCCAAACTTCTCGTCTCGAGGCGATACTCGCGGCCGTACTGGCCCCAGCGCTGCGCGACAATCTGCGCGCCGCCAACGTGCTCCTCGATCTCGCTCGCGCTCGACTCAGCCGGAAGCGAAGCGTCCGCGCCGAGAGGCGGAGAAAAGTCCGACTCCCTCGAGATGTGCGATGGAGGACGATCTGTGTCTCCTGCGTGATGAAGTTGCGGAGCTGCGCCGCCGATATGACCACTCCGAACAGGAGTTTGAAGGTCGTCTTCAAGGCCTTCAAGAGGAGCTCCATGTTGAGCGTTCGAAGCGTCGCGATTTGCAGACGCGCTATCTTGAGATGAAGAAGCTTTGTGAAGAAAGCGCGGCGACCGCCGACAGCTTGAAGTCTTGGGCAAGCGCGATGGATCATCAGCGCGATGACTTCTACAAGAAGTGCTCGGAACTCGAGCGTCTTGTTGAGCGCCTTTCGGAGGAGAGAGACCGCGTGAACGCGCATCTTCAGGCTCCCCACTCAAAGATCCAGCTGGACTATTCTCCGTTTGAGGAGTTGAAGGAGTAACCTCTTCCTGAGGTACGTGTCTCTTGAGTTTGCCGGTGTAGATGACGGGATGGATATCCCAGTCATCGGGCAGTTCAAGTTCGTAGTCCACTGGACTAATTACTTTTCGAATAGGAAACGGCCCAAGCCACGGATTGCGAAGCTTTGAAGAGCCGCCGGTGCCTTTGACGGCTGACCTATGTAGGTAGACTAGGTCATTAACCGAATACACGTTTGTATTTCCTCGGTTGTGTTTGTTGGCCTCACGGGCCTGCTTCGCTTGTGCACTGGCGATATTCTCGCGTAGGCGTAGTAAGACTGATTCGCGTGACGACGCGAAATGTTCGACAGAAGCGGCTGTCCGCCGCGGGATATCATCGGAGATTCCTCCCACACTTAAGACAGGACGGTCCACGTCCGATGGGAGTCGCGGGTGCTTCAAATGCACCGCGTAGAAAGACGTAAAGCCAGTAGATGCATGGACAGAAGTGTTGTAGGCGAAACACGCCGTAGGCAACATAGAACTCCATGTTTTCGGCCTAGACAAGGCATAACTCCTAAGAATGTCTTCCAGAACGCGATTCGCGCGTTCTGTCTGGCCATCAGACTCTGGATGGTCCGAACTGGACATGTTCGACGTCGTCCCGCAGAGCGCAAACAGCGCTCGCCAAAATGGGATGTAAATCGAGGATCACGGTCCGAGACGATACTGGACGGAAGTCCAAAATGACAATAGACGTTGTCAATGAAAAGGCGAGCTGACTGCTCCGCCGTAATGGATGCCTTCACAGGCAGCGCGATCAAGTACTTGGATGCGCGATCGACAAGGGTGAAAATACCCGTATTGCCCGCCCTGTCACTGGGCAATCCAAAAATGAAGTCCATGCTGACTGATTCCCACAGCTCCAGTGGGACGTCGAGGCTCTGTAGCGGAGCCTGTGAGTGTGGGGCGGCCTTGACGGCCTGACATACGCCACACGATGCGACGAAACGTGCCACCGCCTTGTACAGGCGAGGCCACCAAAAGGAGCGAGCGACGGACAGATACGTCTTGTCACGGCCAAAGTAGCCGCCGCTGGGTGTGTCATGAAATTCACGAATGATCTCCGCACGGAGAGTTGGATCGCACGGCACAGCCACGCGTGGAGCGTCCTCCGGGGTGACTGTGTACCACAACAGATCGTCGTGGAAGGTGAAACGTCCGATCTGGACAACTTTCGTGGAGAGGGATTTGCCAGCGGTAATGGCATCAATCGTCCGACTGAGAGCCGGATCGAGGCTGTATAGCCCTCGAATGCGATCAAACAAGTCCGAACGGACTTTGGATAGGGCAAGCAGACTGGAAGGTTCTTCTTCCGATGGACGACGCGACAGCGCGTCCGCGATGACGTTTGTACGACCCGGTTTGTACTCGACAGTCATGTTGTATTCCGCGAAGAACGCGAGCCATCTGGCCATCCGGTCAGAGAGATGTGGCGAGTTCACCGCCGTCCGCAAGGACACGTGATCAGTGTATACCGTAAACGGCTATGAGCCGAGAAGGTAGATGCGGAATTTCACCAAGGCGTATTTCATCGCCAGTAGTTCGAGATCATGAACTGGATAGTTGCGCTCAGCAGCGCGCAGCTGCCGCGATTGATAGGAGATGGGCCGGTCACGGCCCTCGTCATCTTGTTGCATGAGGCAACAGCCTATCGCTCGCACGGATGCATCACACACGACCGAGAATGGTCGATTGAAGTCTGGCAACGCCAGGATCGGCGCTTGTGTGAGGCTGGCTTTGATGCCGTCAAAAGCCTCTTGACATTCCTGAGTCCAGTCCCACTGGACATCCTTCGTGAGTAGCCGCGTCAGCGGTGTCGCAATGTCGGCAAAGTTCTTCGAGAACTTGTGTAGGTAGGTCGCAAGACCAAGCCAGCTACGGAGCTCTGTGACAGTGGCCGGGACAGGCCAAGTTGAAATCGTGGTGACTTTGGCCAGGTCTGGCCGACTACCCTTGATACCAACGTACTCCCCGAGTACGGGTATTTCATCAACACCAAACATGCATTTCTGTAGGTTGGCGTATAATCCCGCGTCGCGCAGTGTCTGAAAGACCTGCCGCAGGTGTCCGGAATGGACTTCAACGTCGGTGTGACTCGCGTCCGCACGACTATGGACGTAGATATCGTCGAAATACGACGGCGCAAAGTCGCGCAGTGGGCGCAACTTCTGCGTAACCATGCGGTTGAATGTTGCTGGGGCATTCGCGAGCCCCTGTGGCATCACGAGCCAATCCCACAGCATGCCCGACGGCGTCGATACAGCCGTCTTGGGAATATCGCATGCGCGCATGAGGATTTGGTAGAATCCATCGCGCAGATCGATCGTTGAAAAGATCGTCGAGCCACCCATACTGTCAATGATGACATCTTTCCTGGGAATCGGCGTTTGCGCCGGGATGGTGGCTGCGTTCAGCTTGTTATAAGCGTGAACAATTCGCCAAGAGCCGCTAGGCTTCTTAACGCAGAAGGTCGGACTCGAGTGTGGCGACGTACTCTCCCGTACGTGCCCCGCCTTCTTGCGTGCGGCGAAGAATGAGTCGATGAACTCGACTTGCTCTCGTGGTAGTGGCCACTGTCGAGTGACACACCACTTTGTATCTGGCGTCAGATCGATCTCATGACGCATGCCCTTATCTTTGGGCAGTCTCGCCGGAACTTCCTCCGGGAAGATATCCTCGTATTCCTTCACGAGGGAGTAGAACGGGCTCGAACGGAGCCGATCCCATAGACGAGAGTGTGCTGGCGGTGTCTCGCCAGCGACGTCCGGATCCTCCGCGGACGTCGTGTAGAGGTCTATCTCATCGACACTCTGTATCACTGCGATACTGGTCATGCGCTGGGAGCGCAGAGCACTTCTAAACTTGGCAAAGCTCATCTCTTCGAGCTTGCATATTTCTTCAGCTGTCTTCGGCAGCTCGGTCAAGTCGCAATCCGACAAAATGACATCTTCAACAAAGACGCGCCCAGACACGGGCAGCTGCCGTATAGGATTGCGCTCCGACGCATCCTCTTCAACAATCACGTCTCCGTGCACACGGTCCATCGGTGCACTCGCGAAGGAGACTTGAAGCCCGGTCCGTTGGGCTGTACTCTTGTACACGGGCAACCCAGTCCGTCGGGTGTTTACCCAAGTGTTGTTGAAGGCCTGACGGCCAATGTCTTCCTTGGAGGACATAGGACCGCCCTGGCGTGTCGACTTTCCCGTAGCCGGGAGCTGGCGCAGCGTAGCTAACTGCTCATCGTCAGCTGGCGAGGGGATGGGCTCATTACTCTCCATGCCCATATGGCTTTTGAGGAAGTCGGGGCCGACCTCATGAATGGTCTTGGCCCGCCAGTTTATGCAAGGCTGATGCTTTTCCAGCCAGCCCATACCTAGGATGAGGTCCCAGCGCTCATCTAGGTCTATGACAAAGTAGTCTTCCAGACTACAAAATGTGCCAACCTGTGTTAGCAGGCGCACTGATCTCTTGGGTGCGGTCACTACGGACCCATCACCCAACTTGACGCGCACAGTTACGGTCAGAGACGTGCCACTGTCGACCTCGGCATAAGGCTCGCATTCTCTTCGAGCGTCTGTCGGCGAGCGAAATTCTTTGACGCTCCGCAGTCGATAAGGACTCGGAGATTTCGCTTAAAGCCCCCCACGGGCATCTCGACGTGCAGCATTGTAGTGTGCTGCCCGAGTTGACACAGTAACGTGTCAGAGGCTAGGTTCTGACGAACAGGCGGTATGCCGGAACGCTCGTCATCAGAACCCAGGGTTGTCCCAGTAGGCCGCCCCGCGCTTACTGGGATTTGTCTTTCCCCTGGTGGTGGCCAGAGCCACGACCGCGCCCACGATAGGCGCCACCGCGCGAGCGGCGTGGGAAGGAGTTCGGATTCTTCCTCTCCTGCGAAGGTTGAGGGCATTTTCTTGCAAAGTGACCGGACTGGCCACAGTTGAAACAGCGGCGCTCATCGCCAGAGGCCGCTTCCATACGCGAGATCTCCATGTCGGAGGAGACGTCGGATGACTTACCGGACAGGCGCGCTAGGCCGCGCGAATGTTCCGTATTTAGAGCAATGTTTATTGCCTCGTTGAACCCTTGAGGTTGCAAACGGAAAAGCTCGTCACGAGCTGGGCCTTGGTTTAGGCCATACATAAAGACCGTCACGCGTCCGATCTCGTTGATCCTGTAGGAATTCTCGAACGACCCGAGAATGGAACGAAGTTCGTTCACGAACTCTTGGATAGTCCCCTTGCCCTGCTTGGCTTGGTAGAACTTAGCGCGAAAGCGCGTCTTGACGTTCGAGTGAACGTATTGTTCCTTGAGTTGCTCGACTAAGGATTCGAACGAAGGGAATGCTTCGTCGTGAAGCATGTGTAGGTTGTAGGCCCATCGCGGGCTCGTCCTTGCAGGTTAGAGAGCGCGAAAGCAATGCGCAGCGTCTCGTTTGTCACAAGCTGGGCTCCAAGTGCAAGTTTCACTACCGAGACCCAACGGAACAGGTGCTCATCAGGAGCACCGCCATATTTTGACACTTCAAGCTTCAGAGGCCGGTCGCGTGACACTCTTGAATCGATGAAGATGTCGTCAATCCCCGATGAGGGGCTGTCGGATCGCCTGGCATGACTAGCCAGGTTCCTTTTGGACTCTTCAAGGCCGGCGATCTTTGCCGTGGCCTTCAACAGGTCTGCTTCGTAGAGAAGCGCCGCCTTTTCTTGAGTGCGTTTTGCAGCGGCGTGAGCCGCTGACTGCGCAGTTGCTTCGCCGTGCAGGCGGAAGCTTTCAATGACGATAATTTGGTCTTGAGGGTTCACCCCACTGAACAATCCCCGAACGATTTTCTCGGGGATCAAGCGAAGCAGCTCGGTTAGAGTAGCTTGCTGTTCGGGTGAGAAGTGGGAAACGTCGATCGTCGACGTTGCAGGCGGAGCGTCCATGGTCTTGGACGAACTTGAGTGCTACCAGGTGTAACCGGGCGCAGAGGAATATCAGGCGCGTGTGAACTGCGACTGAAGTGTAAGAGTGAATTAAAGTTAAATGCAACCTAAGTCTCATAGTTGTCTTGTTTCCTGTTGGCTATTGCGTCAGCCACGCTTAGGCTTCAACTTTCCTGGCCTGCCGAGGCCAGTCATTCACACAGCAGTGCACGGAGAACCGCTACTGCAGGGCGCCGGGTCAATGCTCACACCGCGCCTTCATCTTGTGTACCTGCCATACGTGGCACGGTTACAGAACTCCTCGTGAAAATCGTGGCATAGTTGGGACAAGACTGTTCAGCATCTCCGATGGTTCGACGTCGACGGAGGAGCAACCAAGACGCAATATACATACTACCGGAAGGATAAGACGGATGAAGAGCGATATCGCGCCGCCCCTGTCGTACTAGGGTTGGTTCTCAAGGTCAAGGACGCCAGGTACGGCATATAAACACGGCAACGTTGATGATGGTTGCTCCATTTTGCGGCTGCAAGTAACCTCAACGGCATGGCCCTTTGCCATATTCCCGTACGATGAAAGAGTCCGATCTGTGTGAGATGCTCGAGTCAATATTGATATTTCGCAGTCTACTTCTGTTCCATCACACAAAGCCAATCGTCTACCGCTCGACAGTGGACATCACTGACGAAGCCAATTCTGCCGAGGTGTATTTGATATCTTGTCGCGGATTCGGTTTCAAGATGCATTCCTTCCTGACGAAAGCATCATCGCCGCCGTTTCAGGTTCCAGGAGAAGCAATATGCATCTAGATGGAGATTTACAAGTCCAAGTCCATGCAACCAAAGGTGGAGACTTGTTTGCATTCAACTGTGCATTCTGGTGCAAGTTATGGACACTACCAGGGCGTTCAGAAAGGCTCGGAGGCTCCAAGACAACCTTCGTGGGACGTCATCCAGAAGAGTCAACTTTGGAGTTCCACGTTCACATGATGACGCTCGAGTGTGAACTTGACCAGTTTCCTCTTGGCAAAGTTGGAGAAAACCACGTCTAGAGACGCATACGAGGCGTAGTTCTTGAATAGACAGGCAGCTATGATTTGTCATAATGGTCGGTCGCATTTGGGTGCAATTTGTGAGCAACCGAGCGTTGCCATTGCTACTCAACACATCCGATCAGTCTGTATGAGCAAAAGAGACCAACCCATGTCAGCAAACGAATCCCACAGCTTTGACAGACGTGACACATTTGCCTCTCTCTTGGGGTTCACCTCGAGCTGGACTTGGATCAAACCAGAGGCTGCTCCGACTGCAATCAAGATGCCATAGGCTTGGGCTACGGACTGCAAGAGCTCATGAACGAGTGCTCAAGGTCTCGTAAACTTTGATCATTGTTTTGACTTGTTACTGCTGAAGACGATGCCACTGTCGAAATTTTTGGTGTCTGTTGCAGCACTTCGAGCTTTGATGCACATTTTCAAGAGATCTCCAGGACAGGCTGCATGCTGTCTCGGTGCACTGCAGTGACTCAACACAGTCGAGTGGGTTTCAAAGCAGACTCGTCAGCGTTGTCTCTTGGCCAGAGTCCAACGCCAGGTCAAGCGTGGATTCTTGGGTTGTCGACTGGTCCACGAGTCACAAAGTGAAGCAGTGTATGAGGTCTACAATGCAGTACGCGGCCATGATGGCCATCTGCCTGCATGATAGTGTTCATTGTAGTATTTCATGGTCATCAAAGCTCAGTTTCCGCCATGTTCACGTCGAGGAATGAAGTCGGTTGGGGCTCACCTTTGTAGGCTCTTCACATGTAGGAAGCTCAAAACGCAGCGTTGCGTCACTAGAGTTGTGTTTGTGTTACATTCGTCCCAGCGCAAATCCCGACAAGACGATCGACTGGATAAGCCTTTCCAAGCCATGGCTGTCATAAAGTCCACGAAAGTTGTAGTGGCAATGGTGAAATCATGCCACCGCTGGGGAGTTTGCACTTTGTACCACACGGATGAATTCACTTTGCACTATTTGGCATACTCTGACCTAGATAACCTCTTATAGACAGAGTGAGGACAGTTTGAGGTATCAGGACCGTCAATTGATGGACTTTCCGATAGAATATTGAGATTGGCTTCTGTTGTATGCGAACTATTCAGTCGCTGCGCGTGTGTTGCATGCGACGACAAGCCAACTTTATGTCCTTGACGCTGAGAGTCGAGTCATTTCCACTTTCAACATGAGAGCCGCGAGCCATCAAGCCATGGACCAAGACTTGCTCGATGAAATCATTCTTTCCCTTGACGAATCCATCAAGATGGAGCAGATTGCCATTGTCCACAACTGCAATGTCGTCCGCTACCCGCCGCCTTCCTTGCAGTCTCAAACTCGAGTGATGTGCGAATATATCAAAGTCAATCCTGGGCAATACGTCTATCAACATGACCAGACCCCCCTGCCATTCCATGGTTATTCCCATCAACACGAAGGGCGAGAATGGCAAGAGGTCACTCGAAGTCTTTGTACTGAATTTGACGCCAATGTCAAATTGACTCCAGTCCTAGTCGTGGAGCATTCTCCGTCGCATTCTACCAAGAGCATTCTTGACGAAGTGGAAGGGCAATGTCTCCAAGAAGGATGCACCATCGCAGTATCGTATCGTGGCAAATGCAAAGAGCACGGGGGAGCCAGTCGGTGCCAAATGCGAGGATGCACAAAGGGAAGTCAAGGCAAGCATCTCTGCATTGCCCATGGTGGGGGAAAGCGTTGTAGCGTTCCTGATTGTGCACGATCCGCCCAATCTCGAGGTCTATGCAAAGCTCATGGAGGCGGTGCACGATGTACTGTCGACGGCTGCGATAAGAGTTCCCAAGGAGGGGGCAAATGCCGAATGCACGGAGGCGGTCGGCGATGCAAGACACCAGAGTGTACAATTGGCGCCCAACGAGGGGACTACTGCGCCTCGCATGGGGGCTCCAGAATCTGTCAAGTCCAAGGATGCGGCCGCACAGATCGTGGTGGAGGACTGTGCGAGATACACCGTCGTCATAAAGTGTGCAGTCTACCCCACTGCAAACGTCTCGCCCAGCGCGATCCAATTCATTCGATCGGTCGTCTTTGTCTCGCCCACCAACGTGCTCTTTAAAGCTCCAGTCTTTAATATTGATGTGAAGAAAATCTCAATTGACTTATTAAACGCTTCTTTCTCCTGTAATTATCGTTTAAGCAGCTCAAAGTCTTTGTCAAGGAAAGCGCTAGCGGGCAACGGCGGCTCGACTATGACCAAAGCAGTTCAAAGATGTCTTTACAGCAAGTGCAATGTTCAATAAAACAAGCGCTTTCAAGCAGACTCTTGCCATTGAGGTACTTAAGAGATTCCAACGAAGTGCATGGAAGGAGGAGTTTGTTTACTGCTGTGTGTCCAACACACACGCTATCACGTCATTTGTCCACTTCCAAACACGGTCGACTTGTTGAGGATCGCGACTCAAGTCCGTCGCTTTGGTGAGCTTCGCGATGGGCGTGAAGTATTGGCCTTGCCATTCGTTCTTCTCAATGTCGGGACTGGTCGCCACGTACAATTGCGTCAGCGCGCCTTTTAGAGGAGTCGACCCGGCGAGGTAACAGAATGCACCAAACAACCATTCCACCACTGGGCGAACGAGCCATGGAAAGTGTGGGAAATGCACGCCCGTCTTGAAGATATCCGTCACGACAATACCAGGATGCACGATATTGATGTACACTTTGGACGAGTCTGCCATTTGGAGCAAGCCATGCGCCAAGAGGTTGTTGGCCAACTTGGACTCGCTGTACGATGCAAAACTGCTGTACTCTGCCTCGGTGGGCAATTCCAAGTCAATCTTCTTTGCAAATGCGTGGGCATCACTCGAGACAACGACGACGCGAGAGGGCCCCGAGCGTTCCAAGAGAGGAAGGAAACGAATAGCCAAGTATTGGTGCGCCACTTGGTTGTTGAACAAAGTCGATTCGACGCCTTCAATGACTCCGTATGGCTTCATGGCCACACCAGCATTGAGCAGGAGAATATGCAGCGGCAGGTTGCGGGCCAAGAAAGACTCGGCAAATTCTTCGACACTCTTCAGGTCCGTGTTATCAGCAACGGCGAATTCAACCTTGAATGGCGCAGGAGCGAGCTCGGCCTTGACCTTGTCGAGGGCTTCTTGTCCACGGGAAGCATTGCGAGCAGTAAATATGACATGGGCGCCTTTGCGAGCCAAGGCGATGACACTTTCGTAGCCGAGACCAGCAGTCCCGCCAGTCACGATGGCGACGCGACCAGTTTGGTCAGGGATATTCGCGATGGAAAAAGCCATGTTTGAGTGGTTGAGAGTGAAAGATGAAGTTGGATCGGGGACTGGAAACGTTGGATCAAGCATGACTGAATCACGCTGATGCCATAAGCAGGAGAACAACAGCAAACTCTCATATGGTTCCGAACCCATCCACTGCTCTAAAATAACATTTCGACGAAGGTTCTCGAGTTTGCATTTAGGCATTTGAATACAATCCTGTGGAGTTGCTGAGGCCAGTCGCTTGATTGGGTACTGAGTACTTGATGAGGTACTACTAGTACCTTCCTGTATGGACTTCCCTGCTGTGCTTGCGGTCACATTTTGCTCTCGTAATCAACGACGTACCACCAGGACAACAACGGATTGGAAGGTACAAAACCAATGAAAGGGAATCATCGGACAGCAGTCGAACATAGGTCATGGACCCTCCTAGAATGACCGCAGTGTGACAACATCCTTGGGCTAATGAAGAGCATAATAAAAACACTGGTCTACAGAAAGACATGCAATAGATTGAAGAGTTTAGTGGCACACCGACACGACGGGAGATGTCATGTCCGATTCGTAGTCATCGTGCGCAGCATTGTAATTGTTGTTCGGACGGCCGTCGTCTTGGTCGTGGTGGTTGAAGATAAAGAGCATGTAGGTGCCGCCGCCCAAGATCGCACCGACAATCGGACCACAAATGGGAACCCACCAGTAGTTGGCGTACAAAGTAAAGACTTGCGATCCCCAACCAGCACACGCCGACAAGACACGAGGACCCAAGTCACGCGCAGGATTCAAAGTGGCCCCCGTCGACAAACTGAAGCTCTGCACTAGCATCACGACGATCAAACCCACTGTGAGTGGCTTCATCATGGCATTCGTCGGCATGTTGGCGGGGTCGTCCACACTGAAGATCGTAAAGACCAACAAGGCCGTGCCGATCATCTCGTTGACAAACGCACTGCCGTTGTTCTCCCAGCTCGCGGGATACGTGGCAAAGATGCCGGCCGTCTTCATCGTACGATCCGGGTCAAGCGTGTTGATCGCTGGGTAGTACGCGAGGAAGACCATGTACGCGGCGACGAACGCACCGACGAATTGCGACACGATGTAGAATGGCACTTTCTTCCATGGGAGCTTGCCATACACGGCCATGGCGATCGAGATGGAAGGATTGAGGTGTGCGCCACTGATGCCACCGGCCGTGTGAAGTCCGAGCATGACTGCCAGACCACACCCGAGGGCGGTTTCCGTGAAGCCTCCTTTCTTGCCTTCCCCCAAGGCGCCTTGCGCAGAGACGCCGTTGATCAAGATCATCATGATGAACGTGCCAGCGATTTCGGCCAGGCATTCTCGAGCGAGACGATTGCGGATGCGCCACCACTGGTTGGAGTTGGAAGCTTTGTAGCTTGGCATGGTCGAAGACAATTGAGGAATGACTCGTTTTGTCCGTCGATGTTGGCATGACAACCTGATCGACTGCGTGATATCGGTGGAGCTGGTCTACAACTTGTCCTTGTGCTATTGACACGTTCGAACAAACGAGTACGTTACTTCGGACGACAGTGCCGGTGTCTACTGTCATGACAATGACTGCTCTTGTCTTTACCACTTCAAACTCCGGCGTCGAGTATGATCAAGTGGTGGCTGCTATCGTGTCGGCGAAAAGACAAACCATGTGACCTTCATCTACTTCACCCAGGTAAATTCCTAGCTGGTAGTGTGTTGGTTGTATATCCAAGTTGAATCTCAATCGCCTAAGGGACTTCAAAGTATTAGGAAAAACTCAAAGCAGCATGAAGACCGTTGTCTTTTTCAGAAGTACGTACTTCGGATGTATGCAGCCATGCCTTCGTAAAGTATTGATGTGGAGATACGCCACAGGAGGACTCATTCTTCGCAGACATTGCTTGAAGGAGGAGGTGTCTGCTTCGTGTGAGAGAAACTCCGTCTGTGCATTGTCGTCTGAAATGATAGGATGACTTCGTCACATGTTGGAAGTACTCGAGTAGTACTGCAGGTCATTCGAGTTGAGCGCCAAAAGGTGCGAGAGAAGTGGCAGGAGACCAACAACGCAGCACATAATGCACTCTGCACTTGCACACTCCATTTTGCAGTAGAAAAAATTAACATGCCTTCGCTTGCAGCAGAGGAGACATTGCCACAGTGCAAGAGGCTCCTCATGCCCTCTACTGACATCTCTTTGTTGCTGCTGATACTTAGGTAGACTTGATCCTGCGAGGAAGCACGTTGTCCAATGTTGTGATTTGTACTGTGTTGTTCGTTCTATCGGTTTAAATGAGTTTGAAGTGGTAAAGACAAGAGCAGTCATTGTCATGACAGTAGACACCGGCACTGTCGTCCGAAGTAACGTACTCGTTTGTTCGAACGTGTCAATAGCACAAGGACAAGTTGTAGACCAGCTCCACCGATATCACGCAGTCGATCAGGTTGTCATGCCAACATCGACGGACAAAACGAGTCATTCCTCAATTGTCTTCGACCATGCCAAGCTACAAAGCTTCCAACTCCAACCAGTGGTGGCGCATCCGCAATCGTCTCGCTCGAGAATGCCTGGCCGAAATCGCTGGCACGTTCATCATGATGATCTTGATCAACGGCGTCTCTGCGCAAGGCGCCTTGGGGGAAGGCAAGAAAGGAGGCTTCACGGAAACCGCCCTCGGGTGTGGTCTGGCAGTCATGCTCGGACTTCACACGGCCGGTGGCATCAGTGGCGCACACCTCAATCCTTCCATCTCGATCGCCATGGCCGTGTATGGCAAGCTCCCATGGAAGAAAGTGCCATTCTACATCGTGTCGCAATTCGTCGGTGCGTTCGTCGCCGCGTACATGGTCTTCCTCGCGTACTACCCAGCGATCAACACGCTTGACCCGGATCGTACGATGAAGACGGCCGGCATCTTTGCCACGTATCCCGCGAGCTGGGAGAACAACGGCAGTGCGTTTGTCAACGAGATGATCGGCACGGCCTTGTTGGTCTTTACGATCTTCAGTGTGGACGACCCCGCCAACATGCCGACGAATGCCATGATGAAGCCACTCACAGTGGGTTTGATCGTCGTGATGCTAGTGCAGAGCTTCAGTTTGTCGACGGGGGCCACTTTGAATCCTGCGCGTGACTTGGGTCCTCGTGTCTTGTCGGCGTGTGCTGGTTGGGGATCGCAAGTCTTTACTTTGTACGCCAACTACTGGTGGGTTCCCATTTGTGGTCCGATTGTCGGTGCGATCTTGGGCGGCGGCACCTACATGCTCTTTATCTTCAACCACCACGACCAAGACGACGGCCGTCCGAACAACAATTACAATGCTGCGCACGATGACTACGAATCGGACATGACATCTCCCGTCGTGTCGGTGTGCCACTAAACTCTTCAATCTATTGCATGTCTTTCTGTAGACCAGTGTTTTTATTATGCTCTTCATTAGCCCAAGGATGTTGTCACACTGCGGTCATTCTAGGAGGGTCCATGACCTATGTTCGACTGCTGTCCGATGATTCCCTTTCATTGGTTTTGTACCTTCCAATCCGTTGTTGTCCTGGTGGTACGTCGTTGATTACGAGAGCAAAATGTGACCGCAAGCACAGCAGGGAAGTCCATACAGGAAGGTACTAGTAGTACCTCATCAAGTACTCAGTACCCAATCAAGCGACTGGCCTCAGCAACTCCACAGGATTGTATTCAAATGCCTAAATGCAAACTCGAGAACCTTCGTCGAAATGTTATTTTAGAGCAGTGGATGGGTTCGGAACCATATGAGAGTTTGCTGTTGTTCTCCTGCTTATGGCATCAGCGTGATTCAGTCATGCTTGATCCAACGTTTCCAGTCCCCGATCCAACTTCATCTTTCACTCTCAACCACTCAAACATGGCTTTTTCCATCGCGAATATCCCTGACCAAACTGGTCGCGTCGCCATCGTGACTGGCGGGACTGCTGGTCTCGGCTACGAAAGTGTCATCGCCTTGGCTCGCAAAGGCGCCCATGTCATATTTACTGCTCGCAATGCTTCCCGTGGACAAGAAGCCCTCGACAAGGTCAAGGCCGAGCTCGCTCCTGCGCCATTCAAGGTTGAATTCGCCGTTGCTGATAACACGGACCTGAAGAGTGTCGAAGAATTTGCCGAGTCTTTCTTGGCCCGCAACCTGCCGCTGCATATTCTCCTGCTCAATGCTGGTGTGGCCATGAAGCCATACGGAGTCATTGAAGGCGTCGAATCGACTTTGTTCAACAACCAAGTGGCGCACCAATACTTGGCTATTCGTTTCCTTCCTCTCTTGGAACGCTCGGGGCCCTCTCGCGTCGTCGTTGTCTCGAGTGATGCCCACGCATTTGCAAAGAAGATTGACTTGGAATTGCCCACCGAGGCAGAGTACAGCAGTTTTGCATCGTACAGCGAGTCCAAGTTGGCCAACAACCTCTTGGCGCATGGCTTGCTCCAAATGGCAGACTCGTCCAAAGTGTACATCAATATCGTGCATCCTGGTATTGTCGTGACGGATATCTTCAAGACGGGCGTGCATTTCCCACACTTTCCATGGCTCGTTCGCCCAGTGGTGGAATGGTTGTTTGGTGCATTCTGTTACCTCGCCGGGTCGACTCCTCTAAAAGGCGCGCTGACGCAATTGTACGTGGCGACCAGTCCCGACATTGAGAAGAACGAATGGCAAGGCCAATACTTCACGCCCATCGCGAAGCTCACCAAAGCGACGGACTTGAGTCGCGATCCTCAACAAGTCGACCGTGTTTGGAAGTGGACAAATGACGTGATAGCGTGTGTGTTGGACACACAGCAGTAAACAAACTCCTCCTTCCATGCACTTCGTTGGAATCTCTTAAGTACCTCAATGGCAAGAGTCTGCTTGAAAGCGCTTGTTTTATTGAACATTGCACTTGCTGTAAAGACATCTTTGAACTGCTTTGGTCATAGTCGAGCCGCCGTTGCCCGCTAGCGCTTTCCTTGACAAAGACTTTGAGCTGCTTAAACGATAATTACAGGAGAAAGAAGCGTTTAATAAGTCAATTGAGATTTTCTTCACATCAATATTAAAGACTGGAGCTTTAAAGAGCACGTTGGTGGGCGAGACAAAGACGACCGATCGAATGAATTGGATCGCGCTGGGCGAGACGTTTGCAGTGGGGTAGACTGCACACTTTATGACGACGGTGTATCTCGCACAGTCCTCCACCACGATCTGTGCGGCCGCATCCTTGGACTTGACAGATTCTGGAGCCCCCATGCGAGGCGCAGTAGTCCCCTCGTTGGGCGCCAATTGTACACTCTGGTGTCTTGCATCGCCGACCGCCTCCGTGCATTCGGCATTTGCCCCCTCCTTGGGAACTCTTATCGCAGCCGTCGACAGTACATCGTGCACCGCCTCCATGAGCTTTGCATAGACCTCGAGATTGGGCGGATCGTGCACAATCAGGAACGCTACAACGCTTTCCCCCACCATGGGCAATGCAGAGATGCTTGCCTTGACTTCCCTTTGTGCATCCTCGCATTTGGCACCGACTGGCTCCCCCGTGCTCTTTGCATTTGCCACGATACGATACTGCGATGGTGCATCCTTCTTGGAGACATTGCCCTTCCACTTCGTCAAGAATGCTCTTGGTAGAATGCGACGGAGAATGCTCCACGACTAGGACTGGAGTCAATTTGACATTGGCGTCAAATTCAGTACAAAGACTTCGAGTGACCTCTTGCCATTCTCGCCCTTCGTGTTGATGGGAATAACCATGGAATGGCAGGGGGGTCTGGTCATGTTGATAGACGTATTGCCCAGGATTGACTTTGATATATTCGCACATCACTCGAGTTTGAGACTGCAAGGAAGGCGGCGGGTAGCGGACGACATTGCAGTTGTGGACAATGGCAATCTGCTCCATCTTGATGGATTCGTCAAGGGAAAGAATGATTTCATCGAGCAAGTCTTGGTCCATGGCTTGATGGCTCGCGGCTCTCATGTTGAAAGTGGAAATGACTCGACTCTCAGCGTCAAGGACATAAAGTTGGCTTGTCGTCGCATGCAACACACGCGCAGCGACTGAATAGTTCGCATACAACAGAAGCCAATCTCAATATTCTATCGGAAAGTCCATCAATTGACGGTCCTGATACCTCAAACTGTCCTCACTCTGTCTATAAGAGGTTATCTAGGTCAGAGTATGCCAAATAGTGCAAAGTGAATTCATCCGTGTGGTACAAAGTGCAAACTCCCCAGCGGTGGCATGATTTCACCATTGCCACTACAACTTTCGTGGACTTTATGACAGCCATGGCTTGGAAAGGCTTATCCAGTCGATCGTCTTGTCGGGATTTGCGCTGGGACGAATGTAACACAAACACAACTCTAGTGACGCAACGCTGCGTTTTGAGCTTCCTACATGTGAAGAGCCTACAAAGGTGAGCCCCAACCGACTTCATTCCTCGACGTGAACATGGCGGAAACTGAGCTTTGATGACCATGAAATACTACAATGAACACTATCATGCAGGCAGATGGCCATCATGGCCGCGTACTGCATTGTAGACCTCATACACTGCTTCACTTTGTGACTCGTGGACCAGTCGACAACCCAAGAATCCACGCTTGACCTGGCGTTGGACTCTGGCCAAGAGACAACGCTGACGAGTCTGCTTTGAAACCCACTCGACTGTGTTGAGTCACTGCAGTGCACCGAGACAGCATGCAGCCTGTCCTGGAGATCTCTTGAAAATGTGCATCAAAGCTCGAAGTGCTGCAACAGACACCAAAAATTTCGACAGTGGCATCGTCTTCAGCAGTAACAAGTCAAAACAATGATCAAAGTTTACGAGACCTTGAGCACTCGTTCATGAGCTCTTGCAGTCCGTAGCCCAAGCCTATGGCATCTTGATTGCAGTCGGAGCAGCCTCTGGATTGATCCAAGTCCAGCTCGAGGTGAACCCCAAGAGAGAGGCAAATGTGTCACGTCTGTCAAAGCTGTGGGATTCGTTTGCTGACATGGGTTGGTCTCTTTTGCTCATACAGACTGATCGGATGTGTTGAGTAGCAATAGCAACGCTCGGTTGCTCACAAATTGCACCCAAATGCGACCGACCATTATGACAAATCATAGCTGCCTGTCTATTCAAGAACTACGCCTCGTATGCGTCTCTAGACGTGGTTTTCTCCAACTTTGCCAAGAGGAAACTGGTCAAGTTCACACTCGAGCGTCATCATGTGAACGTGGAACTCCAAAGTTGACTCTTCTGGATGACGTCCCACGAAGGTTGTCTTGGAGCCTCCGAGCCTTTCTGAACGCCCTGGTAGTGTCCATAACTTGCACCAGAATGCACAGTTGAATGCAAACAAGTCTCCACCTTTGGTTGCATGGACTTGGACTTGTAAATCTCCATCTAGATGCATATTGCTTCTCCTGGAACCTGAAACGGCGGCGATGATGCTTTCGTCAGGAAGGAATGCATCTTGAAACCGAATCCGCGACAAGATATCAAATACACCTCGGCAGAATTGGCTTCGTCAGTGATGTCCACTGTCGAGCGGTAGACGATTGGCTCGAGCAAGATATCAAATACACCATTGCTGCATTGGCTGTGTCAAAGACACACGGCTTTGTGTGATGGAACAGAATACCAGAACTTACTATCCTCCGCGTGTGTAACGTTACACTAACTTTGACAAGCCATACACGCTCCATGAGATCTCGTACATGGCGATTCTCTCTGAGGTCCTGGCCAAGCCAAACTGATGGATCAAGATGAACGATGAGACGATCTTGGCCAAGTGGAAGCGTGAATCGCAGCTCTCAGACAAAGACGTTGCCTACCTCGATGCGGAAATGAAAGGAATAACTCAAAACTGGACGATCGAACGACATCACCCTGATTCCATTGCCAGTGCACGTTGTCTTCATGACAGTACATGAAGATTTCCATCCTGGATCGAACGATCAAGTGCTCGATATTGTCCACCCACGTTCTATTGTGCAGTGAACGGCCGCACCAGAATCTCTCAGCTGTCATGGGCGACCAAGTCCTCAACTGGCCAAACAGTGGCGGATACGACATTTCTGACAAGTTCCAGTGGCTCCCATCTCCCGTCAAAGTCGACAAGGAAGGCAAGGCGAGCTTTAGACCGTATATCAAGGCACGATGTCGTGCTAGTCAATCGATACGGCAGTGCCAAAGATCAGCGGGAAGAACGGACGAAACTCTTCCCGAAGAGCCTCGGACGGATGAATTCAAGCGGCAGTTTTGGGACTTTGTGAATAATTTCAGCGATGATGACGTCGTGTTGAATATTCCACAAGTGCCAAGTACGTATTGTCAAGAACGTGTCATCTACCCTCAGGAGAAACTATGGAAGATGTGTGGCATTTTCTAAATCTATCGAGCACCGTTTGAAGTGGCCGATCCAACCAAGCGTGGGCATCAAAACATTGACTGTTTCAGACTGAAATACCTTAAGATTTGCTTGGGCAGTTGAAGAGAACTCCTGGACATTTCTGTTTATTGTACACATCCACAGATGTTGTTGCCTGCTTGCGACTTCAGATCACCTATCGCAATCGTCCCAAACTGATGTTTGCTTTGATTGCGACGTCAGATTAGCCGCCGCAATCACCTAAGGCGATGGAAAAACCAGACTAACTGGTAGACACAATTCCACAAAAAGAATTTTTGATCTATTTCCTGGCTTGTCCTGTCATTTTTCAATTCGACCTGGCCCACAATGACGTATTCTGCTCGAGACATTCCGGACCAAAGCGGCCGCGTTGCCATTGTGACCGGCGGCACGGCTGGCATCGGCTACGAAAGCGTCCTGGCACTTGCTCGCAAAGGCTGCCACGTCATTTTCACCGCGCGAAGCACAGCCCGAGGTGAAGAAACTCTTGCAAAGATCAAGTCTGTCCTTGAACCTGCATCGTTCCAAGTCGAATATGCCGTGGTGAACAATGAAGATCTTGAGAGCATTTCAGCTTTTGCCGCGTCGGTTCTCGCCCGCAACCTTCCACTGCATGTCTTGCTTCTCAATGCTGGCGTCTCCATGGTGCCTGTTGTGTCTCGCGGCTCTCGTAATCAACACACAAATGGGGGAGCGGCACACTCCCGAGAAACTTGGCGCCGTGTATTGATCACAACTGAGCAAAATCAAGACTAACGGGCGGGGTCTCCTCCGGCCGAACGAAAACCGCCAGACCCTCTAAATATCCAACCAATAGAAACAGACATGCAGTGCATACTCCAGCCAATCACATGCAATGGATCTTCCGCTGTCGGTTTCTGCGGTTGGATCTCACCAACTGCCAAAAGCTTCTCGGCGCTATGGGCCGCTGCAAGCGGCGTACGCGTATAGCGCTCCTGCTGCGGTGAATACGGCTCCGGGCCCTGGCCAGACCCATCAGCGCACGCAACACCCCCCCATGGCCAGGCCCGGCGGATTCGCCCTGGGTATTTGGTCCGTCCCCTTCCGAGGGCCAATGGGCACAGCACGTCAGGTTGGGTAACCCAGAAACTTCACCGCCTCGAGCAGTGCACGGCGTTGGTCTTCGTCTTGTAGTTCGTCGATAAAACCTTTAACAAGGCCCGGTACTTCACCGTATAATTTGGGTAGTGCTTCCCAACTCGACTCAATGGATTCCAATCCCTTCCAATGAGTCTTGAGCTCCCACTGGTTCGATCCAGGGTTGTATCGTGCCGCTTCAAACGCGTCGACAGCCAGTGTGATACCTTGTAAGCTCACAGGGTCCAGGATTTCCTCAGTGAGGTCCAAATGGTCGTCTGCATAAAACTTCAATCTTGAGTGATGCGCTTCCTGCGTCTTTCCAGTGAGTAGGTGTTCAATCACACACGAGTAGGGTAGACATTCGAGGACTCTGTAAGGTCCAATCCATGTGACAAGCAGCTTTGGGTAGTGAGCGTTCTCATCGACTCTTGACCACAGTACATAGTCGCCTTCACTGACATTCAGCTCGGACGTGTTCGTCTTGAGCAGCATGTTGCGATTCTGTGCCGCCCTTTTGCGGTCGAGAATCTTCTTGTGTAGTTCTTGTAGACTTTGATTGAGATTTCTCATAGCATTCTTGATGGATGTCTTTTCCATGTTGAGTTCGTGAAGTCCATCGGTGTGCAACTTCCTGTTGACACGACCGACGACAACGTTCAATGGAGTTGTCGGTTCTAATCCAGTGTAAGCAAACATTGGTGATATACCTCCCAGTGATTCTGTTGGTGTTTGGTTCATGTTTGCTTGCACGACGGGTAATAGATAGTCCCATTCGGTTTCGTTCAGACGGCTTTCAGCCAGCATTGCTCGCATGACAGAAAGAATGTCTCTGTTGACTCGCTCTACGCTTCCGTTTCTCCACGGGCAGTGGGCTAGGACAATGTTGTGTTGCGCTTTCAAGCGACTTGCAAGTTCTTTCATTACAGTGTTCTTGAAATGAGTGCCTCCATCCGATATCCATACTTGGGGCACAGAAAATAAAGCAGACCATTCCATGATCGCATCAACCGTGACTTGGCTTGTTGGGCTATCGCATGCCACAAGTTTCACAAAGTGTGTCAAATCGTCTTTCAAGACGAGCACATATTTCGAGCCTTTCCAGGTCTCTCCCATGAATAGGAAGTCGAAGTGTAGTCCCTCGTTGCGCCTTGTTGCTGTCCACGTATTCCCTTTAGGGCGCTGCACGATCTTCCCACCCCGAATATGTGGGCACAACAGGCACGACTTGAGGAACGTAGCGATTTTTCCATCGAGATCATCCGTGTAGAAGATTCGTCGTAGGTTGTGCGCCATAGCGTGGTGTCCCCGGTGTCCCATGCTACCGCAGTGGGCAATGATTAGTAGTCTTGTCAGTAAATCGTGGGCTTTGTCGAGTATCCAAATCTATCACGTCAGTATAACTTACCGTCGTCATGGAGGATAGCTGTGCGTGGCGCAGTATGTCGCTGCTGAGCATCGATGATGCTGTCGGTGTCAGGCCAAATAAATTCAGGATCGTCTAACGGACGGAATTTCGCCTGCGGTGGCTTGTAGACAAAGTTGTGGGACTGACGCTTCCTGCGTTTCGTCCACTGTTTCAGCGCTCGCGCATAGCGGCGGCTTGTGCGTCTCGATATGGACGTCTCTGCAAAGCATGGTGGTTCATCCACTCGTAGTCGGTTCACATGAGACTTCATGGGCGCAGGTTGTCCCCTTCGACTCATAAGGTCGGCCCAGAGGTTATGTACTCCGTCAATGTGCTCGATTTCATATCGGTATTGACTGATAATGTCAGCCCATCGTAGGAGCTTGTCACGCGTGTGCGTCTTCAGTTCTGCGTTCGGCGCAAAAACGTGTATGAGGTTCTTGTGGTCGCAATACATGCGGAACCCCAATGGCCGTAGCAGCAGGTACTTCAGTGAGTCGCATGCACGCGCTATAGGATAGCCTTCCTTCTCGATAACACTCCAGTTCATCTGGGTCTTGTCAAACATGCCAGACTGACAAACCAGCATTTCGTGCTGTTGCTCGTGCACTGGTATCTCCTCGTCGAACTCTCGCACTTGCGTCACCACGATCGACCATCCATCCTTGGAGGCGTCGGTGAATAAGCACATTGTCGCCGATTCATCGGGATGGCAGAGTTGAACTGATGATCGTAATAGATCTTTCACATCGTTCCAACTTGACTTCTCTTCGTCGGTGAGATTGATTGCAATCGAACTCGCAATACGCTTGCGGCGCTTCTTGCCTTCGAGAGCTTGTGTCAATCTCTTCTGCAGTGGATGGACTGCTTGTGCAAATCCAATCAGTGAGTCTCGCACCCAATTCACTGCACAGATAAACTGCTGTAGTTGACCAGCATCAGTAGGATAGGGGATATTGCACAGCGCTTCCATGCGCTCAGGGTCTTGTCGCACCCCATTCCCGTCGATAATGCGGCCACACCACTTGATCTCATGACATAGCAGAGTGCTCTTGGCTGGGTTCAGTCGTAGGCGATGCTTCTCGCATATGGCAAACAGTTGTCGTAAAACATCAACGTAGTCGGCCAATGAATTCGCCCAGACAAGTATGTCGTCGATCCAGACAAGGCAGTGCTTGTACAGCAACGGTCGCAGGCATTCGGTCATAGTGTTCTGAAAGAACGACGCGCTGTCGCAGTGCCCCTGCATGACGCGTGTCGGTGTCATCACTCGAAATGCCAGCATGAACGAGAGGATTTCTTGGCTGTCCTTGGCTAGAGGTAGTTGCCAGAAACCTTTCGTCAGGTCGAAAATTCCTAGAAATTTCGCATCCCTGACGGACTCGAGGACCATGAATTGGAAGGGCATTGCTCCTGCCATCGCTACTGTCATGCTGTTGATAGTGCGATAGTCGATAGTAAGACGATAATAGAGCAACAATTCCTCTTGAGTCCATTCACCACTCGCCTTCAGCAGCTTCTTGCCGCTGGGCTTCATAACGGGGTTGACAGGGCTGCAGAACGCACTCTAGGCGTTCGCAAAAATAACGCCGTCGCTTTCAAGCTGTCGGCCAAACGCTTCAAGAAACTTCGTTTCGAGCGGGTTGGTCTTGCGCTCTTTGCAACGGTAAGGCTGTAGTTGGGTTTCAGCTTGATACGCATGGCTGGCACATCGGCCGGTTCGTCCGTTCCACGGAACTTGGCACGCCACACGCCACCATTCGCGGCTTCCAATACAACCTTCCAAAGAGTTGCGATCTCCTTTTCATCGTCTTCACTTGACTTCTTCAGTTCAACGATCGCATCCTGTACGAGGTCTTCAGCAGCCGCTCGGTCTTCTCTGTCGAGCTCAGCAAGATTTCCTCGCACGTGTCGTATCTCCACCCCAAAGGTAATATCATCCCCTTCATCGGATTCACCAACATCGTCGCCGTCTTCGAGACTCTGGTGTTCAGCCACCTGTTCCAGCAGACGATTCATGTCGATTCCAATCGACTCGAGCGCTCCACGCGAAATGATAAAGTCGTCGCTACTGTTGATAACGTAGCATGACTGCAAGCCTGGGAGATTGACTCGACCAGCTTTCGTGTGTAGTTGCACTCGCAGTTTCGCAACTTGCTTCGCATAGACCGGTTGGTCATCAACTGCACAGCCTTTCCAAGGCGTCGCTAAGTCTTCAACATCCACAGTAGGGTCAAGCGCTTGCAAGTCCTTGATGGTCTTCAAAGAGATAATATTCTCATCGCTTCCCGTGTCCGCACAAAAGGGTACATCGAGTCTTCCGTTCAGCGTTGCAACGCTGTCTCCGCTTGCACTTGAGAGCACGCGTCGCACCAGACCAAACGCTTTTCTCGATTTTCGCACTTGAGCCATCATGCGCTTGAACCGCGGTTTCTCCAACAGTCGTAGGGTTACCAACCCCAGCGCCATCGCATCTTGTGTCGTTCCTCTTCTGTGGAAGTCGGACTGTCCATGTAATTGTGTACACCTTCACAAAAATGGCATCGTCCTTGATACACTGTTCTCTTCAAGTCGGGATCGATCATCGGCTCGGTCTTCATCCAGTCGTATCTCTTGGGAATCTCCAGGATCCTCAGAACTTCATCGATGTCTTCCTCGTCAATGGCATTGATCACTTGGCTGCCAAGGTAGTCGTGGAAGTATCGCACTCGACGGAGTTCCACTCCTTCGTCATTAGATGGGACAGATTCAAAGTCTTCGCTCGCTTCCTGTGGCACTCGCTTCTCTTCCTCATCCTTCTCTTCCGGCTCCACGCCGTCTTCGATGCTACTAGCTGGCTCAGCTTCTGGTTCGCGAGCAGGTGGCGCGCTCTTGCAATCTTGCATGACTTCAAGGCGCCGCACTTTCCGTTCGCCAGCATTCGCATCATAAGCTTTACGATTCATCGATTGACCACCATTACCGCCATCTCTAGTTCTTTCTGGAGACTTGGACTTGGTCAAGTCAATCTTCACTTGCTTCTTCCCGGGCGTTGCGTTCCACGAACGTCCTTCAGACGACAATCGGTTGAAACTTGTGTTTCGTTCCGTCTCTCTGTCGCCACTTCGGTTCCATTCGTCGCGGTTCCCTTGGAAGGGCTGATTGTTAAAGCTATTTCCACGCTGAACACTGGGGCTTCTGCTCCAATTGCTGCGTGGAGCATCACCTTGTCGTTCGTTTCGCTATCCGTACGACTGCCAGCTGTCATGGCGTTGCTTACACTCGCGGGCTTGTTCGCTGTCGCGGGACTGTTCACGATTTCCATATCGCATGTGTCCGCCACGCGATCCGCCACCTCGTCCGCCATATCCACGGTCGGATCGATCTCTACCATGATCGCGGTATGGGCTTCTGCCTCGGTCTTCGCTTCTGTCGCGTCGAGGGGGATTTTCGCTTCGCTGTGGACGACGTTCCTCGCCGCCACGCTTTCGCTTCGAATCGTTGGGCTCATGGGGCTTCCCTGCACCCGCACCCCAAACTTCCCAGTAGTACTGCTGTTCTTAAGCGACGTCGTAAATCGTTCGAATCAGGCATTTCCAGTCGTAGCCTTCCGCGTGCCAGTTCTTCTTGAACTTTTCCAAGGCAATCGTGTGCATACGTCCTGGTAGCTGTTCGATAATCGCGGTATAAATTCGCTTTCGAGTGTTTGGATTGCTTAGCCATTCATTGGCTCCAGCATTGGCAATTCGGATGTCGCAGCGCGTCATAAACTTCGTCACTCTTTCCAAGACATCGAGTTCATCCCGGTTGAGAGTAATTCCTTCGAACATCGAGTCCACGTCAGGCTCGACATCATTCATCGGCTTGTGAGCAATTTCGCGCAACTTCGCTTGGAGATTGTGATCGCTAAGATCTTCGGGTTCTCTTGTGAGCCCCCAAAATACCATCAGAGTTCGCAGCTTCGCCTTGTCCTCAAAGCAAGAGACCCATGTTTCAACATGTCGCTCGTATCGTAGATTTTTCCGTCGGCATGTCTCCTTCAGGTCCGCTTCGTACGCTCGTCGCTGTTGCAACCAACGATAGACTTCGGCTTGGGCTACAGACTTCAAACGAGGGCATCTTGGCAAATCGGTGTATCGGTCGTCGGCGGTCCACTGGCGCTCGGACGACATCTTCGCTTCGTGTCTTGTTCTTCAGAGACTTCACACTGACAGGCAGTGCGCACTAAAGTATACTTTGTTGTGTCTCGCGGCTCTCGTAATCAACACACAAATGGGGGAGCGGCACACTCCCGAGAAACTTGGCGCCGTGTATTGATCACAACTGAGCAAAATCAAGACTAACGGGCGGGGTCTCCTCCGGCCGAACGAAAACCGCCAGACCCTCTAAATATCCAACCAATAGAAACAGACATGCAGTGTATACTCCAGCCAATCACATGCAATGGATCTTCCGCTGTCGGTTTCTGCGGTTGGATCTCACCAACTGCCAAAAGCTTCTCGGCGCTATGGGCCGCTGCAAGCGGCGTACGCGTATAGCGCTCCTGCTGCGGTGAATACGGCTCCGGGCCCTGGCCAGACCCATCAGCGCACGCAACAGTGCCCTATCGAGTTATCCATGGCGTCGAGTCGACCTTGTTTATCAACCACGTCGCGCACCAGCATCTTGCCTTGCTCCTTTTGCCCGCATTGGAACGATCGACCCCATCTCGAGTGGTTGTGGTTTCAAGTAATGTCCATTCGTCCTACAAGCAGCTCGACTTGGAAGTACCCACGGCTGAGACTTACAATAGTTTGGCTATGTACAGCCTGTCGAAATTGGCCAACATGCTCATGATGCACGGCCTGCTCAAGCAAATCCAATCGCCCAACATCTACGTCAACTTCTTGCATCATGGCATGGTTGCGACCGAGATATTCCGCACTGGCGTCCATGCCGAGTTCTTGCCGCGCTTTATTCGTGGCCTGGTTGAAACTTTATTCCATTTGCACCACTCGACGTTTGGTTCTTCCGTCGAGAAAGGAGCGCTGACTCAATTGTACGTGGCTACAAGCCCCGATGTTGAAAAACACAAGTGGCAGGGCGAATATTTCACCCCGATTGCTAAACTGGACAAAGTCGACAAGGTCAGTCGTGACCCTGAACTCGTCGATCGTCTCTGGAAGTGGACAAACGAAGTCATCACCAGAGTCTTAGCTAGTACCAAGCAATAAAAACAATGCTGCAGGGAACACGGCGTTCTTTCCCCTTCGTGGTCAACGAGGAAAGCTCAGAGGGACCGCAAAACCAAGTTGAGACAAACAAATGAATAATTAATCGTTATATAGAGGCATTTAAGTGTGCTTCAGACGTGGCAGCTACACAGGAGTCGTTGGGGCGTTTTCGTAGTGGTCGTCTTCGGTCACGTCGCTCTCTTCGTCGTCTTGGTCGTGGTGGTTGGACAACAGCACCATGTAGACGCCACCGCCCAAGATCGCCCCCACGATCGGAGCTGTGATGGGAACCCACCAGTAGTAGTCGTACAAAGTAAAGACTTGGGAGCCCCAACCAGCACACGCCGTCAAGACACGAGGACCCAAGTCACGCGCAGGATTCATCGCCGCCCCCGTCGACGCACTGAAGCTCATGATGAGCATGACGACCACCAAGCCGATCGTCAATGGCTTCATGACTGGATTCGTCGGCATGTTGGCGGGGTCGTCCACGCAAAAGACCATAAACACCAGCAGCGACGTGCCGACCACTTCGTTGACAAACGCACTGCCGCTGTTTTCCCACGTCGCGGGGTAGGTGGCAAAGATGCCGGCGGTCTTGATGGTCCGGTCGGGGTCCACCGCGTTGAGCGCCGGGTAGTACGTCAAGAAGACGACGAGTGCCGCCACGAACGCACCCACGAACTGCGCCACGCCATAGAACGGCACTTTCTTCCACGGCAGTTTGCCATACACCGCCATGGCAATCGAGATGGCCGGGTTCAAGTGCGCACCACTGACGCCACCGGCCGTGTGCACGCCGAGCATGACGGCCAAGCCACAGCCGATGCCAATGTCGGTGAACGATCCACTCGAGTTGTTGGGGCTGAGCGTGACTTGCGCAATGACGCCGTTGATGAACACCATCATGATGAAGGTGCCTGCGAACTCGGCGAGGCATTCGCGCACGAGGTGGCTTTGGATTCTCCACCACGGTTTGGAGGATTGGACGTTGTGTTTCATTCGAGTCAAATTGTAGAATGACTTGTCCTGAGTGCCAACTTGAGACTTGATCAGATGCTGCGCCCACGTTGTCATGTGTTGGCAAGTACCTGGCAAGTTGGGAAGGAGTAGGACTTGAGTATAAACACGCAAAGCTTTGGCTTGCCATGTTGGTGGCTGTGGCGTAGACTCCTCAGTGTTCTCCAGACATATTAGCTCGGTTCCATGGACTGCTACGCGTTCTCGGTCTTTGTCGTTGCTCTATTCAACCATGTCGTCGGCTTGACCGCACTGACTGCGGTGGCATCTTGGCGTTGTATCCAATCGAAGCTGATCGATGTAGCTTTTCTACGTGTGTCGCCACCGCAACATTGCTATACAGGCCATCATAATGGCATTGTAGTCGTCCTGGAATAAGTTTCGAGACTCTTCCGACTGTCTCGTAGTCGGACGGAGGGAGGACGATCAGCATGAATCCTCATACAGGCTTCGTACATTTTGCTGCCAAGCCACGAACGACTGGCATGGACTACCAACTAGCATTATATCGACGTAGAAGAGTATGCAGTGGAAGATAGCAGCTCATGGACGCCTTGGTGTTTCCCTTTAAGAGACCGTCGATTGCACTCAAAGAAGTGTCTGATCTTGTCACATGAAGAAATTGCGCTTTTATGGGAATGTTGCCGCTTTTTTGTGCGATTGTATCAGGAACGCAATGGCGAGAGGCGCTTCACACGCCCCTCTCGTCTGTACTGCACGACAACCAGCACTGACTTGGATTCACTATCGAGCTCGGACTATCTCTCGACTTTTGCTCAGACGACGTGCAGTCAAAGACGACGCGAAAAAATGAGTCGAGAATTTGGAACTCTTGGAAATCATTGAAACCCCCAAAGAGATGCCACAAGGCTCTACGATGGCTTTGAATGCCGCTGAAGATGAGTTCCAAGCATGAACTGGGTCAAATACGTGGCAAAGTTGGAGGAAATGTCCACCCAAGACCAAGACCGAAGGTGCAAGTGTGGCTGAAAATATCCATGGTTTATCCAATCCATGTTGCTCTTTTGAACGAACGAAATGAATTGTCGATTCGGCAGAAACGAGCTGCCAACACACACGAACGAGGTCGACTTTAGAGGAGAAAAGAGAATTGAGACCAGACAGCGACGATCCTTGCCGTGTCCAACAATTTGTCACGATGCGAATATGCGAGTGAAATCCACGAGACGTTTCTTTGATTTGTGTTTCACAGTCATCGGCGCGTGTCCAAGGCAAAGCTGTTGTCACTCTGTACAAAAGGACGAGGAGATGCCAAGAGCACATTGAGAGGAGTATGCTCTCTCTGTGTTTGTTGCTAGAAGTTGACGAGCTCGTAGGTAGGAGCTTGAGTTATTCATCTCGTGGTTGTCGACGAGTGGAAACTCCACCACGGTCAAACACGTACGACAGCGTCGTCCGCTGAGTTCTCGGGGGGGTTCAATTGTTGACGACGCCTTCCACGTGTGAATCCAGCGAGTGTTGGCAATCAACAGTCGACAGCCACATGTCCCGACAGTTGCTAGGATGGGCTAGACAGCAAATAACCAGCTCGCCAACTGCCATGCAACCAGCTTTGCATCCGATGGTTGGTTGCGTGTATCGCACCAACACCACCGCGACGAATGCTTTGTCTATCTCGTCTGCGGCGGCTCACTGCAGTGACCAAATTTATTTCAGTGTCGTTATCGACACGAGAATATCCCTGCAAGACGATCCAGACTTCCGTCTAGCTAGCTAGGGGCAGTACATAGACCACACAACTATCTGGTCGCGCCATGGTCTAGAGGTCAGCCAGCGATGAAGATTCATTGCTCGTCATCCCCTCTTCGTTCCCACAGCGTCGGCAGAAAAAACGACTGATAGAGCATCGAAAAGTCTGGGCACCAAATTTGTTCATCTGGTTCCGTACTGTATTTCAGCAGTTGGTGGAAAAACGCAATTTCCTCCACAAAGTCTGGAAATCTTCCTCATGAGATATCAATCGCAGAGCATGACATCGCTCTTCATTCTCAAGCCTGAGATGACTTGGAATTGCTCAGAAAGCGGCCTAAATGTCCATCGACTTTGATGAGGGGTTGCGGCGGTCACATCCCCACTTATGGCTGGATTCACATCAAATGTCGGTTTTATACCAAGTAGGTGTGTCGCAACGTGGCACAAGCAAAGACAAGCTCCGTGATGTCCCATGGAGCATCTGCTGCTGCGTCGAGGCGAAAGTTGGCACTCAGGACAAGTCATTCTACAATTTGACTCGAATGAAACACAACGTCCAATCCTCCAAACCGTGGTGGAGAATCCAAAGCCACCTCGTGCGCGAATGCCTCGCCGAGTTCGCAGGCACCTTCATCATGATGGTGTTCATCAACGGCGTCATTGCGCAAGTCACGCTCAGCCCCAACAACTCGAGTGGATCGTTCACCGACATTGGCATCGGCTGTGGCTTGGCCGTCATGCTCGGCGTGCACACGGCCGGTGGCGTCAGTGGTGCGCACTTGAACCCGGCCATCTCGATTGCCATGGCGGTGTATGGCAAACTGCCGTGGAAGAAAGTGCCGTTCTATGGCGTGGCGCAGTTCGTGGGTGCGTTCGTGGCGGCACTCGTCGTCTTCTTGACGTACTACCCGGCGCTCAACGCGGTGGACCCCGACCGGACCATCAAGACCGCCGGCATCTTTGCCACCTACCCCGCGACGTGGGAAAACAGCGGCAGTGCGTTTGTCAACGAAGTGGTCGGCACGTCGCTGCTGGTGTTTATGGTCTTTTGCGTGGACGACCCCGCCAACATGCCGACGAATCCAGTCATGAAGCCATTGACGATCGGCTTGGTGGTCGTCATGCTCATCATGAGCTTCAGTGCGTCGACGGGGGCGGCGATGAATCCTGCGCGTGACTTGGGTCCTCGTGTCTTGACGGCGTGTGCTGGTTGGGGCTCCCAAGTCTTTACTTTGTACGACTACTACTGGTGGGTTCCCATCACAGCTCCGATCGTGGGGGCGATCTTGGGCGGTGGCGTCTACATGGTGCTGTTGTCCAACCACCACGACCAAGACGACGAAGAGAGCGACGTGACCGAAGACGACCACTACGAAAACGCTCCAGCGACCCCAGTCGTCGTGTAGCCTCTGCCTTTGCTAAACTAAATTATTCATGACTGCTCTGCTTGTCTTGGATGTTTCCGATATCCACACAACTTTATTGAGTGTGTTAGTCCTGTACCTTGTTGGTTTCCGCCAGAACTGTTGCGATGACATCGGTCGTCCACTTCCAGAGACGCTCCGCTTGTTCGGGATCACGACTGAGCTCGCTGGATTTGTCCAATTTGGCAATGGGAACGAAGTATTGCCCTTGCCACTCGTTCTTGGCTACGTCTGGACTTGTCGACACGTACAACTGAGTGAGTGCTCCTTCGTCACTTGAATAACCACATGCGGAATGGACGATGGGAATGACAGCCTTGGCCAAGCCACGAATGAACCATGGCAGGAACTCAACTTGAACGCCAGCGCGGAATATCTCGGTTGCGACGACAACAGGATGGACAGAATTGACAAAGACGTTGGGCGACTTGATTTGTTTGAGGAGGCCATGGACCATGAGGATGTTGGCCAATTTCGACACTCTGTACACGATGACGCTGTTGTACGACTCCGCCGTCGGTAATTCGAGGTCGAGGCTGTTGGTTGTTGCATGAGCACTACTCGTGACAACAACGATTTGTGACGGGGCTGAACGCTCTAACGCTGGCAAGAGGAGCGTCGCCAAGTGGTGGTGTGCGACGTGGTTGATGAACAATGTCGACTCGACGCCATGGATAACACGATAAGGAACTAAGCAGACGCCTGCGTTGAGAAGCAGGAGGTGCAGTGGAAGGTCGCAGGCGAGAAACGACTCGGCGAAGGCTGAGATGCTCTGAAGGTCTTCATTGTTCGCCACGGCATATTCCACTTGGAAGGGTTCCGGGGCTAGTGCAGCTTTGATTCTCTCGAGCGTTTCTTCACCTCTGGCAGTGCTTCGCGTTGTGAAAATGACATGGCAGCCTTTGCGAGCAAGCTGTAGGACGCTTTCGTAGCCGAGGCCAGCCGTGCCTCCAGTCACAATGGCAACGCGGCCTCTTTGGTCTGGAATGTCATTCGAAGAGAAGACCATCTTTTGCACTCCAAGTCAGTTGAAAGTAAAGATGATTGGACTTGCGTCTTCCAATCACTCGGCCATGCAGTACGCTTCAAGTCGACTCACAACTGTACTCCCAAGCGCAACAACATAATGAAAAGCACTTGGCATTAAGTTCTTCTGGCGTGAATATGCAAGCGAGGAAAGGCTCATGCTGCTCTGTCGATGCAGTAACTCGTCAGGTTTAGAAAGTTTGATCTACACTTGCTTGGTTTCTGTCAAAATTCTTGTGATCGTATCGTTTGTCCACTTCCACAGACGATCAACTTGCTCTGTGTCGCGACTGAAGTCGCTGGCCTTGTCCAGCTTGGCAATGGGTGTGAAGTATTGCCCTTGCCACTCGTTCTTCTCAACGTCAGGACTTGTTGAGACGTATAATTGAGTGAGCGCTCCTTGCTCGAGGGAGTAACCAAAGGTCGAGTGGAAGAAGCGAAAGACTGTCTCGACCAACCCACGAATGGACCATGGCAAGAACTCGGCGTGGACGCCAGTGCGGAAGATCTCGGTTGATACCATGCCAGGATGCACCGAGTTGACGTAGACTTTGGGCGACTTGATTTGCTTGCGGAGGCCGTGGACCATCAAGATGTTGGCCACCTTGGACGCGCTGTACATGGCCATGCTGTTGTACGTCTCGGCCGACGGTAAATCCAAGTCGAGTTTGTTGTAGAATGAATGAGCATCGCTTGTGATAGCCACGACTCGAGATGGGGCTGAACGTTCCAACGCCGGCAAGAGGAGCAATGCTAGATGCTGGTGGGCGACATGGTTGATGAGCAGAGTCGACTCGACGCCATGAATCACTCGATACGGCACCATGGCGACACCAGCGTTTAAAAGCAAGATGTGAAGCGGAAGGTTGCGGGCGAGAAATGACTCGGCGAAGGCCGAAATGCTCTGGAGGTCTTCATTGTTCGCCACGGCATATTCCACTTGGAAGGATGCAGAGCCAACGCAGCTTTGATCTTCTCGAGAGTTTCTTCGCCTCTTGCAGTGCTTCGCGCGGTGAAAATGACAAGGGCGCCTTTGCGAGCCAAGGCGAGGACGCTTTCGTAGCCGATGCCAGCGGTGCCGCCAGTCACAATGGCAACGCGGCCACCTTGGTCGGGAATGTCACTCGACGTAAAGACCATTGTGCACTCCAAGGCAAATGAAAAAGTGAAGCAAAGACACAGCGATGTTGAAAGATCCAAAAGTTTGATTGGTCTCATCTCTTCCAATCACTAGCGCCTGTGGTGGATTGCGACAACTGGTCTGTTGTCGCAATCAAGAGGAAGTTTCCACGGAAGTGTGCGGAAGTCCTCATGGATGTCAAGGTCAATGTGGTGGCAAATCCAAGATATTCTAGCCACAATCGATGGTTTGTTTAATGCGTCTACTCGGTTAAAACACTTTGCCAGCGACGATGCTAGTGAAGATTAATGCACCGAACCACTTGTTGGATCCAAATCGCTTTTGGAGGTTGACGGGGTCGTTGATGTCTGCCGTGTTGACTTGCCATGCCAATTGAGCGGCGGATGCGCTGAGACCCAAGTAGAAGGGCAAGCTTAAATCCACCATGTAGCCGGCAGTGGCGAGGCCGGCAATCGTCACGGCCGAGAAGGCATTCAAGATGGGCTTCGTGTTTTCGCCAAAGAGAAGAGCCGTGGATTTCACACCGATGCGAGCGTCGTCCTTCTTATCCTATCGCACGCTGGTCAAGACATCTGAAATAATTTCAACGACGAACCTGATGGGCATACAAAGTGTCATAAACCAAAGTCCAAGACACACCAGCGCCATACAGCGGCAACACAACAGACCAGTCACAGCTTCCATGGACAGCAGCCCAGCCGACCAAAGCTCCTTCAGAGAGAGCAATGAGCTTGTAGATATGTAGTCTGGGCTTACCGTAGTTGAAAGTAAGGCCAAGCATTGCTTGTGGCCAGTAGGTGATGCGCTTCATGTAAGGATAAACCGCGACGAATCCAAGCGAGGTGACGCCCAAGCCGATTGTGTAAGGGTTCAACTGGACAAGCACAGCAAGACTAGGTCAATGACACGATGAGAATGCAAGATGGGCGCGAGATGTACCCAGCAGAAAGCTGCAAGGCTAAGAACCGCCAAGCTTGAGGATATGTGAGAGCGCCGGAGGCAAGTGGACGCATGTTGGTGCGTTCGACTTGCTTATCAAAGTCCTTGTCCCACATGTCATTGATCGTGCAGCCGGCGCTTCGCATGATGAGCGATCCCGTGGCAAACAAGGCAAGAAGTCCTGGGTCTGGCAATGCGCCGGCGGGTGCAGCCAACGCAGTGCTCCAAAAACAAGGCCAAAGAAGCATATATGTACCTACAACATACAGACTCAGAGAGAGGGGACTCATATCATGTCATTACCCGCTGGTCGATTGATGCGCGAGATCTGAATGTAAGGCAACATCCATTTTGGCGCGTGCGTCTCCGCCCATGTCTGCTTTTCCAACGCAAACGGATTCGGCGACGGCTCTGGCTTATCAGTGGACAATGTGCTAAAGATCCGAGTGCAGATTGCAGCCGGGCGGTGTCGAGACCACGGCGACAGCGCCGTTCGGACGAACGCTGGCCTCGCCACCCACACCCGAACCATGTCAACTCTTTGATGGCGGATCACATTATAACAAAATGTATTTATATAGTGTAGCATCACAGATCTAATTTAGTATTGTGAATTCCGTCGAAATTTGCCGTTTTTGCTTCGTTTTGAGCAGAAGGCGAAATCGCCCATGAATCAACCAATACATTTTATTGGACAATAATAAAAATATCTACCAATGAGAGCTTTCAAATTCTTGAGGCATCAACGCAGAGTTGTAGGACCTGGAACGCGGAAGCATGCACATGAAAACATCGCATGATTGTAATTTCGCGACCACAGCAGTACATCTATTCAGTCTTTAGTACCAGCATGTCCTCTGTGCACACACAGTTTATCACTACTTATTATACAAGTAAATCTACTGGCGACCCCTCACGTTGTCAACAAGTCAACCCGAACGACGCGACGCGCGGTCAGTGGCGTTCATGCACAGTTTGAGGTTTAATCACAGGCACCATCCTCATCGAATGTTGGCACTCGATTAGGACGGTGATTTTTGCATCGATGCTTTCGTGAAATGCACTGATGCAGGAGGGTGATCGCGCTTGCCGATCTGGAGGTCTTGAACTTGAAACAACAGAAAGGAAAACCTCTTATAATGAATAATATATAGAATTTATGAGTTCGGGCGATTGCCGGGTCGATTCAATGAATCGATCGAGGAAATTTCGAGTAGAACCCACAATAATATTTAACTTATTTAGTGTCAAACTGTTAGATTGAATATAAATTTATAAAGTTTTTGCTGTTGGTGAATTTGCCGCCAAAAAGATTTGTCCAGCGGAGTCAACATGGGAGACGACGCATCGTCCTTTCCGCTTCGACGAAAGAGTGCCGCCTGTGAATACGAGCACCAACGCTTTGTTCTCAAGAAGAAGTCGTATGACCAGCAATATTCCCACATGTATGTGAGCCGTCTCCGCGCTCTGGAGCCTGTTGTTCGCGCGCATGTCGAGAAAGGCGGTTTACCAATTCTACCTAAGATCATTGATTTGAAGCCGGGTGATCCATGTGTGATTATAGGCACGATCTTCAAGAGTCTCGCCAAGAAACCCAATATTTTGGACGAATTTGTGGCAGACGAAGTGCTGGTTCTCCAAGAGTCGTCGACCTGTTTAGCATCGGACGACGATCAGCTCGTCTTGGAGGATGAAAGTGGTCGTATTGCACTATATGGTGACATCCGAGTGCAGGAGGTGGTCACAGGTGTCGTTGTTGGTTTACAAGGTGAAATGCGACCCGGTGGAGACGGGTTTCATGTAAGTCGCGTCTGTACACCAGGCATTCCTCCACAGTCATCACTTCCAGCGCGTACTTTCATTTAAAAAATGCTTTGAATGACTTTATATTGTAGGATCTGACGATGCATACGTTGCGCTTGTGTCTGGTATTCAAATGGGAAGCGAGGCTTGTGATCCAGTGAAGACATCTCTCATGATCGATTACCTTGCTGGCCGTATTGGCAATGCAGACGAAAAGAATTTTGTTCAGTCGATTGTTCGAACTATCGTAATCGGAAATACGCTTGGAAAATCAACAAAGGACAATACACTACCGGTAATGGTAACGAACTGGAGAGATGAACACAATTCTCGTTGATAGAAAGCTTCAGCCACTGCAATCGCACAACCTCTTGAACATATTGATGCCCTCTTGTCGACATTGACGACTACAATGCCAGTGGATATCATGCCCGGTGCATTTGATCCCAGGTGGGTTTCTATATTCCGAAGCTCTGTGCTCATGGAATCTACGCAGCAATTTCACACTGCCCCAGCAACCCTTGGCAACTTGTTTGTTTCCTCGATCAATGTATACGACTGCATGCCACGTGATTACAAATCCTTGCCAATTGTCTGTGGATCAAGTTCGTTTTTTCGGCACTTCTGGTCAAAATATTGATAGCATTGGTATGTCCTGCACGGGCTTGAGTCCGATCCAAGGCCTTTCCGCGATGCTGGATTGGCGTCATCTTGCGCCTACCGCCCCAGACATTCTTGCTTGCTATCCCATGCCCCAAGAAGACCTCTTTGTCATTGAGGAGGCTCCTCATGTCTTCTTTGCTGGCAATCAGCCTCAATTTGAATCCCACGTCGTTGAAGGCAAGTGATTATTCAAAGTTTGTGTTGTAACACTGCCTGTAATGTAGGCGAGAACAAGCAGTCGATCCGAGTTGTGTGCGTGCCGTCGTTTGCCGAGACGGGAGTGGTGGTGCTCGTCAACCTGAGAGATCTCTCCTGTCTTCCACTTACATTTCAATAAGAGTGTATTATCGACGACCAAAACAATCATGAGCCTCGACTGTCTCGAGTGGGATCAACTGCTGGCACAACTTACACGACACAGTCATGCCGCTTACAACCTTGAAGGGATATCGTGAAATGTCGTCAGGACAAGTCTCGTGTACCTGGTGGGCTGTCGGTCGAGCAGCCAAAATTATTTTGAATCCATTTGGCAAACAGTCGACGATTGCTCCCATGGTTTCCTTGAGTGATATGACATGCTCTGCTCCATGGGTACTGTGTGTGACTCCGACAATACAGCCTTTAGCTGCAATATCGTCGTCATCTTCGTGGAAGGTAGAGTCTTCGTGGCGTGTGATGAGATGGAGAAGAAAGGTACTCAAAGGCCAGCGGCGCTCGTAAGGCATGCGATATTGCACGTTGTAGCTCACTGCAAGCCCAGTCTCGGTCAAAGAATTGCTGGAGTCCACTTACCTTTGACCACGACTGATGGCTGTTGGACGGGATGGATTAGGCTTTCAAAAGCCAAGTCTTCCAGGATCGACGCACTGAGGAAAACTCGGGACGCCAACAAATTCCCACTGCTACGACGTGGACGTGGCGACAAAGTTTGCCACAGACTTGCTTTAGTTTGTAGCTTTTCCTACGCTCACAGTCAAAAGATTGCTTGGTGGTCAGCCTCGGGAACTTACGTGCAGGCCTTGTAGGTGTTTGTGTAGCGTGGGCTTGAATTGTGCCGGAGCAAACTTTTGAGCGGCTTTCAAGTGACGATAGGCCAACTTTGTCATGCCTTGGGCCTTGTAAACATCGTAGAGGGCGACTGACGCCAAGAGAGCGCCAATTTTGTGACCAATTTCACGAGACAGCCTATGGATTCGGCTATTGTACCTTCCCTGGTCATGGAAGAGCGTACCGAAATGCCATTTCAAGCTGGGAAAGCGCCGTCGTGTACCGAAGATACCGGCAATCAACAATCCCAAGCCCAATCAAATTCAAGACGTGCAAGTCTGGCCAGTCCAAAGTTAGAGCGGAATTAAGCCCAAACCGGAGCCATGCTGCTCCCTGTGGATTGGACTCTAGCTCCATGACGACTGCGTGCTTGAGTTGCATGACCAAAGCTGCCTGAATGGCTTGAATGTGAATTGGAGCTCGAGGGATTTGCAAGGGCTCAAAAGCAGCCAAGTGCGAATAGACGGTCAAAATTGCAGCCTCATACGCACTCGAGTGACTGTTTTCAAAAGTCAATGGTGCTTTGGTTAACCTAGCTGAGATGAGTTGAGCAGTGGAGTTGGACGGACAATGTCGACTGGGATGTGCTGGATGACCACAGAATGTAACTTGTCGCCTCGGCGCTGGGAACGGAATGTCTACAAAGGAAGTCTTGTATCTACAACGTCGACATGGCTTACGATGCAGAGGGCCAAGTATGCGGCGGTGGAGAGCTGCTGCAATCGTCCAAGTCGAAGTGGTCAATTGAAACATTGCACATTTGATGCAGACTGTCGAGAAACGCGCCTCTCGCTTGATTGTAGCCAAAGCTGAGTGATCCTGTCTCGCCGTTTGTCCAGGTGAGGATCACATCGCTCCGTCTTGTTGCAATTGCATTGCCATTCGTTTGGTATGGCAGCCACACTTGGCTCAATTGTTCCAGTGGGGCATGGCATACTTTGCCAACACTTCCACAAAGCAAATGGCAGCACGGCATTTCAGACGAGCATGAGCACTTGGCAGCGACGAGCTCGAAGATGACCAGAGCTTTACCATCCAACACGACCAAATGGAAACCATGCCCGTCATCGCCGACCTTGGCAAAGCCACCGAACATGACCAATGGAAGTTTCACTCTTGCGGTTTCATCCCAAGTATAACATCACAGTCAACACAGTTGTCGCCCTATGATAAACTTGTGGGCTCTTCTTCATATTCAAGCGGTGAAATTTTCTGGAGCTCTTTGAAGTACATGGGAGCATGGGAGCATCAGCCTCAAGTACCAAACCTCGGTGCAGACTCTGCACCGAGGTGAAGTCTGTACAACGTAATGTCGACGCAAGTGTCTGGTGCTTGACTGTGTGGGTCTCGGTCAGTTGTTAGATCCTGAAAATTCTATCAGGGCTAGCCTCATGGCAAATGCAAGAGCACTTCAGCTATTTGGTGCGATTAATAGCCTTGTTGGCTCTGCTTGGTCAAAGGAAACACTGCCCAAGTCGTTGCCTTGTTGGGTTTCTTGGCAGATTGTGAAGGGGTGCAGGGGTTTCGGGATATTTGGGGTTGAAGGGGTTAATTATAATTTTTAGGAGGACCTGTGAAACATGTTCCATTCCGACACTTCCTATTGTCTGGAGGAGAAAGTGGAGGATGACGGCGAATCTCAACCAGGCGTTCCTCCAAGCTGCGCTTTCTGCGCGCAATGCGGCGCCCGTTTTGTCGCACAAGCAGCAAGTCACGCGCCTTTACAAGCGCTCCTTGAAGCTCTTGGACAGCTGGATCATTGACCGTCGTCTCTGGAACTCGGAAGCGACCAAGATCCGCGCTCAATTCAACGCGAACAAAGCAGTCGAAATTGGCACGGCCCAACGTCTGCTCCGTGAAGCGAACGCTCAATTGGAGCACTACACCCACCCTGACCCTTATGTCATCGTGCACATGCCTGGTGGCTCCAAGTTTATGCGCAACCCCCCATTGCCATTGGAAGTGTGCTTTCCTGATGGTGTCATCCCCGACGACGTTGAAGTGTCGCCCGTGAAGGCCATCAACGTGGACACGACCCCATACCGCGAAGACGAATTGAAGGAAACCGTGTTGGTCGATTTCACCACCAAGACGTCGTACTAAGTCGGCCAACGAGTTTGCACCCAACCCGTTTTGAATGCAAGCTCCAAGTCGTACAATGTTATGTTGTTTGCATTACATGATGGGATTTATTCGTCTTGTTGGTTCTCTTCAATGCTGCCCAGTGACGGCGAGCGTACTCGAAGGAGAATGCGGCGTGGTGTTTGGGGCGTCTGTGTCTTTCTCCATTTCATTTCCTACGAAGTCCATTTGAGCCATGGTCAAGTCGCGGAAAAACCACCTCTAGGATTTCATGGGCTTGGTCGTCCAGCGAGAAGAACCCACGCAGCGATTGCCCCACGTCTTCGCTAGACGTCTGGGAGCTCTCTTGACCGCGCCGGCAGTCCATTTCGAGTTGGAAACTGGACATGGACACGTCGATAGGTGGCGATGTGGGCTGATTGGATGCGGTTTTGGCTGGTGGAACCGTTTCAAAGCGCATGCTGTCCGTTACAAGCAGCAGCTTGGTAAATGATACACGATTCCAACTTGGAGGCGCTTCTTATCCTTGCTGTAGTGGACTTGGACGCTGAGCAGGTTACTCTTGTCATGTCTAGAGCGCCGATCCCCCACAAGACCTACGACAGAAACGAGATCACTCGGCATAGAAACGAGTACAAAGTCCAAGTCGCCCCGCCTTCCCCTGGAACAAAGTCGCAATCTTGTCGTTTCAGGGCCTCGGAAGAGATGATTACGAGCTCCGAACAACAGCAAGAGGAGCCAGGTAATCTTGGCAAATGTCGCCTTCCTCGATGAAGCTGCAGGATGCAGCGTCTAGGAATGATGTCATAGTTGACGAGAGTTTGTCGATGCTCGTTGACAAACACTTCTGGAGAAATTGACGATAAGTAGATACATCTTGGATGATAGCCTTAACGATAGAGGATAACTATATAAAAGGCTAACCTGAATTGGATAAGTTTTAGAACCCAGGGGGGTGTCGACACTTTCGACAAGATAAGATTTGCTTCTCATTTCGGTTGTGCTAAAAGCACGCAGTCGTCGCTCCTTTGTGATGTTACTGCGTTGAGTCTCCGTGACGGATCCAACGCTGTAATGTTGACTAGGCAAGTGCCGACATTCCCGTCAAGGCGTCTTTACTCGGAACCTTCTCAAGGCAGAGTGGACATCCAAGACATTGACAATACACCCAACAGGATCGCCCTCCCCCTCCAGCTGCCCCCCCTGAAGCAGTAAAACACATCACACCCAATTAACAGCAGAGGCATTGAAGCCAAAGATGCAAAGGTTGCTTGGGTCTCTCGTGTCTCGTCATCGGCAGTAAAATTGTTGGAGTTGTTTGGAGAGAAGCAAGTTGATTCCGCCTTGGCGGTTTAAATTTTGGGTGTTATCTTTCGATCTAGTGGCACTCACTCGTGGCTACGTACATGGAACAATAGGGAATTAAGCTCTCTGTCAGGCCGCAGTAGGCCTTAGAATCCTTTGCACATTGGATCTGCCCTTTTCCCGGCCAAAGTCTGGTCTTGTCATGCTAAGTCTGCCTTTCCTGTTCTTGTCAATTGTATACACTTTGAGTGGTAAGAAATTCCTAATTTGGTACATTTTGATTGGCTGAATTTCAAAAACTGATATTTCATTGGCTAAAATGTTTATCCCTCGAGTCATCACCTTGGACTTTGGCTTGATGTACCACCGACGCAGGCAGCCTCAATGGAGGCCATACGTGATGCCTGGCCTTGGAGCTCTGTTTCTCCTGGTGCTGTTTATCAACCGCGACTTTTTCCGCCACGTGCCACCTCCGGAAGCTGGATCTACCGTCGGCTCTGTCGAAATTGTACCTCAGCCCAAGGGAGTTCCCAATGTGATCAGCCAAATTGACTCGGTGGCGTGTCGAGCTGCCCAAACAGCTAATCCACTCGAAAGCTTTGAAACAATCACCAAGACACCAACCGCCGAACATCCAAACAAGGAATCCCTCGTCTATCGGCTGAAAAATCTCCGCGTCCTGGCGACGACAGCAGCTATGCAAGAAGCTCTATTGATCATGGTCGTCACCAAAGACAAGGTACAGAGCCAAGAGCGCTATTCAATACGACTTGCCTCTGTGAATAGACGTCGTGGGGCAAAGGACGCACGGCCCAAGACTTCATTGCACTCGTCCAGACGTTTGATTACCCTGCCCACAAAATTTCCATTGGCATTCTGACATCCTCCATGGAGGAGTACGTTCAACTCAAACGACTCTTTCAGCGAACTCTGCTGACGCATTTTGCCCAGTACGCCCGTCATTTCTTGCGTCGAATCAACCATGTCGTAGAGTCACAATCATCTTTCGAGACGATCTCAATGTCCGAATCGCCCGCGAACGACGCCACGACGACGATGTCCAAAAAATACGACGGCGAACCATCGCTCGCTACCGCAACGTGGCCTTGTCGCAGTGCCTAGAGCCTTGGCATTCGCACGTTGTTTGGATCGACTCGGATATTATTTCCATCCCGACCTATTTAGTCTCGAAAATGGTTGCCGGTAAGAGTCCAACGAGTCCATCGAGATAAATGCCGCATAGCCAAGTTGGACATTCTCGAGCCTCTTTGCAATCTAAAGCATGGCCATGTTGACTACGATTTGAATGCATGGGAAGGCCCTCGATTGACCCCAACGCCTGAGGAGCTTAAAGCTCTTCACGATGGTGATACCACGGCATTTGTCGGTGGATCCGGTCGTGGCACTCGACACATTAAAGACATGAGATGGCATGAATATCATCCATTGGACTCCGTTGGCGGTACGCCCATGCCCAAGGATTGCTTTTCTGACTGTGAAGTAGGCACGATGCTGTACGTGAAAGCCGACATTCATCGGCAGGGTGTACTCTTTACGACGCATTACATCATTGGCAATGAGTGGAAGCACGAAGGCTACGACGGCATCGAGACAGAAGGGCTGTGTTATGTCGCGGGCATGCTTGGGTACAAATGCTACGCCATGCCGCAAGATATCATTATCCATATTTGATAGACATTTCAATTGTGTGCAACATGAATTTGTGTAGTCGACCAAGTGTGAAGCGTTTTAACTTGGCAACCATGAAAGACATTTCACTCGTGTGAACTTGGGATGGAATTTGCGATGGACATTTGAAATTTGTGATATTATTGGTGGGGAATCCACTTCTGACGACTGATCTCATCTGGACTGATGAGATTGCGTGATATTTCATTTCCAAGAATGAGCGAGAAAGGGCAAGTGCCGCCGCTACAAAGGAGGACGGTAGTCTTGATGGCGGCCACGGCGGTCGCTATGTTTGCCTTCTGGAGTATGTTGAACACGCTCCAGTCGCCGAATCCTCCTGCTGTCTCAACCAGGTTCAAAGGAGCGCCATTGTTCATCACATTGGGTGACTCCATTACGCAACTTGGTGTTGATCCTAAACGCCTCGGCTTTCAAGCTCTTCTTAGCAGTGACTACGTTCGTAAAGCAGACGTCGTGAATCGAGGTCTCTCTGGCTGGACGACGCAAGGGTGGCTGCCCAAAGTCCCGCTCTTGATTGACGAGTGGCAGTATAAACCACCAAGTCTCATCACGATCTTCCTCGGTGCAAACGACGCCGCATTGATCGATTCCGTCGACAAGGGCCAGCATGTGCCTCTTGAGGAATACACGGCCAACCTTCGAACCATGGTGAACCTCTTCCATGCTGCGTTTCCATCTTGTTCTTTGCTCTTTCTCACACCTCCAGTGGTCGACGACGCACGATGGCCTAGTCGAGCCAACCTTGAAACCAAGAAATACGCAGCAGCTTGTGTCCAAGTGGCCAACGAGACGCACGTACCAGTGGTGGACTTTTGGACGCGGCTACAAGGGCGCACGGATCTCCTGGCTGACGGCTTGCATTTCAACGAAGCTGGCAATGTCGTCGCGCATGAAATGATCACTCAAGCCATCTCTCAATTCTATCCCCATCTTGTGCCATCAGCATTACCCGATGAGTTTTAAGTCAACGCAAAAAATCCAGGAAGTCGATATGTTCATGTTGACAAGGCTTAATATATCGAGACTTCCTCTTCGACTGCGTCTGGTGGAACGTCAGGGTAGAGCTGAGGAAGAGCGTTTGGAGTGAGGTGTGGATAGTGCTTGGCGATCGCGGCTTGAATGAGGTCATGGAAGAGGATGTTGCCCTGAATATTGGGATGCAATCCACCGCGGAAGAGATTCCACTTGCCTTGCGTTGCATTCCACAAGTCAATCACGGGCAAATTGAGCTCATCGGCAACTTGGATGCATTTTTTGGCGTACACTTGGGTCACGTTGTTGAGCTTGTCAGCTGGGCTCCACTTCTTGTTGTCTACAGCAGGGGGCGACAAAATCAAATACTCGCACGATGGGAATGCTTGCGATGTGATGCGGATGATTGCACGCAGATTTTCAGAGTATTCTTCAACAGGAACGTATCGAATGGACGACGTGCCGTGCTCCAGCGATGCGTCGTTGGCACCGAGTTCGACGACCATCAACACCGGAGGCTTCATGCGCCATTCGTGGATAAACTGTGGCAAATACTCGAGCCACCACTTGGTTGTCCCTCCCCACAGACCACGGTTCACAACATCGGCTTTGCGAATGTAATCGTTGGAGAGGAGGGCTTGAAATCCTTGGAGTTAAGGATTCACTGAGTACTGCGTGATCGAGTCCCCGAGCATCATGATGATCGGTTGATCGTGGCTAACAACGTGAAACGGTGGCGTTCCCCTCGTGACTACCATGACCAACGCCACCATGGACATCAAGGCCGTCATGGCCATCATGATCGTCGCTGTCCTGGAAGGCAGCATTCGTTGTCAAATGCTCGTCTGTCAGCGTGGTCAATCGATGAGTTTTGAAGTTGCGAACATTCAGTTTGATTGGCTAAATATTCTATTAAAGTAATTTGATTGGTCAACAGTTTGGATTTAAACCAATCAATTTCATTCTGGGAGAAAGTTCAAGGACAATCCGTGGGATGGTGATGATTGATGCACCATAAGACTATTCTGGGACTCTTCATGCCCCCATGCCTTGATCCGAGCTTTGCGGGTTGCGAGCATGGCGTTTGTGACCTTATCGATACGAATGGTCGAGCACGCGCTACAATCTCCGACAAGAATGTTGCAATCTCGTGATCGAGATTTTAAATCGAACGGCATCAATTTTGTTCATTTGATATCCTAATTATCCGGATCATCCGGTTATCCGGATAACTGTTGTGTTATCCGGATATTAACTTGCGAAAGCGATCTTGAAGAGTTGCCAAATCCACGCTCCTGGTGGTTATGCCTCGAGTGTGATTTCTCCAGGCCGTGTGTTTCAATCTGATCGAAAAAGTACGCCAAAGAGGGACCACAAGCACTATTATTCAAAGACAGCGCCCTTTGAGGCTGCTCTTTTAATTGATTGTCCTTGGTCAGAGTCCCATCGCCAAGGCCTTAATATCAAATTGAGGCGGGGTCAGGTTTTGTCTTGGGCTATGGAGATGGAATAGAATAATCTTCTTAATGAGAGGGTGCCAAACCCTCTGCCGTGGAAATTCTCCTTGATTGTGAGTCGCCAACCGACCGGATTCATACGCTGCCAAGGTTGAAGCCCTCGAGGATAATTGCAAGATCTTCCCTTGAAAAACATTACAAAAATGCATCACCCCGACGCAGGGTAGGAGAGAAGGGGTTGATATCAAGCTCGGGAAGTCCACATCGTGGGGGGCGACCCTGAATGATAATCTCAGTTCGCAGCAGAAGGCCACAGTCAAGTTTAATGGTATACTGTATTTCATCGATTCTGGTAGGCGCTACACACTCAAAGACATCGATGCAGCTCACTAAACTGTCCGCTCACGCGAAAACGCCGCCACGGATTGAAAAATTGAGTTCGCGTTTTCCACGACGGTGGTAAACATGCCTCTGACCAGATTAGGTATGCCTTGTTGTTGCGAGTTGAAAGATCCAACTCCAAGTCGCTCAATTCGTTGAATGACTCATCAGTGGGATGTTTGAGCTCTCCATGGAGGTTATCCATGTGGAGCTTCGTCCTCGTTCCTCCTCAAGATGGACCAGCCATCCGACCAGGGCGAATGAATCGTGCGTAACAAGACGAACGCGGTGGACTACAATGTATCTATCGTGTCTCGTTGACAATCGGACGTATAGATACGCCGTCAGATATATCACACATCATGACGCATGGCCAGTGGCGCCAGCAGCATCGTCTGAGCCGAGTAAGCGACGCAAAGGCCACAGTATCCATCGCCCTTTCGCCAAGATTGCAAGGTACTGTAGTGTCCGAAACAGGTCATATCCGGGTCAGGCCACACTTTTGGGTCACACAACAAAATTGATCATATCTCCATCACCACGAAGACTTAATGCGCCAAACTTTGTCATTCTCTAGCAGGCCTCATCAGGGTGGCGGCACGGCCTTGCGGCCTACCTGCCGCCTTGCCCGATGAGAGAAAATATAAAGAAATCCCTTTTTGGTGCACGTTGGGGGCTCCCTCCTCCGAGTCATCCGCCTGCAGAAATTTTTCACTCGACCTCCGCTTCGCTGCGGTGAGCGCAATTTTCTGGGCGGATGTCTGACGTCGTCCGCGCAGTTTAAGGCTTCGCAATTGCTGCTCGAGTGAGAAAAACCTAAAATCTGATCAGAACATCGAATTAAACCATAAGAAAAACCAGTAAAAAACCTGTGACCTGCACCCGTGACCTGACCCGGTCCTGACCTGTAAAGGATTCCTCCACTGAGGTCAGCCGACGGAGGTGGATGTTGGATCGTGGTGGAGCTGTGGAAATTGGACAAGTTGATGATCACAAGCCAAAGTTTCGTCAGCCTGAGATGGGACGCCGTGGAAAATGACATTTCACATTCGGTTTGACGTGGTTTTTATCCATTTTTTGCCGTCGCCCGTGGTGGTGGCTGACGATCTGTTGATTATTTCCCACCATGGCGAGGGTATTCATCCCACGGGTAATGTTAACTGACCAGTCTTGTCGTGGAGGACAGGAGGAAGGAGCGTTGGACAGATTTGCAATCGGAGGAATCCTTTACAGGTCAGGACCGGGTCAGGTCACGGGTGCAGGTCACAGGTTTTTTACTGGTTTTTCTTATGGTTTAATTCGATGTTCTGATCAGATTTTAGGTTTTTCTCACTCGAGCAGCAATTGCGAAGCCTTAAACTGCGCGGACGACGTCAGACATCCGCCCAGAAAATTGCGCTCACCGAAGCGAAGCGGAGGTCGAGTGAAAAATTTCTGCAGGCGGATGACTCGGAGGAGGGAGCCCCCAACGTGCACCAAAAAGGGATTTCTTTATATTTTCTCTCATCGGGCAAGGCGGCAGGTAGGCCGCAAGGCCGTGCCGCCACCCTGATGAGGCCTGCTAGAGAATGACAAAGTTTGGCGCATTAAGTCTTCGTGGTGATGGAGATATGATCAATTTTGTTGTGTGACCCAAAAGTGTGACCTGACCCGGATATGACCTGGTTCGGACACTACCGACCTCAGTTGGACTGTCGGCAGTCCCGTCCCCCTTTTTGAACGTCGCTCAAATTAGTCGACCCACCACCACCGCCATGGCATCTGTCGTCGCGATCATTCCCCCACGACCATATTGTTGCGCTTGTTGACTCATCCGCTACGAATGGCTACGCATCTGAAGCACGCGAGGGAAACAAGATGTTCTTTGTCACCCATGCTTGGACACGAGCACGATCTTTCAAAGACACGAGATTGATTCGAGCTCGACGTCCTTTTTGTGTCAGGAACTCCCACATCGTCGTCGTCTTGTGTTTTCCTTGATGGCTAGTCTCTCCTCACAGTGTAAGAGCCACCGACGACAACTAAAACGATTTATCCAACAAGGCACGACGCCAAGTTGCTCCCCGCTTCAAAGAATTACCGCCGTGGGGTGTCTATGCTGTCGCCATTCCATTCGACAACCGCATCCTCCAACCTATGGCGGTAGAGATGCCAGCCACCGACGGACCGACCGACCGCTCATCTTTGTGCTTTAGGCGCCGCAGTAAAAAGTTCCACGTGTGTCCTACCTGGCTGGTGAGATGCTTCTTGCTCGCTTTACCAATCGTTCCAACAACCAGATGTCCTGTCGTCTCAGTGAGGTGTGTGGGATTCGTTCACTTTGAAATTTTTCTGTCTCGAGTGCACATTCGGTTGCCGACCTGCTGGATGCATCACACAGCCGCGAGCAGCCCGAGCTACACGCAGCGAAGCGCCGAGCTCAAGCAACTTGTCCACACGTACGTCGAGCAAGTCCGCGATTCCACCATGGTACCATTGCCGGCCGAAATCCACCATCAGTGGCAGCTCCTCCAAGAAATCAAACGACAGAACGCCATGCTACGACAACTCGTGGAAGAAGTCGAGCCGGCACAATTCAGCTACCCGATTCCAGACCCAGAACCCACAGACGTCGAGACGACCAAGCAGATCCTCGCTTGGTACTTTTCAGAAGAATCGCCCAGCGTCAGTCGGCGATAATACTTAATTAACACTCCATGTCTGTGCGTTCTCCATCCTCTTGACGGCTTCTGGACGACGGTGAAAGTTGTCGAGCAGACTAAAGTCCACGGCTTGACCGATCACCGTCTTGGAGAACGTCAGTCGTGTTGTGTTACACCGTCAGCTGCACAGTGCATTTTACAAACGCCAGCACCACCACCTCCGTGGTGAAATGATATATTCCACGGCGGCGCCAAGTTCCATCCATCGATCGATCGCGTAGATAGAGAGAGGGCAAGGAGCCTTGGAGACGAATGTCGACGCCACCGACAAGCCATTTCAAACCATGAGGTCTTTGTCAACCTTGTGACAAAATCGCAGATGGTGTCTGCGAGCCAAATGGTGGACGACCTGATGCGTCATGTTCGATCTCAAGCTTGAAGTGTTTACGAATGCCTTGGAGACGGCGGTGGTGCCACGACCTCCACCAAACATTCCACGTGACTCACTGCCGACCTCCAAAGGGTTTGCATCCTTCTCGTGACGACCAAGTTGGTCCACCTATGAACGACAACCAACTCTCGACTTGCCAACTCTTTCCCATGCTGTAGCGAGGAGGCGGCTCTCACCCGCTAGGATGCAGGAGGACCTCGAGAAAGAGCTGAAGGACACACTGTTGACGCAACGAGACGGCGACTGAAACAGGAGTTGTTGGTGGTTGTTCTGGAACGACCGACCACAACGGTGGCAGACCGAATGTTGTCGGTTGCGACTGTTTACGTTAAGTCTGCGAGGTGTCAACAGAAATCCACCGACAAGATGGTATAAGTCACAGTTTTTACAATCTACGGCCCACACCACGTGAACGCCGAGACGCTATTGCATTGAGTAGCAGTCCAGTCTTTGAAACACGCCGCCGTTGGGGCAAAGTAGCAGTTGGAGCAGCGTCCGCAGTTCTTGGCTGGGGCTCGTGTTGTTGTCCGAGGACGGGATTCTGGTGTCCTCGACGGTACATTCCGTCGGCCCTCCGTTGTCGTTGTTCCAACCACGTTCGAGTGCGGCAAGCTGTCGAGCGCTTTTCGGGCGTTTTTCGAGAAGGCAAAGTTGTCGAAGCGGTCCCAGTTGATCGACCAAGTCATGACGCCGCGGACCGTTGGGTATGGATTTGACGGACGGATCGAGTCGCAGCCAATGCCTTGAGCCAGACAAGTGACGGCGCGATAGACCGTGTCTGGCGAAACTTGACCACGGCCAGCGGCTTGAGGGCCAGAAGGAACGCCGAATGCGACTTGATCTGGTCGCAAGCCGTTGAAGCGCCAGCCCACGCCGTAGTTGGTCTGGAAGCCTTCGATGAGCATGATACTGCCGCCAACCAAGCAATCCACAGTGCCTTCTTGCACCATGCGGCCGTCGAGGTACGTGAAGCCGCCGTTGTTGTAGTACTGGACGTGGATTTGGGTCAGTTCGTCGCGGAGGCCATCGATGATGGGAAGGTAAGCGCCCCAAATGCTGCCGTACGAGACGTATCCGCCTTGAACATAAGGATGTTCTGGCGCCATGCTGAGGTAGAACGACTCGCCGATGAGTTGCTTGAGCTGCTTGACGGCGGAAATGAGGTTGTTGATGATCGGCAGGCCTTGGGAGATGCCCGATTCCAAGTCGAGGTCAATGCCGTCAAAGCCGTATGTCGACAGCAAACCATAGACGGAATCGACAAAGTTGGTCGTCTCGGCCGCGTCGCTCAGGGTTACGCAGCCATTTTGACCGCCAAGCGAAAGCACCACTTTCTTTCCCTTGGCTTGAAGGGCTGCCACGTCAGCAATAAAGTCTGCAGGCGTGCCAGCAGCAGGATCAAGCTCAAAGCCGACAGATCCTCCCCCCAAGTTGGATCCAAAGGCAACGACAATGACATCCCAGTCGGGGCTGATCTTGCTCAACGGGTAGGTTGGCCCAGCGGGGTTTTCAAAGTTGTGCCAATAGCCGACCAAAGTGTGCGCTGCCAGAGCTGGGGCTGATGGTGCTGGCTGCGCTGCTGGAGCTGCATTGGCATAGCGCATGTGTGGCGATCGTACAGCAGTGGCTGCTGCAGTGGCGGCGACGGCGGTGAAAACTAGAGCGAGTTGCATGGCGGCTGGTCGTTTGTTGGGGGGATTTTCAATATTGACGAGAACGACGGCACGAGATTTACACAGCAGACGATCGTTTCGCTGGAGTGAGACAGAGTAGGAGAAACCACAGAGAGAGAGAGCCTCCTTGTCGTTCTTTCGATGACGGTCCAACGGTCGGAAACGAAACGACTCACTCGCAGTGGCAAGCGTTTATTTTTAGCCATTGGTCTCGTCCCACGTGAGTACCAGGAGTTTCGGAAGACTTGGTCGCCTCGACGAGATTGTATTTTGCCCTGCAGATGTCCTTGACACAGCGAAAAGGCCGCCACGCCGTGGCTTGCATTGGTGAATTGACGCCCTCGCGCCGACGACTTCCCCCCTTGCAAATTGGGGGGAAGTTGGGGGGCGATACGGGGGGAAGTTGTCGAGTTGATGTTCGACGTCGCGACGGAAGAACACGACGACCCTTTGACAAGAAGCAGAAGATGGCGATCTTCTCGAGGAGAGAACGACGAACGGTTTCACGTTTTTGACACTTCGTCACCGTTGACTTTGTTCATTTTGATATCCGCGTTGAGAAATGAAGACAACTTGCTTTGCAACCTTCCTGGCCACGATGTTGGCGTCGACAACAGCGGCGGCAAAGCTCAAATCAGTCGTCTACTACATGGAATGGGCTATTTACCAACGCGATTTCAAGATCTTTGACTTGGACTGGTCGCGCATTACGCATGTCAACTATGCCTTTGGACGGCCGCGGGACGACGGCACGGTCGACTTGTTTGACACGTGGGCGGCGACGGACAAGCGCTATCTGGACCACAACGATTCCTGGAACGATGCTGGCAACAACGTCTACGGCACGTTTGGCCAAGGCAACAAGATGAAGAAGCAGTTTCGCAACACCAAGTTTGGTCTCTCGATTGGAGGTTGGACGCTCAGTGACAAGTTTAGCAACATTGCGAGCACTGACGCTGGACGCCGCACGTTTGCCGCCAGTGCGGTCAACCTCATGCTCGACTTGGGCCTCGACTTTATTGACATCGATTGGGAATACCCCGTCGAAGGGGGAAATCCGTCGCCCCCCGTGCCCCACCGCCCCAACGACATTGCCAACTACGTCGCGCTGCTCCAAGCCATCCGCGATGAATTCAAGAAGCTGCCGTTCCAAGCCCAGCTCAGCGTCGCGTCGCCCGTCGGCCCTGCAAACTACCGCCACTGGGACTTCGCCAAGATTTGCAACTTGGTCGACCATATCAATGTCATGGCCTACGACATGGCTGGCAGTTGGAGCGCGTACACGGACCACCAAGCCAACTTGTACCAAGACCCAAACCACCCTGAAGGCGATGTCTACAGCGTCGACGGCGCGATCCAAGACTACATTAAGAAGGGCTGCTCCCCCGACAAGATCGTCATGGGCATGCCTCTCTACGGCCGATCCTTTGAAAACACAGACGGGCTGTACAGCAAGTTTACTCCCCCATCCAACCGCGGGTCGTGGGTTGCTGGCAACGGCGACGGTGCTGGGGTTTGGGACTACAAAGCCTTGCCCCTCCCTGGCGCTGTTGAGTATTTCGACGAAAAGCTCGTCGCGGCGTACAGCTACGACGCTGACCAGCGCATGTTCGTCTCGTACGAATCGCCCATTAGTCTCGCAGCCAAGCTCGACTACATCAAGAAGCAAGGCCTTGGTGGGGCCATGTTTTGGGCTGGAGATGCTGATGCCCGTGCTGGCTCGGCGAGATCTCTCATTGCGCAAGTTTACAACACGTTTGGCAAGAACAACATGGCGTTTGAGGAGAACAACTTGCACTATCCAACGTCGAAATACGACAACATACGCAGCGGCGACGGTGCCAATCCAGAGCCAAACCCAAGACAACCCGTCGTAGTGCCAGCTTCGTGGTCCAGACAGCCTGTCGTCGCCCCCTCCGTCGCCCCAACACCAGCCCAGCCTGTGGCTCCTGTCTCGCCCCCCGCAAGCCAAAGCGGTGGCAGCAGCGACTGCAACGGCAATCGCAATGTGTGCTTTTGGCCAGGGGTGAACCAAGTGCTTCCATACGGAAAGAAGGACTGCAAATTGTTTCCCTCGTTCAAGTGGTGCTCATAGAGAGAGGCTTCTCACGGCTAGTCTAGTTCTAAATTACATGAAATCAACTCATTAGCATGATAATATTGTCAGCAAGTGGCTCCACGGAAATCACCCCGATCTGCCTTACAGAGAAGTATAACTCAGGAGGATCATACTCTGTTATTGCATCATTCCTACTTTGTGTACTTGATAGTACACAGGTAAGGATTACCTACTAATGAGTTAATTATCACTAGATGTTCATGTGCGCCTTAGCTGCTTGAAAACCTCCCACGTGATGAAAACGGTGTCGATTATTGTCACGATTGGCTCAGAAAATGGTTGGCTCTCATTGATCGCAGCATGGAATTTTAATTCCTGGCACACAACCACCCATAGAATAAGCTACAGGTATTCCAAAGAGTTCGACCCTGCCACACTCAGTTCACTGTTGTCATGACGTCTGTGCAGTGCTGTAGAGTTGACGATAAGACTGTGGTGTCGACATGAATTAGTAAAGACACTAGAGTTCGGTCTTGGGGGCGCGCTTGGCAGCAGCTTTTTTCTTCTTTTTCTGTTTTTCCTGGGCAGCTTTCATCGCGTCCATCTTTTCTTTCTCGCGCTGCTTTTCATCCACGCCAGGGGGATAGTACGTCTCAAAGTCCCACATGACTTCGTCGACTTGAGGCTGGTTCACGAGGAACTCGACGAGGTCTTCCGCGAGCCAGCCGCGGCGGATCTTGGCGACAATCTTGAGCGGGGTTTCGTTCACTTCGAAGAACTCAACTTCGAGGCCCCCGTTGAAGAGCATTTCTTTCCACATGTTGGCAATGGCGAGCGTTGGCTCTTCGATGTGAGGGTAGAGGGCGGTGAAGTCGGTCAGCGCGTTGTCTTTCAAACTCACGATCATTGTCTGAGGCAAGCCAACGTCGCCCACAAAGTTGGGTCGCTTCGCCCTGAAGCCATGTCAGACGTTGCCACAAGGATAACGCAGTGTGTACCGTTCTTCAGCTTGCTTGCGCTTGTGCATTTTGTCCTCTTCTTCTCGCAATTCTTCGTCCATGTCTCCAGATTCCCATGCTTTATCCACGGCGTTGTAATTGATATCCTTGGAATGGAGCCATGCAAACGTCGAGCAGACCAGCACCATGAACGCGACGCATCCGAACAACGTCGATCGGCGCATCTTGGCGCAAGATTGCAACTGAGGAAGTCTTAATGTTCCATCGTTTGAAACGTCACTCAGTGAAGAGTCGTCTCCATGAGTTCACTGTCTGCCCTGGTCTTTTTCTTTGCTCTACAGGGGGGCTCGGGGGGGCACTAACCTCGACGACTGCATTGTCGTCATTTGGAGCAAGCCAAGGATAGTTCTGCGCTACCGTGGCAGTCTCTGCGACTTTTAAACGAAGATTGATTGAATATGGTGGCGAGCAAGTTACAATTCATCTTTACGCTTTCGCTTCTTTTTCAACGTGTTTTGGTCCCACGTGACTTCTATCACTTCGTCTTGCTCGAGGAAAAAGTCGCGCAGTTCCTTCACACGGGAGCCGTGCTGCATGCCAGCGAGGACTTTGTACGCTTCCAGTTCGTAAAAGTTGACGGTGAGCCCTCCTTGCAGGAGCATCTATGCAAAGTAGCCCAAGTCACACTTGCACGTTGCTAGCATCTCCTACTTGTTTCCATGTAGCACAGAGCTCAGACACAACCGAGATGGCTGGATCAGTGGGCTTGCGTTTCCTCAGTACAGCCTCGTTGAGACTCACAAAGACCATTTCAGACTTGTCAAGAGTTCCCCGTCTGGACAAAAAATTGAGCTGGCAATGCACTACAGTCATATTTTACCGTTTGTACTCGAGTTCGTCGTCAGAGAGGAGCTCGTCTTCATGGTCCCCAGCTTCCCATTGTCGTTCCAGTCTGTCGTAGTCGATCGTCTTTGCAAAGCATATCGCTATCGTGACCAAGACCATCATGACGATGGCGTGACGCTTCATGTTTTTCAAGATCTTTCAGTGTCATTTTCAGTAAAAATGTCACTTTGCACTTTTTTGATATAATTATGTGATATAAAATCACATATTTTAGGTCAAATTGCACTAAAAATTGCAAAGTGACACTTTTTCGCATTTTGATGCCCGCCAACAAATGACGGCACTTGAGATTGATGCAGTTGCTGCTAGGGAACGCCCATCTTACAGCATTGCCACGGTGCATGGCAATATTGACGATTCCCCACGCTTGAATTGACTTGTGGGCTCAGGGGGGGGGCGAGGAAACACTCAAAGGGGGCAACGACGAGCAAATGCCTCGGCCGATTTCTCATGCGCAGTTAAAATACTCTGCATACTATGCTAGTTCTAATCTAGTATTTCGACGTCTTGTGCATTGTCTGAGGGCTAGAAAGTACAAGATATTTACAATTCATATTAAATTACATGTCGCCCTCGTTTAAGAAAGCTTTCACTGTTTCATACACACCAAACGAGATGCCCGTGCCGGGAATAACGCTCATCATACGACAAGCAGATCCTTTCCAGAGGATTGCAATACCTTCGTCGGCCAAAGACTTTTGCATGCAATGGAATAGACCACGGTATCTACTGGAGTTGCCTAGAGACAAGTAAAATCTCGCAAGGAAAGGAGGACTGTACCTTGAGTCATGAGTCGCAAAGTGACAATATCAAGCGGATTTGTGAGGAATGCCGCACAGCCACCGGCTAGACCACCGATCAAAGTCGTTTCAACGCCAGTAGCAGGTCGATCAAAAGTTTCCCTAGTCGAAAGTGAGACGGCAGTTCGCCAATGGACACTTGAACCTGTGAAATTGCTTGAAGAGTTCATAAAATAAGAAGGCAAAGCCAGAGTACGAGGCATCGACGGCCAAGCAAGCACTGTAGCCAGAGTAAAGTCCTTTGGCGCCTAGAGAAGAATGGTTAAAGTCGGTAAATGAGGATATAGCAAACCTTCAGATCGGATGATGGAAGTCACGGCGTCGACGGTTCCACGGTAGTTGGTGGTTTCCTTCATCCATCCACCAGAGGCATTCCGCGGGTTTCGTCCAAGTTGCATGCGGGCCTTGATGACTTCTGTCGGGACATTTGTGATGGAGCTGCAGAATTCACTAAAGGCTCCGGCAGCGAAGAACGCGAGAGGTTCCTGTTCCTTTGGTACGACTGATACAATCTACAAGCGCAAGAAGTAAGCTGTCGGTGCTCTTCCAGGATCGTTGGGACTCACCGAAATCTTGGCAAATTCGTAGGCCGAGTAGTACACAGCAGTGTTGATTGGGGCCATCTTGAGTGTTGTCCCAAGGCCACCAAAGAAGCCACGCACGCCTTCTTCCCGGAAGATTGTCTTCCACGCGTGCGCAATCCCAGTGTACTTTGGCGATTCAGGAAGCTGCACTTTGATGCGAAGGTTGACAGTGTCGAAAGGTAGCAAAATCGAGTCTGTGACCATGCCAGCGACGGCGCCGGATGCCATGTTCTTGAACAAAGCCTGATGGCTCGCAGTGACAGGGAGATGGGCTGTCAGCGCTTGGGAATCTTGGATCCCAGAGCTCATCGGCGATGTCGATCGACTTGTCAAATGATCGACAAATTGCACATCTTTCAATTGGTTGGTATTGGAAACCTCTATAAATACATATTTTCGGTGCAAAAATATGCGATCTCTCGCAATTTCTCATAAAAAAACCTGTATAATGTTACAACCACGAAGGTTAGCCTCCATCGTCCTCAATGCAATGGTATGGATGGACACCTTTCGAACTCGCCGGCCATCTTCCAGCAAAGTTTCCGCCACTCCTTCTGCTATTTTCTCGAAATCGATCATGTGTTGCATGCAGAAGCGAATTTTGAAGCTTGTACTGAGGTTGACCCAATAGGTTATTGAAGGTTCAGCATTGTGAGTGTGAACTTGGGGGAATCTAAACTCTCCCCATGGGGTTTGTTGCTGGGGGGCATATAATTTAACCAAAGATAACGCTATTAAAGTGGAAAGAGCATATTCTAAAAGGATTCCAAATCTTGGAGATGAAGGGGAATGTGTAGGGGATAGCGTGAGGAGATATGATCGATCTGTGGGGACGAATGAAGCCATCACAGCTATATTCCAGCTGACTTTGGCTCATAACTACTGTACTACGTAGTAAGTAGAAAAAGTCAAAGGACTGTGGCTACACCTGGCAATGTAATAGAGCTCAACAACGCCCCCTTATCGAAATCTCCAATCTCTTCTGAATACAATGGAGGGTCGATGGGGGGCCGAGGGGGGGGTAAGTCCCGTTTCGCTGAGCGTGGCTTGAGTTGAATTTTAGGACTATACCTATGCTCTTAAAGCACTTGGAATCCTTCCGAAAGTCTCCAGCGGTTTAGACGACTCTATCGCATGGAACTGAACACAATGGAGGATATTAGCTCCAGAATAATCCATGTATCGTAATATATTCAAGTCATGGGGGTCTATTCAATGAATTTGTGTTTCGATTCGCTCAACTTTCGTCCACGGAGACGGTGCACAACGTTTCTTGCGGTGTTCACTCCGTTGCGAATAGCATTGGCACCTCGTTGGACAGTATTGACAACCTTTTGAGCCTTGCCAAGGACAGTACCGGCTTTCTTGGCTCCTGCAACCACTTTACTGGCGGTCGCTGCGGCTTTACCTGCCTTAGCAGCGACGGCAGCACCTTTGGCAATCTTGGCACCAAGGGCGACACCCTTGGCAACTTTGACTCCGACAGCAATACCTTTTGCAGCCAAGGCCAAGGCGGTGAAGAAGAATTGTTTTCTGGCTGGCGCTTTCTTAACTGGGGCATTCGGGTCATGCTTGTGTTCACGCAGCGTGATTTGCTCGACTTGGTCTTGGACCATTTCGCCATTTTCATCAAGATGAGGTTCGCCGACTTTGATATACTTGCGATCAACGGAGATATCATTGATGTCAGCCGTGACGAAAGCAAGGAGGGCAAGGACGAGCACCACGAGAAGATTCAACTGCGCCATGGCGTGCAAAATGTACAATGACACAAGGTCTTCCAGGATGATTTTGTCGTCCAATTGTTACCGCCCCGTCGTGGTATCGACGGAAAAGTAGCAGGTTGTTCCGAACAGCTCAACATCGCCATTGTCCATGAGATTATTGACCCATTGACAGTTTGAAAAGCCCATCATCTTGTGAGCGTCTTGCGGCCTCCAGGAATAGCCAAAGAAGAGCCTGCGAGTCATTCTAGACGCCAGCACTTTGTCAAGGAAGAGAGCGTAAAATTCGGAAGCATCCAGGGGACATCTGCTTGGAAAGGCCAACGACTGTTCGTTTGTGGCTCGAACGCATGAAATGCAAAAGCGACAAAAATCTCACCATCCTTACCACCAAACTTTCCACAGCAGCTTTCTTACAGGAGCCACAAGGCCAAGCTTGAGAGTTCTTTATCAATGCAGGCAGCCAAAGTCCAATCGATAGGAAAGAGACAACATAGCAAGACCAACGGCATTGCCGTCCATGTCAGAGCCCGATAGCTGCAGAGAAATTTCGATATATGATTGGTTAAAATTAAATAATTAAAAGGATATGATTGGCTATATAATTACAATACCAAAGTTGATTGGTTAGATATCAAATTACCAACTCAGCTGAGTTTACAATCGTCCAAGATTGGGGTTTTGTGCATATATCTAGTAGGCAGACCTCCTTGATTTGCCCTGCTGAGTTACAGTACTCGTGACGAAGACTACGGTAGTATTGAGAAAGAAATCGAACGTGGAAAGCTTGGCTCTGGATGGATGAAGTTATTCGTATTATCTCACTGAGATAATATGAGCGGAATGTATGGTGCAATCTTTTTTGTCGTCTTTTGTTCCGAAAGGACTGCTGGACAGAACGTCACGTCGTGGAGGTGATGGTGGGGCCCGAGCGAATGATATCCGACGCAGAAGACACGCTTGAGCCTGAAAACATATTCTCTGGACGTTGCAACGACCTCATCCTGATCTTGTTTCAAGCGTGTTTACTTCACAAACGGACGAATTTCACAACCCAACTGCATTTGACAACATATTCGATCCCTTTCTATTAATAGACGAGAAGGCAATCGTGTTGGCTGTCAGAGGACAATGGACGAACAATTCCTTGAAAGTGCCATGCCAAGCCAGTTTCGTTGTATGAATCTGGACGAGTTTCAAACGTCGCTGCGTTGTGCACCACTTTCTCGTGACGGGCTGTGAAGGATTGATGGAATGTTGCCGAGGCTCTTGATGCTTTGACCCCACGGTTGGGCTGATGTGAAATGTGCTGCGGCCATACTCGACGCCTTTCTTTCTGATTCACAGGCGAGCAAGGAGAGATACACGACGTGCAACGAAAGGGCAGATCGTGCGAACAATCCAAGAATTGAGGGGAATGACCTCAAGGCTCAAGACTTTCATCAAGTTGGGGGATACGCTGCGCTATAACAACTCATTGTCGAGTTTTCGCAAGCAGAGCCTAGGTCGGATGCGGCACGATAAACAACTCGACAAGAAATGACATGGTGAGGAGAATGAAACCATAGATTTCAGTCCATGAAGGACATGCAAGCTTCGTGAAGGTGTTGGAACGCGAGTTCCTTCAGGCGCAAAGATGAGTCGGTGGCTGTGAGGCCACGAGTGCTTTTGAAGAGTGTATTGATGGTTAGCACTAAGTCTATCTACATGAATGGTGCGCATAGCTTCCTGTGCACGACTTCTCTAAATCTATAGCTGTTCTCTCTAATCTAATATGCAAAGCTCACATGTTTCCTATGACCATGATGCATGAGCCCTTGTGATCCTCCGAGAAGGACCAACACCTCTCAACACTCCCCTGTGTTGGTTCTGGAGGTGGATCGCAAACTTGGCGCCGTTTGGGACTTGACTTGGTACTAGTCGTCTTCTGATTGGCTGATTTCGTCCAACTGCCTCATCTCATTTTTGGTTTCCGGATGCATTGCCACAGTTTTGAAATTGTCGATGGCGGCTCGAGTTGAGACCTTGGTCAGCACGTCAGCGAGTTGGTCCGCGGTGCCGACGTGGCGCAGGTCAAGTACGTTTGTTTGGATTAGCTGGCGGATGAAATGGTGCCGCACGTCGATGTGCTTGCTGCGCGATGCAACGCCAACATTTTCCGCCGTGGAAATTGCCGCCTTGTTGTCGCACCAGGTAAGAGTTGCTTGTTCTTGTTTCATATTCATATCTTCGAGTAGGCCTCGAAGCCATACCACTTCCTTCGCCAACCCAGCCAGCGCAACGTACTAGGCCTCGCATGTTGACAGCGCAACGACTCGCTGGCGCGCTGACTTCCACGACACGATGCCGCCACCGACAAAGCAAGCAAAGCCTGTGGTCGACCGTCGGTCAGGTCTTGTCGCCCAGCTTGCGTCGCAGTACCCGACGAGGTAGGCGTCAGGCGAGCGGAAGATAATTCCAGTGCCGATTTTGTGCTTGACATATCGAAGGACTCGCTTGGCGCCAATGGCGTGGGGTACTCGTGGGTCATGGAGGTGGCGCGACAAGCGCTGAACGGCGTGCGATATGTCAGGCCGGGTGCATGTCATGAGGTACATCAACGACCCGACCATCGATCGGTAAGTCTCTTGGTCAGTCGATGGTTGACTGATGTCGTGCCATAGGTCTTCACGATCATCGACCTCGGGGGTTGTGTACCCATGGCATGTCGTCATCCCAAAGCGGGCGAGTATCTTGCGAGCGTACGCCTCTTGCGTCAAGGTAATCTTGCCATCATTCTGATCATACTCAAAATCTTGATGCCTAGGAAGAATGACATCTCCCCTTGGCGCTTGAGCTTCATCTTGGTTTCGAGTTCGTCGAGGATCGAGATGGCCTTGGCTGTCGTCCGAGCGAACACCAAGAAGTCGTCAACGTAAGTCGCGACAATTTCCAATTCTTCATCATGTTGTCTTAGATAAAGACACGGATCGTAGTCGCTCGGACGAAAGCCAAGGCCGACCACGATCTTGCGGCAGTGCTCGAACCATGCGAGAGCCGCTTGCTTTAGGCCGTACAGCGCTTTGATCAGCTGCATCTTCCGGTTGGTGCCATCGCTGTGTCCAGGCGGCTGGTCGACGTAGATGAGCACGTCTTTGTCGATAGGTGCCTGGACAAAGGCCGTGTCTACATCAGCTTGGAGAACTGCCAGCTTCTTAGTCGCTGTCAGCGCCATACAACATCGGAGGGTTGTCATCTTGACAACGGGGGAGAATGTATCAAGGTAATCCACTCCTTGAATTTGACTGAACCCTTTGCACACTAGCCGCGCATTGTATTGGACGACCTCGCCAGCCGCATTCGTCTTCTTTGCATACGTCCACCGACTGCCAATTGACTTGCGTCCCGGTGGGAGGTCAACCAACTTCCACGTGCCGGCTTCGCGCAGTTGCTGGAGTTCCGTTTTTTCAGTCTTCTCCCACTCGTCGTGGTCCTTCATGGTCATTGCCTCGCGATGGCTCTGAGGGACGTCAACCGGTGGCGCCATGGCTGAGCAAGCGAACTCGACGCCATTGATTGTCATTGAAGCTGCCACGTGGGAGTCGTCGATTGTCCAGTTGGCGTCAGCGCTGTAGTCGAGCGGTTCACTGGCAACCCCTTGCTGCTTACGTGATGGGTTGTCGGTGGGTCGTCCATGGACAGCGCTGACGTCGCGACTTGGTGGGCGCAACCTGTTCCGAGGACGCAGCACCATCCCGCTTGGCATTACATTTCGGTCATCATGGGTACGTGGTCCACTGTCACTTCTCTTGAACCGGTCAAGTAGGCGAAGGGTGGGTCTTGACGACTGGTCGCCGACGGGATGGCCAGTGAAGAGCCGCCTTGGCGTGGATGGTGCCGATCCCTTGGCCCCAATGGCTTCGCGTGTTTCTTGGTGGCGTGGTGTGCTGTCGGTGGGCTCGACGGTTGGTGGTGCCGGTTGGCTGGTCGATTGGGTGTGTATTCCCTCGTCTTCTTCATCGTCACTATCGTCGGTTGTGACTAGGTAGTCATCCAGCTTCGAGCGATCGCCGAGGAATTCGTCCTCGCAGAAGGTAACATGGACACCAGTGGTCATCTTGTTTGACTCCAAGTCATAGCGTTTCCAAGCGCGTTGATGCTCGGCGTAGCCCATGAAGACGCACTTGACGGCCTTCGGTGCGAGTTTGTCTCGACGTGTTGGATCCTTGACCATATTGTAGGCTACGTAGCCGAAGACGCGGAGTTTGTCAAGCTTGGCGCGATGCCCTGTCAACGCATGGATTGGTGTGGCGGTGGCCTTGGGGCCGTGAACAACGCGGTTTTGGATGAAGGCGGCGGTGTTGACGGCCTCTGCCCACCATCGCCTAGCCAATCCAGCATGGGCAAGCATGGCCATGGCCATCTCCATGAGCGAACGGTGAGCGCGCTCTGCCATTCCATTTTGCCACTGATTGTCTGGTGTAGATGACTCGTGGTGGATGCCATGCCTCTTGAGCTCTGCTTCGAAGTCAGCCGACGAGTACTCGTGGTAGCGTCTGTTGAGTGCACAAATCTCACGATCTTGTAGTGCGTGGCGGCGTCAATGTACACGGTATAGTACTTGCATCCGCCGACTGACGATGTTCTCATAGGGCCTTTGGTGTCGGAGACCCAGCACTCCCCTGGCCGGAAAGTCCGCGAGTATGTCTTGGGATTGGGCACCTTGACCATCTTGGCTTATATGCAGCACTCACACTTGGCTGTCGGCAAGGCAAGGTCGCTTGGAAAGCCCAGTCCCAAGGCACCGCATCGGTTGATGGCGGCGATGGGTAAGTGGCCTGCTCTTTGATGCCACAGCTCTGACTTTGACTGGTCGTGATGGACATGGCTTGCGCGTCGTTGCGCGCCAACTCGAGCGTGAAAACTTTGTCCGTTTGGTTCAGTGTCGCCTTGGCCAAAGGTTGGCCATCGTGGTCGATCGTGCATTCACCTTCGCTGAAGGTGAGTCGGCATCTTGGGTTTTTGCGCATGACTGTTGCGACTGACAGTAGCGTGTGAGGCATGCCGTCGACCAGCAGGACGTCCTTCAAGACCAAGACGGTTCCAAGGCTCGTTTTGATGCGCATCGTGCCCATCTTTGTCGCCCGTGTCTTGGCGCCGGTGGCGACGACCACCATGCGATCACAGTCGGTCAAGTCGGTCAGCAGCGATGCGTCGCCGGTCATGTGCGTCGATGCGCCGCTGTCGACAATGATGGGCCTCAACGCTGCGACCGATTGCAGGGCAGTCTCGTCGCTGTCTTCGATTCTCGCCGTGAACGTCCAAACACATTCATCAAGTGCGTTGTTGCTCGCAACGTCTCGCTTATCCCCTTGCTTGTAGGGCTTTGTCTTTCGCGGTCTACCAGCAGCTTTTTGATGGCATTCGGATTGCCAGTGCCCATTTTTGCCGCACCAGTGGCATTCGCCCTTCTTGCTGCGTTTGTCCCGATTATGGCCTTGTTTCGCGCTAAGCGCTCTTTCATCGTTATTGCTGCTGCGTGGTAGACGCAAGGCGCCGGTCTTGATGGCGGCCTTATACTCGGTTTCCAAGAGGGAGCGGACGCGTGCAAAGTCGCCGCTCAAGGTAATCGATGATGCAACTTGATGCGCAACATGTCGTAGCTCCCAGGGCATCATTTGGAGCAGCGGATCAATGCTTGTTGCGCTCGTCATTTCGCTGTCGGCTTCACGTAGCCGTCGCAGCACAATCTCATAACGTTCCATGAACTCAGGTAACGTTTCTTGTTTCTGATTCCACTTCATACCGTAGAAGTCTTCCATTACATCAAGACGGTCCAAACGCGTCTTGGGCTCGTGATGATCTGCGAGCGCTTTGTATGCGGCTGCCGCCGTCGTTGAGTTCTCAATGTACTGGAACTGTGACGGTGAAATGCATTGAATCAATAACCCCAATGCCAGCCCATCGTTGGCGGCATTAGCGGTGTCAGCCTCATCGTCGAGGTTTGTTGCTTCTCCTCCCGGTGTACGGAAGTGTGATGGCTTTGTAGGTCGCTTTGACGTAGCCGGTTCTACCAGTTGCCATAGCCCCTTTGCGAGTAAACGACCTCTTAGGTACGTTCTCCATTGGTTCCAGTTGCCTTCTTCAAGAAGCATGATAGGGGTCTTCAGACTCATTGCGGTTGGGCTCATAACCTGTTGGAACGCGAGTACCTTCAGGCGCAAAGATGAGTCGGTGGCTGTGAGGCCACGAGTGCTTTTGAAGAGTGTATTGATGGTTTGCACCAAGTCTATCTATATGAATGGTGCGCATAGCTTCCTGCGCACGACTTCTCTAAATCTATAGCTGTTCTCTCTAATCTAATATGCAAAGCTCACATGTTTCCTATGACCATGATGCATGAGCCCTTGTGATCCTCCGAGAAGGACCAACACCTCTCAACAGAAGGGTGCTTCCTGCGTGACCTCAATGAGAGCCAATATGCAAGCGATGAGAAGGCAATATGCAACGGGGAAATCTCACGATCGTGCCAAGTTTTGATCAATTTGGGCAGCGTCACTTGAGCAAGCCAAAATACTGGCGCGCGTCGGTCAACCTGTCAAGACTTCTCTGAAGCTTGCCCACAAGTTGTGGTCAAGTAAAGTCAAAGTTGGAGTGATATCGAAGGAAACAGGGATTCCCCCACGAACACTGCACTGACACATCCGAGCTTGCCGAATGTTGAAATGCCTTCCCAATCAACATTACCAACTGATGAATCCAGACAAAATTGCGTTTCTCTATGAATCAATATCCTGTAGCTATAAATATATTTTTCAAAAAGCCACTTTGGGTCAGATTATGTATGTCACATATTTAATACAAATATCAAGATAGTCCTCGTAAACCACCATATATGACTAGATATAATTGCGGCAATGACTCATAATACTTGAACCTTTTATGCCCATAAACTTCATTATCAATTTAACTTCGCCGAACGAACTCCTTTCAGAACAAATATACTCTGATAATTTGTACATATTCGTCGTTTAATGCACATTTCAACAATTGTTTTGATTAGTTCTAGATCAGAAGGAATTTCAACATTTTCGTGGTCCAAAGCATTTTCGGGCACGACTGAAGGTTTTCGCGGTTTGAATGGGGGAATTTCTCACTTGTGTTGAGAATGAGAGTACAATTTGGCGTGGCCACGCCTTACTCGTGTGCACAAGGCCGTCCCAACCGGGACTGCAGAATACATGGACACTTTTGGGTGGCGAAGCTCATTTCCCAATTTGCTCTCTCTCTCAACAATTAAAAAATGACTTTCTCGATCGAGGACATACCAGACCAAACTGGTCGCGTCGCCATCGTGACTGGCGGCACTGCCGGTCTTGGCCTTGAAAGCGTCATTCAACTTGCTCGCAAAGGCGCTCATGTCATTTTCACTGCACGAAGTACTTCCCGTGGTCAAGAAGCTCTCGAGAAGATCAAAGCTGCTCCTGCTCCTGCTCCATGCAAGGTTGAGTTTGCAGTGGCCGAGAACGCCGACTTGGCCAGCGTCGATGCATTTGCAAGCGACTTCTTGGCTCGTAATCTTCCACTCCATATTCTCCTACTCAATGCTGGCGTCTCGATGAGACCTTATCGTGTGATCGAAGGCGTCGAGTCGACTCTGTTCATCAATCAAGTCGCTCATCAATTGCTAGCGATTCGCTTCCTCCCGCTCTTGGAACGCTCCGCGCCGTCGCGTGTCGTGATCGTGTCAAGTACAGCCCACGAGTCTATCACGACACTCGATTTGGAGTTACCGAGTAAGTCAAATTACGACAGCTTTACGGCCAACAAGACGTCCAAGCTGGCAAACATCCTCTTGGCCCATGGATTGCTCCAGCGAACAGACCGATCCAAGGTCTTTATCAACTCGGTGCATCCTGGCAACGTCGCGTCAGATATCTTCAAGACTGGCGCGCATTTTCCTCAGTTTCCATGGCCGATTCGACCAATCCTCGAGCGCTTCTGTGGTTTCTTCTTCAATCTCTTTGGCTCTTCGACTCAACAAGGCGCACTCACGCAGTTGTACGTGGCGACAAGCCCAGAGATCATTAAGAATGCGTGGCAAGGCCAATACTTCACCCCAGTGGCCAAGCTGGACAAGGCGACACCGACGAGTCGCGACCCTGAACTTGTGGACAAGTCGTGGAAGTGGACCAACGATGTCATCGCGCGTGTCTTGGGCAAACAGCAATAGATTAGCATTTAGCGTGCCCCTGTAAACCATGGATGTCTTCGCCTTGTCGGCTTGCCGCCAACTTCAATCCTGCACATGAATTCAGGGCTGTTTTGTTCGTCAGGGAACAATATTTGCGTGTCAAGACTGATCGCTTAGGCTGTCAAAAGAGTTTTCTTTCACAACGCGCGGCGCGATCTGGTCTCCGCTCATGGAAGATCAACTGTAGACAGTGTCGACGATCACAACTTTGCCGACGAGTGCAATAGTTCGAGCACTTCATGACAAAATGAATGCAATCACCGCGCTTCCATTCATCATGATGTGGCAAAAACCATGCTCCACTCTGACTTTTCAGTATCGGTGATCCAAGCAAACGACAAGGGAACTCGACCTTGATCTACCAAGTGAAACTTCATACAACAGCTTTCAGTCGTACAGCAAGTCCAAGAAAGCCAACAACTTGATGGCACTTGGCTCAATGGAACGCTCTTCTCCTTGGATGTATCCTTGCAATACTGTAGACTCGTCATGAGCTGGAAAGTTTCCATGCTGTGTCGAAGAGACATCAAATGCACTGAAGCTCTCCTCGCGTTGCTCCTCGTCGCTCAGGCTTGTCGCTATTCTTACATCCTGAATGATGAAGCGAGACTTCCTCAAGACGAGAGCGCAAGAAACCTTCTCGTAAACCAGCGCAGAGTGCGTTCAAGACTCCATTGACCGGCCTCCGCTAGCAGCATATCCAAGCGAGGTAGTCATGAACTCTGCTGAGTCTTTGGCCGGCCCTGGAGATCGCACGCGGTTGAAATGATTTCCGCCAAAGATTCATTCATGCAACACACAACGTCTCTGTTGAAGTCAATGCATCAACGTGATGCCTTCAATCCCGTCAGATTCGTTCAAATCCGTCAGAATCCAATTTGCCAGAGCATGTTCAATCCCATCGTTTATCTCGCGCTGTTCTCTCAAGTCGCCTTGGCCGTCAACCGCGACTGGCCAGTGTTCTGCACGACCCTCGACAGTTCCAGCAAACTCGCGACGATCTACGAGAATGCCATCTCGGAAGACTTTGCGTTCACGACGTCTGAATTCAAGAGTCTCCGTGCTTTGATGGCTTCTCGGGCAAGTATTTGTGCTACCTCCTCTGTCGTTCATGTCGACTACGTTGACGAAGCGATCCAGAATGGCCGTGTGTCGTATCAAGGAGCCTGCGAACTCTGGTGCGATGACGCCCGCATTCTCCACGACGACAAGTGTACGATCGACTTTGATTCAACGGATCTTGGCATTGACTCGTCCAAGTGCCAGTCTGCCAAGCAGCTTTCATTGTACACGCCAACCCAAGAGACGCCATCGTGGCAACTCTGCGTCACCTGCAATGCTGCCAAGTCGTCTCAACATGTGCTTTACATTTCAGAAGAATTTCCAACGTCTGAACCATCCTCGGATCCATTCGAGACGACAGCATCAACCGACTCGCCACCAGACTCGTATCCAAGCATCTCAACATCAACGCCATCTCCAACCAGCTCGCCGTCAGACTCATATCCAAGAAATTCAACATCAGCGCCGTCTCCAAGCAACTCAACGTTAGCACCATCGACTATAACTGCACCACCAACAGCGCCGCCAGCTTCACCTGCGCCAAGCAACTCAGCGTCAACGCCAGCACCTTTGAAAACGCCATCAAGCGGCGTGGCAAAGCCATACGGCCAGTGCGGTGGTATTGGCTTCACAGGAGCGACTGCGTGCCCGAGTGGGTTTGTGTGCTCCAAGAAAAGTGACTACTTCAGTCTGTGTGACCTCGGAGCTCAAAGCGGCAATGTTCCCATCTGGGGGCAATGCGGCGGCAAGCTCTTCACTGGCTCGACTCAATGTGATCCAAATGCACAATGCAAAGTTGTCAACGACTACTACAGCCAGTGCATCCATAAGTAAGAGCAACTTTAACCCTCGCGGAAATGCATCGCTACTTTCATTTGACTGTCGTCTTGTAAGAAGTTGCCCGACCTCACGGGCAAAGTTGCGATTATCACTGGTAGCACGGCTTGGTCTTGGTTTCCAAAGTGTCCTTACCTTGGCTCGAAAGGGTTGCCACGGCATGTCCATCGAAGTGCTGCCCGGGTCAAAGTGCCGTCGTTAAAAGTAGCGAATATCCTCATGGGACTCAAATTGCTGAAGGAAATTCGATCGACCAAAGTGTTCATCAATTCGCTGCATCCTGCCAAGCTCGAAAAATCCACTGAGCCGAGATCCCGAGCAAGTCGAGCGTCTCTAGAAGTGGACAAACGATGCCATTGAGCGTGCTTGGCTACAAACAAAGGGCCGTAAAACTTTCAACTACGGATTTCAACTCTAATCAATGTTTTGTCGTATTTTTGACAAAGGCACCAACCTTTGACGACTTAGGACATGACACGGGCAATCACATCGTTGGTCCACTTCCAAAGACGGTCGATTTGTTGCGGATCACGACTCAACGCAGAGGCTTCGCCTAGCTGAGCAATCGGTGTGAAATATTGACCTTGCCACTCATTCTTCTCAATGTCCGGACTCGTGGCGACATACAATTGCGTCAAGGCACCAACTTCTGGCTTGTACCCAAAGTTGTTCATGCAGAACGTAAAAAAGCTCTCCAAAATGCCTCGAATACCCCACGGCAAGGTCGTGATCGCGTTTCCAGAACGTGTGATTTCAGTCGAGACTACACCAGGATGGAGAGAGTTCACGTAGACTTTTGCATGGCCAATGTCCTTGATCAAGCTGTGGCCCATCATGATATTGGCCACTTTGGTCAGACTGTAAGCGCCTTGGCTGTCGTATCTGTCTTCTCTGGGCAAGTCCAAGTCGAGCTTCTTCGTGAAAGAATGCGCCATGCTCGACACGATGACAACTCGAGAAGGAGCCGAGCGTTTCAGGGCTGGAAGTAATCGAGTCGCAAGGAGTTGGTGGGCGACGTGGTTGAGAAACAAAAGCGCTTCGACGCCTTGAACCACTCGGTACGGTTGGGCCCCTTGGCCAGCATTGAGCAATAGAATATGGAGATGTAGATTTCGAGCAAGGAATGCATCAGCAAAAGCCGCGATGCTCTCAAGGTCTTCTTGGTTGGCGATTGCAAATTCGACATTGCCGAGCGACTCTGTCTCGAGAGCTGCTTTGATCTTCTCCAGAGCTTCTTGGCCTCGCGCGGTGCTTCGAGCTGTGAAAATGACGTGGCAGCCTTTCCGGGCGAGTTCAATTACACTGTGCAACCCAAGGCCTGCAGTGCCGCCGGTCACAATGGCGACGCGGCCAGTTTGATCTGGGATGTCGTCAGCAGTGAACGTCATGGAATCAAGTCACTTCGGAAGTGTCGTCGTCATGGGATCCAGTTGCCTGTCACTCCACTGCATAAATTCGCTCAAATTAGTTCATAATTGAGTTGTAGCTTTATTTGTCAGATAAATTGTCAATCATCGATTTTTATATTGTGATTAATCTAAGTCAAAATAGACAGGAAGTTAAATTAATATGACCGAGATATTCCAAGCAGAGCTCAAGTGCATAGTACGTTGTCGTCATCCAAGCATCCCACCATGGTGGTGGTATGCTTGAGATGGTGCCACCATCTCAAGCTTTGATTCAAGTCGCCATTGCTCGTGCAGCACAATACGAGAAGCACATTTGGATTGTCAGTCGTTGGTTTCACATTTGCGCCACGCAGACCAGCGACAAAGTATAATGCCCAACGAAATGACTTGTTCGCATTGCTGACAAGTGTGCACTATGTCTAGCTCGTATAGGATGTTGCATCATTTTCATAGCGCGAAATTAGACTCGAGGCCAAGAACTACTTCAGTAGGTCAAGGAGGGTCTCGCTCCTTCACAAGGTTTAATTCGCAGTACAGCGACCGCACGTACACGTTGAGCAAGAAGCCGAGTGATTTGCTGACGAAATCGGGAAATTGGGTGAGTACGACCTTTTTCTCTGGGGTGGGTGTCGTGACTCGTCCCGGATGCAACCTGTTCGCGTAGACGTAGTCGGCTCCGATTTGTTTCAAGAGGCTGTGTCCCATGAGGATAGTGGCCGCCTTCGAGACGCCGTCCCGTTGTACTTGTCTCTTTGGAGGGCAACTCGAGGTCTAATGTTTCGGCACGGTGTGTACTTTGCTGGATACGATGACAATGCGAGCCGAGTGTTTGAGCACGGGTAAGAGGCGTGTGGCCAAGAGGTGGTGAGCCACGTGGTTGATAAGCACAGTCGACTCGACATTGTGAATCTCGTGGTATGGACGAAAGGCTTGGCCCGCGTTGAGAAGTAAGATGTGGAGTGACAAGTTGCGAGGTAAGAAGGCGTCGGCAAACGCAGCGACATTGGCGAGGTCTTCGTTGTCAGCGATACCAACTCGACATGGCAAGGTGCAGGAGCGATGGCGACTTGGAGGCTTCTCGTCCACGGGTGGCATTTGAGTCGTGACAATGACATGGCAACCTTTGCGAGCGAGGGCAATGACACTTTACAGACCGAGCCCTGTCGTGCCACCGGTGAAGATGGCAACGCGTCCAGTTTGGTCTGGGCTGTCAGTAATGAAGAAGATCATGATGGTGGTAGTGGTTGCGAACAAGTTGAAAAATGAAGGATTTGTCGAGTTGGTCCGGTCAGTCCAACTTGTCTTGATTTCAATCTCTGGACCACCTCGCAGTCGTGAATCCTTCCTGGCTTGTGATGACGTTTTCATGAAATTGAATGTTTCCGTGGTGTCAATGTAAGGAATGCAAATTCACGGTCGATTCGACCTTTGTTTGATTTCGCAATACTTTCCATGTGCAATACATGTTCGATCTTCTCGCCATTATGATTCTCTCAATTTATTGCAAGTTTATTTGGCAAGACATTCCTCGACAAGGCTTCAGAATTGAAACAGAAAAGATTATGGTTTCATACCAAACCTTAGTTATAAAGCACGGACGTCTCTTATCTCAGTATCGTTCGTCTCTCTGAACAGTATGGGAGTCGGTGGCTAAAGCGTTGCAGCTTCTTTTCGACGCAAGTTTGAAGCTTAAAATGTTGCCTGGGGTGGACAATGCTGGCATTTTGAAATTGGCTGGCAAATGACGTTTTCCATTGACGACATCCCTGATCAAACTGGCCGCGTCGCTGTTGTGACTGGCGGTACGGCAGGTCTCGGCCTTCAAAGTGTCATTGCTCTGGCTCGTAAAGGCTGTCATGTCATTTTCACCGCACGAGTACTTCTCGCGGTGAAGAAGCAGTCGAGAAAGTCAAGTCAGTTCTCGCTCCTGCATCGTTCAACGTTGAGTTTGCTGTGGCAGATAACACCGACTTGGCCAGTGTGAGCGCATTTGCCGATTCCTTCTTGGCTCGCAAACTCGCTCTGCATATTCTCCTGAACGCCGGCGTGGCAATGGTACCATACAACGTCGTCCATGGTGTCGAGTCGACGCTTTTCGTCAACCACGTAGCTCACCAACTCTTGGCGATTCGCCTCCTCTCTGCATTGAAACGCTGCGCCTCGGCTCGGGTGGTCATTCTTTCAAGTTCAGCACACGCGATGGCAAGCTCAGTTGACTTTAATCTACCAAGTGAGGCCGAATACTACAGCTTGAAAGCGTACAGAGTCCAAGTTAGCCAACAATTTGTTCGCCCAAGCTCTCTTGAAACGTGTGGATCGGTCGAAAATATTCGTCAACATCGCTGATCCTGGCTTGGTCACTACAGATATCATGAAGAACGGTCTCGACGTCGCGCACTACCCACGGCTTCTTCAGCCAATTGTGCAAATTGTGGGGCGTTTCATCTTCTACACGTTTGGTACTGCACCTGAAAAGGGGGTGCTTACCCAGTTGTCCTTGGCCACTAGTTCAGACGTTGAGAAGAATCAATGGCAGGGAGAATACTTTACACCCGTTGCCAAACTCGACACCGCCACACCCTTGAGTCGAGATCCCGTCCAAGTCGACCGTCTCTGGCACTGGACCAACGACGTCATTGATCGTGTCTTGGCCAACGAGTAGGATAAAAGGTTAACATCACTACATATATATCCAAACTTTGGTGCGTACACATGATAGTATTTGAATCCGAAGGCGCAACGAGGTTCGTCTTCATCGACTTGGATAATGCTGCGCATACCTAGTGTACCTGACAGCTCTATTATAGGATTCACTTAAATGGCATTGGTTGAAGATGCATTTGAAGAGAAAAAGACATTCAAAATCTATTCGATAAATCGCCTGGAAAGTCTTGTGTGAAATTGGCAACATCCAAAACAAGGTTGAGGAATAGAAGAAATATTTTTAGCATTCTAATGTACCAGATTGACACTTTGAGTACATCGGGTTGCTTTGAAGTCGTAGGCTTGAGCAAGTTTGGTATTCCTCTCCCCATGAGCTTATCATGCTTATAAGAGCTCTCATTGAGCGATCTATGTCGCGAAGCATATAAGTGTAGATTGCTCTGGATCCAAAAGAAAACGAATGCCAGAGAAATATTCGCAATCTATAATCACATCATAAATATGGCAGTTCGACTATGAACTGGAACATCACTGTGAAGTTGGTTTTCACATGTTTTACGAGCTAGAGAAAATCACATTGCCGTCAATTTTGAGCTTACCTTGTCGCAGTCAGGAACCCGCTCATTCATTCACTGCAAGTCTTCGTCATAATTACATGCCATCTCGATGAAAAATCGAGATTCCACGATGAACACAAAGGAAACAGCTCATTGCAATACAACTCTCAGCATACGGATGTGTGGATTAGTACTCCTTTTTGCTTAGTACACTTGGAAGAATTTCCATCGACAGGACCGGATTGACCTTGTCAAGATGTTCATGGCATCAATTTGATGTGCTAATACTCGACCAAACAGTCACCTTGCAGCTTCATTGACTCATTTCCTCTCGACTTCTCAAACATGACCTTCTCCATCGCTGATATTCCCGACCAAACTGGTCGCGTTGTTATTGTGACTGGCGGCACGGCTGGAATTGGCCTCGAAAGCGTCATCGCGCTAGCCCGCAAAGGCGCCCATGTGATTTTCACCGCTCGTAATGAATCTCGCGGCCAGGAAACTCTTGACAAGATCAAAGCCATACAATGTTGACTTCGCCGTGGCCGACAACACTGACTTGAAGAGTGTCGAAGCGTTTGCTAACTCCTTCTTGGCTCGCAATCTCCCCCTTCATATCCTCTTGCTCAATGCTGGTGTAACCGGGCACAGAAAGGCAGAGGAAGGAACTTGAGTGCCCGGGAACTTGTAAATTGAAGAGTGAGGTTAAGCTAACCTAAAGATGTAAAACTAGGTTTGTCTTGGCTGTACTACCCACAGCCAAACGCTAGGCTTAGCGTGCGAGGACGCGTACCGGCATCGCACCGCGCGGGCACGCGTAGCGAGATCGCATCGCTATCTTGCCTTGACATGCATGAAGTGTTTCCCGGGCTTGGGTTGCGTCGGAACGACGCGTGTCCGTGTGCAACGTGCACACGACACTGTTGGCAACTTCAACTGGCTCCAGCACAGCCTTGCTGGCAGTTCCACTGTTGCATCTTCCCCCACTCAAGACCGAACTGGCACATGAGCGGCTATCCCATGGGAAGGGGAGAACGGAACCGACCGTTTGATTCTTGGGACGTGCTCTCGCAGCGATTCGTCCTTCAGCGATATGGACTTGGAGAGCCAGTACGAACGATACGACTTGTCGTTGGCGGCCGTTGCCGAGGGTCCGCAAGATCAATTCGACCCGGTGGACTACGCCGACGAGTTCCATATCGCCACCTTCTTTCCAGGTGTGCCCATGCGAGGGTTGATGCACTATCCACCCGTTGTGGATTTCGCGCAGGTGTCTGCCGTGCAGCGACGCTTGAAGAAGGTGCTCCAGCGCGGTTCAGCCCTTGAAGACCTTGTAGCGGTGGCGCTGGTGTTGCTGCGACACATGCACGCGTACGACGTGTCCGAGGAGTCGTGGGCGGAGTACAAGAACTTCGTACGTCAAGAAGACGCGCGCTTCAACGCAGCGAGTCAGGTGGCGGGAGCGCTCGATCCAATCGAAGACCCGATAGGGTGGCGTCCAGCATGGGGTGCGTGCCAGTTCGGCCACGACATGACGAGACGGAGGCTGAGTATACTGCAGTCTGGGTGATTCGCTTGTCCAAGAAGAGTGACTCGGCCTTCTACAAGACCTTCAACACCTTCTCTGGACTTGTCGAAGACATCGCGCAATTTGCGTCAGCGCGGCTCAACGCGCCACGGCTTCATTACGCCGTCGTGCGCGATCTTGTTATGACCTTGGCGCGACCACGCTTCACGGAAGAGGTGAGCTGTCTCGACTGACTTCGTGTAACCATCCTTGTAGGTGATGGCGCAAACGTTCGCACCGATTCATCGGAAGGCAGGATATGCGCATACGGCGTCGCGATCGCCGACTCCTGAGTCGACGCGACAATGGTCGCGTCCGCGTGATCGCGGGCAGCGGATGCGCGGGTTTTCATCGGCGCGTAGTCGTTCGCGCGGGCGGTCTGCGCCACGCCAGCAGCAGCGTCGTTCGGCTTCGCGACGTCAAGACGACCAGGGGAATCCACCTCAAGGCCAAGTGGAGCCGTCCGATCAAGGAGTGCCTGCGCCTGTGGCAGCGCCTGCGGCTGTGATAGCGCGGCTCGAGCGGAAGATCGAGGACTTGAACTTTCAAGTTTCTGGTCTAGGCCCTGCGCTCCTGAGGCTGAACTACCTTGAAGGGAAGGTAAACGAGTTGTTCGCCTTGGGCCGACCCTTTCCACCAGTGACTGGTCCACCAAGTTTGGTTGTGCCTGCGGCTGCACCGCCAATTGTTCATGTGGCTGCGCCGTCGACAGCTCCGGTGCCGGCGCAACTTGAAGTATGTACGCCTTCATCTTGCCGACGTAGACTGTATCATGAGTCTGCCAGTCGGCCGGAAGGGCCAGTCGATATGCAGTTCGACTAATCACCTTTGTGATAGGGAACGGACCAAACCACTGGGGACGCGTCTTAGCGTTGCCGAGGATTGCCTTGGGCACTAGTGAATAGTGTAGGAGTACTTGATCTCCTAAGGCAAATGCAGTTGTTCTTCTTCCTTGTTTGTTGGCAGCGCGACTTTGACGCGATTGCGCTTCGGCAATATTATCTTGAACTTGAAGCAAGATTGACTCGCGCACTTTTACAAAGTGCTTCACGGACGCGATAGTTCGTGCAGGGAGCTCTTCCTCGCCTGCACTTGGCTCCCAAACTGGTGAATGCATCGAAGTTTGCCATGAGAATTTTCCCCCATTCGAGACCGAGTTATCCATGGAGGAGGCCAAACGTGGATGGCGAAGGTAATTCGCGTAAAATGGCGTAAAGCCAGTAGATGCATTCGGCGATGAGTTGTAAGCGAACTCGACTTGGGGTAATAAAGAGCTCCATGTCTTCTGTCGAGACTGCGCGTAGGAGCGCAACACATCTTCGATCACGCGGTTAGCGCGCTCCGTTTGGCCATCGGATTCCGGGTGCTCGGATGTTGACATGTTCAGCCGAGAGCCCACAAGAGAAAAGAGGGCAGTCCAAAACTTGGACGTGAACCGGGGATCTCGGTCGCTAACAATCGATGTTGGCAGGCCAAAACGGCAGTAGATGTTGTCGAAGAACAACTTGGCCGACTGCTCGGCAGTGATAGAAGCCTTCACCGGCAGTGCCACAAGGTACTTCGACGCGCGGTCGACACAGGTCCAGATTCCTGTGTTGCCGCGGTTGTCTCGAGGTAATCCAAAAATGTAATCCATACTGACGGATGCCCATAAGTCGCCTGGGATTTGCAAAGGTTGCAAAGGTGCCCTGACACTTGGCGAGCTCTTGACTCGCTGGCAGACGTCACAAGCAGCGATGTATCGCGCAACGCTCTTGAACATGCGTGGCCACCAAAAGGAGCGGGCTAGCGTGACGTGAGTCTTGTCACGGCCCAAGTGACCACCACTAGGTGTGTCGTGGAATTCCTTGACAAGTTCTGAGCGGAGATCCGCATCGCAGGGCACAGCGACACGTGGCGTAGTCGTCCTCGTAGGCTGATGCAACAACAATCCATCGCGAATGGAGTACCGCTCCAGCGTGGATGTCGGACCGGATCGACTAGTGGTCTCGCTCAATTGAGCCATGATTGCCTTCATCGCGGGATCGTTCCGGTATCCACGGCGGATGCGATCGTAAAGGTCGGAGTGGACGTGGTATACCGCCGACAACTCTGTTGTTTCGGGGCCAAGGTTGGCAGGACGCCTTGATAGCGCGTCTGCGAGGACGTTCTCGCTGCCAGGCTTGTATTCCACGGTCATATTGTACTCCGCAAAGAAGGAGAACCATCGAGCCATGCGCTCTGAGATGTGTGGCGTCTTCACAGCGTATCTGAGAGACGCGTGGTCAGTGTAGACCACGAATGGCTTCGAGCCAAGCAGGTAGATCCTGAACTTGACAAGCGCATACTTGATGGCAAGGAGTTCCAAGTCATGCACGGGATAATTCCGTTCAGCTGCTCGTAGCTGTCGTGACTGGAACGACACAGGGCGATTGCGCCCGTCATCGACTTGCATTAGGCAACAGCCAATGCCGCGAATCGATGCGTCGCAGACCACCGAGAAGGGTCGGTCGAAGCGAGGCAGTGCCAAGATTGGAGCCGAAACGAGGCTCGCCTTGATTCCGTCAAAGGCTGCTTGGCAATCTTGGGTCCAATTCCAAGGCTCGTCCTTGGATAGGAGAGTGGATAACGGCCTTGCGATTGAGGCGAAGTTCTCCGAGAACTTGTGCAAGTACGTTGCAAGCCCCAACCAGCTACGCAGCTCGGTGACGTTTCTTGGTACCGGCCACGAGTTGATGGCATCCACTTTGGAGGGATCTACTCGGCATCCGTTGATGCCGACGTAGTCGCCCAGAACGGGTATTTCGGAGACGCCGAACATACACTTCTGGATGTTTGCATAGAGGCCGCTTTCGCGTAGAACCTCTAGGACAGCTTCGAGGTGTCCACGGTGAACCTCGAGATCCGTGCAAGTCTTCGACTTCTTACTGTGCACGTAAATGTCATCAAAGTATGACGGCGCAAAGTCGCGCAGCGGACGCAACTTGCCCGTCACCAAGCGGTTAAACGTTGCTGGGGCGTTTGATAATCCTTGTGGTATGACGAGCCACTCCCACAGCATACCGCTTGGGGTCGAGACTGCGGTCTTGGGGATGTCACAGACCCGCATCAGGGTTTGATAGAACCCGTCTCGAAGATCGATGGTCGAGAAAATGGTTGAGCCAGCCATTCCATCGATGATGACGTCCTTGCGAGGAATCGGCGTCTGAGCCGGGATCGTCGCAGAGTTCAACTTGTTGAAAGCGTGTACGATACACCAACCTCCAGTAGGTTTCTTCACACAAAATGTTGGACTTGAGTGTGGCGACGTACTCGGACGTACGTGGCCGGCCTTCCTTCGCTTCTCGAAGAAGGCATCGATGTGATCAACTTGTTCACGTGGCAGCGGCCATTGCCGTGTAACACACCACTTGGTTCCCGGAACCAAATCGATTTCGTGTCGAACCCCTTTGTCCTTTGGAAGGGTCTCCGGGACTTCTTCCGGAAAGACGTCCTCGTACTCACGGAGGAGGTCGTAGTAGGGGTTCGTCCTGAGGTCTTCCCATGTCTTCATGTAGGATGACAAAGCTGTCTTGCCGCTTGTAACCTCAGTGTCTAACGTGGATGACGTGTTGAGCTCAAGCTCATCCACGGGTTGGATTAGCGCAATGCTAACGATGTCTCCAGATCGGATTGCGCGTTTGAATTCGCGAAAGCTCATCTCGGGGAGCTTCACGATTTCCTCGCCGATACGAGGGAGCTCCTCCAAGTCACAGTGACTGAGGATCAACTCGTCAGCGGTCAACCGGACCGCGGTATCGGCTACGCGTGCAGGAAGAACCGTTTCTTCAGCCAATGCTTGGCTCCAGGCGGCTGCACGAGCCATGAGACGTCGTCGTCGTTTAGCGTCATGGCTTGCATAAATCTTCGTGATCCCATCACGGGATATTCCAAAGCCTTCGAGCTCTTGGAACATCACTTGGTTTCGAGCAGTGTTGCGAGCAGTAATTGCAACGCTGTCGTACAGCATAGAGACATTGCCGGTCTCTGCAAGTTCGCCACTAGCTTCCGTGGTAGCGGACACAGCTTGGATGCTGTTGTGCTCAAACACATCGTCGTCGATTGACTCTTCAATCGTGCGTCTTGATCGCGTGTTCAACTGCGTCTTCAAGTCGCTACTTGGTGTGAGTTCATTACTCATCACACCCAGCGGGGTGTCATCGCTGGACGATGGTGCGGATAGTGTTTTCGAACACCAGTCGATGGTGGGCTTGTGCTTCTCAAGCCATCTCATTCCCAGAATGAGGTCCCATCGGTCATCGAGGTCGATCACGAAGAACGTTTCTTCGGAGTCGAAAGGTCCAATCTTCGTGGGCAGGGTAATCAGTACCCGATCAGTGACGATCATTTGCCCGTTGGCTAGTTTCACGCGGACCTTGGCGTGACTGTCTTGGTCAGATGCTGCTCGATCCAGCATCGCCTTGCTTGAGGCTATCGTCTCGCGACGCACATAATTCTCCGACGCGCCGCAGTCGATCAAAACCTTGAGTGGTCTCGAGAATCCCGAAATGGATATCTCGAAGGACAGCGTTCTTGAACTCTGTCCGAGTTGGCACAGCAGAGTGCCTGAGGCTGTGCCTCCCGATCCACCACCATCGAACGGGAAAGCCTTGTCTCTCCCAGTAGGGCGCCTTGCGCCTACTGGGAACCGCCATTTCCCTGGCGGAAGTTTACCCGACGGTTCGGGCCTCCCTTCGAGCCAGGGGATCTTCCAAAGCGACGCGGCGACTGCGCTTGTCCTTGAGGCGCAGGCGCTGGGTAACGCGTCTTCGCTTATTGTTGGCGGGGCGTGCCCCCCCGGCGTGGACAGTCGCGCGCAAAGTGATCAAGCTGATTGCACTCGAAGCAAGGCCGTTGAGACGGCGGGGCCGAAGCAGGCACGCGATACGCTTCGCGTTGTGGAAACTGCTCCATCGATGAGACATCCATGTCCCGTTGATCGGACCCGGCCGATTTTCCTTGAGCCGAGGCTTGGGAGAATTCTTCCTTGAGTGCAATCTCAACAGCTTCCTCAAAAGTCTTGGGGATGCGGCGAAACAATTCGCTTCGTGAGTGGCTTTCCACGAGACCGTTCATAAAGACGGAGACGCGGCTCGCTTCGTTCAGACTGTCGCGGTCGATCATCAACGTGTAGATGTATCGCAGTCTGTTTGCGTAGTCGCGGATCGACAACTTCCCTTGGACGCTCTTGTGAAACAAGGTTCTGTTCCGGAAGTCGCTGTCCGGAGGTGCAAGGAAAGCCTTGAGCGCCGCGAAAAAGGTGTCCAGGTCGGGAAAACAATTGCTGTTCAATGACAGCTGACCGTGCGCCCATTCAGCAGGTCGGACGAGAAGGCTGGTGACAGCCTTAGCCACAGCACCTTCATCGTCAAGGTGCATCGCCTTTGCAGCAAGGCTGACGTGAGAAATCCATCGCATGAGATTCTCATTGTCCGATTTCCCGAACGGGGGAAAGTCAATGCGGACGCGGACCTTCTTGGGTTCACCACTCGTGGCTGGTGCCGCATCTTGGGGGTGCGCCGCGACGGCTTGTCCGAGCTGCTGTTGCAGCTGCAAGGCGTTTGCTTGCGATTCTTGCAGGGCATGCTGCCCTTGATAGTTTGACTCAGTCAAGGTTGCCACTTCCGTTTGGAGAGCCACCACTTGGGCTTGGAGGGATGGCAACGACGCCGCCAGGACGGCATCGCCGTAACGGGCGATAACCTCCACGAGGTGCAACCGCTCTTGTTCCTCCATAGGACCCAACTGGGCTGCAAGGTCATCCTCGCCCAACGCGGTGCGGAGAGCGGCGAGAGTGGTCTGATGACCTTCCGTCCAGTGGTCGGCGAATTGGAATGGCATGGGGTCTTGAACGAACTTGAAGTGCTACCAGATGTAACTGGGCACAGAAAGGCAGAGGAAGGAACTTGAGTGCCCGGGAACTTGTAAATTGAAGAGTGAGGTTAAGCTAACCTAAAGATGTAAAACTAGGTTTGTCTTGGCTGTACTACCCACAGCCAAACGCTAGGCTTAGCGTGCGAGGACGCGTACCGGCATCGCACCGCGCGGGCACGCGTAGCGAGATCGCATCGCTATCTTGCCTTGACATGCATGAAGTGTTTCCCGGGCTTGGGTTGCGTCGGAACGACGCGTGTCCGTGTGCAACGTGCACGCGACACTGTTGGCAACTTCAACTGGCTCCAGCACAGCCTTGCTGGCAGTTGCACTGTTGCAGCTGGTGTGGCCATGAAGCCTTACGGCGTGATTGAAGGCGTCGAGTCGACTTTGTTCAACAACCATGTGGCCCACCAACTCTTGGCTATTCGTTTCCTCCCTTTGTTGGAGCGCCCCGGGTCGTCTCGTGTGGTCGTTGTGGCGAGTGAAGTGCACAAATTTACCAACAACTCGATTTGGACTTACCCAGTGAGGCAAACTACAGCAGTGTGGCGGCGTACAATGTTTCCAAGCTGGCTAACGTCATGATGGCGTATGGTTTATTGAAGCGAGCAGATCGCTCCAAGGTGTTCATCAACAGCTTGCATCCTGGCATTGTCTCGTCCGACCTGGTCAAGTCTGGTGTCAAGCTCCCCCAACTCCCACGGATTATTCGACCAGCTTTGGAGTGGTTTACGGGATTTTTCTTTCGTTCTTTTGGCTACACGCCTCTCAAAGGCGCTCTGACTCATTTGTACGTTGCATCAAGTCCCGACATCGTCAAGAACGAGTGGCAAGGACAATATTTCTCGCCCATTGCCAAGCTGGGCAAGTCTTCGGACTTGAGTCGCGACCCGGAACAAATCAAGCGTCTTTGGAAGTGGACAAACGACTTGATTGCGCGTATTTTGGGCAAGAAGTAGTAGATGCATCAAACCCTTCATAAAATACATGAACTTTCGTGATAAAATGAGTTGAAATTAAGACAAGCAACGTCTCAACTAAAGCCATTCGCTGCGGACTTGCCCAGCAGCAAAAGAGGGGGGCCATGCTAATATCCAGAGAGTTTGTCGAAAATCTTCGCTTGAAAGAGAATTTAAAACAACCAAAGCATCTCGAACTATTTTTTGCTCAAAGGCCAAACCGTCGCTTAAGTCATTCGTTTTTACTCCAGCCATGTCATGACTTGCTGGGTTCTTCAACTGTTGACACCACTAGACCGAAGGGCTTACGGTTGTCACTCAAACTTGGTCATGTCTTACAACAACACAATTTGCATCTTACCAGGCATGTCCAGGTTCTTTATCCACGTGAAATTTATCTCCTCAAGAATTTGGGCCGATTCTAATTTCGCAACAGGCTTCTCTGCTGAATTTCCTCGGCCTAGACCACCACCATGACCTTCTCCATTGTTGACATCCCAGACCAAATTGAACGCGTTACCATCGCCACCAGTGGCTCAGTGGGCCTCGGGCTGCAAAGCTCCATCGCCCTCGCTCGCAAAGGTTGCCATACCATCTCTCTCCCAACTTCAAATATGTATAGAGACTAGACCTCTGGCTACTTGTAGAATGGAATCATGGCAAATCCATGGAGGATTCACAGGCAGGACAACTTCAGATATTGCGATAAGTGCAGTGTGCCATCGTCATGTTTTGTGAATGCCACAGACAACCAAATCAGATGAATTCTTTTTTGGCCAATCAAATACGAAAATTACTATTTCGATCATTCTTTCGAATTCGAAAGTTGATCACTCATCACGTTATTGACATCACCCACTTCAACTTGACTCCCATTTTCAAATTTACCCTGTCAGCCATAGAGAACCTCCTTCACGAACTTGATCCAGTCAATGGAGATTTCATGATTACAAACTTGTTCATCAGGATTATCGATGGCCAATGATGATTTTGGCACAATGATAGAAATAAAACTTGGACAAGCCTGGTAAGATGCAAATTATGGTGTTGCAACACAAGGCCAACTTTGTGTGACAACCGTTTATCCTTTGGTCCTGTGGCGTCAACAGTTGAAGGACCCAGCAAGTCCACCTTAGTGGCAAGATTTCTAGTGCTTGAGTGCACTATGATATATCTGTGGTGGGCCTCTTGGTTTTTATTGCTAAACAACGTCCGCAATGATTAGCATTGGTTGGGACGTTGCTCGACCTTATTTGAACTCATTAAAGTATTTCTGTGTATAGCTTGATGCATCTACTACTTCTTGCCCAAAATACGCGCAATCAAGTCGTTTGTCCACTTCCAAAGACGCTTGATTTGTTCCGGGTCGCGACTCAAGTCCGAAGACTTGCCCAGCTTGGCAATGGGCGAGAAATATTGTCCTTGCCACTCGTTCTTGACGATGTCGGGACTTGATGCAACGTACAAATGAGTCAGAGCGCCTTTGAGAGGCGTGTAGCCAAAAGAACGAAAGAAAAATCCCGTAAACCACTCCAAAGCTGGTCGAATAATCCGTGGGAGTTGGGGGAGCTTGACACCAGACTTGACCAGGTCGGACGAGACAATGCCAGGATGCAAGCTGTTGATGAACACCTTGGAGCGATCTGCTCGCTTCAATAAACCATACGCCATCATGACGTTAGCCAGCTTGGAAACATTGTACGCCGCCACACTGCTGTAGTTTGCCTCACTGGGTAAGTCCAAATCGAGTTGTTGGTAAATTTGTGCACTTCACTCGCCACAACGACCACACGAGACGGCCCCGAGAGCTCCAACAAAGGGAGGAAACGAATAGCCTAGAGTTGGTGGGCCACATGGTTGTTGAACAAAGTCGACTCAACGCCTTCAATCACGCCGTAAGGCTTCATGGCCACGCCAGCATTGAGCAGGAGGATATGAAGGGGGAGATTGCGAGCCAAGAAGGAGTTAGCAAACGCTTCGACACTCTTCAAGTCAGTGTTGTCGGCAACGGCAAATTCAACATTGTATGGTGCAGGCGCGAGAGCGGCTTTGATCTTGTCAAGAGTTTCCTGGCCGCGAGATTCATTACGAGCGGTGAAAATCACATGGGCGCCTTTACGGGCTAGCGCGATGACGCTTTCGAGGCCAATTCCAGCCGTGCCGCCAGTCACAATAACAACGCGACCAGTTTGGTCGGGAATATCAGCGATGGAGAAGGTCATGTTTGAGAAGTCGAGAGAAAATGAGTCAATGAAGCTGCAAGTTGACTGTTTGGTCGAGTATTAGCACATCAAATTGATGCCATGAACATCTTGACAAGGTCAATCCGGTCCTGTCGATGGAAATTCTTCCAAGTGTACTAAGCAAAAAGGAGTACTAATCCACACATCCGTATGCTGAGAGTTGTATTGCAATGAGCTGTTTCCTTTGTGTTCATCGTGGAATCTCGATTTTTCATCGAGATGGCATGTAATTATGACGAAGACTTGCAGTGAATGAATGAGCGGGTTCCTGACTGCGACAAGGTAAGCTCAAAATTGACGGCAATGTGATTTTCTCTAGCTCGTAAAACATGTGAAAACCAACTTGGCAGTCCTGCAGTGATCGGTGAAATGGGAGCGAAGCTGGACTGAGAGGGGACATGGAATCGGATGAAAGCTCGCGTGTTGATTATGATGGAGATGGCTTATCGTAAGCGCAGATAAACGAAAAACGGACAAAGAACTGCATTGCAATCTCGTGTCATGTATAACTTTGATAATCTGGAATATAGTTGGAAATGCCAACTGACCAACGAAGCAACGTTGTTGCGACGACGAGCATCGTTTTGATATTGAGAAGAACGAGGGGAACGCCGTGATTTCAGCATGTGCTACCACGCGGAAGAATGCGGCTGTGAATTGTTACAGATTGCCAACAAAGTTGTCACCAAAGACATGGGTGCAGTCCGACTTGCACACAAACAAAATAACCATCGGTGCTGTTAAGTCGTAGGCCTGAGCAAGTTTGGTATTCCTCTCTCGAAGCCCTCATTGAGCGATCTATGTCGCGACTCGGAATTAAATAAGTGTGGCTTGCTCAGGATCCAAAAGAAAGCGAATGCCAGAGAAATATGACGCAATCCATAATCACATCATAAATATGGGTGCAGTTCGACTATGCAATCTGTAACAATTCACAGCCGCATTCTTCCGCGTGGTAGCACATGCTGAAATCACGGCGTTCCCCTCGTTCTTCTCAATATCAAAACGATGCTCGTCGTCGCAACAACGTTGCTTCGTTGGTCAGTTGGCATTTCCAACTATATTCCAGATTATCAAAGTTATACATGACACGAGATTGCAATGCAGTTCTTTGTCCGTTTTTCGTTTATCTGCGCTTACGATAAGCCATCTCCATCATAATCAACACGCGAGCTTTCATCCGATTCCATGTCCCCTCTCAGTCCAGCTTCGCTCCCATTTCACCGATCACTGCAGGAAGCAATTTGAATTCAAACTTAGAAAAGCAGCATTCTAATGATCGTGTGGCAGTCAAGCATGATGGCGTCTTTTTTTCGCTCAGTTCTTCGACAAAACACGGTTGATGACATCGTTCGTCCAGCTCCAGAGACGTTCCACTTGCACGGGATCGCGACTCAGTGGCGTGGCTTTGTCCAGCTTGGCAAGAGGGGTAAAGTATTGTCCTTGCCACTCGTTCTTCTCCACTTCAGGACTTGTTGCCAAGTACAATTGAGTCAGAGCACCCGTTTCAGGAGCAACGCCAAACCAGCGAAGGTACGTTTTCAGCAGGAAACCAAGAAATCGACCGATGAATCCTGGAAACTGAGTCAGCACAAATTGTTTCTCTGGCGTCGGCGTCGCCACTAGTCCAGGATGCAAAGAGTTCACGTACACTTTCGCCGACCCGATTTGCTTCAAAAGACCGTGTCCCATGAGAATATTGGCCACTTTCGACGTGCCATAAGCCGTCATACTATTGTACTTGTCTTCGCTTGGCAAGTCCAAGTCGAGCTCCGTTGGAAGCGCATGGAGTCCACTCGATACAATCACAACGCGAGACGGAGCGGAGCTTTTAAGCACTGGTAGCAAACGAATGGCCAGGAGTTGATGAGCCACGTGGTTGTTAAAGAGCATGGATTCGACGCCGTGGATCGCCTGGTACGGACCAAAGCCTCGACCAGCATTGAGCAATAGGATATGCAATGGTAGATTGCGAGCCAGGAAGGCGTCCGCAAACGCAGCGACACTGGCGAGGTCTTCGTTGTCAGCAATGCCGTACTCAACCTTGCAAGATGCTGGAGCTATGGTGGCTTGGATTTTATCGAGAGCTTCTTGTCCACGTGTGGCATTCCTCGCCGTAAAAATGACGTGGCAGCCTTTGCGAGCGAGGGCAATTACACTTTGGAGACCAAGACCAGCCGTGCCGCCCGTGACGATGGCAACGCGTCCAGTTTGATCTGGAATATCAGCGATGGAGAAAGCCATGTCGGAGCGGTGGAAAGCAACTAGAAAAATGATTCGTGGTGTAATTTTATCCTGCTAATGCAGAAATTTATCACTCTTGAAATGTCCTCTCGTGATCTTGATTATGATTGGATAACCTGTGATTTCGATAGCTGGAATCCATCGCAATCGTGAATTCTCATATCATATTAATATTGCGTTGACAATTGAACATTCGGTCGAATTCCTTGGTAGTCAACGATGGAATTACCTGAACCCAGAGGACTTCTAAAGAAGGCTCAGCGATCCTTCGATACAAACATTTATGTGCTTGCGGCGCCAGAGGAACTTCTGCGATCTGGCGAAAGTTTCAAGTCAAGCCATTTCACCAAGATTGCGTTGATTACTATTGCGGTTCCGAGCATCTTTGCCGATTCCAAAGCATTTCCACTGCGTTTAGAGGCCAAAAGGGAAGCTAAAAGTATTAAATCAGCCGCAAGTTGTGCAGACAAAAGCTGGAGAAGAAGTAATCAATTGAAAAAGAAAATTACATGTATTGAAGTGGACCTTACTGAAATTGGAGGCTCTCCTACTTCTTCTTGGCCAAGACATCAGCAATCAAGGCGTTGGTCCAAGTCCATAGACGATCGATCTCCTCAGAGTCGCGGCTCAAGGCCGTCGCTTTGTCCAGCTTGGCGATCGGAGTGAAGTATTGACCTTGCCATTGGTTCTTCTCCATGTCAGGACTTGTGGCCACATACAATTGCGTGAGCGCTCCTTTTTCAGGCGTGTAACCAAGGCGATTGATATAAAACAAGAGAATCGCTTCGGCAAGCCAACGAATAAACCACGGCAGGTGGGTCAAATGGGCGTGATTTCAGTCGACACTTCGCCAGGATGCACCGAGTTAACAAACACATTCGCAGAGTTGATTCGCTTCAAAAGACCATGGCCCATCATGATATTCGCCAACTTGGAAGTGCCATAAGCACGCAAACTGTGGTGGGCCTTGGGATCTGTCAAGTTCAAATTCAACGTGTCGGCGAATGTATGAGCCACACTCGACACGATGACCAGTCGAGATGGAGCCGAAGTCTCCAGCACAGGAAGTAACCGCGTCGCCAAGAGCTGGTGAGCCACGTGGTTGACAAATAAAGTCGACTCGACACCATGAATCAAGCGGAACGGTTGTGTTCCGAGACCGGCGTTGAGGAGGAGAATATGGAGTGGCAACTTTCGAGCCAAGAAGGAATTGGCAAACGCAACAATGCTGTCGAGGTCTTCATTGTCCGCCACACCACATTCAACGTTGAATGTAGCAGGCGATAGCGCAGCCGACACTTTCTTGAGAGTTTCTTCCCCACGGGCTGTACTGCGAGCGATGAAAATGACGGGGCATCCTTTGCGAGCAAGGGAAATGACACTGGCGAGACCAAGACCAGCCGTGCCACCCGTGACAATGGCAACCTTTTCGGTCTGGTCAGGAATGTCAGCGATGGAAAACGTCATGTTGATGTGAAAATGGAAAATGATCTCGTTTTCCATAGATGAATCCAGGATGAGACAGCCAGTGATAATGATTGCAATTGGTTAAGAGTATACTTTATTCAAGATGTTCACGTTTTGGTGATTACATCTAGAGTTGAGTATGGCTCATACAAACATTAAGTGAGATTGCATCAATTCTGAGTGTGTCATCATATCATCATATAGTTGTCATCCCAGATGGCATATCTCTGTAATCAAACCGCTATTATATTGGAATAGACAGAATGCATTGGATTTGATAGATATTCCATGGCCACGATAGAGAAGCAGGTAGCTAGAATTGCCCAATGTATCCCCACTAATCGAGTCCTTGCCTGGCTCCCCTTATCCCAACAATTGGACGGGGCTTGAGTCCAAGTTGCGGTCGAAATCAAGGTATTCGCTCGTCGTGAGGTCATCTTCCACCAGCAAGACACGTTGGATCACCGTTGTCATCAATAGAAAGAGAATTGGAAGTTACTATGTTCATAATCGCAACCCAAGCCTATATCACCATGTCGATGCCCTCCATAAGTTGAATGAGGAGCAGCGGGAGTGAGGGACGCATTTTCTCGAGCAAATGACTCCAAATCCCAACGTTATCATACGTAAATTTCGACCCTGAAAGTTCAGCGATCTCATGTTATTCTCAATATCCTCACGAAATACGACGTTCAGTGGTGAGCTCCCAGCAATGAGAAAATTGGTCGCTTGGTGAACATAATCACCTGAGAGCGACTCAGTCGATCATCTAGAAGGATTCGAGTTCTAGGAAGGAGTAAAGATGGTATTGTTGAATTTGTTATCTCACTTCTTGTTCAAGACACGAACAACGACATCATTTGTCCGACCCCACAGACGCTCGATCTGCTCGGGGTCACGCGAGAACGCCTCCGCTTTGTCGAGCTTTCCAACGGGAGTAAAGTATTGTCCTTGCCATTCGTTCTTCTCAATGTCTGGACTCGTTGCCACGTACAACTGGGTTAGCACTCCATTTTCGGTCTTGGCACCAAACAAGGCACAGATTAGCTTGAACACAGCGGCCGCGAGCGGTCTCAAAATCCACGGCACTTGAGGAAGTGCAATATTGCCTTTCGTCCCTTCAGTAGCCACAATGCCAGGGTGGATTGCGTTGACGTATACTTTGGACGATCCGATCTGCTGGATCAAACCATGGCCCATCATGATATTGGCTAGTTTCGAGACACTATAAGCTGCCAAGCTGCTGTACTATTCATCTCCAGGGAGGTCGAGATCGAGAGTTTTGACCGTACCATGAGCGCCACTCGAGACAATCACAACGCGAGATGGAGCAGAGCGGACAAGCACTGGAAGTAACTTGGTTGCCAAGAGATGATGAGCTACGTGGTTAACGAACAAGGTCAACTCAACACCATGGATTTCTTGGTACGGCGCAAAAGCGACCCCTGCATTGAGAAGGAGAATGTGCAGCGGCAAATTGCGAGCCAGGAACGCATCGGCAAATACTTCGATGCTGGCGAGGTCGGCGTTGTCCGCAACCGCATTTTCCACAATGGACGTGGCTGCAGGTGGGAGCATCTGCTTGAGTCTAGGAATCGTTTCTTCACCGCGGGCTTTATTCCGTGCCGTGAAGATGACGTGGCATCCCTTGCGAGCGAGTTCGAGGACGCTTTCAAAGCCGAGGCCAGCCGTGCCTCCCGTCACAATTGCAACATGACCAGTTTGGTCGGGCATTTCAGCAGTCGAGAATGTCATGATGAGAGGAGTAAGTTTGAAAATGGGATTGAATGCATTTCAAGTCTACTTGGATGGTGCCAATGACATGATGAATAAACGTTTTGGAGTTTGTTGATGCCAAAGTTGAGTCGAGTACTCATCACATGTTCAATGTCAATTTTAGAATTCGAATGAGCCAAACATTTGTTCTTTTCGCATTTGATTGGCCAAAATAATACCTTTCTGTGATTAGACAGGCAGAAACTCTGACATAATCATTGATGATGCCACCAAAACCCCAAGTACAAATCATGAATAAAGAGTAAGTTGATGCCAAGCTTCGCCTGTCAGGAGACATTATCAACAACTAACTACAGATTGCTCGTAGAGTGAATGAACCAAATCCATTCAATATACAGTGCACTGACAACTTAATACATCATCTTTAAGAAGAGTATAGTCATTGTAACAGTACACCTTTTTTCGGTTAATTTGAAACAATTTGTCGGTTAGTTTATCAACACCCATTGAAATTCAAAATATAGGCAAGCTTTTCGAAGCCGTCCTCATTCAAATTCATCCACATGCTATGAAACACCATTATAATTCATGTATGCCCTATATATTTCATTTCGCCATCACCTTGTTCGATGCTTTCGCCGATATATTTCACGCAACGTAAGATTAAATTCGTTTGATGACTGACTGTGAACAAATAACGTTAAGACAAAACATCAAAGACTTGGGACGTCCATAAATCAAGTTCTTCAACCACCAACCTCTATAATGTCCATGTTCATAAAAATGCTCCGAGTGACCTGTATCGCTATACAGGTGCAAGCGGTTCACATCGACAGCAATATAAACAGAAAATGTAAAAACCTCTCAATCTACGGGGCCTGGCACGAATGGATAAACTCGAAGCGAGTATGTATGGGTCTGGTAATTATTCCGTAAGCGGAGTCATTGTTATTACCGAGTTTGGAGCACTTGGTATTTGGACGTTCCAAGTCTTCGATGTTTTGTTTTAACGTTATTTGTTCACAGTCAGTCATCAAACGAATTTAATCTTACGTTGCGTGAAATATATCGGCGAAAGCATCGAACAAGGTGATGGCGAAATGAAATATAAAGGGCATACATGAATTATAATGGTGTTTCATAGCATGTGGATGAATTTGAATGAGGACGGCTTCGAAAAGCTTGCCTATATTTTGAATTTCAATGGGTGTTGATAAACTAACCGACAAATTGTTTCAAATTAACCGAAAAAAGGTGTAGTCTTTCTGTTGAGATTTGAGCTTGAATATCGTTGGTTGCACTCTACAGACGCTATATCTCTTCGGTGACTTTATCCACGTGAGGAAAAAATATCTCTCATGAGAAGCCAAGTCTAAGGGTGCGTTTGGTTGTACATTTTTCCAGTGTTTAGAGCCCAAATACCGCGTAGAAGACCACCGCAGGAATGAGTTAGATGAAGATTTGCCACTCAAATGACCATAAAACCAAATGGTTAACTCTAAAAATAGCCTAGTTCAGCCAATCATTTTCTCGCAAATTGTGCATTTTTTAAATGTTGCAACATTTGTGGAGTGGAGGAAATACCACATCTAACGTTGTACTATTGAGGGTAATAAGCTTTTTTGTCTCTTAGTCTCGCTCGTTCCAGTCTGCTTGGGTGCCAAAACTCGATTGCAATCGAAATGCATCGTAGTCTTTTCTGGGCCATTTCTCTATGGTGTGGCGGTGGCATTGGCTTTGTCGCGGCAGGACCAAATGGCCAAAAATGTCCAAAGGCCACGCCATGTTACGATCTGCAGAGCGAATTGTGTCTGGCCGGCGATGCAGTGCAACACAACGGAGCTGGTTTGGTCTTTTGCGATCCGTCCAAAGCTTCTTTCTGCGATGACGAAACTGCATGCTATGGATTTGGTTCAGGCTGTGTCTGTAGTGGCGATCGACTTTGTAAAGCACTCCATGGTGCGTGTGAACCATTCTCTGCCGAGTGCTCGTCAACGAATTGGATCCTTCAGTGGTGTCCCAGTGGAGACATGCCAACTACGCCTCCACTGACAACACCATCGCGAAGACTTGGAGACGCACCAACTATTCCAGGACCAGCAGCTACGATGCCCCCACTACCTCCCGCAGGCACATTTCCAGAAATACCAGACTTTTATACACCAGCGCCATCAACCACAACGCCATCCCCAACGACAACGCCACGCCCAACGACACCTCCAACTACGTCGACAAACAGCTCAACGTCAAATAATATCAACAGCAATTCGAATCCAACCACACCAGCACCCACTTCCAAGAGCGACAACACGCTAGTCATCGCCTTGACTATTACCGGGGGCCGTGCTCATTGCTGTTATTGTCGCCTAGGTGATTGTCCAGCGCAGAAGACACAATGCCCTTCCAGTGGCCGTACATTATGTCGAGCCACTTGAATACTCTCCAGCACCAGGCGTTCCAGCCCGGAAATCTTCTGTCAAAACCATTAAATCTTCGTCCACTGGCGGCTCCACTGCGGCATGGAATCCGAGCAACAAGCAGTTGGATTTGGGTACCTTGAAAATGTTTCGCATTCCCCCAACAGATATTTCCATTGTTAAACCCATTGCTGCCGGAGCGTATGGACAAGTCGGTATGGCGTATTACCACGACCAAGTGGTTGCAGTGAAGAGTCTTCTTGCGGCCAAGCGGACCAACATGGATCAACTCGTCCATTTTGTCAACGAAATCAAGCTTCATTCGCAAATTGAGTGCGATTACATCGTCCAATTCATCGGTGCTTCATGGAACAAACCTTCCGACATTGTTATGGTCACGGAATACATGGACAAAGGCGATCTGCGCAATTTCTTGCAAGCTACGACACCCGCGACTTTGGCCTGGCGCGACAAACTTGACGTTGCTCTCAGTGTGGGCCACGCACTGGTTTATCTCCACTCTTTAGATCTCAAAGTGATCCACCGCGACTTGAAATCCCGCAATGTCCTCTTGAACAGTGCAATGCATGCCAAACTGACCGATTTTGGCGTCTCCCGTGAATTTGACGACATTGAAACCTTGACAGCCGACGTGGGGACGTATCGTTGGATGGCTCCTGAGGTTCTCCAAGACGGACACTACACTGAATCCGCAGATATTTATTCATTCGGCGTCATCTTGGCCGAGCTGAGCACGCATTTGATTCCATATCAAGATTTGAAAAATGCTCGAGGCAATCCCTACACTGACACGGCACTCATGGCCAAAGTCATGCAAGGCGAAATCATGCCTTCGTTTGCAGTCGGTTCTCCTCTCTGGTATGTTCAATTTGGCCAACGTTGTATGGCCCTGAAGCCACAACGCCGTCCCACCGCCATGGAAGTCGTGCACATGATCATGACAGAGTTGCGAAAGTTGCATTAATGTCAAGAGGAGCCCACCGTTTCAGCTGCGAATACAAGAATTTCATCCATATTGCCCTTTCCATCCATGCTACAGCAACTATCGAATGGAATTTATTGGAATGTTCGCTGAGCTTTGCAATCTCAATTCAGCTAGAAATATTTCTGTTGCTATCAGTTAATGTTTGGTCAATGGAATGACATCGTTCGTCCAGTTCCAAAGACGCTCGACTCGTTCAGGATCTCGGCTTAATGCCGTGGCTTTCTCCAGCATGGCCACCGGCGTGAAATATTCGCCTAGTCATGCGTTCGATTCAATGTCTCGACTGGTTACGACGTACAATGGAGTGAGCGCACCAGTTTCTGGCGACACTCCAAACCAACGAAGATTAGTCTTGACGGCAAAACCAACGATCGAGCTTACAAACGTCGGCATTTAAGTCATGCCGGCTTTCTTATTGACGACGTTGGACGCGACGCATCGAGGATGGATCGAGTTGATGTAGATTTTAGCTGCTTCGATCTGCTCCAAGACGGGAAGAAGTCGCGTCGCCTGAAGCTGATGAGCCACATGAATGATGAAGAGAGTCAACTCGACACCGTGAACGACACGGAAGGGTTGAGCCCCCACGCCAGCATTGAGGAGGAGAAATTGCTGTGAATGAAAGGCAGAAGCATGAGGTCTGTCGGATCGAGAGGCATGGTCATGGCATGGATTTGATGCCATCAACACGAGACTCGATGTATTGGGTTGAGTATGTTGCATATAGAATCCATGTGAGGTGGTGTGTCGTGTCATTTGTAGTTGATAGACAGCACATGCAATCTTCTTCAAAGTATTTTGTGGCGTTGAGAAGAGTGTGAGGCTGAATGTCCACGCCATCGTGAATAGATGTGTTCGATGTTGACAGTGAGAGAGTTGTGTTGAGGAAGGCTACAAGAAAAGATGGAAAAGATCGGGCCCAACCGGTGATCGAAACCGGGACCTCCTGCACCCAAAGCAGGAATCATACCACTAGACCATTAGGCCAACTATGTTGAAATACTGAATGTTACAATCACACTGCAAGTAAACTTCATTTCATCCCAATCAAATTGGTCCAACCACATCCGTCCACTAACATGCACACCAACATCAATGGATCCAAACAAGTATAGAGAAAAGTGACAACAAAACATCTTTCAATTCTTTTCAATTGCGTGGTGATCTTCTCGTAGAGCTTGCTTTGGTGGCAATGGCGACTGTGACGAGGTTCACACGGTTGTGCCAACGTTATTTGTATGTTTGTTTGATTCATTAAGTATTTAGAACATCTATGGTTGGCCTAATGGTCTAGTGGTATGATTCCTGCTTTGGGTGCAGGAGGTCCCGGTTTCGATCACCGGTTGGGCCCAATCTTTTTCGTGATCTACACCATACAAACAATGTGACTATTAGTTCGACTAATGAGAGCTAATATGAGCGGCCTAATGGTCTAGTGGTATGATTCCTGCTTTGGGTGCAGGAGGTCCCGGTTTCGATCACCGGTTGGGCCCAATCTTTTTCGTGATCTACACCATACAAACAATGTGACTATTAGTTCGACTAATGAGAGCTAATATGAGCGGCCTAATGGTCTAGTGGTATGATTCCTGCTTTGGGTGCAGGAGGTCCCGGTTTCGATCACCGGTTGGGCCCAATCTTTTTCGTGATCTACACCATACAAACAATGTGACTATTAGTTCGACTAATGAGAGCTAATATGAGCGGCCTAATGGTCTAGTGGTATGATTCCTGCTTTGGGTGCAGGAGGTCCCGGTTTCGATCACCGGTTGGGCCCAATCTTTTTCGTGATCTACACCATACAAACAATGTGACTATTAGTTCGACTAATGAGAGCTAATATGAGCGGCCTAATGGTCTAGTGGTATGATTCCTGCTTTGGGTGCAGGAGGTCCCGGTTTCGATCACCGGTTGGGCCCGACCTTTTTCTATACTTTCAATTTGGGTTTCTTTTGTCGCTCAAAAGGTGCTGGTGCAAACTCTTCTCGATTGGAACTCGCAAAATCCATGGAGAGAATGATATATCAGAAAGGGGGAATTCATTGGGGATGGGCGGGCTAGTATACGTTGTGATTCCAACAATTTCGCAAACTTTGAGCGCAGATGAGATCAACTCACACGCCATGTAAACTGAAACTCATCCAAAGCTACAGTTGGATCTGACCTTTCGTTCTACAAGTTCGTTGTCAACTCTACAGAACCTCTATGACGAGGTGTTGTAGCGATCTCACATGTATCTTCCAAAGCAATGGACTTAGGAATTCCTGGTTTATGAGAACAAGGCATATTGGCGAGCTCTGGCTCTGTCAGGGTTTGTTACGAGGCTCGAAGTCTAGAGAATTAAGGTTCCAAAACGTTCTGAGGGGAAATTTTAGGACAAATTACACAAGCGTGAATATTTTGGTCTAAATGTCAATTCGAGAATATCAATGAGCACACGAGTACCTTGGCCATATTAATCGGTGTTGTCTGTCCTCAGTAGAATTTTCTGCATGCAATGCGTTGTGGATAGTGTGATGCATTCAGTGGGTTATGAGAAAAAGAAACCAAATGATCGACGCATGCTCCCCTAGAATGCCGAACTTTGGTATCTAGACTACTTTGTCGCTGATCCAGTATAATCTCTGGTTGACTTTTGGCGACGGCGTTGTGGGCTTAACTAGTTACCAGAAGATTACTGCCGCTGTGCGAATCTTGGCTTATGGTTGTTCAGCAGACTCTATTGACGAAAGTCTACGACTAGGCGAGACTACAGGATTGAAATGTGTCAAAGAGTTCTGTCAGTCTTTTGCATCAGTCTTTGGAGGCGAGTTCCAACCCCAACAACTCAAGACGTTGCCAGAATCTTACGAATTAACTCTGCCCGTGGCATTCCTGGCATGGTTGGAAAAATCGATTGTTGTAATTGGTTCTGGAAAAACTGTCCAACAGCATGGGCTGGTCAATACAGAGGTAAGGAAGGTTGACCACCAGTAGTGCTTGAAGCAGTCGCCACGTACGACTTGTGGATTTGGCATGCGTTTGTTGGAATTCCTCGCTCCGAAAATGACATCAATGTTCTGGATAGTTCCAACGTGTTTACCGATGTAGCTACAGGGAATACACCTTCAGCTGAGTACGAAATCAATGGTAGAACTTACAATCACTGCTATTATCTTGCAGATGGAATCTACCCTGAATGGCCTGTACTTAGAGTTGCTGAATTGTTAAAAATGTTTTTAACACGACATGAGTTAAATATGTGTTAGAAATGTGTTTAGAAATGTTATTAACATTTGTGAAAAGTTGTGTCCGGATATCATAGTGTTGTACTCAATGTCCTGGATTGTTGAAAGTGCAAAGCACTTCGATGCTCTGTGGCGTATAAAGGTCCGTCACTAGTTCACAAAAGAACACATTTCAGCAGCAAATATGAACCAGTGCATATGTCACATTGACCTCAGCAAATATGAACCAGTGCATATGTCACATTCACCGATAGTGATCCCGACGATCGTCCTTCGCAACAAGGAAACCTTGGTCGTCCTCTCAGTGAAATCTGGACATTATTCAAGAAAACTAAGTCAACACCGAAAGGCCACCCAACAACCAAGTGCAATGCATGCGGTGCTATCAAGCTTAATACACTAGTTAACCGCCTTTTTCAGCATGTAAGTGTATGCGAGCGAATTCCTGAGCCCATCAGAGCCATGTGGAATGAAAAAAGGCAAATTAAACAGCGAAAAGGAAAAAAGGGTCAAAACACACTGGGCGGCATCACAACACCCAAAACATCTCGTCGTACAAGCTATTCAGCAACTGGTTCAAGTCACGCGGCCACAAAATCGGCACCAAACATGAGCATCAACCAAAATCAATTCTCTCTCGACCTAGCAAACGTTATTCATGGCATGGGGCTGCTATTTCGTGTTGTCGAAAACGACTAATTCAAGCAGTTCATGCAAAGATATTTGCCCGAGTACAATGTTCCATCACGCGAGCGTATCGGTGGTAGTCTCCTGGGTAACCTCTACTTGCTCGAACGAGAGAGAGAGTGATAGAGAAACTTCGGAAGCACAGATTCTTGTCCGTGGTAACCGATGGATGGTCCGATCCCTACAACAACTACGTGGTCAATTTCATGTTGCAGCATCTCGAGTGCGTCCGCTGTTCTGGTCATCCAGCAGGACGGGTGACCAAGCTCACCATTCTGAAAATATGACCAAAATGCTGACTGATGTGATTAACGAGATTGAAGCAGCTTGTGGTGAAGGAAAAGTCTGTGGTATCGTTACACACAATGAAGAAAGCTTGTCAGATGGTTAAAGTTACGAAGAAAGCTATTAGCTGTCTTGGAGACAAGCAACTGTCGTTGGAATGAATTTCATTCGAAGAATATGCTGGCAGCTTATATTTTGGATCCTACGAAAAGACTAAATGACTTTTGGTCGGTGATAAGCTCCGTGCTATCGACTCTGTGCCTGAAATTGCTGCCTCGACTGGGATGAATAGTGACAAGCTCCAAAGACTGTACAACGAACTGGAGAGATTTGTCCTTGAGAAGGACCAGTGGGGTCCTGATGAATTCCCCGAAAATGCTAAGAAGACGCCAACAGTGTGGTGGATCTCTCGGGATTACAGAGAATTATCTGTTTTCGCCCAACGGCTGTCTTGCATGCCCACTTCGTCAGCCTCGAGTGAGAGAATATTCATGGTTTCATTCATACCAAACTTCGAAACAGGCTAGACCCAGACAAAGTCGAGATGCTGGCCTTTATCTACTCTAATCAAGGCAACAAGGGACCAGTAAAGTCAACCTTTTATGAGCAACGCGACATTCTGGACAAGAGCCGAACAGCAACAATACAAGGGGACGAGCCCGACTACTCAAGTCAGGTACATTTTCAGCTGGATGATGTTTCTTCGGGAGAAGACAATTCAGATATCAATTGCACAGGTGGACGAAAGCGTCTAATACCTCGAAGGCGTGGATTGGACTTTGAAAGAAACATTATGCGTGAAGATAATGTGGCCACGCTGGACAGAACCACAACACGAGACGCCAGTCTGTGGTTTTAGACTTCAAAAGGAATGAACATTGCAGTTTTTGGATAGTGAATATGATAACTTTCAAATGCATCGAAAAATATCCCCAGAAATCCCTGTTGTTGGATTCATCTTGAAAGAATACGACAACAATGGGGACGAGCACCAGGACGACTAACATAGTACTTCGTCCCGTCGATAAAACCAAGACAAGTTCTCAAGCCTTGTAAGCTAGATTTCAATCGGATTGCATTTACATACAGTTCTATCAATATGAATCAAAGAGGCACGATGGATGTCAATTTCATACCTGCTCTACGCTGAAGTAGAGTTGCATGCATATATATCGTGTTGGCAAATCGTTCGTAGATCAATCGAACCACCTCATTTATAATTCTCGAACAAGCTTCAATGGATCTACCGAATTCTGTTCCAACGGTAAACAATCGAGATGGCTCAGCGAGCCGACGGCACAAAAGAGCCAATGCCTCAAGCGCTTCGACAGAATCGAGACTTGGCGTGACAATGTAAGCTGGGAGATGTAATTTCACGACAAGTACTTTGAGTTGTCCAAGTGTAAACCGAAATTTGTGTGTGGCTGTAGCGTCCGCCATAGCTCCATCGAAATGGTTGTTAAAGTTGATTGTCGGGCAGGCAACAGGCCAGCGAACTAGATTCCGTTCGATTAGTACCTCCATCACTTCGAGAAACAAGTCAATGTCTCCATCGCATATGACCATCGTTTGAGCCAGCAGTGTGAATACGTCCCCATTCGTCAACCGAGGAGCAGCCATGCCGAAACTGAACCTGTTGGTCTCCGAAAATGGCAAAATGGTTGGCTTGGATTCAGTTTCAATCTCTACAATACAAACCGAAAAGTGGATATAACCAATGTCTCTTTCAGATTGAACCTGAATGTGAATATTAAAAAACAGAGTTCCGAAAACTCTCTAATGAGACTGTGGTTGGACTTCTTGGTGTTCATGAAACTCCGGTTGTATCCTTTATGATTTCATTGCAAAATGCAAAAGTCGCCATTGATGTGCATGAAGAGGGTGCATATGTGCAGCATCGAAGCATCTAATCGATTACCATGGCTGAAAATGTGTGTTTCTAAAGCTCGTCAATCGCTGCCTCTAGACTAAACAATTAAATTCTCTCCAGTAGGCTACCTCTGACACTCACGTTGGATGGGAGATGTTTTTTATGACTCTAAACAACTAAACTTAATCAGCACAACGTTTCTGGTCTTTGCAATATATTCCTTAAAATCTAGCGTTGGGTATCTCAAGTCAAAGTGAGACGCATCGGTTCTATGAGGTTTTACTAGACGACCTCATGGCGACAACTGGGATCTTTCCACTTGAATTTTGAATTTCAATCCATTCAAAAAGATCTTTCACCGTAGCAATCACTGGCTTTTGGATCTTGGTGATATCGTTGAGTTGTAGATTCAGCGCCAGCAAGAAAGAATAAGATCGTAGCGCGTTGCTTTCCAGCAAAAGCCTTCTCGCTACCAGTCAAGATGGTGACCGAGATGTTGGTATCCTCATCGAAAGCACGGGCGGCTTCGCTCACTTCAATCATCAAGCCGTCATAGATACCGTTGAGTACCTTGGGGTGGTTCAAAGTAATGATTCCCATCGACGACCATCGAAGAAGATGTGATGAGACGTGGAGTCATTTTAGTTGGTCACTTCAATTGTCGAAGCGGCAACTTGGAGACTGTCGATGCCGACTGGGCGGGGCATCGGTATATCAGCAGAAGTACAAGATGATTCAGATAAGACACCATTGCATCAATCTCGTTGGGCAAAACTAGGTAATAGTTTTCAGGGTCAACAGAATTGAGACTTGGTGTAAACTGTATCGATGCCGTAGGGTCAATGGGCTTCCGAAACCAATCCATGGCCGTCTGTTCGCTCACAATGATTTCTCGAAAGTACTTAGCCATTTGCTCCGCTCGAAAAACGCCGCAAATCGGTCTCACATCAAGCCGAAACTGTGGATAGTCTGGCGACCTCTTGAGCAAATACAACTGCCACAGTGGCTCCAATGGTCCCAAGAGGTAGGATCGTTTATTGATAAAGAACACCACTTTGATTATAATCTCGGACGGCAGCAACGACAGTGGCGACTTGGAGAGCTTTGCTCTTTGGCTGTGAACTACTGCAGGATCTAAACGAGAGAATCAACTCTCTTATACCAACGTGTAATGTTTTATCATGATCTCACAGTTGGCTTGCGACGATGCTGCAGAATCAAGTGAGTGTTCTTTGGCAGTTAAAATCTTCCAGAGCATTTGCATTCTACCAGCATAAGTCAAGTCTCTACCTCGGTGTTGGAAGGACTTTGCGCAGATGGACGACAAGAGAGGCAAACATACCAATTCGCGAGCCTCTCTTCCATCGGAGATTGTCATTAATGTTGCATTTTTCATCCCTCAGTGGCCAACAGTGATTCAATATATGGATACTCTTCGACCTTTTCGCATCTTAGGACCTTTACCAGCTGTATTTGCTCTATTGGCAGCCATAATATCGATGGACCCAGTTGAATTTGACAAACTTGAAGGAACCTTTCCGAATTCACGTGGAATCGATTGCGAAATTCTTTCCTATTTTCACTGTGAATGGCAAGACGGACGTCACTTGGTGCCGCAAGTTTCTTGAACCAAAGGCATCGATTCTCTTCATGGATTTAAACTTTGATGACTTGGGGATGATCAGCAAATGGGCTCCATTTCGAATTGCTTCCTTCTATGGCAACTTACGAGCAAACCAGCTTGACGGTGCACTGTCTTCTCTGAAATTCCTCGTGTCTTTTTCTTGGCGCGCTTGCAGCTCCAAGACAGCAACAAGAGTCTTCAAATATGCCGCATCAAGTTCCTCCTTCGTACGTTTGATCATTAGTTGTGATCCACAGAGTCCAATTACAATTACAACGGCCATGGCAAACGATCTTCTCCAATGGACGATGTTAAGATCGATTGGACACTTTGACGTGGCATATTTTACATGGAAAGATCTAAATCTTCGCAAAAAAGTAATTGCTGCTGCCTTTGGACACGGGTCGTTGGAAGAATGGTTTGTTCACGACTTTCGGCTCTCCTATTTGCGCTTCGTTGCTTCGTTCTCCATATTTGGTGGCAATGTCTCTGTGAAATTCTGCGGCACCGAAGAATTTGTCAACTACAATGCCAACTTGGAAATAATGCGTGCTCTGGTTTCCCCCCTTGAAGCACCACGCCCCGAGAACATTCGGAACTTGTTGATTACGTTGTCTAAAACCCCTGCTTTTCGCCCTGTATGGTCGACTGTACTGCAATTATTGCAGTCGACCCGAGTCCAAGTTTCAGAAGTTTCCCGTGCGGTACTCATTCTTGACGACGTCGTGCTCTTAACCGACGGAATTCGAGATCACTCCATGCTGTGAGTGCTCGTGCTCTTCGACGTCGTGTTGCCGTTTGCTGGAGCCAATCAACTTGTTGAGGCAGTTCCTCCGTCAGTGCAATGCATCAAAATTAGAGTATCTGCTTCGCTCATGTCAGACTCCGACCAAAAAGCGTATTCCGACAACGAGTGGCGGGAGCTCAAGACGTTGGTTCGTCAGCACTTGATCGATATTAACTACAAGGTGATCTGAGAAGTATTCACTTCAAGTATTGACGGATTTTGAGGTGATTTATCAGTACTCGTTAAAGGTACGACAAATTTAAGAACTTCGATAAACTACTAGAACTGTCTTTGAAATTTCATTTAGTGGTCACTAAGATGACAGGTCAGGGAGCAACCTCTTGGATAGATTCACTTGAAGTCTGTGTTTCTTGTAGATGCTTCTTGCGTTTGAACTCAAAATATTTCAAAGAGTCCTAGCAGAGGCGATCCATCGCATAGATCTTCAAAGCTAGATCTTCTTTCATGACTTTGTTCTTCTCACTTGCAGCTTGAGCAATTTGGCGATCAACTTCCGAGTTGAGAACGACGATATTCATTCATAGCCTCAGTGACTTTGGCTTTCTTTCCCTATAGGTCTAGCTGGTGGACTGTACTTTAACGCTTGTTCGTTGGTATCATGATCCAATTCATCTCGGCTACATAATTAGTCCCATAGCTCGTAATTGAAGATCGTCTGGCGTGTGAGTTTCCTTCTTATTCTCGTACAAGCTCACAGAGTAGCACTGCCACTTAGGAGCATGACGTAGGATTTCCCATGAAGATAGATATCCGAATTAGGCTCCACTACCAATAGTTGTTGCAAAACGCTTCAATGCTTCTTGTTTATAATCCTCGCTCCGGCCCGATCGATCCTCGTGCTTCACTGAAGCATATAAGCCACAAAACTTTGCAACATGGGCTTGTATATCACTCCAATGTGACTGCAGCGACGCCGCTTAACGGTACCATCCATCATTCTTGGGAGTTCAAGCGTTGAAATCATCGGCAGCACGCTGCCAAAATGCGTCCAGCCTCTAGCCATTTCTCGTGCTGGAGTCTTGAGATATCGTCAACCAACTGAAACAAAGTTTTTCGCCGTCAACTTGACGGAAGTCCTCTCCGCGTCGGCGTTTTGGCGCACTTTTTTGGGGCATGGCAGAGGGTAACTCAATGCTCTGTATTATATAGTATATTCTCGTAGAGTAGATTTCCCTAGCAGTTTCCACTACGCTAAAATAGAATGCGATTTGTACTGCGCGGTGGAGGCCAGTTTTCCTCGCATGTACGCTATATATAGGTTTTGCATGCCATTTGGCCTGTGCGGAGCGGATATTATTTGGTCCACAAACGTGTACCCCTTGCTAGCGAACTAAGCGCGAAGGCATTGCATGCAGCAAATTCTACTGAGGACAGCGCGAAGGCATTGCATGCAGAAAATTCTACTGAGGACGGACAACACCGATTATTATGGCCAAGGTACTCGTGTGCTCATTGATATTCTCGAATTGACATTTAGACCAAAATATTCACGCTTGTGTAATTTGTCCTAAAATTTCCCCTCAGAACGTTTTGGAACCTTAATTCTCTAGACTTCGAGCCTCGTAACAAACCCTGACAGAGCCAGAGCTCGCCAATATGCCTTGTTCTCATAAACCAGGAATTCCTAAGTCCATTGCTTTGGAAGATACATGTGAGATCGCTACAACACCTCGTCATAGAGGTTCTGTAGAGTTGACAACGAACTTGTAGAACGAAAGGTCAGATCCAACTGTAGCTTTGGATGAGTTTCAGTTTACATGGCGTGTGAGTTGATCTCATCTGCGCTCAAAGTTTGCGAAATTGTTGGAATCACAACGTATACTAGCCCGCCCATCCCCAATGAATTCCCCCTTTCTGATATATCATTCTCTCCATGGATTTTGCGAGTTCCAATCGAGAAGAGTTTGCACCAGCACCTTTTGAGCGACAAAAGAAACCCAAATTGAAAGTATAGAAAAAGGTCGGGCCCAACCGGTGATCGAAACCGGGACCTCCTGCACCCAAAGCAGGAATCATACCACTAGACCATTAGGCCGCTCATATTAGCTCTCATTAGTCGAACTAATAGTCACATTGTTTGTATGGTGTAGATCACGAAAAAGATTGGGCCCAACCGGTGATCGAAACCGGGACCTCCTGCACCCAAAGCAGGAATCATACCACTAGACCATTAGGCCGCTCATATTAGCTCTCATTAGTCGAACTAATAGTCACATTGTTTGTATGGTGTAGATCACGAAAAAGATTGGGCCCAACCGGTGATCGAAACCGGGACCTCCTGCACCCAAAGCAGGAATCATACCACTAGACCATTAGGCCGCTCATATTAGCTCTCATTAGTCGAACTAATAGTCACATTGTTTGTATGGTGTAGATCACGAAAAAGATTGGGCCCAACCGGTGATCGAAACCGGGACCTCCTGCACCCAAAGCAGGAATCATACCACTAGACCATTAGGCCGCTCATATTAGCTCTCATTAGTCGAACTAATAGTCACATTGTTTGTATGGTGTAGATCACGAAAAAGATTGGGCCCAACCGGTGATCGAAACCGGGACCTCCTGCACCCAAAGCAGGAATCATACCACTAGACCATTAGGCCGCTCATATTAGCTCTCATTAGTCGAACTAATAGTCACATTGTTTGTATGGTGTAGATCACGAAAAAGATTGGGCCCAACCGGTGATCGAAACCGGGACCTCCTGCACCCAAAGCAGGAATCATACCACTAGACCATTAGGCCGCTCATATTAGCTCTCATTAGTCGAACTAATAGTCACATTGTTTGTATGGTGTAGATCACGAAAAAGATTGGGCCCAACCGGTGATCGAAACCGGGACCTCCTGCACCCAAAGCAGGAATCATACCACTAGACCATTAGGCCGCTCATATTAGCTCTCATTAGTCGAACTAATAGTCACATTGTTTGTATGGTGTAGATCACGAAAAAGATTGGGCCCAACCGGTGATCGAAACCGGGACCTCCTGCACCCAAAGCAGGAATCATACCACTAGACCATTAGGCCGCTCATATTAGCTCTCATTAGTCGAACTAATAGTCACATTGTTTGTATGGTGTAGATCACGAAAAAGATTGGGCCCAACCGGTGATCGAAACCGGGACCTCCTGCACCCAAAGCAGGAATCATACCACTAGACCATTAGGCCGCTCATATTAGCTCTCATTAGTCGAACTAATAGTCACATTGTTTGTATGGTGTAGATCACGAAAAAGATTGGGCCCAACCGGTGATCGAAACCGGGACCTCCTGCACCCAAAGCAGGAATCATACCACTAGACCATTAGGCCGCTCATATTAGCTCTCATTAGTCGAACTAATAGTCACATTGTTTGTATGGTGTAGATCACGAAAAAGATTGGGCCCAACCGGTGATCGAAACCGGGACCTCCTGCACCCAAAGCAGGAATCATACCACTAGACCATTAGGCCGCTCATATTAGCTCTCATTAGTCGAACTAATAGTCACATTGTTTGTATGGTGTAGATCACGAAAAAGATTGGGCCCAACCGGTGATCGAAACCGGGACCTCCTGCACCCAAAGCAGGAATCATACCACTAGACCATTAGGCCGCTCATATTAGCTCTCATTAGTCGAACTAATAGTCACATTGTTTGTATGGTGTAGATCACGAAAAAGATTGGGCCCAACCGGTGATCGAAACCGGGACCTCCTGCACCCAAAGCAGGAATCATACCACTAGACCATTAGGCCGCTCATATTAGCTCTCATTAGTCGAACTAATAGTCACATTGTTTGTATGGTGTAGATCACGAAAAAGATTGGGCCCAACCGGTGATCGAAACCGGGACCTCCTGCACCCAAAGCAGGAATCATACCACTAGACCATTAGGCCGCTCATATTAGCTCTCATTAGTCGAACTAATAGTCACATTGTTTGTATGGTGTAGATCACGAAAAAGATTGGGCCCAACCGGTGATCGAAACCGGGACCTCCTGCACCCAAAGCAGGAATCATACCACTAGACCATTAGGCCAACCATAGATGTTCTAAATACTTAATGAATCAAACAAACATACAAATAACGTTGGCACAACCGTGTGAACCTCGTCACAGTCGCCATTGCCACCAAAGCAAGCTCTACGAGAAGATCACCACGCAATTGAAAAGAATTGAAAGATGTTTTGTTGTCACTTTTCTCTATACTTGTTTGGATCCATTGATGTTGGTGTGCATGTTAGTGGACGGATGTGGTTGGACCAATTTGATTGGGATGAAATGAAGTTTACTTGCAGTGTGATTGTAACATTCAGTATTTCAACATAGTTGGCCTAATGGTCTAGTGGTATGATTCCTGCTTTGGGTGCAGGAGGTCCCGGTTTCGATCACCGGTTGGGCCCGATCTTTTCCATCTTTTCTTGTAGCCTTCCTCAACACAACTCTCTCACTGTCAACATCGAACACATCTATTCACGATGGCGTGGACATTCAGCCTCACACTCTTCTCAACGCCACAAAATACTTTGAAGAAGATTGCATGTGCTGTCTATCAACTACAAATGACACGACACACCACCTCACATGGATTCTATATGCAACATACTCAACCCAATACATCGAGTCTCGTGTTGATGGCATCAAATCCATGCCATGACCATGCCTCTCGATCCGACAGACCTCATGCTTCTGCCTTTCATTCACAGCAATTTCTCCTCCTCAATGCTGGCGTGGGGGCTCAACCCTTCCGTGTCGTTCACGGTGTCGAGTTGACTCTCTTCATCATTCATGTGGCTCATCAGCTTCAGGCGACGCGACTTCTTCCCGTCTTGGAGCAGATCGAAGCAGCTAAAATCTACATCAACTCGATCCATCCTCGATGCGTCGCGTCCAACGTCGTCAATAAGAAAGCCGGCATGACTTAAATGCCGACGTTTGTAAGCTCGATCGTTGGTTTTGCCGTCAAGACTAATCTTCGTTGGTTTCGACTGTCGCCTGAAACTCTAGCGCTCACTCCATTGTACGAAGCAACCAGTCGAGTGTCGGTGGCCAAACTGGACAAAGCCACGGCATTAAGCCGCAATCCTGAACGAGTCGAGCGTCTTTGGAACTGGACAAACGATGTCATTGCAAGTGCGTTGACCAAACACTAAGCTGCCCAGCTATGTAGCTATTCTGCTGACGTAATAGATAAAATGGATATACAACAACTATCCCTGCCGACATTTTATCGCAGTTTTCGCAATTCTGTTCTGATGGAATGGACGACTTCCATCGCGGTTGGTCGAAGTTGTGGATCCAATGCCATGCAGCGTTTGGCCAACTTGAGATACCACTGAGGACACTTGACTGCGAACGACGGTATGATTTCGCCATTCATGAGTTTAGCCATGAGCGCTGTGTCAATGTAGGGATTGCCGCGAGCATTCTTCAAATCTTCATACGGAACTAAATGCGTGCTCAGCTCCGACATGATGACACCAAACGAATAAATGTCGGCGGATTCAGCGTAGTGTCCATATCCACCGGTACGTTCCAACGCCGGCAGTCATGGTTTCAATGTCGTCAAATTCACGCGAGATGCCAAAGTCCGTCACTTTGGCCTGCAAGTCGCCATTGAGGAGGACATTGCGGGATTTCAAGTCTCGGTGGATCACTTTGGGATCGAGCGAGTGGAGGTAAACCAGCGCTTGGCTAACACTGAGAGCAATATCAAGCTTGTCACGCCAGGCCAAAGTCGCGGGCGTTGTAGCTTGCAAGAAATTGCGCAGATCGCCGTTGTCCATGTACTCCGTGACCATGACAATGTCGGACGGTTTGGTCCACGACGCGCCGATGAATTGGACGATAAACTCGCAGTCGATTTGGGAGTGGAGTTTGATTTCGTCGATGAAGTTGACAAGTTGAGTCATGTCGCTCTTCCTGGCCACGAGAAGGCTCTTCACTGCGACCGTTTGGCCGTGGTAGTCCGCTTTGGACACTTGGCCATACGCCCCCGCTGCAATAACTTTGAGAATGCCAATGTCTTCAGGAGGAATGCGAAACATCTCGAGGTTGCCCATATCCAACTGCTTGGAGCTACGATTCCACGCCGCAGTGGAGCCTCCAGTAGACAAAAACTTGCTGGGTTTCACAACCGTCGCAGACGATTTACGAGGGGGAAGAGTTGGGGCTGGCGTTGGCGCAGGCGCGACGTACGGCACAGCCACGGGGACGGGAACTTCATAGCGTCGGCGTCGCTGGCAATAGACAATGGCGATGATGATGGCAATCACAACCACGCCAACCGTGACGGTCACCACGATGAGCAGCGTGTTGCTGTCGCTCTTGGCAGTCGTCGTCGTAGTCGCGGGGTTTACATTGCCGTTGCTATTTGAGTTGTTGGTCGTTTGGTTTGCTGTCGACAATGGTCGAGCCGTTGTTGTGCTTGACGTGCCATTCGAATCGCCTTTGGTGGTCGTCCATGGACTAGACGTCAAGCCGCCGCTGCTGCTGGATCCGTTGTCTGTTGCCGTTGGTTCTGGCGTTGATGGAGTCCAAGTTGTTGGTCGAGCAGTCGTTGGCGGCGGTGTCGGCCGTGACGTTGGTGGTGCTGTCGTGGGCTGACTTGTCGATGGAGACGGCGGCGGTGGTGGCGGCGGTGGAGGTGTTATGACTTGTGGCTGTGGCGTAATAGGTGGAGGTGGAGGTGGTGGTGGAGGTGTAGCTGGCGCACCAGCACTGGGACACCACTGGAGGAATTGATTCGTGGCAGAACAACTACCAGAGTACGCTTCACACGCTCCATTGAGTGGTCGACACGGTTTGTCTCCAGTGCAGACGCAGCCTGAACCAAGGCCGTAGCAAGCGCTCTCGTCGTCGCAGAACACTTTGGATGGATCGCAAAAGACCAGACCAGCGCCGTTGTTTCTAGACGCATCACCGGCGAGACATAACTTGTTTCGCAAATCGTAGCATGGTGTCGCCTTTGGACACTTTTGAAAGTTTGGTCCTCCAGCGACAAGGACAACGCCGATGCCACTGGAGAGCACGGTGATGGCCCATGCAAGCTTCAAGCGGTGCATAACGACCCAAAATTGAATTGTGTCGTCCAAGCAGAATGGATAAAGCTCATCTGCCGAAAATTTGAACTTGTATTTGTACAGTAGTGGAGTTTGCTAACTTGGTCTCCTGGCCAAGGGGGCAATGCTTGGAGACCACTTGTGGCAAATCGCTGTTTGGATATTCAATGCGCTGGATAACATACAAGCGAGGACTGCTCTCGAGTGCTTGGAGGGCGGTGTTTAGCTGGAAACGCTGAGAGCAGTGTGGTCGAGCTTGGAGGATAAAAGTCCAGTGGAACGAGCACACAAAACAGGCGAAGGTTCCAAATGGTGCCAGTGGGTGGATGACCAAATGTTCAGAACAATACCAAGCAAAATGGTTTTATTTTAAATAAAGTACACATAACTACTTTGGAGCTGTCAGCTTTGAAATTGATGGAGTTCAATCCTTTTCGAGTATTTCAATGAAAACATCCTCAAGAAACTTGATGGCGACTTGGAGAGCGTACCGCCTAGCAGCCATAGCGCTGTGTCTGGGCTTGATATCAATAGCAACTTGGCTGCCTTCTTTGTTGCGATGAGTGGAAAAACTCGAAATTTCGCCGACAGGACAGACAGTTGGACGATTTGTGAATTTTATCCATCAGATGTGGACATTTGAAACGTGTGAACACTTTGGTCGGGTCTTGGCTGAGGAGAACAGAGAATGCACGGCCATTATTCTGCCTTTCGGGAAATATGTTTACAAACGCTTACCCATGGGGCTAGCCTCGTCATCAGACGAGTTCCATTCTACGATGCTGCATGTACTTGGTGATTTGGACTACGTCCTTGTGTATTTAGATGATATCATGGTTGTATCTGACAATTTCAACGACCACTTGGTTCACTTGGATGTCGTTTTTGCCCGACTTTGCGAGTATGGTATGATGGTCAACCCCCAGAAATGTCGGATAGCCGCACCAGAAGTCGAGTACTTGGGCTACATGTTAACTCCAGACGGCATTCGGCCGATCGAGTCAAAGGTGGATGCAATCATCAAGATTGCACCGCCTAAAACACGCCGCCAGCTAAAACGCTTCCATGGAATGATTAACTATTACCGTGACATGCTTCCACAACGAGCGAAAACTCTGGCCGGATTAAACAAGCTGACGTCGCCAAATGTCCCCTTCAAATGGACACATCAACATCATGATGAATTTGAGCAAGCGAAACGGCTTATAGCAGAGAGGACTCTGCTAGCATATCCCGACTTTACCAAGCCGTTCCACGTATATACGGATGCATCGAAGCTAGCAATGGGTGGATACATCGAGCAAGACGGCAAGCCAATAGCCTTCTGGTCTAAGACTACAAGCCCAGCACAGGCAAACTACGCAGCCAACAAGCTCGAATTGCTCTCAATAGTATGTCTACTGACTGAGTTTCGCGGTATCCTGCTTGGCCATCAACTCATCATTCACACCGATCATAAAAACCTCTTGTACAGCAAAATGGGCAACGCTCAAATGCTCCGCTGGCGCTTACTCATCAAGGAGTTTGGACCGAGCATCTCTTACGTTCCAGGGAAATCCAATGTGATGGCTGATTCATTGTCATGGCTCGAAAACATGGACCAGCGGCGACCCGAGTCGATCTGCGCACTTACCTTTGATTTCACATCCATATTTCCACTCGACCTGGCCACAATTGCCGACCACCAAGCCAACGATCCAGACATTGTGGATGACATGCAACTCCGCCGGCAAGAGATCAGTGGCCATATTGTCTTCACGACGCCTGACGGGAAGATCCGTCTTCCAAAGTCGCTTCAAAGGGCCGTCTTCGACACTTACCATTCATGGCTCCTGCACCCCGGATCAAACTCGGCACTGAACTCTCTCAAAGAGATTTTTCATTGGCCGTCAATGTCGAAAAATGTTTCTGATTGGTCGAAATCATGCTCATTGTGTCTGAACAAGAAGAAAACTCTCAAGTACGGCCACTTGCCTGCGAAGGAGGTCGTCACGCACCCCTGGTACGAGATTGCCATCGATTCCATCGGCCCATACGGCGAAAAGAAGTTTCGAGCGTTGACTATTATAGACACAACAACGCGACTCTGCGAAATCGCCCCAGCGCGGGAGATGGACAGCGCTACTGCCGCTCATCTAACCCACACACACACCGTGTGGTTCTCGCGATATCCCCGACCAATGCGCTGCATCCACGACCAAGGAAGTGAATTCAAGCTGGAGTTTGCAGAGCTTCTAGAAAGCTATGGCGTGAAATCCGTGCCTACCACGTCAAAAAACCCTCAAGCGAATGGCATCATCGAGCGCATTCACTTGGTCATCGGCGATAAAATGCGGACTCAAGAAATCAAGGACTTCGACCAATGGGAGACATTCTGTGCAGCGTTGGTCTATGCATTGAGATCAACGACAAGCTCCATGCTGAACACATCCCCAGGAGCCGCAGTCTTCGGTCGCAACATGCTGTTTGATCTCAGCCATGTTACAAATTGGATAGAAGTCCACAAGAAAAAAGTCCGCCAGGTTCAATACGACAATCAACGTGAGAACGCCGGGCGCTTAGCCCACACATAGGAACCCAATGACCTTGTCATGATTGATCTCTCACGGAAGATTCAAGGCAAAATGCTGCCCGCCCCAATGGGTCCATTCCCAGTAGTGGCGGTGCGACCAAACGGAACAGTGCTCATCGACCGTGGCCGCTGTATTGAGACTATCAATATCCGACGATTGATCCCGCATCCTTCAGGCATCAACCGTGGGGGGAATGTCGTGACCCATAGCCCACGACACGTTGTTTGATACTATTTCATACCACCACCATCCATACACAACTATCCATTCCACTTCCCATTCATGCACAACCAATGTACAATCCATTAACACTCCACGCACAATCCTCACGCAATCCGTGTACAGCGATTCTGTACGTCGTAGCAGATCGTCGGAAGTCTAAGCTCCATCAAACAATACGCTTTTCAATCTACCTCTCACCGTCTACGACAGGACGCATCACCAGCAAGACACAAATTGTTCCTCATATCGTAGCATGGAGTCGCTTTCGGACACGGTTGATTGTTTGGTCCGCCCAGGACGGCGCCACCACTGAGAGCCATCGCCCATATTAAGCGTTGTTGACGCATGGAGCTGACTGAAAATTTCGTTCTGCCACCCAAGCAGAAGGAAAGACAGGCTAGCACATGAAAAATTGAGCGTTGTACTCTTGCTAAGCAAACGAACAGCTCACACGGCTTGACAGTGATGGTCCATCCAGTTCAAATGCAATTTTATATGAATGTTGGTTTTAACTTAAAGTTTGTACACAAAATTTGTTTGTGGAAATAAAAGTTTGATGTTGAATCATTTACCTCGGTTTAAGGAGTTTTGGATAAAAATTGGCTGATTTTAATGACATTTAAACAAAGAGTAACATGTATTTGACAAACAGTGATAAAATATGAAGGTCATTAAAACAAGGATTGTTTTGAATTGCATGACGAAGTCGACAGAACCATTTGCAAGTTTCTGTGAAGTTTCGTGTTAGCGTGCCGAAATTTTGTTCATCTGAAAAAGAGGACAATTGACTTTGTGAGCTCGGAGGTACGAAGAAGCCCAAGTCGATGAGCACGCCAAGAAAACGTTGCGGCTTGGTGATTTGAACGCCTTAATAGCGAGTTTAAGGGGGGGCAATTCGACTGGGTCTTTGGCTTTTCCAGCAAAGAGAACTCAACTGCCGAGTTATTGCCTACGATATCCATAATGCCGAACGAATCTACGTATGCAATCAATTCCATTTCGCCAAAGAATGGCTTGGCTCTGGTGCTCGAAGGGGACTCTTTGTGTTGATCTGTAGTGCCCAATATATTTATTGTAACATCAATATTGTGGTTTTCGTCCAAAACTGGAAATTTGATATGTTTTGAAAATGTTTCAATTTATTGACGCATACACTATTTCTTGTTTACGCATGCATTATCTCGACCATGAACATTAAATAGTGTAATTTCAAACGTTTAAAATTTTTGAAAAACATGTTCGAATCATTCAAATCCTTTTCACTTGAAATTTGTATGCGTCAATTGTTGCGTCAATTTGCTTGCGTCAAAATTAATTCCGCACGACTCCAGTTTTTCATTAAAACCACAATACAATAATTGTATTTGCACCTCAATGATCCACATGTTGCACACTCCGACCAGGTTGACATGGCCCTACGAGCCTTCCTCGTTGTAATTGTCGGTGTTGTTGCGGCTAACGCTGGTGGAATTCAATGGCAGGTGTGCCCACACTCGGCGGACCCGCTGATGGAGTGTGGAAGGCTGGCTGTGCCTCTGGACCACCTCGATCCATCAAATCCAGCGACGATTGAGATTGCATTGCAGCGTTACCGCACAACGCTTCCTTCGAAAGGGACGATTCTAGTCAATCCTGGAGGTCCAGGAAGCTCTGGCTTAAGCTTGGCCCGCCCTGAGTTCCTCGTCTTGACTGGTGGAGAGTACGATATCCTTGGTTTTGACCCACGCGGCGTGGGAGCTTCCCAAGCTGCGCTTTGCACTCAGACAGTTTACACTGGCATTCAAGACGCCCGCTCTCTCAAAGCCAAGCCTGTTCCGTTTGAAGAACCCGGCGGGGAAACATCTATCGATCGATATGCTGTCGACTATGCCCTCCAAGTCAAACGCTGTGAGCGCTTTGACGGCAAGCTTTTGAAATACTTGTCGACGTCGTACGTCGCTCGCGACATGGATGCGATCCGCGCCGCTCTCGGTGAACAAGTGCTTCATTACTATGGCATTTCCTACGGCACGTACGTCTCCCTGCCATTGCAACGAGCTCATTTGTCGTAGTTTCCTCGGGCTCACGTACGTCAATATGTTTCCCGACCGCGTGGGTCGCATTGTGATCGATTCCGCCTTGGATCCGCAGCTCTACTTGGGCCCAACGCCGGCGTTAATGTCCAAGTCGGCAACAGCTCAAGACGCCGTCTTTGAAGGTTTCTGCAAGGCTTGCGAAGCTGCTGGAGCTCAGTTTTGCCCTCTGGCTACGGAAAGCTTGTCGGTGTCGCAACGTCTTCGCTCTTTCTTCAAGCAAGTTGCGGCGATGCCGTTGATCCTCTCAGCAGGCGACGACTGGACTTCCATCTCGAGCCAGGAAATTCGCCAGCAAGTCTTCGACTCGATGGAAGCTCCGAGCCGATGGCCTCAACTGGCTGACCTGCTGCAAAGTTATCTCAACGGCACGGCGACGTCGCCAGCTCGTCCTGCATCCTGCCAAGCCGAAGCCACAACTTTGTACTCTGGCGAAGACGTCGAATGGGGCATTTACGTCGCCAACGACGGCGACAATTCCGCCACGACGGCGCAAGATTGGGAAGACCATCTCAAGCTGATCCAGATGATTAGTCCTCTCTTTGGCGGCGCTTGGTTTGTTCAAGCGCTCTTTGCCAAGTTTTGGACGATTCGCCCCGTGGAGCGCTACGTTGGGCCATGGAACAACACGCTGCGCAGTCGAATCCTCATTTTGAACAACGAAAAGGACCCAGAAACGCAGCTGGAAGGCGCTCAAGCGGTCGCGGCGGCTCTGGGATGAAAACGCGGTGCTCGTGACGCGGGAAGGCTTTGGCCATGGCACAATGGGCCATGCGAGTCAATGCATCCATGCTATCGTGGTGGATTTCTTCCAATCTGGCCAACTTCCTCCTGCAAACACGACGTGCCGCGTGGATGGCAACCCGTTTGTTCCCCCGCCGACGTATTCAGCCGCCGCCAAGGCGATGCAAACCCTCGCGGAGATCCAAAGCATCAAGTCTCGAGCGGTGCAAGTCATGGAGAAGGCCAAGCTACAGCACCGTCAAGTCGTGAAGAGCTGGAGGCAATGGTTTTTCCACGCTCTGGGGTTCATTTAACACTTAAAAAGGGCGATAACAACATCTACAGAATCAACAAAAGCCGCTCGACTCAGTCGGCCAGACCACGTCGTAGCACATGCCATGGATAAAACAAGTCGTTGGGGCGAAGTGGCGACTGGCCAGTGCTTGGCGACAACTCGACGTTGATATCGGCATGAGATGGACTTCAGGCCATTCCGAAATGGGCGTCAGGAACGAATGTTTCTTCTTCCACTTCTTCGCGGCGACAATGGACAAGGGAACGCGCCGTCCAGAGACGTATTCCGGCCGCGTGTGGTATCTCGAAGGGGGCGCCACGGGGGATACACGTGGTTGAACACGACATTCTGTGGGTGTTCCTTCAGGATGGCTTTGATGTGAGCGAGTTCGCGTTTGTACGGAGCTGGAGGACGATCGGAAGATGGCCGAAAGAGGCAAGAGAGCGCTCGCAACATGGACTCAAAGGCAAAACGAGGAGGCGTGTCGTCCTGATGCCCGTTTTCAAGAAAACGGTTTAAAAGGAGACATTTCAAACTTGTGAAACTACACACTGAATCTTCGTGCTCTGTCGACATGTTCGCTTTGAGAGAAAAGAGCAGGCGGTTCTCTCTGTGACTGAGTCGGCGATTCTGACAAACTGCTTCTCGACTAGGCTGCTGGCGTGCTGCCTGATTTCATGTGGAAACAGTGCCTCTGTTATGTTGCTCGTGGTGTTCATATGACGAGATTCCAAAGAGGAGACATTTCACACGTGTGAAACCAAACCTTTCAAAGCAACGACAGTCAAAGAGCTAAGCAAACAACAACGTGCAGTCGTCATCCCTTTAAACTGAGCCATCGCTGGAAGGATGCAATGCCATAGCAGAAACGAGTCAAGAATCGCGGAGCTGCGGAGAGGTGAATGTGGAGAGATAACTCTAATGCAAATAGGACACAGCAAGTGGTTTCCCGACAATTTCAACGGGGAGGACCGTCGGATTCCCGACGCCAAATTGAGAATGACATGCAGTGCAATTAATTGCATCGAATTACTATGTGGAAACTGCTGCTCGTTAGCCTGCTTCTTCTTCCTCGACGAATCGATCAATCCACGTTCGCAGTTGAATCAAATCAATCGAGATTTCAGCATCGGCTGCGCCTGCCAAAGACGCTGGAAGATTCACACCAGTGTACACCAATGCCAGTGGAAATACGATCTGCAGTGGCCCTGGACGAGGAGCTCCAAAGGCCACGTGGGTAACTTGCGCAGGCGGACCACGAAGGCGCAAGATTGCTGTTCGGTTCAGACTTGTGGGAAATATCTTGATGCCGATTGCAACTTGCACGGAGGTTTCGTCGCTCATCCAACGGGCGAGTTTTGCTCGAAGACGTGGCAGACTGTCGTTCTTGTACGCTATTTCCACGACGACATTTGGAAATGCAAAGCCACGAGAGGATTGCAAAATAGGTCCACCAACACTCAACCCGACGGGGGTAAGAGCCAAGTCAGCTTCTTGGCCAAGATCTCCAATTGTGCACGTTGGAGAGCCACAGAATAGACTGTCGTCAAGGTCATGGTCGTTTCCAGCACGACAGATTTGCCGCATGATTGAGCGATAGACGCGGTGCGCTGTTCGCTCATGAGTTTCAGTCGGAAGGCTGTAGATGACCACTTGTCCGTTGTCCGTTCCATCTTCAAGCGGCTCGAACGCCCAACGGCGAATACGCCCTTCGTTGTGCTTAAGCAATCGCTCAAACTCTTTCCATGTAATGCAATGACACAAGACGACTGGACCCCAACTTGGATCGCCATATTCGTCGACGGTTGGCGCATTCAAGATCGGATCGTCCATCATTGCTTGCAATTCTCTTCGTGCTCTGGCGACATGTTCGCTTCGAATTTTGTCCATGGACGCTCGTTGTACCATGCAGTGGAGGGGAAGCGAGTTGAAAGATGCGGCGGTTTGTTCTTTCACTCGTCAAGAAGCATCATCGGGAGAATCTTCAACGTCTTGACTCTTGATCGAGGACATCCATGGAGGGAGGGAGCTCAGTGCGACTGCTGCCGTGTCAAGAAAAGCATCAAGTTGACGAAAGATCATATCGCCTTGGGCTCAATCCACCACGCGTGTCTCTTCCCCACCGTACGTTCCATTTTTTCGAATCTTTCGAATGCGGACTTTCGACCAGAGCGCCAAATCGACGACAACGAAGCTCGACAGCGCTCTCCATGGACGGTAAATCAACGGCAAAGCGCGTCCTTGACTGATAGGCAGCCGCTCTCATCCAAGTCGACGCTGATGTCTCTGACAAACGTACACTGTACAACGGTGGCTATCATCTTTTCGCAGATCAACGCATCATCCACTTCTTCATTTGAGATCTTATGCAGCCATGACGCCATTCGTTCGCTTCGGTTCCATCTTGGCTCTACTTTGGCAAGCTCTTGGTGCTACAGACCCTGCAGTGTCCGTCGACCATAACGCTCAAGCTTGGGCTCTTGTCCGCGCCATGGTAAGTCGCTCCATATCTGCATTTATCCAGCTGTAGCTCTGCTTTCGTAGACGCCAGAGCAACTTGTCGGTCACATGAATCAACTGGACGTCATGACAGTCCGCAGTGATCCTCTCTGGAACGAAAGACAAGTCGAGAGCAATGCCAGGCGCTTCGTGGGGTCGTACGTCAACACGCCAAGCGATCAAGCGTCCGCAGACGCCAGCAAAAGAGTGTGGAACGTCACACAATGGCGCAAAGGCCTTGAATCGTTGCAGGCATTGCAGTTCAACATGACAAAGACGCCGATTTTGTACGGCCTCGACTCGATCCACGGCGCGCAGTACGTTTCCTACGCCGTGTTGTTTCCCCAGAGCATCAATGCCGGCGCAACTTTTGACCCTGACGCGATCTACAGCTACGGCAGCTTTGTAGCGAGGGATACCAAAGCTGCCGGCATCCCGTGGGTCTTTTATCCCGTCCTGGACGTCCTGCGGCACAAACATTGGTCTCGACTGTACGAATCGTTCGGCGAAGACCCATTTCAAGTCGCGGAGATGGCGCAAGCGGTCGTCCGCGGCATCCAAAGTCGCCAAGTTGCCGCATGTTTCAAGCATTTCATCGGCTATTCCGCGACCAACTCTGGAAACGACCGCGACTACGCCGAACTGAGCGACTACGAGCTTTTGAACCACTTTGCGCCACCGTTTAAAGCGACGATTGACGCTGGCATTATGACTGGCATGGGATCTTTCATTGGAATCAACGGCATTCCCCTCGCGGCCAACGAAAGACTCCACCGCGGCTTGCTTCGCCACGATCTGGCGTTCAACGGGACGTTTGTGACCGACTGGGGCGAGCTCTACTTTATGCACAACGACGTTCCAGGCTACAGCAAAGCGCAAGCCGTCCAGGAAGCGCTGGAGAAGTCCGAGTACGATTTAGTCATGGTGCCGGCGGATTTATCCTTTGCCGACGCTGCCAAAGGCCTCCTCGACGATGGAAAAGTCTCCCTCGAGCGGATTCAGCAGTCGGTTCAGCGGATTCTCAAGCTCAAACTCGATTTAAAGCTCTACGACGATGCAGTTCCTGGTGCCGACCTCGCCGAGACCGTTGGAGATCGAGAAAGCGAGCTCGCGGCGCTCAAAATTGCTCAAGAGTCGATCGTGCTGCTGAAGAACCAAGCCAAGACGCTGCCCTTGACTCGAACGGCGTCCGTTTTCATGACGGGACCGGCGATGGACGACATTGGACTGCTCTGCGGCGGCTGGACGCTTCAGTGGCAAGGTCTTTCAGGCGGAACTTCAGTGTTTCCCCATGGAAAGACCATTCTCCAAGCATTCCAAGCCGCCATGACGCAAACAGTCGCGTCATTTCGCGGCGTTGACGTCGATGGACGCGTCGAAGGCCTCGACACTGCCAAGAGCCTCGCAAGGCAATCCGAATTCACCGTCGTCGTCGTGGGGGAACGAACATTTGCTGAAGTTGTCGGCAATTACGACTCGGCGACGTTTCCACGAGGTTTGGTCGACTATATCCAAGCGCTGGCGGCGACGGGGACCAAGTTGATTCTTGTCCTGACGGGGGGCCGGCCACGAGTCCTCCAAGGCCTCGCTGACGTCGCAAGTGCCGTGCTTTGGGCTGGTCTTCCTTGCGAAATGGGTGGCCAAGCGATTGCCGACGTTTTGCTGGGCGTCGTCAATCCCAGCGGGAAATTGCCGCTCACTTATCCCAAGACGGAGGATTTCGACAACTTGGCGACGCCGTACTACCACCGCCACCGCGATATTTGCTTGAAATCCCGCGCTCGTTGTCCCGCCGAGTGGAACTTTGGCCACGGGCTGAGCTACACGGAGTTTGTCTACTCCAACATGCTGCTCCGAGCGCTGTCGTCCACTGGGATCTCGATTTCCGCGACGATTTCCAACCGAGGGAGCGTCGTTGGGACGGAAGTTGTCATGTTGTTTATGATTCCGCCGCCAGTGCGAGCGTCCGCTGAAGCCAAGCTGCTGAAAAAGTTTACCCGCGTCGAGCTACAGCCTGGCCAAGCCAAGCACGTCGAGTTTACGTTGACGACGGACGACGTTGGCTATTACAGCAATGAAATCGGCCACGGCCTTGAAAAAAGCACCGACGACGGCATTTACACCTTTTACTTGAACGCATCGACGGACTGCGCTGTCTCCCAGACGCTCTGTCGGTCGTTTCGTCTTGGAAAGCTCGTCAATCGCCGCGTTTTGTTGAATCCAACGTCCAACAAGTGCCTGGCCGTGACGAACAAGAGCGCTTTGAGCTCAAATGGCGAACTAGCTCAAGCGTGGATCCTCGACGAAGCGCAAGATTTAGTCCAGTCGACGCAAAATGGATGGTGTCTAGCGGCATTCAGCAATGCCAAGCCATTGGAAATATCGCCATGTTCCGCTGGAAACGGCGATCAAAAATGGTTTTACGACGCGTCCACGAGCCAACTTCGTCATATCAAGCACGTTGGTTCATGTTTTCAATGGAGCAGCGTGGAAGACGATGGTTTGCCACGACTAGCGCCTTGTTTGAAGGCTCTGGACGCTCATTTAGTCACCCAAGAAGTGCAATTGTACTCGCCACCACCGCTGAAAGTTGGCCACTTTGTTTTCAGCCATACCGTCGTCCTCACAGGGCGAAAAACCTCTCAGAGATTGACGTTGGAGCTCCCAACGACAGACGCAAAGGCCAATCAGGAATGGACAATCGATGCCGATCGATCGCGGATCCAATTGACGTTGACGTCGCTTTGTTTGACAGCGTCGTTTGGCCAATTCGGCGGCAGAGCGGGACTCGAGCCTTGCAGCAATGACGACGCGGGCCAGCAATGGCATTACGACTTGGGAACGCGCCAATTGCGCCAGCTTGGCCTACGGACGGACCATTTTGTCTACTATTGTCTGGACCGCCGCGTGAAAATGTCGCCTTGCGCGAGTCTCAACGATCCCAGCATCCACGACCAGCAGTTCGACTTTGACCAGCGATAGCCTACTTGGACGTAGCGTGCTTTAGAAGATAATGTCAAAGGTTTTGCAGTGCCTGCCGTCTTCGGTCAGTGTCGATCGGATCATGCCTGCCTTTGTTTCTGCTGTTGACAGTTAACTTCACAAGTTTGAAATGTCATCAAGTGAGTGGCTGAAATTTTACTTGATTATTATTATATTTTGTGTCGAAGAATGTATGAAGACAGCTTGGCCGAGTGGTTAAGGCGACAGACTTGAAATCTGTTGGGGTAACCCGCGTGAGTTCAAACCTCACAGCTGTCGACACTTTTTCACATTTTGATGGCGCTGCCGTCGGAAGACTTTGGACACCGCTGCTGTGGCTATGCTTTGTTGTTTACTTTGGCTTTCAGACGGAAGGAAGCGCTGCTCTATAATGGCCAGGTTGGTTTGCTTCGAACTCGCGCTTGAGCCAGCGATGGAGAAGAATGAACATGCTGTTAGGAAGTCACGAGCAGCCAGAAAGATCTCGTGATCATTGCAAGTGCTTATGAGTTGAAAGGCGAAAGAGCGACTGTGGAGAGGATGCACGGTTAGAAAGGTTAGTATTCACTCGTGCGAAACGTGCTCTTCTTTCGAGGCGGGACATGAACTTGTTCGTCGTTGAGTTCTTTCGTATCGCGGCGGTAGAGACGCACGTCAGGTGTACGGAGAGATTGTTTGGGCACGCCTTCAGCTTCCATCCATTCGACCAGCGGATAGATGATCATTTTGTCAATGAGCCACACGGACGTGAAGACATGTCCTAGAGGGAAGGAAAACCATGTAGCCCGAGTTGATTGAGCTGCTCAAACCTGTCAAGACGTCGTTGGCCAAACGGTGATACGTAGCCCACGTTGTGACTGCAAAGTACGTCGAGAGGACAATGTCGAGCGTGTAAGTCTCACGGCGACCGAGCGAGCTCACCTAACTCGAATGAATGGAATCAAATGCGACGGAGTTTACCATGGCCAGGATGACAAAGGTCCACACGACCGACTTGACCCAGTTGACGGGCGCCTCGACTCGATGGTAGTACGTATGCCAAGTCATGCCACAGAGTACGAGGATCGTAACATGACCACAGTAGATGGAATCACGGCATCCGTGCATGGTAGTATTACGTTGCTGGTCGAGCCATTCCGCAAAACCTGACGAAACAATTGAGTCAAATATGCAAGGCATACAGATTTGAACCTTTGCGCGTGACGAGGAAATGGTGGACGACTTCCTTGACGCTGACACTCTTTTCTTCGGCGAGGCAATTGGGGTTCGAATCGGGGAGGAACGTCATTAGGGCCAATACAGTTCGGGAGAGGATCAGAGTCGCATAGATCAAGAGGAGACGTCGCATAATGACCATCCTCAGTGGATGGAACCCAATGAAGAGAGCCGTCCCACTAACCACAAGGACAAGGAGAATGAGAGGTGGAATCGGCACATAAGGGAGGAAATCATGGCCCACATCCGGCAGCACGGCATTTGATGGATTCGGCGTCCGGAAGAAGACGAGAGACTTGACAAGCGAGCTCAAGAAGACTGCACACGCTAGAAAGAGGATCGATGCAGCGAGACGTCGCGACGTGGGGTAAATCGCAGTGATGACGAAGCATACCCCGAGAGACAGGAGGAAAAATTGAGCAAGGTCCAAAGCATCACCGACAGCTACGCCAACTGTTGCTCCGTGGAGCCAGCAGCACACGCAGAGGAAGCCAGCGAATAGCTTCGTTACCATCCCTTCCTCGCTTGCCGACGCCATCGTGTGACCGAATCGTAAACTGAAGCCAACGTGAAAATTTCCATAGGATAAAAATAAATAATTTATTGTCTTTTTCACTGAAATTTGTATTTTTGACTAAAAATTGAAGTATTCTCGAATACTATTCAGGTTTAGTGAGTTTAAGTGTATCATGAAAGTACATTCAATTAAGTAAATTTTTGAATGTGTGTTTTGTGTTTTTTTTTGTCAAGAAGGCAAATACTCGGCTCTGATTGGCTATAGATTCCAAATACATTTGGAAAAATAGATACATTTTCTAACCCTTTCACAATTTAGAATGTATGTATCAATATAACCAATTAAAATAATTAAAATTTTTTCGATTTATTTCATTCGTTAAATGTATGGGATTTAAGACATTTTAATTGGCTGATTTCTTGAAACTTTCGAACTTGATTTGTTTAAATTACTTACATATGATATTTTTCGACCAATCAGAGTCTGTTTGAATCTTATTCTTAGATATGATTGGTTAAAATGATCCAATCAATTATGCCATTTTTCCATCAGTGAGTTGTGATTGGTTCACATTAGCCAATGAAAATACAGCATTTCGTATCTTAGACTATCCGATTGCGTTGGCGTATTGAGCGGCCGAGTTGATGTACACAGGCTCCATGTAGCCGCAATCTCCGCGGGATCCAGGACGCCCGTACCCATCGCTGCTTGTGAAACCTTCTGCGCATATGCAAATGCCATGGAGGAAGTCGCAAGACCCACTATTCTAATGTGTCATGGCGTTAAGTCAGGCAAAGCTCACCGATTCGAGCACACGGCGTCCTCTTTTGTGCCGACTACGGAACCACTCGAGCCATCGTTGGCTACGGCAATTGAAGCTACGCCGTTCAGAGTCGTGCGAATGTTGGGCAGAACACCAAAGACGGTTAGAAACGTCACGGAGATTTTGTTGGACCCATCCGGAGTACATGCCATCACACCCGAGGAGTAGCTGACAGTAACCTGGGCTTCAAGTTAGCATTTTAAGTTGACCAGCCATTTACCGAGCCAAAAGCTGGAAGGGCATTGAGTGCGGCGGCCAAGCTAGCAGCTGTGATCGTATACGAGAGCGCCCCTGTGAACTGTCCGCGAAACCCGAGTGTAAACGTTCCTGCCTGCATACTTGCTGTCAAGTCGAGTGCTAATGACGTTTACTACCGTTCCAATACACGTAAGCACTTGAATAGTATTTGCTTGAGGGCGATTCCTGCTGTCGACTTTCGTCCCTGGATCGTCTCCAGTCGGACAGCTCACTACAAAACCCATGAGCCAAAGAGTCTGCTGGCCAGAGTCGTTACTTTGAGAGCAATCGTAGCCTTGATACCCTTGATTGCACACACATCCTTGCGTCGAATCAAAGTCCCAAGTCTATAGCACCGCTTCAAATCAATCCTCAGCAATCCCTGTCTTACTGGATAATTGTTTGGAATCGAGCCGTAGGATAATCTCGTAGGATCTCCATTGATCACTGACATCGTGGCCATCACTTGGATTGTCTGGCAGGAGCCATGGCCACTGCAGCTATTTGGACACACCACTATCATTCAGAAATTGAGTCCTTTGACGCATGTATCGGACTCCTTACTTCGGTTACAAGCCGCGCCAGTAAAACGAGGATCACAGACGCATTCGCCTTTAGCTCGATCGCAATAACCAGCGTTGGAACATTCCACAAGCTGGTGGGCACCTTGCACGTCGTACGGGAGGTCAAACCATGCTTTACCAAGCGGACAAATGCCTACAAGCCATTCATTTCAATGCCAACACTGACAGCTTGAGGTACGTTCAGAGCAGTCTCCGCCTTGGAAACCACTGGCGCATATACAAGTGTACGTCGGGGGTCCTTGGCAAATCCCATGTCCACTGCACGCTAAAATTGCTCCCTAGTTGCATTTTCAGTGCTTTCTTTCGATCCATTTGACGTACTGGACATTGTGTAATAGCATTTGAGGCATAACCACAGTCGCCCCGCGTCCCAATGTTGCCATTGCCGTCGCTCGAGAAGAAATTCGTGAAACAACTACAAATGCCCTACGATGCCAATAACTTTACAAACAAAGATTTGACGACAAAATGCACCGATGTTCGATCACACAACCCACGATTCGAGCAGAATGCGTTTTCTTTTGTCCCATCGACTGCTGTTGTAATGACAAGCGCTGGCGTCATGCCAGCGGATGAATGCGTCAATTGCGTTCCATCGGCTTGAATCGTCGGCAAGCTACAGATGCCAGCGTCAGTGCGCTGTAAAGAGGAAGGCTAAGAATCTTACTTGCCAAAGTCTTGAGTGTACTCCAGGATGATATTGTTGCCGAGAATTGTGCATGCTTGTGTCGTAATACCAGAATACGACACCGCCATGCCGCGGATCGTCGTCAAAGCCTTTCGCAGTCACATGAGCTTCGCTATCCAGCTGCATTTCCACGACGTACCAAGAGCTTCGCTTGGACCGTGGGTGCAGAATCCGTCGCAAAGATTGGAGCTGTCGTCTGGCCTCGAAACGTGAGCGTGAAAAAGCCTCCCTAGAGCTTTTCCATGAGTCCTCTTGGTGGCGTTCGAGACGACTACCGTGGCTTTGCAGTTGACAATTTGTCTCTCATTGTATTGGATTCCAGCGGGATCGTAGATCGTTCCCGTCAGTGGATCGTCGCCTCTAGGGCACTCCACTACAACCACAATCGTCAAAGAGAGCTCCGTGCATGTAGATTGTACGCTGCTGACAGCTGTAGCCAGAGTAAGGCGGATCGCAGACACAGCCATGGAGTTGATTGGCATCCCAGTTTTGATCGTAAGGATACACAGGACCGAGACCGGGATCTTTGGTCTGTGCGTAGTTGCGCATGCTCAAACAAGTTCCACGACCATTGCAAGAACACGCCACTATAGTAGGAAGGAAATGAAGAGCTCGAAGAAGAGGGAAAGCATTACAGCGTTCACAGGCGTCGCCAGTAAACCCAGAGAGACAAGAGCAAAGTCCCGTGAGGGGATCGCACTTGCCTCGGTTGGAGCACACAGCCAAGTTGTGCGCATTGTCGTTGGCAATGGTGAAATCCGCCCACGCTGGGCCAAGGGGACATTTAGCTATCAGAGTGGTTGGCTCGAGGGGTATTTCGTAGGTTTGGTACCTTTGGAGCAGTCGTAGCCACTCCAGGAGTTGGAACATTGGCAAACGCCTTGCTTCATGCAAAAGCCATGGCCACTGCAGTCGTTTGGGCACGGCGAATTCGCGATGACGTAGAGCAAGGACGAGATGGCAACAACGAGTCGGCGCATCATGAACAGAAGACAACGAAACGCTAAATTTAGCACGACAAAGCGGTTAAAGATCGTATTTCACAGTGCAACGAATCGCAGCGAGTTGCTCTGGTGTAAAGACATCAGCATGGCCGGGGGACGTCAGATCCGATTGACGAAGTGGCGTGTCATCTTCGATTTCATTCCACAAGCAGCATGGATCGCCCAGCTCTTCGCCGTTCGTAGCACCATCGCCGTCCGAGTCTTTCTCGCACAACTCTTTCGTCCACGTATAACCTGCATCGATGAAATCCACTCCAAAATTAGCCAGGTCGTTTCCCCCGCCGAGCTTATTCGCATGACCAACTGCCGGCACGTCCTTGACTTCGAATCCATTAGGAATCTTGTAGCGAAACTCGGAATACGCTTGAACTACCGCCGCGATGAGGACAGCTCGGCTCGCCATGTCTTCTCGTCCAAATTTCACTTGTGGACTTGAAGTTTGTATGGATATTTATCCGGACATCCTGGGGAGATTTGAAATGCATAAACCGGAAAATGTAGGAATTGTATTCGATATTTTGACGAATCGTAGGAACAATATTCCGATATTTTCCGAATTACAGACATACCTCCCTATAACGTACCCACTCAGAATCTATATCATCTGAAACTTTATAATTATGTGCGACACATACATAATATTAAATTTTACAGGATGATTTGAAATTTTGAACATTGCAACAAGCAAAACCATGCCAAGCCCATCTCGAATGTCCTACACAATCGAGCAGAAGCGCTCACTCATACTGAAGAAGGATGATAATCCACACATGAGCCTTCTGAGTCTTGCAGAATGGGCGAAGGAAGAATTTAAATTGTCCAAATGCCCTGCCAAGAGCTCAATCCAAACAATACTCAAGGCTCGCGGCACTCTCGAGCCCTTGGACTCCATCGAAAATACCAATGCAAGACGGAAGAAGACTCTCCGATGTCTCTCCGTAGAAAAAAGCTCGTTGAATGGATTATGTTTGCTGAATCTAAAGGATTCTTCGTCAATCAACGCATCATACGTATACAAGCAAGCAAATTTTGCCGTGAGGAAGGAGTTCAAATGGGTCTCTCAAACGGCTGGCTCTTCAAGTTCCAAAAGCGACACCATCTACGCCTCAGAGCACGGCCAGGAGAAGCTTTTTCCGTCAGCAGCGAAGCCATCCAAGCTGGTCGCGCATGGCTACGACAAGTTACTAGTGAGTACAGCCTCAACAATACCTTCAATTTTGATGAATCCGCGCTATATTACAGCGCTCTCCCAAAAAAATCAATCTCAACACGCGCCATGTCAGGCTTCAAGAATGACAAAAGCCGGCTTACCATCGGTTTGGCAGCAAATGCGGACGGAACGGAGAAATTAGATCTTGTCTTCATCGGAAAATCCAAGGAACCAAGGTGTTTCAAGCGTGTTGGCGGCGTCACAGCCTCTGGTCTGCAATACTGGCATGCAAAAAAAGGATGGATGACGTCGATAATCTTCCAAGATTGGCTCAGTCGGATCGAGCAGAAGTTCAAGGCCGAAGGACGACACGTGATCATGCTTGTCGACAATGTGTCGTCGCATCGTTTGTCTACAATCGAACTTGAGTACGTCAGGGTTGTGTTCCTACCACCGAAGACTACGGCGGTGTTACAGCCAATGGACGCCGGTGTCATAGCGGCCTTCAAGCAATCCTACAAGAGCAGTCAGATGGAAACATCGTTGACGAGGTTTGACAATGGTTTGGACGTCTCAAAGTGCTTCAAGTTTGATATCCTTGAAGCCATGGAGATGACTACGAGGGTTTGGAGTCTCATCGATGCTACGTCCATAGCAAACTCGTGGGGTCACACGGGTATACTTGCCCAGGAGTCTGATCGCGATGGCAACTTGCTACTGAACATGCTTGCGGAAGTCCACCTTTGAAAATAAATATTTCATGAGATTTATTATATTCTTCACTAAGAAATACTTTTGATACCTTATGCCTCTTATAATTTATATTCTGACAACGTATGTTATACGGGGGTATGTCTGAATAAACCTCACACATTAATTTGATTAAAGTATGAAATTCATTTTGACTGAAATTTTTGACAAGTCGTAGGACCAAAATTCCTACGATTCATTGGCCAATCATATATCAATAAAATCCCTTTATATTGACCAATCATAATGTTCATAACATGGATCTTGTGTATGGAGCGTATATAGGGCGCCCAAGTTCACGAGCGGGTCAGAGCGGCACTGCAATGCATTTGCACCTTCTATTCATGTAAGGCTTAGTCACCTGAAGCTTCAGGCGACAGCTCAAGCTCGACATAGAGAGAAAGACTTGACTGTGACTAGACGACTGATAACCTGTTATGTGTTTGATGTCCTCGACCAAATGGCTCTTGTCGAGCCTCGCGTTCACCATAAATAAAACTAAATAACTAAACACCTTCGCGTTACAAAGAATGTCCTAGCTTCCCTTTGTTGTATGTGTAATATCTTACCACTGATTCACTTTGCTGATATTCACCTCATGATGTGCATCAAGCAGAGTGCGTTGTCAGACTGCATTGCATATCTCTAGACAAGCTCGTAGTGTCAGTGAATGAGGTGATTGACGCGTTCTAGATAGTCTGAAACCTTTGCCCTGAAGCATGTTTTCACAACACACAATCGTGATAATATATTTTAAGTTCATATAGAAAACGCTTCGTTCGGCATAAGAAAACTACACATAGCATGTGCGCCATCTGAGTTAGACCTAAGTTGCTGGAGTTGGGACCATGTTATCTTCATGGTCGCTCACAAAGTTTCAACTTGGTGAATCCAACGATCTCAACTCAAATCAAATTCAGCCAATAATAATGCATAATTAACTTGATTCGTCAAAATCGAAATGTAGGCAATCCGTTCCTACGATTTCCAATCACAATACATTGCAATGCCATTAGTGTTGCTTTTTAACATGTTAATTAACAGTTAAAAACGTTTTTACCTTCTTCACACTTTTTCACAATTTTATTTAACAAACGTTAAAAAGTCTTATCCGGAAGGGCTGACGGGTGACAAAGACACAGCTGCAGCTCTCACTGGGATCGACGAGATTGAGCCAGACACATTCCAAGGGCATCAAAGATAGAGGGGGATGCTGTAGGATGTGTATTCTTTCGTCGTGAAAGATCAGAATGGGGTTTTCTTTCGGAACAAAGGGTCAATCAGAAAAAGCACTTTGAGGCCTCCCAGTGTGTGAATGTGTGAATGAGACACGTTTCGATTGTCATTTGCCACTGCACACTGTCTAGGTGTGGGCGTTTGGCTGCTTGATGCACTCCGTGCAGGAGAAATGGCTTTCATCTCGACTTCATTTTGGTACCACACTGCCTTATCCGTACCGTATCCGTAACGATTTTTTACCAATGTGAAAAACCTTTTTCACAACTTTTCAACAGTCTTTTTAACACTTTTTCACAAATTGATGTTAAAAAGGTTTTTCACAAAACGGCAACACTAAATACCATTGAAATAGTACAGGGAACGTCGTTGATTAGCGGTCTAGGAATGAGGTCTGATTGGCAGTTGACGAACAATCCAGTTATCCAATCAGAATCAAATCCGCAAAAATCATTGCAATTAAAAAAATAGATGATATATTCTATATTAATTTTTAAAGGATATAAGTTAGAACAATTGAAAATGACACTTCTCTATTCATTATCGCATAAAGATTCTCAGTGCATGATTTTCTGAAGGATATGTTCCGACTCAAGCATTATATTTCTCATCCAATTATATTTTCATTCAAGTTGTGTCTCTCATTGCTGAGTTTGCCTTGCAACCCCAAGGTTGATGTATGATTACGCAATCGCCAAGAAGAATATTACGCTATCATCTGGCTTTCACTGCATGACAAGGTGAGGTTGAGCTGGTGTGAATGAGTCGAGCTCTAGTTCATGTGCAATTGAAACTTCCACAGCAATGTGGTCGCAAGGGTACGTGCTATCTTGCCAAACACACCAGGCTCGACGCAGACCTCGCCACGCAGTGAAAGCCAAGTGATAACAGGATGTTCTACAAGGCGCTTGCATAAACATCGACCTTGGGTTTGCAAGGTAAATTCAACATCGGAGCTACTGGCAACCTCTCGACGGGTTCATCATGGGCCACATCAAGGTAAGACATGTTTATTACATCAATTATAAACCTTCTAGGACTTCGGAAGTGCCTTGTGGAAGCTTGCAATGACCTCGTCGCGAGATATTTTGCCCCAAGCCTCTATTGCCCTCTTGATCATGGCAATACGCTTTTCTTTCGCAGTAATCGCATGGTCTTCTGCAATCACCCACAAGTCAAGGAGATGTTGCTTGAAGGGGCCTATGATGGACACGTCGAGAGGTTGACAGTGCGACGTACTGTTGGGAGGAAGGCGTACCACTTGTCTTCCAAGCTCTTCTCCCACAATACGCTCGCTTTCTTCGCTCACATGGCACTCGAAGTTATCAACTAAGAGAAGAGATGGTTCTTCGATGTTGGGTCCAAGTACATCACGAAGGTACTTAGCCCACAATGTTCCATTGACCCACGCTCTTTCTTGCATGAGGTAGGTATGACCCTCGGGATAGTCATCGAACTCATTGCACTCAATAGTGCCGCCAGTAACACCTCGGATGACAAAGACGATGGGCAGCTTCTCGCCATCGGCGCGTACAGTGAGCACAGCTGTCATTCGGAACGAGTGCTTCTCGGCATTTGACACGTAGCTGCCTTTGCCTCGTTCCGCCCAGATCGTGGAAGGACACATATCATAATATATTCCTGTTTCATCTGCGTTGTAAATGCATTCAGCTGGAACATCACCGTATTTTTCATGGAATTCTTGTGCAAACGCAAGGCGCGTCGCCTCAAGCTTTTCTTGTGAACGCTTCTGGCGACAAATACGCTGTCTTGAGAAGCCATTGCGATCCGAAAATCGCTGGAGCAACTGCAGTAGAGACTTGTATGGTGACTTTCGAGTCGTCATGTATTCGCAAAGCCATTCGAAACGGTAGACTCGTATGAATCGAATCATATGAGCGGCTGTGAGAGCCAACTCCAGGCGACGGCGGTCTCGCATGTAAACCGCAAGGTCGTGGCCGTCTGGAAGGATGGGTTCCTTACCAGTCTTGCCAACATTTTTTCTTCTTGTTTTCGATCCGCTGAAGGCAAGAAGACGCGGTTTTTCTTGGAGCCATTTCGTCAGGCTGGTTTTCGAGAAGCCAGTTTCGACCACGGCTTGGCGCAACGGCATACTCTCATTCACTGAGACAGCCCAGAGTTTTGTGGCGATGGTCGGTCGTGGACGTCGTGCAATTCCACCAGGCGTGGACGACGAAACGATGACGCTGGTCATCGTGGCAATCAAATTGTGAGGGTTTGGAAACGCAAGTTTTTAAAAAATTAGCCCGCGAAAATTCTGACCAATAATAAATCAAAAGATCCTTTGAGCGCCTAGTGATTGGCTACAATACAACTTTTTTGGCGCGAAGTCTGGCAGGCCACTACTCAGCGACGTTCCCTGTATTGCAATACTGGTCATCCGGATATAGTGCTTTATTGTCCGCTGCATCGAGGGAACCGGCATGTCTCATATAAATTTATGGGAAATCATGGAATTGATGAGTGCACCCGTAGAATATGAAAAAGCTCATGTAGCAATGTCCGAAGACATAGTAACTTGACGAAATTGGTGAATTCGACAAAGATTGCTGCCGTGTCTGTAGGTACAATCACCATATATCAGTAAAAATTGGAGTACCAGTAACGGTAAACCTGTGAAATATTAAATATGGAGAACTGACAAATATATTATTATTTCAAGGTTATGTAGTCACGCAAGTACCAATTACCACGTTGTATTCATTTTTGTATCATATCTCATGAGGCATTGGTTTTCAGAGCAAACAAGTTACGAAATCAGATCTAGCGTGAAAAATACTGTAAGAATACATATACCTATGTTGGGCCAATCTATTTAGAGAGGCCAAAAATGAGCTGGTTCCCTCGATGATCTCGACCATCAAGTCCAAAGATCCGACAACGGAACAAAAAATGGAATTTCCTGAATTTAAAACGAAAAAAATCCTCCCTAACCGGGGCTCGAACCCGGGTCACCTCGGTGAGAGCGAGGCATCCTAACCACTAGACTATTAGGGAATCTGGACGATCACTTGAAAGCTCTTTGGGGTTTCCACCAAATGGGTAAAATTCGAGGCCATTCTCCATGACGAACTTGCGATAAGTGTCGTATGTGGCGCGGCGGACTACGAGTTAGCATCTTTTTATGCCATACAAAACGTAGTTCTTAACTGCAGAGAAAGACAAAGAGACTTTGCTGTCATTTCCAACTTTAAAAACATCTGCAATACTATTATTGTATTGCAAATGTATAGTAGTATCGAAACTGCATTGCACATTGTCCGGTTTTTGCTGGACAGTATCCGTAAAATCTAGTCATGTGCTGGACGTGTGTCAAGCATTTTCGCCACAATAGATTTGAAAAGCATAGTGAAACGAAGTGAGTCCATATTATGATTGAGATTGCTGGATTAACATCCAGCAGCATCTCATTGGCAAAAATTAGGGAGCGAGAATTCCTTTGAAGTTGCTCGTGCTTGATGTCGATATATTCCTTTCGTTTTATAATCCTTACACTGACTGCAAAATTCTTACCTAATGAAATAACGTGCAATGCTTAGTTAGCATGGAAGTATAGCCATCACGTCTCACTTCACATTTACCTTCCTCAAGGAATTCTAAGCGAGGAGTTCTTTTCTATGTGTCGCGCCATCCCGTTGTTTGGACAACCACTGGGGGAACTTTTAAAACATCAAGGAGCACTGTAAACATGCGTCTGAGGTCCATGTTTACAGTGCTCCTTGATGTTTTTAAAGTCACAGCGAGGAAACAACAATTATCTTGCCGAAAAATTGATTGAATGATTTCACGGTTCACTGCGCGCAATCTGCGGTTTCAGAGCAGATCGAAAGCCTCACATTAGAGGGCGAAATTCACTTATTGTGTCAACATTTTGATTGTGACCTGTAGCGTGAGGGTTAAGTACAATGTTTCAATGGGGTAGATGAATCCGAGCCTTCTTCTAAGTGATAGACATCGGTTTTCTCATCAAATTTTCACTAAGCTCATTGATGATGAGAATTGATTGAATAAAATAGATGTAATTTTATCCAGTAAGATCGTGCGCGATGTCCATCCAGCAAATTACGAACACAATACAATAAGTCTCTAAACCAAAGATTCAGTGACTGAACAGAAATGTATCATTTCAAGAAAAATGTCAGAATATTCATGAAATATAATGTTGGTACGAAAATAGAAAGTGATATTCAAAGTGACCGAGTCATTGTCGAAATTCACCTGTGACTTCAAATTGACAACGAACAAAACGAAAAAGAATGCTTGTTGATTAAATATCAAAATATGACCAATCACGATGTAATTTCTATTCGAAAATACCACTCTCATCAGCACAGTGTTGAGTGATACATGGCCGAAGGCACACGAATGTGAGCATTCGTCAAAGCTACTCAAGTCTGAAAGAAGACATCGTAGTTTTCTCGCTTCCACTTGTATATGTCACTTGCAACCGCCCATAAGGTCTTCAAACGACCGAAAAAATTATCTACAATGACCCGGTCACTCGAGTTCGGTGGGAGAGCGTCGCTGATCCAAAAACTCTACATTTCTATATATTTATTTTTACAGGTTGACAAATGGAGTGTAGGTTAGAGCATCTCCACCAGCTAGTGCGGAATCCTCCACCAGTGTGGCTAAACCCGAGCTAAATATAGCCTATAGGGTAAACGCATGTCAAATCTGGCCGAGATATAGCCAACGTGTAGCCGGTTTGAAAAGGGAATAAACCGAATCAAAACGAGAATTGACCCACGTGAGGGTCAATAAGGACACACTCTCATCATTTAAGAAAACCCACCACCATTCAATTCTACGCATGAGCGCTAAGCCAAAGACACGACGTGGATCAAACTATGATTCGGCCGAGGACCAAGCGATCGTCAAAGCGTGGATTCGCGTCTCCAACGATGTATCAGTAGTCATTAAACAGACGGCTGCTCGATTCTGGACTCGAGTGAAAGAAACGTTCGAAGCATTTGGGAATTAGGATTTGTGCCCAATCAGCTTCAATTTATAGTGAATCTGTTGGTCAAACCAGAGCCAAATTTTCATTATGGGTTTTAACTTTTGCCCAACTGTTGGAGATGCCCTTAGGGTTTTGTAGGACACAAACACTCAGGACTGAAATAGTGTGATATTTTGTAAAATACTGAGTGATTTCCCAATAACACTTCGCATTTCATCAACGACGCTGTGTACCGAAAAATACCCCATCGTTCTGAAAGTGCACAACATCTAACTGGTTATCACATACTACATCAATGAGTTGGTCATCTACCAAGGACACAATGATTCAGCATGCTTGCTCGTAATTCTATAAATTGGTTGATCTCCCGGCAATGACTGGATCTTTGGTCATGAGCAGAGGTGTTGTACGTTACAAAATATACCATAACTATCCGTATTACGTTACAGTATCTCTTTTCGTATTACATTACCATAAGACTATAACGTACATTCATTACGTACCATATTTGATTCGTAATACGATTGTACGAAATTGAGTGGCTCCCAATCACTTGGGCATTCGCAATGGGAAGGAAAAGAGAGTACGACGGAGCCAAGTACTTTCGACTCCAAGGGAACCACGCTTCATGCTTGCTTTGCGATTACACGCATATTGGTAAGAACAGTTCAGTTCACACCGATGTTCTAAGGAACCACTTAACCAAAATCCACAGCGACGAGATAATTCCCAGCTCGCCCAAAAGACCCAATTCTATGTGAAATTACATCGACGTCGTTTCGACTGAGCCAAAGGAGTACACAGTGAAGTTCTCGACCACGAAAGAAGCCATTCTTGATGCGATTGGACTCAAGTTCATAATGAGTGAGCGACGCTGAAGTCTGCGACCAGACATCATCGATGCCATCATGTTGCTGAGGTTATGGCTGGTTGTACAACAAGAAATCATTTTGTAGAACAACGCACCAAATTGTTTGTTCAACGTGTCGTTCATCACTACCTTAAAACTTTATATCGGGATATAATGATAAAAGATATATAATTTCGAAGGTATTGTGTTTTCGAGCCAAAATTCGAATTTGAGATCGATTCGACACACACACGAAATCGATTTGTTTTCATTTTATCCGGAACATCCGGTAAATTTTGACAAAAGATTCCATCCCACTTGCAAGGCGCTTGCCGCTTCCGCGCTATGTCGATCCGTCGACTCTGCCAGTCCATGTCACAACTCACTATATCTCCACGTGTCCGACCGCCGAATGTCGGCCGAGATATAGTTAGTTCACGTATGCGAACATTATGTTAACGTAGTCAACGCGAAACGTTTCATTCATTCATCCAAACGATCATGATCACTGAAGTCGTCGAGCTCAATCATGCAGCTCTCTCCATCGTGCTTCATGCACTTTATTTTAATTATAACAAGAATGACTCCATGCTGCGATTTGCAGACCTCTTTCGCCAGGATCTATCGACCATCGCCATGTGAATCAAACAATACGAAGGCGAGGCGTTGCGAGCCCAAGGCCACCACGGGCGAATTCACCGTACCGAAGGTCAAATGCCATGGTTCACACACTACACTGACTGCAACCCGCTATTCCTGGACGACGTAAAGTTTGCATTTCATCGAGAATTCAAATAGACGTCTCTGTCGACTTGGTCAAATAGCGACTTGTTTGGGAAGAATCGATGATCTCGAGTAGGTACTAGAGACTACTAATTTTGATTAGTACATACTAAAATCGGGGAAAATACACCGAAACACACGCTCAAAACACACATGAATCGATTTGAGATTTCGATTAAATCGCTGCGCGATTCGAATTTTGAATCGAAAGCACAATGTCATATACTATTAATAGTATTTACATATGTATTTGTCAAATTTAATACTCGTTACAAGAATAATATTACACACGATATAAGTTTTAATAGAGAGGTATTGTTGATTTGATACGAATTTCCAGACCCCGTTCAATCGAATCGCGCCGGCGGATCGATTCACCAATCGACGCCATTGGCTAATAAATATTTTGGACGATTCTGATTGGCTGAATAAAATTTTGAAGCTCTAATTTTCATTCATCCAATGTATTGGAGATTGACACAAAAAACGAAGCCAAATTGGGAAATTTCTAGCGAATCCACAATAAACTGAGGACTGTTTGCAACCACGAGCTGCGAGCATGACCGAAGCTCTATCGCGATTTACCTCTTTGCCAAGCACTGAGCCACCATCTCTTCGCTTCACCTAAACGTCAGGAGTTGAAGTGCCATTGAAAAGTGTTCATCGTAATCATCAAATCAACTTGTTCGGTGAATATACTTGCGCCACTTTGTATTGTGAGCGATGGATGAATGAAGCGGGTCCGATGCTATGTTTTTATAGTCACGCGCCAATCAACTCTGTGTATAATTTTAGCCATAGCCACCGCCTATGGAGATGCTCCATGGATCTGACGCCCACAACCCTCATACGAGCTTCATGAAAGGCCTTCCAAGAGTTATAACAATAATAACACACTCGAGTACATAATGAACACAATACATTTCTAATATAACATGTGTTAGACAAAGATTGACAACGATAGCACAACACTTAGTGCAACGACGATTGTTGTTCAAAATGCCATAGCTGTGGTGCAACACGTGAGAATACCGTAATTCCGTATTACAGTAATACGTTACACAAAAAATACTGTAAATGGTAATACATTACGCTTGTGAAATATCGTATGGCTTTACGATACATGCAAAAATAGTGTACCGTAACACACCTCTGGTCATGAGGTCTGGGCTGTCGCCGTCCGGATAAATGACATTTGACAACTTCCCCTACGTCTTAAACCACCCATTTTACGAATATCTTGTTCCTGACAAAATGCAGCAACATCCAAGCTTCCTTCTCCTTGGCGACTCGATCACTCAGCAAGGAAGCGATCCACGGATCTCTGGCTTTCAAGCTCTCCTTCAAGGAGACTACATCCGTCGTGTTGACGTGATCAACCGCGGTTTGAGTGGCTACAATACTCGGTACGACCTCGAAATCGCACCTCGACCTAAACGATTGATTCTCTAGGTGGTTCCTGGACACCCTTCCACAGATTCTGAACGATGCGTATGCCGACCGAACTGCCCCATTGCTTATTACGCTCTTCCTTGGCGCCAACGATGCAACCCCGGAAGGCCGTTCGCAGTACGTGTCGTTGACAGACTATGACAAGAACCTCCACAGTATCATCAACCTTCTCCGACACTCGTTCCCATCTTCCAAGGTGCTTTTGATCACCCCTCCAGCTATTTCAGACAGTCGAGACTGTGGACGTCGCAACGATGTGGCTGAAAAGTATGCCATTGCCTGTCAAGCTGTTGGTAAGGCTTTGTCTGTGCCGGTCGTCGATGTCTGGACGCCGATGCAAGACGATCGAAACTCCTACTTGAGCGATGGATTGCATCTCAATGCCAAAGGCAATCTCACCGTCTACAACGCATTGACAGCCCAAATCAAAGCATCATACCCAGAGCTTGTGCCTGACAATATCCCATTCTATTACTTGCCATGGACATCTTTGGCAGAAGCTGATGCCAAACGTAATGCTCAATAGAGAACTTTTCTTGTGCTGCCCAATGTCCAGTCTTTTTGCCAACTTTCCACCTCAGCCACAGTGAAACAAGTAGTAGACACAGAGAACCACAGCAAAGTTCACGCCAAGAGCAATTCGAGTCTTGTCAGTCCAAGAATTTATCGCGAAATGTCCGCAAAACCACGGCGACAGCATCCAATGGCGACGTGTTGAGGGGTTTCAAACGAATGCACTAAAACTTCTTTCAGTACTGCGTGAGATCATCTCACTGGCACGAGTCCGTTTGACGAGCCCAACATCGTTTTCCATGGAACCGAGCCATTTGAGCGCTGGGTAGATCTGTGGATGATGAGCTTCACAGGTGGTAGAAGACGATGCCTTTGGACTGTGTGAAATATTTTCTCCATCAAGAAAATATTTCACACAGTCCGTTTCGTCCATCTCCACTGGAAAGCCATGGCCTGCACCAGCAATGACGCAGTTGAGTGTCGTTGAAGTCACCCATTCCGAAAAACATCCTGTCAAAATGAATATCGAACGGTCATGCGCTTCAACGTTCATTTCTGGAAATGCTCCGCTTGAACTGCCTCCTGCTCGGGCGAGGGAGCGTTGTTTCCGTGGACATTGCGCAAACTGACGGCATTGCGTGTTTGAGGAAGAAGATCAAAGATGCGATGCCATTGTCGCTTCCGTGTGATCACTGCGATTTGGAGCTCTATCTCGCGCTCCGAGACAATGCGTGGCTTGGACCCATGACGTACGAAGTAATGTCAATGATGAAAGGTGCCTTGCCAGAAGAAATCCGAGGAGTGGTGCATGAAGACTTGGAGCTCCCTCCGCTTGAAACCATTAAATCTTGCTTTGTTGGGTAAAAGGACGACGTGAAGCCAAAGATGGGACTGCAAGATGTTCACGTCTTGGTCCTTGCTCGTGACCTCTATTTCCCCATGAAGAAATTGCGCAAGATGGTTCATGAGTGGAAGATTGAAGAGCCCAAGATCTACTCACTGAAAAAGCGGAGATTGTACTTTGTCGAGCGCCGCGAAGCGATGGAACAATTGCATGGTTGTCACTTGCGAAAGTTTAGTCGTGCAGACTGCGGCGACGGCGGGCCGTGGGAGATTCCACTGATGGATCATATTGCAGGGATGGGCATGACAGACTTTTGCACGAATTACATTTTAAAGTCAAGGGAAATGTGGAAAAACGACGACAAGACGCGATTCCAGCAAACTCTTTGCGACTGCCACACCGTCTTTGTTTTCTTTGACAAGGGAGAGCTGCTTGGAAGATAATGTGGACAAAATCGTCCTGACCCAGTTGAAATCCGCCTTAAGCGACATGTTCATCACAGCTCCGAATGAAGTGGACTACGACGCGCCAATTGTACCCTCACATCAGTTCCTGAACGACTTCACAGAGCGCTACGGGCCACTCTTTATTGTGTTGGATGAAGTTGGACAGGCGTTTTCTGCCGCCAATTTGGATGCCAGACAACGATACGACAAGCTCAATGCATTCTACAAGCAAGTGCTTGAACCTTGGCAAAGTTTGAAGAAAGTTTTCTTTGTCGTGGCGGGCAGCGGCCTTACGGTCGTCCGACGATCTTTCCAACAAGTTGGCAATTGCGACTACGAGTACACTCGGCTGAAATTCAATCTTTTTGGTCGTGACGAAGTCATGAAGATTTTAGAGCACACTTCCTTGAAAGACAATGAAGAAACGACAATCTCGGACCTCCTTGGACTTGACAAGGAAGGATTGAACGTTTTCGTTGATCATTTACTCCAAAAGACGCACGAACTACCTCGTTTGTTAGTAAAAACACTGCGAGATTGCAACTCGTTGGAGAAACTGCTCGAGTACAAGACACCAGAATACCTTCAACGCCAGTCGCTCCATGGACTTTACGACGGTTTTCGGCGGTTTGAAGGCTGTATCCTTCGACTTTTAGATGCAGCGAAAAACAAAATCGACGTCGATATGACGGAAACCATTGACGATAGTCGTGGAACAATTGTTCCTCTCGATCAGATCGCCTACTGCCTCTTTTTCGATTGGAAAGGAACCGCTGAAAACGCTCAAGTGTACATGGATCCAATGGCCAAGTCGTACTTCATGGGATGGACGCTGCCATTGACAAAATACCTTGGTCCAAATGTGGCGATCGATTGTTCAAAGGCATTTGAATGGATGGTGCTCAAGCGGTTCCAGCATGTTTTCGCCAAGAAGTGTCAACCTCGACAAGCTTTGCCAATGTTTTTTTACACGCCCGTCTTTGGACAGTGCTGTGGTGTGTCGTTCTCCATGTACTGCCAACCTATCCCAGCCATCACTTACGACGAATACTCGCCTTACCGTGATTTTGCCACTGTCGAAGCGGAAGGATTTATGAAAATGATTGATCAAATGGGAGAAATGTGCTTGAAACCACTGCCGACATCAGCATCTTTAGCTGCTTTCTTGGCATGCTATGCGGACATGAAATTGCGAGACAAACCAGCCAAGTTGTTGTGTGGCTTGGTCGTCAAGGGTTACGATGGATCGCCACCGGTTACCTCCGTCCATCTGAAAATGGAATGTGAAAACTTCAACCGACTGGTCACTGGAACCTCGCTGAAGCCCTTGCTTCGCATTTTGATCGTCGGTTGCACGAGCTACAGCGAGGAGATCATGTCCAAGTTCAATGGCAAGGCATTCTTTGTTGATGAACGCACGGCAGACTATCCTAAGATTGACGAAGTGATTGTACTGGATTTGACATCCCCAAAGAGAAGAGCAGAGTTCTTTGAACTGAGCGACTACTGGTGTGCGTTTGTTGAGAACGCTGTACGGCCATTGCAAGAGGATTCCTTGCGACTTCGATAGCGTACAATGAATTGACAGTTGACTTTATACACAAAACAGATTATTTTATGAGCTTATGCTACGAGAAATGTCTTGGGACAATCAAGTCAACTGTCAGTTGATTGTATGCTATCGAAGTCGCAAGGAATCCTCTTGCAATGGCCGTACAGCGTTCTCAACAAACGCACACCAGTAGTCGCTCAGTTCAAAGAACTCTGCTCTTCTCTTTGGGGATGTCAAATCCAGTACAATCACTTCGTCAATCTTAGGATAGTCTGCCGTGCGTTCATCAACAAAGAATGCCTTGCCATTGAACTTGGACATGATCTCCTCGCTGTAGCTCGTGCAACCGACGATCAAAATGCGAAGCAAGGGCTTCAGCGAGGTTCCAGTGACCAGTCGGTTGAAGTTTTCACATTCCATTTTCAGATGGACGGAGGTAACCGGTGGCGATCCATCGTAACCCTTGACGACCAAGCCACACAACAACTTGGCTGGTTTGTCTCGCAATTTCATGTCCGCATAGCATGCCAAGAAAGCAGCTAAAGATGCTGATGTCGGCAGTGGTTTCAAGCACATTTCTCCCATTTGATCAATCATTTTCATAAATCCTTCCGCTTCGACAGTGGCAAAATCACGGTAAGGCGAGTATTCGTCGTAAGTGATGGCTGGGATAGGTTGGCAGTACATGGAGAACGACACACCACAGCACTGTCCAAAGACGGGCGTGTAAAAAAACATTGGCAAAGCTTGTCGAGGTTGACACTTCTTGGCGAAAATATGCTGGAACCGCTTGAGCACCATCCATTCAAACGCCTTTGGACAATCGATCGCCACATTTGGACCAAGGTATTTCATCAATGGTAGCGTCCATCCTGTGATATACGACCTGACCATTGGGTCCATGTACACTTGAGCATTATCTGCAGTTCCTTCCCAATCGATACAAAGATTGTTGGCGATCTGGCCAAGAGGAGCCATGCCTTCACTACCATCGTCAACGACTTCAGTCATATCAAAGTCAATTTTGCTTTGTTCAGCATCCAAAAACCGAAGGACAAGGGCGTTGAACAAATGTGCCGCGTCGTAAAGTCCACGAAGCGATTGGCGTTGAAGAAAATTGAATTGGCGCAGTTTCTCCAGCGAATCGCAGCTTCGTAGCGCTTGAAGCAACAAACGAGGATGTCCGTTTGTCTCGTGGAGTAAACGATCGACGAAAACGTTCAATCCTTCCTTGTCAAGTCCCAAGATGAGCCGAGATCGTCGTCGCTTCATCGTCTTTCAAGCAAGTATGGTCCATAATCTGGATGATTTCCTCACGGCCAAAACGATTGAGTTTCAGCCGCGTGTACTGAAAATCGCAGAATCCAAGTTGTTGCTCGAAGGATGGTCGGACGAACGCAAGGCCGCTGCCCGCCACGACAAAGAAGATATTCGAGAAAATTTGCCAAGTTGAGAGCACTTGCTCGTAGAATCGTTTGAACTTGTCGTGTTGTTGATTGAAATCCAAATTGGCGGCGGTAAAGGCACCTCCAACGTCATCCAACACAATAAAGAGAGGGCCGTTGCGCTTTGTAAACTCGTCCAGGAACTGATACGACATCACCGATGGCGCGTCGTTGTCCAGTTCATCAGGAGTCGTGACGAGCATGTCTTTCAAGGCCCTTTTCAACTTGACCAAGACGAGTTTGTCCAAATGATCTCCAAGCAGCTCTCCTTTGTCAAATCCAACCAAGACGGTGTGGCAGGCGCAAAGAGTTTGCCAAAATTCCTCGTACGGTGTCTTCTCGCTCGCTTGCCACAAATCTCTCGACTTTGAAATGTAGTGCATACAAAACGCCGTCATGCCCATCCCTGCAACATGCTCCACCAGTGGAAGCTCCCGCGGCCCTCGATGAAACTTTCGCAAATGACAAGCATGTAGCCGTTTTATCGCGTCGGTGCGATCCACAAAGGACAATCTTGACCTTTCAAGCGAGTACATCTTGGGCTCTTCGTCCTTGCAGTCGTGGATCGTTGTGCATAGTCTCTTCATCGGGAAATAGACTTCAGGAGCAATGACCAAGACGTGAACATCTTGCGGTCCCATCTTGGGCTTCACGTCGTCGTTTTCGTCGACAAAGCAAGTACGAACAATGTCAAGTGGGTACAGCTCCATGAATTCATGTACCAGCGCTCGGATTGCTTCTAGCACGACGCCTTTCTTCAACGCCGTTGCTTCCTTTGTCTCGAGTCCAAGCCAAACGCCGTCTTTGAGTGCGAGATAGAGCCGCAAATCGGATGCATCGCGCGGAATCGACACTGGCATTTCTTCTTTGATCTTCATCCTGAAATACGCGATAGTGTGTCTTCAGCGATATCCACGGACGCAATGCTTCCTTGACCGAGCAGGAGGCAGTTCAAGCGGCGCATTTTCACAAATGAACGTTGAAGTCCATGCTCGTTATGCATTTTGACTGGACCAACTTCGGAATACGACACACTTCAACGACAACGTGCAATGACTCAACTGCGTCACTGGTGGTGAAGCTCGTCGGCGTCAATTCTCTCAAATGCTCACCAGCGCGCAAGACGGTAGATTGGCCATTGAGTTTCAAGCTGACGAGAAATCTTTCGTCTTTGCATGCCCATCCCATGAGGATGAATCGACTCTTATGTCATCTGGAAGGATTTCGTGAATGTCGACAAGGCAAACAACAACAACAACAGGTCGGTTCTTAAAGCTCTAAAGATCTCGCTAGTACAATCAAGTTCAAGTCACCGACGCCAGAGGAAATGAAATCTCGAATGGTCCAGAGCTTGAATGACTACATTCCACAGTCGTCACGGCCGGTAGACAACCACATATCCCTTGTCGGATCCGTCGCTTCGTGGCTCAAATGTCCAATGACGGAGTTCTCCTTCGTTGACAGTCAGCCAGCGCTCGAAATCTCTCCACGTGATGTCGTCATGCAAAACCACCGGTCCCCATGAAGGATCCCCGTCTTCATCTCTGAGCGGTGCGTTGCAACTCGGGTCGTTCCCAATCTTGTCCAGCTGCAACTTGACTCTATTGACGTCTGCTGCGTGAATAAGTTGCTTTCTTTTCGATGGTGCTGCCGTAGTTTGCGCAGGTGCAGCGGTTGCCAATGGCGCTGTCGACAACGAGCTAGTTGACGCACAACGTGTCTCTGTCTCGAGCATTTTTTTCGGAAGTTCGGTTTCAACTGAATCATCAACAGCCTCAGCAGAATAATGCGGATAAGTTGGGATCGATTTGCAGAAGATGGTCAAACTAGACGCCAATTGTCGATTCATTCCAGTACAGCTCGATCTTGCGTGCAGGGGCAATGCGACGCGCGGCGGCTGGATCTGCTAGGAAGGACAAGTGTTCGTTCAAGAAGAGTCAAACTTTTTGACTCATTCGACACAGCGCCAACGTATTCTTGAAGAAAACGACGAGATCAAAGTTGCCCATGACTTGACAGTGAAAATGACAAGTCTTTTGGCTTGTAGATGGTGTAGAGTCTACACCATCTACATTCTTCAGTCTACAGTGTAGACTGAAGAATCGCTGTGAGCATGGTAAAAGAATGACCACAAGCAAGACGTTTGACTGGTCTTCGTTGAGGTTTAAGCTTGCCATTGTTGAAAAAGAGTAATAACTTCAGGGTGGAAATCCCTTTGGACATAATCCCACGCGGATTTGCCATCCTAGACACAACTCAGCTCGAGACAAAGTCTTGACGTGTACATTGGCCGTGGCTGACAAGTTTGCTCCAGCATGGAGTAACACTTGCAAGACTTGGACGTTTCCACTATGCGCGGCAAACATCAAAGGCGTTGCGCCACTCTAGAGCATAATATCAAGGAAGAAACAACAGCCCGTTAGTACTTCCATGGGCTTGTCAACATTTGCTCCAAACTCCACGAGTAGTTTGATGACCTCAAGATGGCCATATCCTGACGTCATGAAGAGTGGCGAGATGTCGCCCTAAGGTCACGAGATAGATATCATTCTCTTCGCCGTATCAAGTGAGTAGTACCGGAATAGCCAAGTCCACATCGGCGCCATGGTTCAAGAGCTCACGAACGACATCAGCATGGCCTTGCTGTGACGCAATAAACAATGCCGTCGAGCCACTCTAATCAAGGAGATACACTGAGAGGAGGGCAACCAAGTCGCGAGTACCTTGGAGCTAACCTTATTGATAGGAGCACTATGAGCCAGAAGCTCCTGGACGACTTCGAGATGACCATTTTGAGCTGCCACGTGCAATGGAGACGCTCCAGACTAGCAGAGGTTGCCAGTTTGACAACTAATAACTAATTACCTCTTCGTCAACGCAGTCTATGGAAGCACCAGACTTGAACAGTTCCTTGAGAACGTCGAGATGGCCTCTTTCAGCAGCAATTAACAAAGCTGTTGCTCCCGTCTACTTGTTTGAGATAGTTCAAGTCAACCACTGAGGATTGTACTGTACATCCATCGTAGCGTCGATATCAGTCCCATGGCTCAGAATTTCCTTGACAACTTCCATGTGATTATACTCCACGGCGATGATCAGTGGAGTCGATCCACTCTACGAGCAGACTCTAAAGACCACTGGCTTGTAGTGCAAATCTCACTGTCATGGACAAATTGACGTCAGCTCCATGTTTCAAAAGCTCTTGAACGATCTCGAGAAGGCCAAGTTGGCTCGCCGCAAAGAGAGATGTCGTTCCGCTCTAAAGTAACGATTGACCTCAGAGGTTTTAGGTTTCAAGGACCTCAGTCGTCGCGTTGATATCTGCTCCATGCTCGAGAAGAAGCTTGACGACGTCAAGATGACCTCCTGACGAAGCCATGATCAATGGCGTTGTCGTTCCATTCTAGATCTAAGTCAGTAACGTGCTTTGGTTATACCAGCCAACATGTGGAGACTCAATCGATGCTCCATAGGCTATGAGCTTCTCGATGACACCAACGTGGCCATTTTGTGCTGCGACTAGTAATGGCGTTGCTCCTCTCTGGCAGACAGTCAAGATGGAATTTAATGGAGAAATGGAATACCTCGTGTCGTGCTTCCACTTGAGCTCCATGAGCTAAAAGCTCATCGACAACGTCTTCAAATCCATCTTTGGCTGCCATGAATAGTGGCGTTGCTCCACTCTAGTCCGATGTGATGAAAGTCAGGGAGAATGAAAACTTTACCAATGTGGCCTTATCAACAGCAGCCCCGTGGGCGAGCAATTCCTTCACGACGTCAAGATGTCCACGCTCGGAAGCCATATTGAGAGCTGTAGCGCCAGCCTACCGTGAAGAAAGAAATCAGCGAGGGGTAAGAATACCTTCTACCTTCATGGTTTGGTTGATGTCAGCACCATGAGCTAGTAATTCTTTGACGACATCTGCGAATCCATTTTGAGCTGCAAGGATCAATGGAGTTGCCCCTTCCTAGTCAAAAAAAGCAAGCCATGCATGCTTAAGTTACAAACGACGCTACCTCGACTTCATATCGCCAATTGACAGGAGCGCCTTCGTTCAAGAGTTTCTTCACAGTACTGAAATGTCCAAGACCTGCAGCGTTGTAAAGATCTACCCCGATCAAATCTTGCTCAAATTCCATTCCTACACGCAAGTCCAGCTTTGCTCGACCGTCACTAGAGACATTGACGTACGTGCGCCGTGCAAATTCGCTCTTCAGTCCACACGTCCTGTCTTCCCCTGGAGAACAATTCAGAAACTTTGGTCGCACTTTTTGTTGCAATTTTGACTTATTCCAGATTTGACCAATCAGATTGAGTTATCTGTCCAAGTCCACAGAAATTCATGAGATTCAAATATATGAAATTGAGTATATACTTAACATCAATGAATCTATTCAATTCGACTCGATCCAAGGTGCACAACTCTTCTTAGAGCTCAGAGAGGTCGCTCAAGATTACCAAGGAATCGGTTAACTACTTGAATCCGCTTTGTCCTGATGAAGGAATAGATTATACTTGAAGAAATCTTCTATGAACATGGACCCTTTCTCTTTGATGGCTGCCATGTTTTAAGTGCATCTGCATGAATATTTTGATCAATAAGGACGAGTCCAATTCACTGCAGAGGTAGCTCCACGACAAATGTCAACATATCACGTACTACGATATAATTTTCAGCGCTGGGGGCATTCAATAAGTCCCAAAGGTCGAAAAAAGGAGGTGTGTTTTCATTAAAACATCTATGAAAACATCCAAAATCACACGACATAAATAGTGGTAAAAATGTTCCAACAATGAGGTGAAAACCTTCATGCGTCTTTCATACACTTAGACATCCAAACTCGAGATTGATTTTTTGTTATTTTGCCAGACAAATCACGCCACATTTCCTGCCATGAGGACCAGCGAACCCTAACAGCACATCTCGTCATCGAAATGGAGGTTTTGAATATTATATCTGCAAAATATCAAGTTTTGGAAACATTATGTTGGTCTAACCCGCTACTGACGCATCAAGGTGAGAGCTACTTCTATGTATCTGTCCTAACTTGACGCGTAGGTTCAAAGGTAGCACAAAATTCTTTCGTTGTCGTTCCAGAGCATTTGATTATAATGGATGGCTGTCCCAACGCCCACGACAATATGAATAGATTGAAGACAAGTTGAATATGTGTCTGCGTTTGACAATTAGAGTCTACTTCGATTGAACCAGATTTGAGTACTTGATGTGAAATGATCATTCAGTGCATTCGTTATCGAGACTAATCTAGGGTTCAACTGGCTGGTTTCAAACACGCATAATTGCTACGCATGCACTTGAAATCGATGGCGGGGTCCCACAAGATATAGATATTAGTCCTTTATTCAAGATTTGCATTTCCATGCATGACTGTTATTGCGGCTCGCTTCTCAACATACTGTTTCGAAACTTCAAGGCGTTTTTTGGGGTCGCAGAAATGGTTATTTGTCAACTTGCCGAACTTGAATCACGTACTCGACATCTTGGTTTAAGTATGTCATGCCCCCACTCTCAACACGTCAATTCAAGCACTCTTTTGAAAAGAAAGTGGCTGTGCTGCTCTTTTTCCTCGGCTCTCAAGGAGATTATAGAGAAACGGAACATTTGGAATGACAAAGTCATGGTGAGTTGAAGTCGTTGCCAAGCTTGTATCCCTACTTAACGACAACAGAAAGATATGGATTGTTCGTCCTGCAACCCCAGCTGCATGGCGTGAAATCGAACTTGGATTTTTTAAAAGAAAGGAATTCCTGGAATAGTTGGTGCTATGGATGGCACGCTAATTGACATTCAACGACCCGACGACTACGATAGATTTTTCAATAGAAATGGGGACCCGATGCTGAATATTCAAGCCATTGTTGACTCAGCACTGCGTTTTATGTCCGTCAACATCAAACCCGGCTCTTACTCTGACAAAAATATTTGGAAGTGCTCTAGCTTTGGTCGTACTAGTCACAGGGGATGCTAGATACACACTCCTTCCATGGCTATTAACTCCCTTTACACATGATAAAGATGGTGGCAGACTGACCAAGGTACAGCGCAATTATTAACTCCCTTTACACATGATAAAGATGGTGGCAGACTGACCAAGTTACAGCGCAATTTTAACTATAAATTGTCAAGCAGCAGCTTGAGTGTGCGTTTGGTCGACTCAAAGAGCGCTTTCGTATTTTGAAAGCAACAATGTATGAAAAAAACACTTGATCAAACGGTGGCCATCGTGACGACTTGCTTTGTTCTGCATAAATTTTTTTGCGCTACAATGGTGGATTGTTTGATTTCCCTTGTCCACGTCGAGATCGAAATGTTTATTGTCAGCAAGCAGATGAAAGTGAAGTCGAAACCAACCGCACCCTACGGAAAATATCCATCATGAAACGAAATGGGTTAGCTAGACTTACTTTCTAAGGTTGGCTATTGACTAAGCTCGCTCTATTCAACTCGTGTTGTTTGTTTTGATTTTGTATTGTAAGATAGTTGAGCTTCGTCAGAGTTTCGTTTCGGGATTTGATTGCTGTCATAAGATCATCCATTGTGGCAACGCTTTGTGACTCATTGGGCATCTGATTGTTTGGTGGTACAGCAGCCGTTGATTGTCCCAGAAATACTAAGCCTTCTTTGATAGCCATCAAACCAGCCTCGAGTGCCCCCCTTTGCCCTCTTGCTCTTGCTTGTTTCAATTCCTTCTTGGCCCTCTTTGAGTTTGGTCTATGCTGAATAGTTTGGTCTTGATCTTGATCATCAACGAGTCTAGCACATGATATACAATGTCTTTGGACTTGTTGATCTATAGATATTACCTTGGTTATATTCTTGTTCATTTTGTGAATCAAAGTCCTCCTCACTAACGTCGTCCGTAGTCATTAATGGCTCGCGCAGGTATCCTCGCTTTGACCCCCAATATTCTTGCATAACGTCAAAATGTAGAGGTGGCGCCTCTTTTACTAAATTTCCAGTCGGGCTTGGATTTGCTGGATTGTACTGTACAATGACCATGACGCTTTCGTTTTTGCAAACTATCCCACGTCGAGTTCTCTTTCTAAGACATAGAATGTATAATGCACCTTATCTTGGATCCGCCCGACGGTGAAGGTACAGTGGCTCTCAAAAGTCTGCACCCCCTCGTAAATTTTGAGAAAATTTCACCTCCATGACACTACAATAGGTGTGTGAAATGGCTCAATCGATAGGATAAGATATTAGCAACATTTCAGGCATATCTAATGTCATATTCATGGTCAGAATTCAGCTAAATATTTTGACGGCAAAAAGTACCACTCTCAAAAATTTGCACCCCCCTCCACAATTTTGGCGCATTCTTGCCATACATGACGTCTCAAGTGGCCATAGTGCCGTCTTATCTTTAATAAACTTCTCCTCAACTTGAAACAAGTCTTTTGGTTACCCTCATGGACCCTCAACGCAATGGAAGAGAGTATTCTCATAATATGCGCGTCGCTGTTAATAAAAAGTTCCGAGATGGCTTTGGCAGCAAGAAAATCGCAAAACAACTGGACATGCCCCTTTCTTCAGTTAAAACTGTCCTTCGCAAGTATCAAAACTCTCGCCAAACTACTGTCTTGCCCGCTCTGGTCGCCCACGAGTAACTACTCGTGCTGACGATCGTGAGATCCATCGCGAAGTCATGAAAAATCGCCAGATAAGTGCCGCAACTTTGCGAGAATCTTTCAAAATTTTCTACGAAAACGACATCCCCGAAGAGACATATCGACGACGTATTAAATAATACGGGTTAAATGGACGTGCGAGTCGTAAGAAGCCCTTCCTTATCGCGCGAACCGTTTACGCTTTGCAATTCAGCATCAATTCTGGTCGATTGGTGATTGGAAGAAAGTTCTTTTTACGGATGAAAGTCCCTTCAACTTATCCGGATCAAATAGACGGATTTATGTCTGGAGAAAACCTGGCGAAGAGTTCATTGGTGAGTGCCTTGTGCCAAATTTGAAAAGTGGTCGAAAATCCGTTGTGGCCTGGGGGGCTATCAACTACAATGGAGTTGGAACACTTCGTTTCTGTGAAGGAACTATGAAATCTGGTGACTACTGGGAGTAAATTGACCGTTGAATTCGCAAAACTCCACCTTCTTCGATTGAGGCCTTCAAGAATTTTTTTTGGCGTCTGGGGGAAGAAATTCCTATTGATATTATCCACAACCTCATTGAATCAATGCCTGACCATATTGCTGATGCCATTGCTGCTAAAGGAGGCTCAACCAAGTATTAATCTGTAAAACACGTTGCATTCTTGTTAATTTTGTCTAAGGGGGTGCAGACTATTGACAGTGGCACTATAATGAGTTCCACTTGGCGCTTCCTTCTATCCGTGATTCTGACTGTGATGGCTAGTTTCGTCACACCACAAACTTGGAGTTGTCTTCCTTTGGCGCTTGGTATTGGGTTTGACCGTTGTGTCCAACTCTAGTACAGACGATATTACGATAGACTTTGATATCCACTGATCCTGGCTGGCCGAAATGCACATCGTCGTGGTGCTGACTCATGGCCTGCTACTCTCAAACTGACTTACAAAGCAGTGATGCTTGTTTCCAAGCAGAGATGAGAGGTATCTGTCTCAAACGTGAAACCAGGTAAGGATGGAAAACGGACTACGGATAATTTCGTCCAATTAAAATCATTTCATCCATGTCTGGTATTTAAAAGCAGAGACGTAATTCTTGCGCGACAAGACCCTAAGTCTACACGCAAAGATTTCCACTGGTGCTCCGCACTTTGAATTGTTGAAACCTGGGTTTCGACACAGTTTACGCGAGTAGTATGTCTCGGGGGACAAACAACATACTGGTGTACATTCGCACACGTAAGGCTATCACATTGTGGGATGATATACCTGTTGTTTATAGTCCAACAATCGCAAGGTCTGATTGACCGAATGCGCAGTGGAGCGCATAAGCTTCTGCCAGCAATCGCATCGTCGATGTAAAGATTGTTGGTGACTTCGATTAACAACGCTATGGCTTGCACTAAACCATCTTGAGAAATCCCGGATATATCAACACCGGTATTTTCGTTTTCGACTGGAGCAGTTGCAGCGACGATGTCGTGAACTTCGTGGGATAGTTAGGAGAGGTTATACGGAAGAAGACGAGTTCAGCTCCATCATCGTTCAACATCCGTCGAATGGCCAGACGACAATTGTATGTGATAATTTCACCTGCAATTGGGCTGTTCAAATGTCCAAAATCCTTCCTGCCAAACTCGGTCTTCCCCAAGATTTCAATATTTGGAATTCAATTAATAATTGTATTGTCCTTTTCAGTGAAATGTGGATTGGGCAGGTCATTGGCCAAATCGCATAGCAATCGACTATACTAAATTTAAGTGCAATTTCTTCCAAGCAATGGTACCTGCACCGTCATACATGATTTCTACGCCCAATACAACCTCTCTATGAAGTGTCAAGACGCCGCGCTTATCTTCCGTGAGTCCGCGTCCATAAAGGCCTTCCCCACGGCCTTTCCCCTTGCCACCTAATGAAGAAGTTTGATTGGTCAAAATATTGAACATACTGATTTATGATTGGCTAGTCGATTTTTAGTCGATTCTGGCAAGTCGATTCGATTCGACAGCCCAGTCCAATTTGGAATCGAATGCATAATATTGATGCCACAACAATATATTGTTCCACGGATAATATCCGGATTCCTTCAGACATTTTTTTGGCGCGAATGGATTGGGATCGTGGCGCCGTCTCGTCGTTGGCCGGTGGAGGTCAGCCTGGCGCTCCATCGAGCAGTAATGGAGGCACTGCGACATCTTACGATCTTACACGTCGATGTGTCAGCTTTCTTCGTGGTTTTCGCGAGGAAAACACGTTCGTTTATCGAGCTCAATTGACTTCCCATGTTCGTCGCTCGCATTTGGTCTTGGATGTGGAACTGCGAGACTTAACCTCGTTTGATCCAGAACTGGGTGATATGTTTCTATCTAAGCCAGCGCAAATGCTGCCTCTCCTCGAATCTGCAGCTGCTCAAGTGGCGAAATTATCCCCAAATCAACCGATTCAAATCGTGCTCAAGAGCGCGACCATGGAAAGTCTACGCCTTCGCGATATTCACGCCACACAAGTCAATCGTCTGGTTAAAGTCCCCGGTATTATCATCAGTACATCGAAAGTTCGAGCGAAATGCATGAGTATTACCGTGCAATGCAAGAATTGTGGCCATTTGAAAACTCTACCCTGTCCAAGTGCATTCCAAGGCGTGGCTGTACCACGGAATTGCGATCGCCGGGCTCAAAGTGACGCAGACGGCGGAATGGGTGTCCTCAACCAAGATTGTCCGAAGGATTCATACATTATTGTGCCCGATAAATGCACGTATGTCGATCAACAAACTCTCAAGCTGCAGGAAAGCCCCGAAGTTGTCCCGACTGGCGAAATGCCACGCCATTTGTTGCTGTCTGCCGATCGTTACTTGGTTGATCGGGCTCCTCCTGGTACTCGTGTGTCCGTTCTTGGCATTTCGTCGGTTTTCAATGCAAAGAAGCAAGTTGGCGCAGTTGCAATTCGAACACCATACCTCCGTGTCGTTGGCATCGAGGTCTGTACTTCATCTATCCGTTTCGTAATTGCTCGTTAGATTGACGAAGAAGGCGCTGGACGTGCTCGTGTTGTTTTTACTCCTCGAGAGGAAGAAGCATTTGCAGAAATGGCTCGTGATCCAAATTTGTACGAGAAATTGTCATCTTCAATTGCGCCAAGCATTTACGGTGATTATACCGTCAATATCAAGAAAGCTATTGCCTGTTTGCTTATTGGAGGAAGTCGCAAACGTCTTCCTGATGGCATGATCGTACGTGTTTTATTGTCGTGATTTTATCATCACATTTCTAGCTTCGAGGTGACATTAACGTGCTACTTTTGGGCGACCCATCGACCGCCAAGTCACAATTTCTTAAGTTTACTGAAAAAGTAGCTCCTGTCGGTGTGTACACAAGTGGAAAAGGCAGTTCCGCGGCTGGTTTGACTGCCTCTGTGATCAAAGATTCCAAAGGGGAGTTTTTCCTCGAAGGCGGTGCGATGGTTTTAGCCGATGGTGGTGTTGTTTGTATCGACGAGTTCGATAAAATGCGTGAAAGCGATCGTGTGGCGATCCACGAAGCCATGGAACAACAGACAATCTCGATTGCCAAAGCTGGGATTACGACAATTCTCAATTCAAGGTACTTCGTCCTATCTACAGTCGCATGTCTTACTTTCTCATGGTAGAGCAAGTGTGTTAGCCGCAGCCAATCCAGTCTTTGGACGATACGATGATATGCGCACTGCTTCAGACAATATTGATCTCATGAGCACGATTTTGAGTCGTTTTGACTTAATTTTCATCGTCCGTGATATCCAAGATGAAGCTCGCGATAGAAGTATGGCTGCGCATGTCGTCCGTGTGCATACAAATCAATTCAATCAATCTCTTCAGGATGCCCATGGCGTAAGAACATCACTTTGGATTCGCTAAGCATCTCTCTTCATGTAGGAAATCGAGCCTGCGCTGATGAAACGTTACATTACATATTGCCGTCAACGCATTGCTCCACGATTATCGATGGATGCTACGCAAGCACTTCAAGATTTTTACGTACAGGTATCTGGTATCCAGAAAATGTTTTAGAGCTCAATTCTTGGGGCGTAGGTTCGCGATAATGTTCGTCAAGACGAAAAAGAGCGAGCAATTCCAATTACAGTGCGGCAGTTGGAAGCGCTCGTGCGAATTTCGGAGAGTTTGGCAAAAATGCATTTGAAAATTGAAGTGTCTGCTGAAAATGTTGAAGAAGCCATTCGTTTGTTCAAAGTGTCCACGATGAATGCAGCCCAAGACGGCGGCACTCAAGGACTTTTCGGCTCATTTCACGAAAAAGCTGCTGTCGTCGAAGAAGCGATTCTCAAAATGGTTCATATTGGCGTCCGCATGGAAACGACGGCGCTATATTCCAAGCTTGAATCTCAGGTATTTTTGACATCACATGAACATTCATCGAGTTTTGTCTTCGTAGGGCCACAATCCAAATGCAATCCAGCGAGCAATTCGCGCCATGGTGCAGAAAGGTTCACTGAAGCAAATGGGGCAGTACAAGTTTGTCGTCCGTATGAAGTAATCCACTCAAGATATGTTGAACTATTTGCTCCGAGTCAAAATCATCACCATCTTAAAGATGCAGACAACAGGAAAGACAGCGCTTCTCCAAGGAGCACTTGTCTCTCAAGTTGTTTTTGAAGTTGTGTGGCTTATGGTTCAAGTACTGATGCACTCGGGGGGAATTGCAGAGAGCTCCAGGGGGTCGAGAATTCCCTATCTGCCGATGTCAATGAAAGCTCCCTGAGAGATGTCCATGAGGCGAATGGGCCTGCTTGCAGTGTCCGCGATGACGTCCCCAAAGCATGTGAATCGAGTTCCTATGAAGACTTGCATTTAGTTGTTTAATCTTTTCTCTATGCTTGGTTCGTCTGGACAGTGGCCTTCTTGCCACGGAGGAGGTTCGTGAGAAAGTATTCGCCGGCTTTGTAACTCGATCGGACCATTGGACCCGAGGCGACGTAGAGGAAGCCCATGCCTTCAGCGAACTTTTGCCATTCTGCGAAAGCTTCAGGAGTGATGTACGCAGCGACGGGCATGTGCTTGGTTGAAGGACGAAGGTATTGGCCAAATGTGACCACGTCAACGCCAGACGTGCGCAAATCTTTGAGAGTTTGCATCACATCGGCAGGAGTTTCGCCAACCCCGAGCATAATGGACGTCTTGGTCACGAGAGAAGGCTGGGCTTCCTTGGCGAGCTCTAGGACGCGCAAAGACTGTCGATAGTTGGCACGGTAATCACGAACGCGGCGCTGCAATCGCTCGACCGTCTCGACGTTGTGAGCAAACACATCCAGGCCCGAGCGAGCAACTTTTTCAACCAAATCGACCCTGCCAGAGAAGTCAGGCGTCAAACACTCAATGAGGATTTCAGGCAATTCTTGACGGAGGTGGCGGACCTAAATGCGTTGTGAATGCAAGCAAAAGGTTCAAACAATACGGTGGAGGCGAAATGTTCGGCACCAGCATCCGGCAGATCGTCACGATCGACACTTGTAAAGACAATGTAATCGAGACCCCATTGCGCAATAGCTTTGGATACGTTCACAGGCTCATCTGGATCAAGAGGAGGAGGGCGGCGGCTAGTCTTGACTGCGCAGAAGCTGCAACCACGGGTGCAAGTATCACCCATAAGCATGATTGTGGCCGTAGCCGTGCCGTTCTTGCCGCCACCCCAGCATTCGCCAATGTTTGGGCACTTGGCTTCTTCACAGACAGTTGCAAGTTTGAGAGAGCGCACGGTGTCGCGGAGACGAATGTAGTTTTCTCCGGTTGTTGGCTGCGCTTTCAACCAGTCGGGCTTTCGGTTGGCTGCTGACGGTCGACGCGACGGCTTGACAGTCGAAGCGATGAGATCTTCCGAGCTGAGCACATTGTCGCCCCAGGAAACCATCGGATCGCGCACTTTGGCCGCTTCTTCCGCCAATTGCTGGCGCAAGGCTTCAAGACGCGATTGGCGCGTTGGCGCCGCCGCCGTCGAGAAAACTCTGCGCATTTTGAAAAATGAAATAAAAAATGGGATATTTAGCACTTGAACAAATATTTGAAAACCTTTTCAAAAGAAATCATGCCACATCCTATGACAATTCAGCTGTGATTCAAGGCCGAACTTTAATTTTGAAATAGTTTAAAAATTACTACAAACCAGTCACAACGTATTTCAATATAGATTAAAATTCAGTTTAAAATTGCATTCTATTGGCACTTGAATATTGTCGAAGTATTTAAAATTAATTTCAAATATATTTGAAAGTGTCATTAATCTCCATGAAATATTTCAAATGTTTTAAATACTTTGGTTCTTGACCCATCTTTTCCATGCTCGACGCTCTCCCATGGCAACAAGATGTGCAATCAAGTTCTCGACGCTGAGACTCTTCCGCATTGTGGACTCCGTACAAAGGTAAGCGGCGTACTCCAATAAAGCATACTTCGAACTCAGCATTTGCTTTTTGATCATCCACAATCCAAACCAGCACTTGCAATCCGGACACACCTGGACAATGAGTTGTTTGCGAGTCGGTCGTCTTTTCCATGGATGTTGACGAAAGGTTTCTTGACAGGATGGAATAGCAGGACGAAGCCGAGCGATACACAAGATTGTCCTGCTGGAACACCTCTGTTCTATAGGTGCATGTCGCCATAATCCTTTTCCGCTGGACTTCGTGACGAATCTGTCGAAACACGTCGAAGAAATGGCTGTTTTCTGGCGCAAAAAGCAAAGAGCTGCATTGTGCATAACCTCTCCATGGCATTCACATATCCCTGGACACTGAGGCCCATTGATTCATGTGGACGGAGCGCCGCATGCGCCGCGTGTGTCTTTGTGGTCGTGTCAAACTGACTGAAAGTGTAAGGGGTAGGGCGTTGACGTAAAATCCGATTACCTGTATAATATAATATTGTCTCAGAAAGGATAAGTTTATTATGCGAGAATCCTCCCAGGAATACTGTAATAGTATATATTACTGTAATATAAAATATATAAATTAATGAAGGTTTTCTACCAGACGCCTCACTTGAGTGGTGCTAAAGCATTTTGGTTCTGGGCGAAGCATGTTCAAACGGATCGCTCAGTCTCCGGCGCTGAAGAAGGCCGCGGCTGCTGCCGGCGGAGCCGCTGTGAGTGGCTGCGTCCTTACAGGTGTCACGTCTTTCAGTGATGACAGCATCCCAGCGTTGCACTACGGATTCGAGCACCAAGGTCCTTTCACGTCGTTTGATTATGCCGCTGTCCGTCGTGGTTACCAAGTGTACAAGGAAGTGTGCTCCACTTGCCACTCGATCGACAAGATCCACTTCCGTCACTTGGTTGGTGTAACCCACACTGAAGCGGAAGCCAAGAAGCTTGCTGAAGACATCGAAGTCGTCGATGGCCCGAACGATGAAGGCGAAATGTTCGAACGTCCGGGTAAGTTGAGTGATCCTTTGCCCAAGCCGTACGCGAACGACGAAGCCGCCGCTGCTGCTAACAACGGTGCCATTCCTCCGGATCTCTCGTTGATTGTGAAGGCGCGCCACGCTGGTGCCGACTATTTGTTTGCCCTTTTGACGGGCTACTACGAACCCCCGGAGGGCAAGGAATTGGGCAACGGATTGCACTACAACCCTTACTTTGGTGGTGGAGCTATTGCCATGGAAAAGCAATTGGAAGATGGCAAGGTTACTTATGAAGATGGCACGCCAGCCACTGCGTCCCAAATGGCCAAGGATGTCTCCATCTTTTTGTCTTGGGCCGCCGAACCCGAACACGATGAACGCAAGAAGATGGGCATGCAATGGTGCTTTGGTCTTCTAGTTGCGGGCCTCTTGACCGGCTACTACAAACGCATGCGTTGGGCACCTTTGAAGACCCGTAAGATCTCGTATTTCAAGTAAGCGAGCTATAGATAAGAGCAAATCCACCCATCTCCTTGGTGTTCCACAGTCACTTGGGCTGACAACCAACATGCTCCTTGCAATATAAATTAGCGAATAAAAAAAGATTTTTTAAATGAACATTTATCCACGAAAATTAAATGCTTTTCGTGAATAAATGAATTTTTAGGAAAATTGATTAAAATATTTCTCCGAAAAATCATATTTATTCAAAATTTATGATTTTGTCATGAAACTACGCAATCGTGACAAGATGAGCTCAAGCGCAACGGCGTTGACACCGACAGGAACCAAGATATCAGCAACGCGTTTGCTTGGCTCGACAAAGAGGAGATGCATAGGTCGCACTGTTGTCATGTACTGCTCGATGACAGATTCTGCAGTGCGGCCACGCTCTCGGATATCGCGACGTAATCGGCGGATAAAGCGAACATCCGATGGGGTTTCTACAAATACTTTGATGTCCATGAGGTTGACCAGGTCAGGATCCGTAAAGAGAAGGATGCCTTCAAGAAGGATGACGGATTTAGGAGTCATGGACTGTGTCTCGGGACGTCGGGAGTGAGTTGTAAAGTCGTACATGGGGATATCACAAGGAATACCTTCCTTGAGCTTGGCAAGATGCGACACAAGGAGAGCCGTATCAAGTGCATCAGGGTGGTCAAAGTTGTGCTGCAAGATATCATACACAATGGAGATGGACGATAGAGTCTACCTGGGCACGTTCTTCCATTGACAAATGCGAGAGATCTTTGTAGTAAAAGTCGTGCGAAAGATACGACACACCGTCTTCTCCAATGTCGTTGATAATAGCTTTCGAGAGTGTTGTCTTTCCTGATCCCGATCCACCGCAGACTCCGATCACGAGGATTTCTTCATTTGCTGCCGAGGATGGCCGCCATGCGAGGGAGAAACTTTCTGAGACCAATTGGGCGTCTAGCAGATCCGATTGCACGCGTTTGGTCTGCGCTCGCTGAGGCTTTCGAGGGACATGCTCTTGCTTCTTTTTCGTGCGCATGGCCACCCAAACCATGGCAATAGCAGCGCCAAGAAGCGCTACTTCAACGATCGGGCGTGGCGCCAGCATCTTTCAAAATGACGCCTCGGCCATCAAAATTCAGTGGGAGAAAAATACAAAAAAAGAATCAATCGTATCATTTGAACTCTCTGTAATTTTATTCTATTTTTGAATTATTTTGAAAAAATTACAAACGAGTTGATCTTGTGGAGATCTCTCTGCGTGGATCGTCTATTCTAAAAATAGTGAAGCTGTGAATCGAATCCACATGGACACACAAAGCATATCTCTCCACGATATCTCGAGATTCATTCGCTTTGATTCAATGAATTGAATAGTTTGCCCAAAACTTTCAAGCTTTCATTGCTCTAGCTTGAAAGATTTGCCATGCTATAACAACTATTTATTTATAAAGGGAATAACCTTAAACAGTATTTGAGTCTGTCATTAGACTTGATTATGTCAAACTTTGCTTATCCAATTAGTAAAATATAATTATTGAAGGATTTCTCTCAAGTGACGAAAACATTCTTTCCCATGTTAATTCTCTGATTGTACAATCGCTACCAGGACCCAGCGCTGTCTCCACTGAGGCTAAAATAAATGGCTTAGTGCTCATTGCCCGCAGATAATTACAGTTATTATTACCCCATGCGACTTGGCCCTTTTGAATTGACAGCAGGAGTGAATGACGTCTATCTTACTGTTAATCAAGCTTCCAACAAGCAAAGCCCATTCGGCTCCTCTTTAAAGCAATTCAAAGTAAATGCTCTAGAGAGCCAAGGAAGCTTGCGATTATACTTACTCCTTGGTGTTAAGGTGCTGTCTTGGGAATTATCACTTCCCAATTTATCCGGATACGGATACACGGGGTCACTTGAATAGGCCAGTTTGAGTCACTTGAACTGAGTGCATATTTTCACTGGCGGCCATCAATCGAAATGCAGCGCGTGAGAGTTGTCGCGTTGCGATGGAGCCGCGGTTTTGCGACCTCGGAAGGCGGTAAGAAGGGAAAGAACGCTATCTTTGAAAAGGCGATGGCCAATGCTCCATTGAAGCCGACTGGTGTAACGGAAGCTGAAGAAATATCCAAGCTCGTCAAGGCCGAAGAAGCTTCTCCATCCGCGCCATTGTTCTTCTCGGACGAAGAACTCGATGCAGAATACGGCAAATTCAAGTCTGTCATGGAAGATGACGACGATGAGGAGTCGGATTACGCGCCAGTGCAAGGTCGTGTTGAAAACGAAATGATCATGGCAGATAAGACGTGGCCACTTACATCCGGCACGGATCTCTTTATGGACTTGATCCAAATCCCCAAGGACGGCCATCTCGAAGACAATGAACGCGAGCTTGTATTGAAGGAAGCATTCCGCCGCATGGGCCACACCTCGGTTTGGGACATTAAGCTCCCAACCATGAGCGTGGAAATCCCCAAGGACGACCCAGACTATGAAGCTTTGTCGATCATGAAGCAATCGTTGATGAACAACGGGCGTATCAAGATGGACGACAAGAACGAGATCATGGCAATGATTTTTGACGAAGTGACTCGTTTGCGTGCCGACAAGACCGATTTGATTCCTGGGTTGGATTTAGACGAAGATTAACAAGTGTATATGCGGCCATTTATAACTTTCACAGGACAAAGAGACCAAATACTTAGCCAAATGCGTCTTCTCGCTCTAAGCTACACGTAGCAGGCTGTCGTCAAAAGAGATGTCCTCTCACAGATGTTAAGCCCTTGGCTTGGGGAATAGAGGGGGGGAACTTGGGGGAAGAAGCCTTATTCGCGTAATTGCGTTGGAAGGAGGTCCCCGAGGGGAAGAAACAAGAGGAGAGCCATCATGGAACGATTGGAGTTTACTGCACATTCATGTTGTTATGACTGACACGCTAAATAACATTCATCTCTACATGACCAAGGGGGACGGCACGACGTTGTCTGAAAAGAGTCGGGAGAACTCTTCTTTCTTGGCCTGTTTGATCGTCCAGACGGGATCTTCGACATCTGCTTTTCGCTTGAGCATTCGCGGCGTGCTGTTGTTATCGACTTGCGCCGTTTGATCGTCCATGTTGGACTGGAAGATAAGTGCTCGTTTTTCTTGGATGACGTTGCGTCGCTGCTTGAGGAGCTGAAACATGTGGAGGATATCCACACAAGGCAGTTCAGCGTGGAGAGACGAAGCTCGCGACGACGATTCTTGCTGTAGCCGCATTCACAAGAGAGAACGACGTGGTCGGGGCAAGGCAAATGTCAAAATGGTTGTAAATGATGCATTCACTATACGAATCGAATCTCGATCTATCTGACATCCATTAGGGGTAGGGAATCGTCAACCACATGTGTTCATTGATGCCTCGTTTCCCCTCCATAGTGAAGGAGGAAGAGAGGATTCAATGGACATCAAGGGCGGCGTCGAGGCGGCTGCGCGAGCGTCGTCCTTGGCGGTCATCACAGCTACTGATGAGAGTGGTCATGAGAGTGGCCTTGGACACTCTCTTCAAATCTCATTTACAAGGAACGAGATTCTATTTGAGATATATCTAACTCTCTCAAACACTCTCATGGATCTTGACGCGCAAACTGGCATCTTGACGGCTCCACAGACCACCAGGAGGAGGACGTTGTTTCGGTCGAAGGCGTGATATGGCACGGATGAGATTCATCCTAGATTCATTGCAAGGTGTCGAGTGAAAGAATACATTCTTCAAGACATTCCACACCAAAATAAATCGAGAACACGTAAAATTTTAGTAGCCACAGTGAGTGTCAGCAGCTAGAATTATTCCCTCGCTTTAACGACCGAGCTATTGTCTCTACCCAACAAAATGAGGGCTATATCGTTCCACGGTCAGGTTATCTAGAAGCTACATGTTCTTAAAGAGAGGGAAAGACAACTTCAGCTTGCTAATTGAATTGCAATGGCATGTGATGAATTTGGTCGTCGTAGCTCGTCGAGTCTTTTGCTTTCTTGGCTCGTGGGCTTGACAAGCTGCTGAGTCGACAGCTTGGAGAGGTTTCGCACACGTCTGATGGTGTTAACGTAGTTGTATTTCATGGATAAATATCGAGTAATTCGTATGAGGCGGCCATGGCTGTCTACATGACCATTGGTGGCGGCACAATGTTGTTGGTAAAGAGCTTGGAGAATTCGCCAGAGGATTTCCGAGTCTTCGGTTCGTTCGCCCACATGGTGTCAGCTTTACGCTTTTTCTGAGTTGTCTCTTTCGCCTCGTCGACGTAGTCGGCCATGATTTCGGCCCGTTTGGCCTCCAAGGCAGCGCGACGATGCTTCAAATGTTCGAAGATCCCAATGATCTTCTCCGTCGGCATGTTCGAGTGGAGGCAAGAAGTACGCGAGTTGGTGGCCATGCACAATCCTGAGCAAATTTCACAATGATCCACGAAGAGCTTCCACAATCGAATCTGACCAAGTTGTGAGTTACCAGGCCACTCTCGAATACACTCACTTGACCACTCTCTTCAACTTGTGTAACACGTTACGCTCTAGACACCCAAGATCAACCAACATACACAGCCTCGTTCCTCGCTTTCAGAGACAATAATGAGGTGATGGAGGTTCAATGTCGATTCCATTACATTTGTAGTTAAATTCACTCATACTGAGCTTTAGTAGTGAGTTGAATACAATGGCAGAAGTGGTATAGAAATGACACTCTCAACTAGACTCTCATTCCGGACAGGCCAAGTGGGAAACTGCGTTACTCTCTGAATCTTGGGACTCGATTTCTCGTCACATCTTCCCCTTCGCATGAGTAATCCTAGGGATATTGGTGAGATAATCCATGCATCCACTGCAGTATGTACAACGACACCCTAAGACACTGCAGCCTAGCTCTATGAGTTGCCACGATAACACTCTCAATCCTCTCAAAAATCCGATACCACACTCGTTTCCACTGAATTGCCAATGCGAAATGCACCCTTTCAATGGCCCAAGCTTGTAATATCTTTCCTCTGGAGAGAACTCCCATAGAAATTAGCTGGGAGCGTAACAAAGCCCCACCGAATTAGTCGCTGCGAATCTGTTCTGGGACAAGATTCAATCCGCATAGGAAACGAATCTGTCCCAGAACCTGCATTCCGCCTGCCACGTAATGGGACGTTTGGCTGGCGATCGACACCACAAAGATTCAAAGGGAAAGACATTGTTAAATGTTCAAGCAATATGCTTTTGTTTGCCTATTCGAACCAGGTGAGAATCTCCACACTCGGCGGCGCAATCACGTGCACCGTGTCCTTCATCGTGATCGACCACCCTCTGCGTCACTGAAAATCCGTTTTCGTGAACGATAGAACCACCACGGCCAGCTGCAGCAAAAGCCATCAAACGAAGGTCGAGATCCTAAAGCAATCCCATGCGAATCTCATCGTTCTTCTCCAAGAACTTGCAAAGATTTTGTTCGCCCTGCACGGCGTGAGCAATGCTTAGGCATTCTCACCATCCTTTCACACTCCGCCGCTGCCTGTCAAACCATTTCAGTGAGAAGGCATCTTGGTCCATTGCGCATCGCAACTTGTCGCTCGTGCGCCTTTATGAGGTGGAGAGAGCTCACAAACTTGTTTCCAGTCGAATGGTCAGTGGAGTAACTGTCCATCCGATATGACTCATGGACTGAAGATGGATGCGCTGCTGGTGCTTGGTTGCTTTGTACCTTCCGGTGTACGTCCAGTGCGCCTCAGATAGCACAGAATTCCCCACGACAAATACGTACCAGCGGTAGATAACCGACGCAATGTCCGGTGGAGCTGAGGCTACGGAGCTAGGGGAATCGCCCTTGAAGCACAAGGAAGGGGCTTGCGGGGGGGCTAGCTATCGGAGGAGGTTACCAAGGGCGCTCCCATAGGCATTAGAAAGGCAGAGGATGGAGTATAGGAAATGGTGCTGGATGCTCGTTGCAAATTCGTCGAGCCATGCAGCTGGAATATTCAACAAGGGCAGACTGTAATGCCGCCGTCGGGACCGAGTGTGATGGCTCTGTTTCATCTTGAGGTTGGCAGCAAGGCTAAATCTAACCATCACACCGACGCCATGATGTCGAAAGCCGCGGCCAAGCACGCCCAGCTACGCAGAGGTTGTGATCTTCAAGAGACGTTCTTCAAGGATACTAGGCTGTCTATATCGATATTACGACGTAGTCTACGCAGCATTGGCATTCTTCTTGAAAGCTTCTGCCGCTTGGATTTCTGCCGACAAGTAGCCACGCTTTTCAAAGTCAGTGTAATAACCCATCTTCTTGGGAGGAGGACGAGCTTGTTGAGGCAAGACGTCGAACTTGTGGGGTTTCAGGAGAGCGCGGAGGCCCAGTCGGTTGTGGTAGACCGATTTGATGGATCCGCCAGCGCCTTCCACGGCTTCGATGGCTCCTTGCGAAGCTTGGGACACTTCAATCGAGATGGGCGTCGACAAGTGCGCTTTTCCCTACAACACCATGAGCTCAGCCATACAATCAAGACGCTACGTTGGCGAGAAGCTTAACGCCGTGCTTGATGCGAGAAGCAGTCAACAGACCGCAATCCGTGAGCGTCTTCATTGTAATCGTCTGCGAAGGGTCAATGCGGCCCATGTCGATGAAGAGTTGCAAACGATCGACGTTGAGAACTTCCATGGGAGTTGCCCATTTGTTGTTGAAGCCACGCTTGGGCACACGTTGGTAGATTGGAGTTTGACCACCTTCAAAGCCAAGAGCAGGACCGGAACGACCGCTGCGAGCCTTTTGGCCTTTGTGACCACGACCGGAGGTCTTACCCTTGCCTGAACCAATACCACGACCTAAACGCTTGCCTTTGCGGGCGGCACCAGGATTATCCGCCAAGTTATTAAGGCGAACTGGTTCAATAAGCGACGCAGGCGCAGCGGAGTGCGTGAAACGGCTTGGAACGACCGAGAGACGGCTGAAAGCTTGACGGAGCCCAAGCATGATCGAGTGTCCTGGAGGATGATGCGGAACCAGTGATGCCAGTGGACAATCGATGGATTTGATTAGTTCAATTATAGCCAATCAGAAAATAGGAATTCGAACAAATGAATTACCTTGCTTTAATGATTTTATTTAGTTTTCATTATTTTGTACATAAAGTAATTCATACAAATGTCATTATAATCAGGTATATTTATATCTCAAAATTCTTAAAGCCAGGTATTTTGAATAAAGATGAATTTATGTCCAATATATTCATCAGCCATCTCTCTTCTTGCAAGACGGTCTTGACTCCGATAAAAAGGATGAACATCACTACGACTGTACTCTCGAGGCCCTAATGCACCACTGGGACCAGATCATGGTCTTTCGGGCTCGGATAAGATCCCATACTCAAATATTCTTATTTTGATGAAGAAATCGAATTACGAAGAATATAAAAAAAGAAATTATATTGATAAATGTATGTAATCCTATAGTGGATTTTTTATTTTATTTAAATTTTCACGGATTTGTTTGCAATTTGACACGAGACTCATGGAAGGATATTTGCGCTTCCGACAGAAATGCAAGGAATGGCAGCAAGTCCATGAGACTCTGTTGCGTCTGCTCTCGTCATTCCAGTCGCAGGTTGAGTCCATGCGGAGCAAACTGGGCTCTCTAGCGCAGCCATCTTTGAATCAACCGATCGATCCGCTTTGGATAGAAGATTTGTTCGTCTCCATCCAAGACACACTTCCAGCACTTGAAGCGATTCTAAAGGACATGTACATCATCTACGAAGATACAATGCGGGAAGAGACCAAGCCTTTAGCGAAAGCATTGTGCTCTCGTAGAGATTACATTGGATTTGTCGGTGTGGAGCTCGAAATGTATGAAGCAGAGTATCAACACACGGTCAGTCACATGCATGTGGTGTTGCTCGTGGCTGAAAAGGATCGTAGGAAGTTCTCGTCAAGAACTTGCGCTTTGATACCCCAAGCAATATTTGGAATACATCAATTACGTCCCTTTCGACACAACCTTTTCTCGACCTAGACGTGATCACCGACATCACCGAGGTATTTCGTAGCACCGAAAGATGCCATCTCTAAGCTTGCCGTGACTTGTAGAAGCACAACTTTTCGTACCGGAACCGATTACCATGAGTTTGGAATCGTGCTCTTGATAGGTGCTGCAGGTGTTGGTGTCGGCGGAGCTGATGTTTTGAATTGCGCGGCCATATCTTCAATGTCTTCCAAGCAAAGTTCATTCAAGAAGGCGGCTTGTACCTATCCACGTGTGTTTCAAGTGATAAGTGTAGCATGTTGAACAACGCACTTTTTCAAATTCTTGACGGATGCGAGTTGACTCATCAGGAGTAAAGTATTCCTGCATGAATGTTTCCAAAGCCGTCGTTAAGCTCATATCCACGCGCGGTCGTTTGTTTCCTCCTGTTTGTGGATCGCTTACTCGGGCGTCGATTGCAGAAAGGACATACCTTCTCCGAGCTCTGTAATGGTGGACTGTGGCTTTGCATTGACCTAATCATAACATTAGAAAGATGAGGTCATTTCCATTTTTCTCACATTAGTCTTCCATGCCACACGGCAGTATGTCTTCTTCCGTACGACGGGGAATTGCGCCAACAACCGCTGGAACTCGGCTTCGTCCATTTCCAAAATGTGCATCGCAAGAATCAATCACACATTCAATACCTCGCTTTAGTGACCTAAAACCACCCAGTTCCGGTACCAAAGTCAATTTTAAGTGCATTAAAGTCCGTAAAAAGAGGTGCTCTTTTAAGTACGATATTTTATTAGTAGGTCCCTAGTAATCGAAAATGGATGGAATACAAACTTGAAGATAAATGGACATCTGCGAGTTCCTAGGGGTCAAATGTTTTATACTTGAGGTTTGTATGTGATACAGCCTCTGTTCAGAAATAACTGGCAGGATCCGGTTAACATGAGTTCAAAATTAAGTGTCGTCATTTTTTCATACTTTAACCTCAACTACTTTTGCTATCCGGACAAAATTGCTAGTATGACTTCAACTGATTCCTGTATATATAGTGTTACTAAATCTTCAAGACACTTGAAGACATAAACACACACTGACATACAGTGTAGGTAGTTCGAAAGGACGTTCGATCGCGTTTGTCCATGTCTATAAGTGTGCTATGGATGACTTCTGCAGTGTACTTGACTTTCCTTCCTACACGTCCTTTTTTCTTGTTGTGAATGTTCACAGCAAAGTTCCCCTGCGCAATCCCTTGCTTCTTTGCGGATGACCAAATCCGTTGAACTGTTCGAGCACTTGAAATCTCTTTGAGGACATGGTTTGGTTGTCGTCGCGTCAAGTCGGACTCCCTCGAAACTAACAAAGCGCGCAACACTGCTTCCCGTTTGCCGTTCGTCAGATTTGTGTATTGAGTCATCTACTAAAGTGCTATTAGCCGCCTATGTATGAAAAATTGTATACGTAATCCCGACACCGACCGATGAAGGTTTCCAGGGCGAAAAATGAAGTGCTTCGAGCAGCTAAAGAATGCCCTTGTTGCCATGAGTTAGTACAACCAATCACAGTGTATGAAATGCTTTTTGGCCAATAGATTTGGATTTGAAAGAATGACGACAGTTATTACTCAACGGAGGGAGTACCAGATTTGCGCGCCATTTTTCAAATATTCACGTGGGGCAACATGGAAAGACCTCACTTGAGAAGAAATGCTGCTCCATGGACAGAGAAAGAGAGAGAGAAAGGAAATAGACGCTTTATCGTTGGTTTAGGCTCTGGACGACGCATGTTCGCATCATGGTATTCAAGACTCCAGCGCATCCGTCAGTACACATGGTGATTGCTTCCTGCACTCGAGCATACGAGAGTTTTCCTTGCTGCATAAGGTGCGTGATCTGTCCTTGGGCAGGCATGAATGCCACCAAAACGTGCGTAGAAGCCTGTTCGTCGGCAGTAGGGTCAAGGACGATCTCGTCTTGCCAAACGCCAGCACTGCAAGCGGCAACCATATCAATCATTTCGACACCAGCATCGACAAGAGCCAACGATGCGCATGTAATCGCAGCGCTCAACTCGCTTCCGTCGCTCTCAAGTACAACAGCATGAATGCTCACTTGGCATTTCGGAAATTTGGACACCAAGATCGCGGGTTCCAATGCTTGACGCATCAAGTTGCCATACTCGGATTCGTACGTGGCAAGTGCAGTGGGTAGTTTGATCTCACATGCGACTTGTTGTCCTTTTGTCAAGCGAGGATTCACTTCGGCTCGAGGTCCGTACACAGCAACGACCACTCGGGTTTGGCCGAATTCAACGTACGCAGAGCCCGCAGCATGGCTGAGAACACCGCAGCGCATGAAGCACGCTCGATACTCATCTCCTCCTCGTCCATCTTGGCGCGGGGTCTTGACGGTGGGCGTCTCTGTAGGTCGCACTTGCACAGGTTGTGGAAAGTAGCAGTTTTGCATGCCAATCGATCGATTACTGGCAGGAAAGACATCCAAACTCCAACTTTATCAATAAATGATTTCTTATTTATCCACATATTTTCCATTCAATAATTTATTGTTATGAAAATTATTGTTTCAGCAAATGCCCCCAGCAACACAGCCCAAATTTCACGTCCCGTGGCTTGCTTGTCCAAACTTCGGACCTTCATTCAAAGTACTAGTACTTCGTACCGGTAATTCAACTTCCTTTTTGGACTCCACGATTGTAGAATGCTGAGTCGAGCTGAATCCAAAATTCAGGACTTCGTTCATGTTGTCCTGTGGTTTCATTTGCCGCCTTACCGGTACTTCTTCGATCTCTCGAGAGAGTGGAAGGCCCAGCTGAATTTCGGCGCCATTTCCAATTGAAATGTTATCCTCGCTTGTGGTTTTATGGCGTGTATACGTCAATAGTGAGCTGGAGTGAACTGCCTGATTGCCCATCACATTTTTCCTTCTAGATGTTTGCCCCATTTAGCTTGATCGTCCTCTGGCAGCCCACAACTTGTAGTGACGACAAAGTGAGATCTTGTCCAGGGATGAAAATCGAACGACATCATCCACTCGAGGTCCAGAAGGTGCCGGAGTGGTCAGATGGCCGCGAAATGTGCGTTGGGTCGAAGTAATTTCCCTCAGAAAGGCCAAAATTGAATTTTTCACGCTTTTTAATTGGTTACAAATAGCTTATTTTATCCAATCAGAAAATGTTACATGGACTTGAGGTGATCTTGAAACATTGCGGAATTTGACAGAAAGGACATGGTAAGGTTGTCGTCGAGTGAATCGCCGTGAATGAGAATGACAGGTCTCCACCGCGGAAGAAAGGCCCTTAGAATGGGTAAGGCGCAGTTTTTTGTGTCCTTCTTTACATGCATCGTAGCAAATCTATGAAGCCGTCAAGAGTGACAACATCAACATTTTGAAGCCTCTTGTCGGTTCTGTCGTTGACATCAAAGAGCGATTTGTCTTTGACATGGATCATTTGGGGGTAAGCGAGATCTTGGAATTGTCCTCACGGTGTATTAGTTGAAGAGCACTATATTGGGGCTGGCTGCGCGTTTGGGCAGTGCTCGTGTCGTGGATTTGCTTGTCAAACTTGGTGCTGACGTTACTATCCCAGATGAGGTGAGTCGTCCATGCTTGAACTCGAATGTGAGCAATAATAGTGGAGTGAAACGACCCCTTTGATGTGGGCATGCAAGCACAATTATGTGGAATCGGCCCGACTCATCTTGGGATCGACAACTTTAAAAGAGCCTCCCACTTATCCAGGAGATATTAACGCGATGAACAAGGTGCGAATTAAAAATATGCTGAAATAACTTCTGTTCAGACAAAACGAACCGCATTAGATTTTGCTAGCCATTACGGCTCCCCTGAGGTTGTTGCTCTCTTGATGTCACACCCTGATATTGACTGCAATATTCCAGACAAGGTACATCAATCAATCGCATCACCATTACCAACTCCACTAGTACGACAATACACGTTTGATGTGCGCATGTTTGAATGGTCAAGTCGAAATGGCAAGACTTCTCGTGGCAAAGACGAGAGACATTAACAAGAGAAACATGGTACGAAGCATTTTCATTCTGTTTTTACCTTTATGTTTGTAGCATCGTCAAACTGCGCTAGATAATGCCACGAATCCTGAAGGAGAAGGTGATGCGAGTAGAAAAGCTGAAATTGTCGAAATGCTCTTGGCTCAAGAGGGCATTAACATCAATATTACTGACACGGTATGCTTATATTTTTCCCCTATTTGAACTGCATCACGTAGTATGGAGACACTGCTTTGATGCGAGCTTGCCTGAAAGGCGATTTGAAAATGGTGAATTTGCTTCTGTTCAAGTCTGAGGTCCACGACATCAACCTCGGCAACAATGTAAGTTCTACCAGTATCTCTTACGTTAACATCACTGAAGAATAATCGCACGGCCTTATCTTTTGCTTGTGAATCTGGCAGTAAGAGTGTCGTGGAAGCCCTGTTGGAGAAAAAAAATATTGACATTGACGTCGCTGACAGCGTATGACTTCATCAATAACTTGAACAAATATTTGATGTGGCTAATGTAGGATGGACAAACGCCTGTCATGTGGGCATGTAAATGCGGTCACAAGGAAGTTTTTGAGCTCTTCTTCAACGGGAAGTTGCATGATGTCAATCTTAAGTCAAATGTACATCGGAGTGAGAGTATTGGCAAGTATTCACTTTTTTCCTATAGAGCAAGCGGACAATGTTATCGTTTGCCGCTGCATCCGGAAACGAGAATATTGTGAATTTGCTTTTGGATATTGGCGGCATTGATGTGGATGCGCTGGACGAAGTACTGCGCCCCTCACATCCAAATTTGAATGACTTTTGCCTAGGATGGCCGGTCAGCCCTCATGTGGGCGAGTAAATGTGGGCATAAGTCCGTTGTCGAATCCCTTTTGCCAAAAACAAAAAATATCAACAATCCAGATAAAGTTGTTGTGAAGATCTAAAGTTCTCTAAACAACGTTAGGATGGCCATACAACCATGATGCTTGCATGTCAACTTAGCCCTCATGAGTGGAAGGTATACTGGGATAGTTTCTTGTATTTTCATCTCGAGTAGAAGAATGCAGAGGCCAAACACAATCGCGCAGAAATTGTCAAATTGATCCTAGGCCGTACTGATCTGCATGATATGAACTTTCGCAACAAGGTACAGTTGAAAGTGCTATTGCCAGTTTAACAAGTCAATTTAGCACAAATCGAGCGCATTCTTCATCGTGTGTGAAAATGGGCATGAAGACATTGTGAAGATCCTCTTGGATAGAAATGACAGTGACATCAATTTGACAGGAGGCGAGGTGCGTGACGACTTCTTGGATGGATCTCTATACTTTACATGATAGCTTCACAACACTCCATTGATGATTGCAGCTAAAAACGGATACATCGGTATTGTTGACAAGTTGTTGAGGCATCAACGACAGCGAGTACATCACCTAGCTTTGGAAAACAGGGTATATCTGCCCTGTGTGAGCTCTATGTCTTATATCCATCGAGTAGGAAGGTCACACTGCTTTAGACCTTGCTCTGAACAACGAGCGATACGATGTCGCCGAGCGTTTATTGCAGGCTTTGTTGCCAAAAGTTGGGAAAGTGACACAACAAAGTCGCGAAGAGTCTTTTCTCTTCAAGCACAATGTACGTGCTTCCATTTAATTTCGAGTGACATAAGGAGTTCTAGAACAAATTACTGATTGAGCATTTAGCTCCACATTTGACGGAACAAGTGGCAATCAAAATTCTTTTAGCCGATAGACCATTCGATTGGGATGGTATCCCAATCTCAACGCATTCATACTCGTGGAACGCCTTTCTGGACTCGAAAGTACCTGGGACGTCCAGTTTCCGCCAACATATTCTACAAGCGCTATGCCATTTGTTTGACTGTAGCCGAGCTGAATTTTTCAGGCACGTCGCCTTCACGAAGGATCAGCATGGCCGCGAGATCCTTCAGACCACTGACGCGGAAACGCGCAAGTTTCTCAAGAAAGAATTGTTCTTTTGTGGGCGTTACGACATATTTGAAGGCCCACCGATACATGTAAGTGCAACATCGGTGGTTATTCATGCCTTCGACCACGACCTTTGTGATCAAATGTTTGATGTGCACTCCTCCGATGGAGGTTTCGATATCATTGCGTTCAAAGAGTGCACTGAGCTCTTGGGTCGCTTGAGTGCTAGTCGCCATGTCGTTGGGCAGAAAAAGGTATCCTGAATAGCCACGGCAGAAATGCTGACCGCGTTGCTTTGCATAGATTGCTTCCGACAAGAAAGAATGGGAAAATGAATTCAAAGTATGGGCAAAAGGAGAATACATGACGAAAGAAGACTATCTACGATATTGCGAGCAACATTTTGGTGGCAAAATCAAAGTCGCCATGAAGTTTTTGAGTAGCCAGAGCGCTTGTGAGGCCGAGGTTGAAAATCGAAAGAGGATCAAGTGTCCAAACCACGTGCTTGATCTCTACCCAACTGTGGATGCGACGAAATTTCAGGAGGACCTGGCAATCCTCAAAAGCAAAGTGACTCAAATTGACTTGGCCGATGCAAGTCACTTTGTCGTCATGCCTGCTGCCGATCGTACATTAGAAGATATTCACAACAAGGAAAAACCGAATGAACTTCATACGAGAGGATACCTCTTGGACGTTGCCACGGATCTGAATGAAATGCATAAAAGAGGATATGTCCACGGCGATGTCAAGAAATTGAATGTGGTCCGCACTCCTGGCAATTCTCTCAAGTTGATCGACTTGGATGCGACAACTAAAATTGGTGAACCGATCGGTATAAAATTCAGCTCGGGGATTTTGCCTCCAGGTAAAGCATACAATCAATATCTGGACGTGATAGTGCCACTTGGTAGAAATGTTTTATCGTTTGAAAGGAGAAGAGGTTCAACAGTACGAAAACTACTGGGAAAATGAAAAAGAAGACCGCCAGCTTTGGAAAAAGCTCAAGCCAAACAAAAACTTTGTGGTAAAGTCATTCCGCCGAGACAAGATGAATGCTCTCCCATACGAATTGGTCAAAGCAACTCCAGCAGTGGATGCATGGTCGTTTGGTTGTATGGTATATGAAATGCTCAGTGGAAATAGCCTTGTCCAGACTGACGTAAACCAAGACATGGTTGGCCCTCCACCCTCATGGGACGAAAATGAGCTGGAAAACAAAGTCTCGACCATCCACGACGAAAGAGCAAAAAAATTGGTATTGAAATTGCTTGTAAAGGACCCCTCCAAGCGAATCACTATGGAACAAGTGATCAAGGACGCTTACTTTAACGACGAAGCAGCTTATTCGGAATTTGAAACGCAGTTTGCCAATGTCATAGAAGGCCAAGATCGCTTGTTTGAAAAAGTGGCACGAGTTCAGGAGGAAGTTCAAACTACAGCTGAAGTTGGTGAAGCCGCAAGACGCTCTCTCCGTGGGGCAACCACGGCTGCTACGAATGCTGTTGTCAATGTTATGTTTGATGTCACCAAGATCCCAACATCCTTCGTCTTGCTTGAAGATGCATTGAGGAGTGAGGACGAATCCAATGGTGTGGAGACATACATCCCAACGTACGAAGACAATGAGATCAAACTTCCAACGCTCGGATCTCCTCGGTATCTGTACTTTGTGGATGAAATCACTGGCGAGATCGTCGAAGATAGTGGAATGTGTGTTGCCAACGAATGGTTTGCTGGGTCGGTGGACTCGGGGCTTGAAAGCGCAAACCAACTCTTGTCATTCGTGACTTTCTTTACTGAAGCCTTTCCCAGCGTGGATCTCCCTGAAGAAAAACAAAACACGTTGCCGAATTCCAACTTGGTGCTGCATGGCCATGGCCCTGTCATGGCAACCCTGAAGCAGCTCTTGAAAGAAAACAGAGACAACACGTTTGGCCAACTGGAACTACAAAGAATTGGTGACAAGCTTGTCTGGACTACAATGAAGCCGTCCGAGACTGCAATTATTCCATCCAACGACGAACTCAAGCAACTCGTTACGAAGAAACTACTCCTGCGCTGGGGCGTGTTATTCCAGCCAGATGAGCATGGCACAGCTGCTCCAACTGCGTAATTTCACCGTAAGTCCAAGAAGTCGATCGTTAGCCAAGAACAACGAATGTACAGTGCTAGCCATGCTAAAGACAAAACATGAGTTGGCTTTACAACAGTTTCCTAACATCTCTAGTAGTTCCTCAAAGAAAATGAAAAGACTCGGAGACTCCGCCAGGCTTTCTGAGAGGTAGACATTCCTTTGTTGGATGGGATTTCAAGCCATTTGTCATTTCAACTGGATTTGTTGACTCGGTCGACCATGTGGTGCGTGGTACGCCAGGAACAACACATTGTCGACGGTCGGCCATCTTGCTTTTGTGACAGAATCGACGCAGATCTCTCGAGACAAAGCGGATGATTCTGACGACTCGGTTCGCCTTTCATTCCTTTCAGGACTTGGGCCCAGAAGAAGGCAGCGCCATTGATTTCGTGATCAACTTTGCAAAACTTACCATGTACTATCGCGACCACACAACAGGTGAGCATACTTTATTCGAGTACCAAGTCAAACGCAATGGGCGTCTCGTTGGTCACAATCCGTCGCATGATCTTATCAAGTGTTGGGTGCATTCACCAATTTGACGACGTCCATGCAAAGCTACACTTCTGCCGCGCACGGTCTCGACGAAGACGCATCGCCATCTGAAATTGCCGCTGCGTTTGAAAACCTCAAGAAAGCGCGGATGGCCATCCAAGACAAACGTGACCAAGTGACAAAAAGCCGCGATCGCACCGAGCCATCTTCTCAAGACCAGTCCCAGCAGCCGTCCTCCTCGTCATCTCGTAGTGAATTTGCCCGCCTCTTTAGCGATAATGTCGTCCCGCCACCAGCCTCGTCGTCTTAAAAGTCGCCGCAATTTCCATGAATAAAGTGAGTGTATCCCAATCAACGCAAGTTCAACTTGAAGGAATGAAACGACGAGGAGAAGACGATGGGCGTCCCGACGACCAACTTGTCAGACGTCTGCTGGCATCAACTCTCTTCTGGGTGCATCGTTGGACTGGATCTTCCTCGGCGGCAACTGCGCTTCAAGTGTGTCTTCCGTCGTCATTTTCAATCTTACCTCCATGTTGTACACATCGTACTATGCGTCTGGCATCCATGGCGTGAATGAAGACGCGACGCCGTCCGAAATCCTCGCGGCATTTAAATCGCTCAAGCGACGTCGATGGGCCATCGAAGACAAACGCGTGGAAATTGCTCACAGTCTCGATATGATTGCTGTCGATGCGAAACCAAGCGATCCTCCTCTTCGTCGAGTCAAACCACGATGCCACCGCGATATTTAAGAAATCAACCAAAACATCCTCTCTCGTTCGACTTGTTTCCTACCAATTTGCCTCGCCACTTTCGTCACTCCAGGCTTGAACAGCCTCAGTGCTGCGTGGATGGCCATCGTCGTCGTTGGCATTTTCTTCAACTTGAAGGAAGCTTTGGAGAAAAAGGTCCTCTGGCGTTTGGTTGACCAGATCCGACTGACGACGCCATTACCACAAAAATCACAAACTTCAAAGTCGACCTATTCATTGACACAGGTTATACCTGTAATAATTGATAACCTACTATAATTGATATTACTGTTCATTAAGCAATCAGTGAATCTTCGTATGGGTTGATCGATTTCACCATTAAGCAATTGTTTGCGTTTGTTCTTTCACTGGCGACAAGAGCAGACTTTCGTCTTGATCATTCTTGACACAATCACGCTGCATATTTTGTGTGATCCAAACGGTATATATACACTTTGGAATATATGTTTCACCAGGGTGGACATAAGCAGCCTATCGATGGAATTTTAGTGTCCAGTGAGTTAAATTTCAAACGCGCACTAGCAAAAATACGCTAACGTACTGCATGTAACCTTAACGAATTTCAATCGTGGCTAGAAAGATTCCGCGTGATTTGGCATGATCTTAATCTCTGGCAAAAGAAGATGACCAAGTGCACTACAACAATCAGCGTGTATTAGAACTTATGAGATCCTTTTTTAATATACTCTCTAAATTTATTTCATAGTTGAATCGATATTTTGGAATTTCCAGTCTTTTATATGTCCACAAGTCCAAGCCAGTCTACCAGAGATTGGTAAAATACTATTTTTCATGATTTTTTTGGACGGGGGCAAGGTCAATATCTATTCCTTGGAGATAAACCAGTGCAATATCTATTTCCATGGTGAGATTGGAAGAATAACTTATTCGTTGGAGCACTACGCTCGAATAAATTATTCCAATGAATAATTCATTCTATTCTGACTGAATATTCCAATATTTCAAGTCAAAATCAATAGTACTTGTTAAAAACAGCTTATTTTTTGTTGCAGGTTGTTGAATAACTTATTCTTAGCATTTCTTCAGCAAAGAAATAATTCACTGACAATACACCAGAAGAATTATGTATTTTTACCCGATACAAAAAATATATTTAAATAGAACTATTTTTTACCAGTCTCTGCAGTCTACAACAGCCGGCAACTTGCCGACCACAGCGTGCAATGCTGCCTGGCGCTCTCTGGCTTGGAATGACCGCGCAACTTGACAGTTTTTCGTTGAGGGTAGAAATATCCAGCGTCAAATGTGTAGCATGCTGTACTGTGGTCGTGCTACGACTGGCATGGCAACCGTCCCTTTGGCGAAAGTGGCTGCAGCGTTTCTATTTTCACTTCCAAATTTGCGCCGATTGAAGCGATCGATGGATTTGTGCTACACATCCGCCGCGCATGGCCTCCACACGGAAGCGCCGTCGAATGAAATTGTCGCCGCGATGGAACAACTCAAGCGCCAACGATCCGCTGTCGAAGACAAACGGTTGCAATTGGCGCAGTCGCTGGAACGCGACGAAAATTCACAGTCTGCAAGTCAACAAGCTGCGAAAACACCGTCGGAATTTGCAAGGCTCTTCCATGACAATGTCGTCCCATCCCCCACAACGTGAAGGTTTTTCAAGCGGCCCCCATCTACTTTGTTATTTAAATGGAAAAAACATGAACACGACCGTCCATGTGCACAGAAATGCGACCCTGTCGCCCATGGAAGTTTCCATCGATTGTCCATGGTCTCATATGGACAACCCACACTGAAATTCTGGATTTTCAGACGCACACGCTTGTGAAATGAGTGCTTCAAAGGTCGAGACGACGTCAGGATGACCTGGCTTTGTCTTCTCGACGTGAGTCCATCGCAGAGTTGAACAATATCCGCTGTCGTCAGTCAATTCACAACGAACTTGTGAATGAAAATCGACGAAGTTAGGTGGATAGCGACAGAGTTTAATATCAGCCATGTTTCACTCGTCATTTCGATTCCTAGCCGTCAATCCAAGGCATCATGTCGTGGATTGCTGCTGGTGCATCTGCGTCATGGACTTCAATGACAATTGCATAATCTGTTTAACTGTATTATTTTATTTCTTATTGTCTATGAGAACAAATAATTCAATTTCAAAGTTTTTGAGCCTGGAAATGCAGATTGGAGTTAATCCTCCATCCTCAACAGGGATAAGAGGCTAAAGTAGTAAATCTTTCAATGTATTTATCAGCAACTCATTGTCAATAGACTTCGAAGTGCTTATTTAGCCCAATGCTAACGTCCTGAAGCTTGCTTGACGTGAGATGCAAGGTGTTCTCGCTTGAGCCTTATGGTCAAATTCTTCATCCTCTTGTAGAATAAGAGGGAAAAGGATTGAATGTATAGATGATATTCCCCGGTGTACTGTTCGTGATTGCTTATGCTATTAGTCTTTATATCAGTGACGCAAATAGGGCAAGCACTCTCAAGGAATGATTCGAAGAAAAATACTCACCATGGATATTTGTCATCCACAAAGCCTAGTCACAAGTATTTTCGCACTCCAACGAGGTATGGTGAAAGAACACTTTCTTGTAAATAGGTCATTTCCAACTTATCCTTCAGCTCGGAGTCTAATAACCGTGAAAACAAACACTTATATGAGTTGAATAAACACTTTCCTTGATGCAATCCTCTCATTCTCCAAGGCGTGCTATCCCCCTATTAGCCACAACACTGAGCTAGCGTCTTGCTGCAGTCCTGCAGGATAACTTCAAGATGAGGTTTAATGCAAGGGTCTAATTTTAGTCTATGGTTTATAAAATCACTCTTATATTTAATACTATATTGGATTTGACAGTATAATTTCCTTGGGATTTGATTGGCCAACACGATCATTGGTTGTGCGATTCAGTTGGATTACACAATTTATTTTACTCTCTTGTCATTTGTATAGAAATTTAAATTTGGTTTTAAAATTTTCATTCGCTGGGTCCGTGGCGTCCATTTACTTTTCTTTTGCAGGGAACTTGACCATGGTCTCTCTTAAGCTTCAAAAGCGGTGCGTGCCATCGCGTAGGTCCTGGCTGTTGTTTATCGGTGTTTATGTAGCTTGGCTGCGTCCGTGTTGAAGTGCGGTAAGCGCAAAATCTGGTTGGACCCTAACGAATCGACCGAAATTGCCTTGGCCAACTCTCGCCAAAACATCCGCAAGTTGGTCAAGGATGGTTTCGTCATCCGCAAGCCTCAAGTGATCCACTCGCGTGCTCGCTTCACCAAGCGTAACGCCGCCAAGCGAAAGGGTCGCCACACTGGTATTGGTAAGCGCCGCGGTACGGCCAACGCCCGTTTGCCTTTCAAGGTCATCTGGATGCGCCGCATGCGTGTCTTGCGTCGTCTCCTCCGCAAGTACCGTGAATCCAAGAAGATCGACAAGCACATGTACCACGACTTGTATATGCGTGCCAAGGGTAACCAATTCAAGAACAAGCGTGTCTTGATGGAAATCATCCACAAGATCAAGGCTGAATACTTGCGTGAAAAGTCGCTCAAGGATCAATCTGCTGCTCGCCAAGAAAAGGCTCGCGTCGCTCGTGACCGCAAGTCTGGCAAGGAAGTCGTTGCTGACAAGCAATAAATGATTGGACCAACCCACGGAAACCCCTGCTAAGAAGTGTTAATGGACATGGCTTCGTCTCTGTCTAACATGCATGATGGTCGCGTTTTCACTTTCCATTTCTACCTCGCTTTAGTGACCCACAAGCTTCTTTCCACCTTGACGTTGTTCTAAGTTTCGTTCTCTGTGGTCCTTATTGCCAGGGAGGTATCGAGTATTGCAATCTCCCGACCATTGCAATTGCATAACCATTGCACTTCTTTTGAGGAAAGCAAGCCCCTCTAAAGTCTACTGGAATGATGCAATTCCCCAGGCCATGCTTTGACAAGTCTAACCCATCTTGAATGGAGACGGCGCTCCTCTTGCAACTTTTGACGATGCCTTTGATCATTGCAATCCAGTACACATGACCATTGCAATACCCTTAAATATTGCAATACCTTGTTGAATTGCAATACCTTGTCGAATTGCAACACCCGTGAATATTGCAATACTTGATCGGGACGCAGCTATGTAGGGGAAGCAAGATGGGTCATACACATTCCCTTCTAATGAGAGACCTTCTAGTTAATGTGGAATGCCCTCAGTTTTCAAGAGCCAAGTCCAATCGAACAGCCCAAGCGATGTGTATCGCTGTGGACAAAAATATTGATTCGACAATTATTTTCAAAATATTTGCAATATATTGAAAGGCGTAACAATGGATGCAAACATTGACAACCCGTCAGCTCTGAGCTAACAAAATGGGATTCCTGACCTTCTACAACGGAGTTCTTATTTTGAATAGATTCACAGTGCGAGAGGTGTATCAGAGGACGTTCGTTGATAGTTTCATGCAAATATATTTGAAACTGCAAAAATATCAATATATTTATTTGTTGCATTTTGTTAAATACTTCTTCTGTTCCACATTACTGCTACCAAACGATTCTCTTCAACCCCAAAAATTCATTTCTTTACCAAATTTGATGTTTGATATCATTAAATAAAGTGCATAAAAAACTAAAGGAGTCGGCCGTTGGCTGCCACGAGCGAAAACTGAAGTCTCGCGCTCAAAATCAACGTCCAATATCCACCACCTGAATAATAATACGCCACATATACAAATCAAAACATTTTCAAAAGGTCAGCCGCACTGTGGATGAAGTGATCCGATACACTCTTGCTGCGTTTGATGAGTTGACTTATGAGAAGCCGAGAGTGTCTTTCTTACCTTTTAAGCGGTGATGCGGCTGGTACGGGAGCATAATGGCGACAACTACTTTGCCCTGCCCGGTGTCGCCTCATGGGATTTATAACCAATGAGTGCATTGTATTTTGTTGATCAACCAATCATATGGGTTTGGTCTGAGTAATGTGGAAAAAGTGGATTTCTCTTTTGGCAGAGTATTGTGGAACAGAGGAAGTAGGAGGCTAACTCGGGGGCGGCTGCGATCGAGAAGACGATCGCACGGAGCTTGGGATATCTATCAAAGGAGATTTTCAGCTTATCGTAGAAGCGGAGGAGGACGTTGACAACCAAGTCAAAGAGGTAGAGGTCGATCCACGTCCGCTCTCCAAAGAACGAAGCTTCAGAGCTCGTTGAAGCAGAGTTTGCGGCTGCTTCCATCCTTTTCAAGTTTGCATAAACCATGCGGCGAATGCTGATGATTTTCTTCCTGCTCACAGCCGTGGGGCTCTTGTCAAACATGTAAATCACGCAAAAGATGGCCACCATCATGTCGTTGATCTTCTCTGCCACCGAGTCCACTTGACAAGCCAAGGCAAAATCATCAGTCGGGTAGAGCTTGGCCAGTGTTGCTGCATAACGCGCAATGGCCAGTGTTTGGCCAAAGGTTTGTCCGTCCACTTCAAGTGTCGGTAAAGATCCAAATGGCAAATCGAGATGCGACTTCACGTATGGGAAGAGTTTGTGGGGAATACGGCGATCCGTAAACGGAATCCCGGCATAATGCAGCAACAGGCGGACGATCTCCGCGCGTCCAGGGATGTCAAAGTAGCGCAGGATAATTGACGGCGTCATGCGACGTCAATCGAATTGTTACGCTGGAAGGCCCATCTATGCTTGAATTCGAGTGAATTCATGGGCAAAAAATAGAAGTATTCGAATAATTAATTTTAATTCCGGTATTTTTAGAGTACATATATATAAAAATTCAGAATTGAACTTCATGTATGTATTGAAAATTAAACATACGAATTAAAATAAAAAAATTATGAATTAATTGTTTTGGCGGCAAAGATTTCGCTGCCCTCAAAAAGAAAATATTTCAGACTTCAATTTGGATAAAAAGAACATTTAAAACATTCTTATTTGATTAAAAGAAGTTTTCTGAAACAACAGGTGATGGAAGGACACCATGTCAAAGAAGCGAAAACGTGAACGTCAACAAGACCCTCTGGTCAAGATTGACGCATGGCGATCGATTGTGGGTTTCCTCCCTCGCCATGCTTTGCTCAATGTTTCTCAATGCTCAAAGGCTCTCGATTCTACCGTCAGGGATCATCACAGAAGCGTACAAGCTGACTTATCGTGTGGTATCGAAGATCTTCCGGTTCCAGTCGAGAATTCCATCGACGACGAGCGATATCCAAGTGGGTTTGTGTATGGATGTGCCACGCGTGGAACCACTCATCTCCCAGAGCCCTTACCTCGACAAGTAGCAGTTGCTGTGTTTAAAGATCGTGTGAAAGGATGGAGTCTTCGAGCTCCGGAGCCGATTCCTCCCAACACATTCATTGGAGAGTATGTCGGTCGTCTTGTTCGGACTCAAGACATGGATCGATCATCGACATACATTGTCAGCATCCGTGAAGAAGCCTCTGACGTCGTCTGGCGAACCAATGTCGATGCCAGATTCGTGGGTAACTTTACTCGCTTTATCAACCATTCCTGCGATCCAAATGCGCGATGGGAGACGTACCGCTCGAGAGATTCCTTCTGTCCTCGCATCCACGTGCTCACTCTACGTCATATCCAAGCTGGAGAAGAAATCACGGTCGATTATGGCCTGGCGCATGGCTTGGGAGCGTCCAAGTGTGGCTGCCAGAGTCCCAACTGCGGTGGCTTCCTCCCGTTTGACTCAACATTATAATCTCACACTTTTCAAATGTCTCCGGATGATTTTCAAATCGTTGAATGCCATTTCTTGTTTGATGATGTGATCGAACATGTGGATGTTTGTAAACTTGGCTAATTTCACACATTTGAAATGTCCTGTGTATCATTTCACAACTCTGAAATGTCTTCGCTGAGCATAGTAGAAGGGGCAACACAGATTTCCGACTTATTGAATCATAAATATCACACGTTTGAAATGTCCAAAATGATTGTACAAGGTCGAAATGTCTGCTTCGTGGCCTCTGTGGACATTTCGATCTTGTGAAATAGTTCCAAAGCGCAATCGACAAGGCCAACTTTGGTGCCAATGTGCGTTTTTCACAAGATTGAAATGTCCATGGAGGTTGTTTCGTCTAGAATTTCACACTTTTGACATGCCCTAATGTCCTTCTCGTTGACATTTCTCTCTAGACATGACCATCGACTCCTCTACCCTTGACACTTCACGCTTGTGAATTGTCTTAAAATTGTTAATTGAACAAGTTTGAATTGTCCATCGCAGTATTTCAATATTCAGACCATAAAGCGCTGCATAGCCATCGAGAAATTCTCACACATTTGACACGTCACAGCTTCCGACTAAATTTATTCATCGATGTTTTATCATCCGTCTATTGTCAGCACTGTACATCATCTTCGTGTTAGTCTTGCATTGAAGATCGTGTCACGTCGTCAAAGTACGCGACGAGATCGGCGATGGCCACGCTTTCTTGCGTTCTTTCGGCTAAATTCTTGACCGTCACGACACCTTGCTTGAGCTCGTCTTCCCCGACTAGGACGGCAAAATTGCATTCGAACTGGTCTGCAAGCTTCATTTGCTTCTTCAGTTGGGGATAGTCAATCCAGTGGACAATGAGGCCAGCTTGGCGTAATGTTGCGGCAATTTGCATGGCAGGAAAGGCACAAGTCTCTCCGACTCGAACCATCTTCAAAGCTTATTACAAATGTCCAAATGCAATGAATGAACTTACGCCAAGTTGAGTCAATGGCGGTGGGGACAATGGACACAAAAGCGCCAATCGCTCAACCCCTGCAGCCCAGCCGATGCAGGACATCGCAGGACCTCCCAAAGATTCCACAAGATGGTCGTAGCATCCTCCAGCAAGACAAGCTAATCCTGACTTGGCGTCGAGGAATTCAAACACAGTATGGCTGTAGTAATCCTACAATTCGGAGACTCAAAGTCGACTCTTTGAGTACAATCGACGTACCAAGCCTCGGACAAGGCGATGGTCTAGCGTTGCTTCGATGCCAAGAGCTGCTAGGCCATTCATAACAACGTCGAAGCGCTACAGAGTGGCTAAGACCACTTTGAACAGTCTATCATACGTACAGATCTGGAGCTATCCGTCAAGCTATCCATGAGCCGCGGAGCTTCCTGGAGCAATTCTCGATCTCTCGCGTCCTTCGAATCTAAAATACGCAACACACTGCCACGTTCAAATCTATACCATGCTCAGATAAAGCTGTAGTCAGGGAAGTTTGGTACCTCTCTTGGCTGTCTCTGGACAGGTCGAGCTTGATCGGCTCCAAGAATTGTGTGAGTTTTTCACGATACAATTGTCGGCTACGTTCCTGGTCAAACAGAGAGCGAACCAGCGGTTCCACAATACCTTTCAATGCAACCAAGCGTATTAATATGCAGTGAGAGCTCCAAGCCAAGATTGCGCATGACATCGGCAGCTAGAGCTAGCACTTGTGTGTCCACGTGTGGACCATTGGAGCCAATGTATTCGACGCCAAACTGCTGAAATTCACGGTAGCGACCTCGTTGCGGCCGTTCATATCTACAATTCAAGCACAGCGTTAGCCCAGTGGTGTTCAGAAATCAGTACCTAAACATGCTGCCAGAGTAGGAGACTTTGTGTGGTCCTGCGAATTGCAAACCATTGCTCAGCATGGATCGAATGACCCCTACAGCCATCAATGTCGATGCTTTTCTTGCACAGAATGATGCCAAACCTGCTGTGCCTTCAGGACGTAGCGTCAAGCTGTTGTTTGAGTTGTCTGGGAACGTATACATTTCCTACAAGCAGCATAAGCTCCAGCTAAAGAGCTCACTCTACCTTGGACACAATGTCGGACGTCGTGCCAAGCGAGCGCGTAAACAAGTCGGTGGATTCAAGCAGTGGAGTCTGAATCGGTGCGAATCCATACCGACTGCATGTAGACAGCATAATGCTCACAATATGCTGCTGCAGAGCCAATTCCTTCGGCCACACATCGCGCGTGCCACGGACTGCCGCCACCTTGGTGGCTTTTTTCATGGTTCAATGGATTTCCAAGGAAATAACGAAAAATTATTGGATAAAATAAATTAATTTGAACCAATCATTAATTTAAAATAACTCTTCACAAAGTTCAAGATAAAACCTATCGATAATTCTAATTTATCCAATTTACCTGCAATTTATAACTCCGATGATGCAATTCTCTTCGTGAGAGCTTCTTTGTTTATCGCCTTAATCTTTAAGCTACTTGACAGCACGCTATAGCTATTTGCCTCGGTTCAAGGTGTGAGGTAAAACTTGCTGATTTTACGAGAATTTATTATTGATTTGGAAATTCGTTACTCACCAGAGGGCTTCAGTATGAGACGCTCGATTGTGAAATGACTTATATGGCCAGTGAGGTCGAAGTCTTATAGCTAATCCATAGCGTCCAAGATCCACCGCGAGGGAGCAGTAGTTTGCCCTCAGACACACGTTGGGCAGAATTCCCCCACAAGGAGCTGTAAAGTACACAAAAGTTCTTAAACCCAGGTATTTTATAGGCAATTTTGTCAAATTATATGGAGCAAAGATCGTCTGATGTCACTAAACTACGGATGTCAGTAATCAATCACTGCCATCATATTACTTTACGACTTGACGTACACTGATGCTTGAGGCTTTACAGTATAATTTACGTCAAGTGCACCCAACGTCACATTTCGCAGCCAGACTTCCCTCCAACTTCCATATTTACTGTACAGGTCCTGTAAAGTGTAAACTTTACAAAGTACTCATCAGTCCGTCCTACAGTAATGTGTTTTCAGCACGGCTGATCAAAGCGTCAGATTTCAGTCATTTCAGCCATGGCAATCTCTCTTGTAAGTCCAGAGCCTTCTTGCCACGTTGTTGTCCTCTCGATGCGATGTCGCCAGCCTGATTTATATCTCACCTTCCGTGCTGCGATCTTCCATTTTCTTATCTAAGTACATTTTGGGTGTCGTTCCAATGTGTAAAGTATACAAATTTGAAGTCAAAGGGATCTACAGAACATACTGAATAAGATAATGTCCGTTGGTCTCCAAGCCCAAAATGGCACACTTGGAGTACTCATTTGTGATTTTGCCATGCGGCGCGCAGTCCAAGTCGCGCTCTTCTTCGTGGCGACCACTTCAGGCTCAGCACGAGCCGCGCAATCGTCAGATTTGGATGCCAAAGTCCAAGCAATCGTCAATGCCATGGTTTGGACCGAAATCCGCGGTTCACGACACTCACAACGCTGTTTCTTGTAGACGACAGATCAACTTCTGGGTCAGATGAACCAAATCGACATTGGCGCGTTTGTCATCGACAACGCTGCTGGCGCCAAAGTCGTCAACGAAACACAAGTCCAAGAATATGTCAGTCTCGGCGTCGGTTCGTACTTGAATACGCCGGGCCTCGCGCCCTTGAACAACAAATACAACTGGAACACGACGGAATACCGCACGGCGATCACCAAGATCCAGGAAATGCACATGAAGAACAACGGCATTCCCATCCTCTACGGCTTGGATTCCGTCCACGGCGCCAATTACGTCAACAAGGCGGTCATTTTCCCCCATGCAATCAACACGGGCGCGACCTTCAACACGACATTGGCGCACCAGGCGGGCCTGTACACTGGTCGAGACACCAAAGCCGCGGGAATTCCATGGGTCTTTGGTCCCGTGATGGAACCTGTGCGCCACAAACACTGGTCGCGCATCTACGAGAGCTTCAACGAAGACCCCGCGGCGGTTGCATCGCTGGCAGCGGCGTACATTGAAGGCATTCAGAGTCAACGAGTCGCCGCGTGCGTCAAGCACTTGATCGCATACTCGGACCCGATCGACGGCAACGATCGCTCCAATGTCAACGAAAGCACGTACGAACTGCTCAACTACTTTGTGCCGCCGTTCAAAGCCGCCATCGACGTTGGCGTTCTCTCCGTCATGGGATCTTACATTTCACTGAATGGCGTCCCCGTGTCGGCCAACTCTGTCACGTCCCGCGATCTACTTCGCCATGATCTCAACTTTACGGGCGTTCTCGTGACCGACTATGGCGAGATTTACCTCCTCCGTCGCGATCATAAAGTCGTCTCGACGGACCTGGACGCCGTCGATCTCTCCATGAACAAGACGTCGTACGACTTGAGCATGACGCCGTGGGATACGAGCTTTATTACGTGGGGAAAGCAATTGGTGGCGGCAAACCGCCTGAGCGTCGCGCGGTTGAAGGAATCCGTCGCGCGCATAATTAAACTCAAACTCCAGCTGGATCTATGGAACAATCCCGTCCCTGGAAGCGACGTGGCACCGTTGATCGGAGACCAAGCGAGCCGCGATGCCGCCCTCAACATTGCGCAAGAGTCGATCGTCCTCTTGAAGAACACGGACAACATCCTCCCGCTCGCTCCTTCTTCCAGCTCCATCTTCCTCACAGGCCCATCCATGGACGACGTCGGTTATCTCTGCGGCGGATGGTCGCTCTACTGGCAAGGAACGTCTGGGAAGTCCATGTTTGCCAACGGCGTTTCCATCCGCGACGGCATTGAACGCCTCGTCCACGATGGAGACGCGTCCAAGGCGTTTGCATTCCTCCAGGGAGTTCAAATGGAGTCTGGCAACTTGACGTCCGACTTGGACGACGCCGCCGCGCTCGCTCGCAATGCCACGTACACCATCGTCGCTCTCGGGGAACGAACATACGCGGAAGACGGCGGCAACAAGGATTTGATGCCGCTTCCGTCTGGATTTACCGACTACGTTCAGGCCTTGGCCGCCACGGGAACGAAGATCATCCTCGTCTTGACGCAAGGACGGCCGCGGCTCCTTGGAAATTTGACAGCTTTGGCGTCGGCCATCTTGTACGCGGGATTGCCATGCGAATTGGGCGGCCAAGCGATCGCCAACGTCCTCTTTGGCCTCGTGAATCCAAGCGGAAAGCTGCCGCTCACGTATCCCAAGACGGACACGTTTGACAACTTGGCGACGCCGTACTACAAGCGCAACGGGACGCACTGCCTCGCGACGGGCGCTCTCTGTCCCGCCGAGTTTGAATTCGGCGCGGGGTTGAGCTACACGACCTTCCAGTACTCCAACGCGGCGCTGTCCAATAGCTCGATGACGTACAAGCAAGGGGAGAACCACACGCTCGTTGTCTCCGTCGTCGTGACGAACACGGGCAAAGTCGCAGGCCAGGAGACGATTCTGCTCTTTGTGATGCCGCCGCCGAGGGCGAATGCCGAGTCAAAGCTGCTGAAAAAGTTCACCAAAGTGTGGCTTTCCCCCGGCGAGGCCAAGACCGCCACGTTTGGCGTCGCGCCGGACGACTGGGGCTATTACTCGAACGAAATCGGCCAAGGGCTGGCGAAATCCGCCCCCACCGGCACGTACGTGTGGTTCTTCCAAGGCAGCGGCGACAAACTGTCGTTCGAGTGGACCATGCCTGGGACTTCCGCCGTTCTACCGCGCTCTGAGAGCTCCAAAGCCCAAAGCGACGGTAACGCCGTGGTGCTGTCCGTCGTGGCTGTCGTGGCAGTCGCTTGGATCCACGTGTGGTGCTAGCAACGTCACGACAATCGGTAGATTCCATGTACAAATGCACTTAATTTAGGAAACATGATGGGTGACTGGCTGACTTCCAGGGTGAGATATTGCAAGTAGGTACTGGATTGCGTGCTCTACGTGCCAACGTTAAGCTGAACGCAGCCCTTGGAGCTGCTGAAAAGGACGCCAAGGCAGCAGAAACGAAACAAAGTCCGCGCGCGCCAGGCGTCGGCGTTGACGTTGTCCTCCAGAGGACGAAAATTCCTTAACTTTAATTTATTCTTATTTAAAAACGATTTTGATGGACAATTCTTTCAAATATTGAAACTCTGATAATTGATACTGTGAAATTTAATATACTGTGCAAATAAATATAATTTATATCATGCTAGCCAAAGGCACTCCAGCAGAAAGCTTCCTGGTGCTTCTTGCAGTGATGGACCATTCTAAATGAGCTCAGTAGACTTAAGCATTATGGAATTCTCTCACCCACGATATCGATTTGCCTTCAATGTTAAACTCGAGACTGTACAGACTGCATGTGGTGGCCAGTACAGTGTACTAGTATATTCATAAGCCAAAAATAGCCAGCAAAGTCTTCATTCACGAGGTTTCGTGGAAAGCATTGTCTCGATTGAATCTGCCATCATGTTGGCATCAAACTCCTTTCGCATCGCAGCAGTGAGCGGCATATAAGCTGACAAATTAGGTGATAATGCAAGTCTACTTCTTACATCTAATATACGCTCTGTGGATATAATATAAATTTCAAGAGTTTTCTCCTCTCTACTAAGTGGGTGCAAAGTCATAATATCGTCCAAAATTCAGAATGTTCCATCGACTGTACGATTTTATATGAAAGAAAGTATACTCTCACAATCGACCGTGTACATGTCGAGCCATTTGACCAATGTGTCGAGCTCCCGATGCGGCCAATTGCTTTGTCTGCCGTCTGCAGAACGGCAGCGATCGATGGAAAAAAGGTTGTCCACCAACAGCTGGCCACCGTTGGCCAGCGACGGCATCTGTCTATCCATTACCGACCAAACGCAATTGACCCAGCTGATTTATCTCAGTCTGTTCTCCATATCTTCCACCGCTTTACCTCTTAAATATTATATTACGACCTGTTCCCATCATTTTTTCCGCTTACTTCTTGGAATTTATCCTGTAATCTTTAATAAACGTTTAAAACTAATATGTGATATGTGTATTGTTTATAACAGGTTTGTCGGGTCGGATATGTATTCTACGGGTACTTTTGAAGATTGTTCCAGTAGTACTCGACCAACGTCATGTGCATACGGCTGGCATGGGTTACTTCATTTCAGCTCTTGACTTGCGCCGCCTCTGGACATGCGCACGGCTCTGGCTTGTATCTACGGCGCTATGGCCGTTCTGGCGGCGATAGTGGCCGGGGATTCCATCGATGCGCAAGTGAAAGCCCTCGTCGACACGCTGGTACGCTCTCCACCGCTCATTTCGCGCTCATTTTTCTGCGATGTCTAGACGGTCGACCAACTCCTCGCGCAGATGAATCAAATCGATATCAACTCGTTCAAAGCGTCCGACGATGATGGAAACATCATCGTCAACTTGACAGTCGTGGAAGGATACGCCAACATGACCATCGGCTCGTACCTCAACTCCCCGTTCGGCGACCCACGAGGCACGAAATACAACCTCAACGCGACGGAATACCGCGTCCAGCTCAACAAGATGCAAGCGCTCCATTTGAAATACTCCAAGATCCCGTTTATCCACGGCATTGACTCGGTCCATGGCGCAAATTATGTCTACAACGCGACGCTGTTCCCACAGAGCATCAACACTGGCGCGACGTTCAACACAACTTTGGCGCGCTTGGCGGGTTTGTACACTGGTCGAGACACCAAAGCCGCGGGAATTCCATGGGTCTTTGGTCCCATGATGGAACCTGTGCGCCACAAACACTGGTCGCGCATCTACGAGAGCTTCAACGAAGACCCCGCGGCGGTTGCGGCCTTGTCCTCGGCGTACATCGACGGCATGCAGAGTCAAAAAGTCGCTGCGTGTATCAAGCACTTGATCGCGTACTCGGACCCGATCGACGGCAACGATCGCTCCAACGTCAACGAAAGCACGTACGAACTGCTCAACTACTTTGTGCCGCCGTTCAAAGCCGCCGTCGATGTTGGCGTTCTCTCCGTCATGGGATCTTACATTTCACTCAACGGCGTCCCCGTGTCGGCCAACTCCGTCACGTCCCGCGATCTGCTGCGTCATGATCTCAACTTCACGGGCGTCCTCGTGAGCGACTACGGCGAGATCTACTTGCTCCGCCGCGACCACAAAGTCGTCTCGACAGACTTGGACGCCGTCGACCTCTGCATGAACAAGACGTCGTACGATATGAGCATGGTGCCGTGGGATACGAGCTTCATCGACTACGGCAAGCAGTTGATTGCGCAGAATCGGCTCACGGTCGACCGCATCAAGGAATCCGCGGCGCGCATCCTCAAGCTCAAGTTCCAGTTGGACCTCTTCCAAACGCCGCTTCCTGGCGCGGAACTCGTCGCCCAAGTCGGCGACGCCGACAGTGTGAACGCCGCTCTCGCCACTGCTCAAGAGTCCATCGTCCTCTTGAAGAACGACAACAGCGTCTTGCCGCTGTCCACGTCGACAAAAGTGTTCTTCACGGGGTCGTCCATGGACAACATTGGCTATTTGTGCGGCGGATGGACACTCTACTGGCAAGGCGTATCGGGCAGCCACGTCTTCCCCCACGGCAAGTCGATCCTCAAAGCCATCAACGACAGCTACGTCCCCAACGCGACGTACTACCAAGGCATCAACATCGACGGCAACTACACGCTCCCGAACGGCACCGCCGTCTCCGCCGTCATCGATGAAGTCCTGGCCGCAGCCAAGGACGCCACCGTGACGGTCGTCGCTCTTGGCGAATATCCCTACGCCGAAGACGCTGGAAACGGCACGCCTCAACCGCTTCCTTCGGAATTCCTGACGTACTTAAAGACGCTCAAGGCGACAGGAACGAAGATCGTCTTGGTGCTCGTGGAAGGCCGTCCTCGCACTCTCAACGGCTTGGCCGACCTAGCGGATGCCGTTCTCTGGGCGGGTCTTCCATGCGAACTTGGCGGCCGCGCCATCGCCGACGTCTTGTTTGGCAAGGTGAATCCCAGCGGCAAGTTGCCATATACGTACCCGAAGACGGCGGAATTCATCAACTTGGCGACGCCGTACTACCAGCGCAACTCGACGACATGCTTCAAGAACCAAACGACGACGCCGTGCGAGGCCGAGTTCCCGTACGGCTACGGCTTGAGCTACACGACGTTCGCGTACTCGAGCGCCAGGATCAACACGACGACGCTCAACTTCCAGCAGAAGACCGGCGTGCGCATCACCGTGAACGTCAAGAACACTGGCACGGTCGCTGGGAAGGAGACGGTCATGCTCTTCTTGACGCCGCCGCCGCGCGCCAACGCCGAGACAAAGCTGCTCAAGAAGTTCACCAAGATCAACCTGCAGCCCAACGAAGCGACGGACGTCGTCTTTGACCTGCTGCCCGACGACTGGGGCTACTACGCCGGTGAAATCGGCCAAGGGCTTGTCAAGTCGGCGCCGTCGGGGCTGTATGTCTTTGCGTTCAAGGCCACGACGGACTGCGCCGTGAATCCCAAGGACGCGCTCTGTTTGACGCTCCAATGGACCAACACGGACAACGCACCCGTGACTGCCGACAAGAAGTCGACCGACGGCGGCAGCTCTTCCCCATCGTCGTCCAAGAGCGGTAGCGCCGTCACATCCGTCTCCGTCGCAAGTCTCGTCTTGGCTTTGGTCTCCTTGATCCAGTTGTAAATTCTGTAGTAACATGCTTAGAACTTTGAGAAAGTCAACGTGCGCGGTGGTTCCATGCCGCGCGACGCTCTTCAACAAAGCCACTTTGCTCAAAAGGGTGAGATGATGCACGATGCTATTTGCTTCGTTCATCGCCATCGATGAAGGCTTATGGAGGACAAGCGAGAGTCTGGCGCAAGTCGACTTTACGAGACGAGTTGCGCCAGACTCTAGTTTGTCCACCAGAAGTGTTGATCGATGGCATCTTGAACGAAGCAAATAGAATCGTCGATCAGCTCCCCCCCATTGACATCACACTTCCCATCGTCGCTTGCACTGCTCGCGAGTAACGTCCGCGTGGATTCACCATGAGACGTTGGAGGGACTTGGACGGAAGGCAGGGCCGCTTGACTTGAGCAGGAGCTGGCAAATTGTAAAATGAGCAAAGTTCTCATCCGTGAATGAAAGTGTCGCAGTTGCTTGTTCTGCCTTGAAGTGCGCGCCAAGTGGTTCAACGATGCAACATTCCATGAAAAACGACAGCCGCTCGACGGTTCAACGCATCTTTCCCGAATAGATCCGCCCAGCGGAGAGACAAGGAGCAGGGAGCATGGACGGCAAGACGATCGAGAGAAGAATGTACGAGTTACGAGTTACAGTAGTCTGACGAGGTGAATGGACACCCGACGGCTTGGAAGAGCTCATGGAGGCTGCCGTGCTTGAGAGAGGTTTAGAGGAAGGTGGAAAGAAGTCTCCACACCATTGTTCGCTCTTGCGCTTGAAACCTTCGAGAGACTTGGACGACGCTTGAGCTGCTTGCCGTGAGCTGGAGATGGCAAATTGCAATGCGCGGCGAGGCCCCGACCAGTTCTATCAAAGGATGGATTGTGCAGCACGGCCTCGCTGTCGACAAACTACGATCTCAAGGAAGGAGCTTAGTTGTTTCACGGTGGAACTGCGTGGACGACCGCTAGGATTACAGAGGAGAGGTGCTCTTGCTGTTGCACATCGTTGCATTTGCTGACAAGCAGCTCAAAGGTATCGCGACATGCCATCCGGTCGTCCGTTCGTCCAGGCACAACAGTGTTGCTGTTTCTTGGCTCCTGTTGACGCGTGCTCCAAGTGGTTTGACCCTCCACTCCACACGTGCCTCAATGGAGGAAGAGCGAGCTTGCACGTGATTCAGTGCTTGCTCACTCAAGATTTCTCCCAGCATGAGCAACAATTCACCCGACTCGCATTACGCCATCATCCTCTTTAGCCCTCAACATCGATTGAGAGTTCCTCGACGCAGTGTCGGGAAGTGTTGATGCGAGGCCAAGGACGAGGCATGACCGTGCAAACCTCACGGGTATGCCACAATCGAGCTCAGAGAGCAAAGTCTACCAGAGTCAGGGGTGACCAAGTTCAGACACACACTGAAGAGAATCGCTCGCGTGAAGGACTCTGCATGACCGAGCGAAATGTGAATCCGATTTTTCTGCCGTGATGCAGTAGCGCCATCGGATGGAAGACGAGATCGGGTTGTTGAGCAAGTCCTTGCTACAGGTGCCACAAACTACACTGCTCGCCAAGTTTTGAATAATCCTGGATCATGTCATGGAGCCAAGCAGTGACAAAGCCGAGTTGGTTGGCCTGGTGCATTGGTTGAAGAGGAGAAGGAGGACTTTTTCGAGTGAGGGAAGAGTCTCAATGGGTTCCCGAGTTTATTCAAGAGGGACGATCGACCTAGATCCTGCTGGAGATCAACATCGCAATGCCTGGATAAGCACGAGTCCACCAACAGACCAAGTAATATTTCGACGCATGAATCTACTTGATCTTCTTCTTGATGCGCAATTGGTTGGAGTGACCGCACTTCTTCTTGCGGCAGTTGGTCGCACGAGGAGGCAAGCGCGCGTAGCACACGCGGCAAATTTGCTTTTCGCAGTTCGTCTTCTTGGCCAAAGCCGCAAGGGTGGGTTCAATAGCCATGGTCTTTCCTACATCCACAGCGTCCTTTCAGCTCCTTCCATCCTCGTCTCCATCATCATCGTTACCTGTTGGTCAGTAGATTTCCCTCTGAGAGAAACCAACCATCGCACTCTCCACCAACATCCACTCAAATCATCCCTCCAATCAATGAACGGCCTTTCCCTCTAATTCAGTGAACGATTTTAATTGGCTAAAAGTATATTTATAATATTATTTGATTGGCTAATTCGATTTTAAACGATTTGATTGGCTAATAAATACTACCAAAAGTCGAATTTATTCCCTTAAATTAATAGAAAGCGGATTAAATCCTCCCCTTGCAAGAGTGTATTTGCGATTGAGGCTATGTGGAGCAGGCTAGACGCGATGATTGTTTTCATGCATTATGATGGTGCGATTTTGACTGAGTGATTTGGTGCAGAGGGGCCGTCGCGATGGTATTTTTTAAGGGATTTATTGATTTTTTCTCGAAAAATTGGGATTTTTTTAGGAATTTTGGGAAGTTTTAATTATTTTTATTGTTTTCTGACGAATGTACATGACGATTGACGCGTAATGAAGCAAGAGGCGACGCTGTCGTTCGCGTACTTTGTGAATCGGAGCCAAGTGCTCAAGCAATACCGTCTCTTCCTCCGGGAGATTCGGCCACTGCAGAAAGACACTCGTCGCGAAGTCCAGCAGACTATCCGCGCCAAATTTGATGCAGTAAAGCACGAGAAAGACTCGACGCAGATCAAGAAGCACCTTGCGTACGGTCACGCTCAAATGCAACACGTGCGTGAATTGGTGAATTCTGCTAGCTCGTTTGTGCCTCGCGTGCCATCAGACACATGGACAGACGCTAAATTGGAGAACCTGAACGAATCACAAGAAGATATCAAAGGGCGTTTGGGCAAGGGATGGCCATGGACACGAAAGTAACATTAATACATGTCTGACGAAATCACTCCTAAATAATTGTCTTTGATCGTCCCGATTGCTTGGATTTCCGTCACGTCAATGCTCACGCCCATGATCTTGAGTCGGACGCCGACGCCTTTGCGGATTTCCACTTCACGGTCTTGCGAAATCCACGCACTCTTTTCATGGTCGTAGCCTTCGTTCAAGTCGGTCGACATGGCGTGGCGACTCACAAACACTTGAAGAGGACCGACTTCAGCAAAGAAACCAAGCTGGTTGACGACTGTCACGACTGCATCGAGCACTTCGTTCTTGAAAGGACGGAAGAGAATCGCGCGATACGCAATGTTGAAACACACAAAGCCCGAGTTGTCCTGGATCACGCCTTGGCCAATGTCTTCATCGCGGACTTCCGTGACTGCAATAACGTAGCCATACTTGCCAAGGGACGTCCCTTCCACTTCTTCAATCAACCGCAGACGAATAATATCATGCAGCTTGGGGCCAAAGTGCATGGGATGAAGGAGCAGCTCCCGGCGGAGTTGCTTGAGGAAGAACATGTCCACAGAAATAATGCCATAATAAAATAAAAATTCAGAAAATAATAATATTTAAAATGCGAATTAACACTAAATTAGGTGTTTTACGGATAATTCCTTATTATCCGGAATGACCATTTTGGATCTTTCGACAATGAGAGAAGACTTGGACGAGCGGACGGCCTATCTGTGGAATGCAGTGCAAGTGCTGGAGAGGAACGTCAAGATTATGGAAGACAGCATACGCCAGACGATCGTCTTCCGCGAACAAAGGGATGCCCATGCTGCCAAAGTCGCCCGAGCTCTGGACGATTGTGCGTCCCATGAAGGGGTTCCATCGCTACAACGCGCCTTTGCATCATATGCAGATGCAACAAGAACGCTCAGCGTGGATACGCACGAGTTACTCGTCGTTAGACCAGAGCAATTGGCGATGGTAGAGCTTGCTCAAATACAGGACTGGGCTATTGTGCCGATGAAACGTTTGCTCGAAGATCGAGAGAAAGCCATGAAAGCTGTCTTGAAGCTCCAGCGAGATGTTGAAGACAAGCTGCAAACGAACAAAGAGCGCGAGAAGCGCATGAGACTTCTGCAAGAACAACGACGCCGCGCAGAGAATGTGAATTCTTTGGTTGATTATCACATGAAGCGATTTGAGTTTTTTCGCGTGACGAAACTGAAGGTATCGATGGTTCTGATTGTCTTTCTCATGGATCTTCTAGAAAGTCATGAACGAGCTTTCCCGTGCACAACTTTTCTATCATTGCAGAGGACTCGAATGCTTTACACCTCCATGCAAAGCTATCCCTCTAGTGGATCCCAAAGCAGCCTCTGAGGTAGTTTGATCGCAAGCGCTATTGTCTGACCAATATGCCCAGGATATTCGATCAGATATGATGCAACACGCAAGGCCATGAACTGAAGTGACTTTCTCCACAAATCTGACATGTCTATTATTGGTATGATTTCACATTGTTGAAATGTCCTCTTTTGGACTGTTCAGTGCTTTTTCACACTTTGAAATGTCCATTAATGGAAATTATATCACGCTGTTGAAATGTCTCTGTGAATATGAGCTGACGATCAAATGGTCATACTCGCCGATCCGAAGCTTCTAAAGCATCTTCCTTACTTCTTCATGATTATGATTAATGAGTGAAGCCGCCCTCAATCGATCCAAGACCTCCAACCACCACCACAGTCAGCATTCTGTTTGTCCATCACATCAATCCAAGGCCAGAATGCTGCTCATTTCAGCCATTTCCCCTTCAAGTCAGATTTATAATCTCTTATTTCGCTCTATCTTTGCTCTGAATATAAACCAGATTTGCCGCTTATCCTCGGTCATGCCATCTCCCCAAGCCTCTTGGCTCAAAAAATAATTGAAAAATACTAGTAATAAAAAGAAATTCGACAAATCATCGTATTTTTGCAACATTTTTGATTTCCCGGATAATGTCCATTTTATCCGGATATGACTGGAAACGAAGCGCTCAGAACTCAACATGGCCGACCCCAAGGCGAAAGTCCCAACTGTAGATGACGCCAAGACGGAATGGCGCTCGGAGCGTCTTCAGTGGTCAAACCAAGCAGAAAATGTGTGCTTTTCTGTCTCTATCTCATTGCGCTCATGCAACACTGGCGTATAGAAACTCAAGCAGGAATTGAATGCGATTGCGTTGCAGAAATGCCGCGAGTACACTTCCGCGTTTGTCGAATGCTCCAAGGAAAATGGGTACGTCCAAGTCACGTACGACGTGCTGTACTACTTTGTATGCATATAGGATGATGGTTGTATTCAAATGCCGCGAGCAAAATCGTGTCTTGAATGAATGCCTGCACCAATATACCAACAAGGAAGCCCTCGAAGCGCTCCGAGCTGAAAAACTGAATGAAATCCCTGTCGTTGTCAAGGAAGTCCCAAGAAAGAAGTACTTTGAGCAATAGATGCATCGACCTACAAAGTAAACAAGCGACTTGTCGGTCAATGACATTGTGCAAATGGATTTCTGGTAGTCGGCTACTTCGAGAGGTCTCGTCTTGCCTATTTTGATTTCTCAATCATTCACGTCAGCTCAAGCTTCAGAAATGAGCGGAGAGATGGCATTCGGTATAGAACGTATCGCGAGAAGCTGTTGAGGAAGGCTGGGAGTGCTATGGAGTACCGTAATGGTTGTGTGGCGCAGATTCGTTTCAAGTGCACTCTTTCACATTCCATGGCCACAAATCGACTGGCTGAGAGCTTATGCACCCACTCAAGATGTCTCCACGACATCTCAGATGGCCTAAGTTGTCTTTCTGGCAGAGTGCAGTCGTTGGCATCCACTTTCAATGGTTGTTTCTGCCATTGAAGCGAGTGATATGGTGCTTTCGCTTGGTGCTGTTGGACGCATCTTGGACGCATCTCTGGCGTATCTTCCATGGCCTTTCGATCATATAAAGCACAGAGAGAGAGGGGCAGAGATCGCGTGAACTTTCCACGAACTCCTCGATCCACCAACTCTTCAAAGTGTAATTGCAATGTGATTTCAATCGGTCGACACATAACGCAAACAGCTCACCATAAAAATAGAAAATATATAAATATAAATTTATATTAATTAAATATTGAAATAATAATGAATTATTACTATTTTTGCCGATTTTTCTGAATAATATGTCACCAAAGTTGGAGAGACAGTTGAAAAATGTGAGATATACTTCCATTACATACCGCGTTGGTCATTTACGTGCATGAATCTTCAACGTGGCAAGATAATGCGGTCTCGGAGACATCATGCCACTTTGTCAACGCATGGGAATAAAGTCAAAGCGTCCAGCGCCGCGCTCGACGTGGTCGCCGCTTCCGCGCTTGTGTAGCAACGACTGCGGTCAAATTTCAAGTCGAGGCGGCGGTGAAGCGGTCATTCGGTTGTGAATCTTGAGAGATTCGATTGTTACAAGAGTCGGCATACACTGCCGTCCACCATATTGTCGTGAATCTGCAGCATATGAGTACACTATACCGCTGAGACTCGTGCCGTCTTCTTCATTTTCAAATTTTGTGTCGGATGTCGTCGTATCCCGACCTGCTCAGGCAATTCCAAGCGCTAAGACGGCGTCGCATTGCGCTCGAAGCCAAGGCGAGAGAGATCGCAGCGCTGCATACGCTGGACCAAGACCTGAAACGGAAACCAGTCAACGAGTGGAGCTCGACTGCCACACAAGCTCCACCGGCCAAACTCCCGCGATTCCACGACCTGTCGTCGCGATTTGTGTCAGCGTCGAATCCATCGCGCATGGCCGTCTAGCGAAACCCGCTGCTGTAGCTTTATTTAATCTTCGTGGAAACGCTCCATGGAAGCCGCCATTCATGCCATGTCTATGACGGACACACGCTTATAATTGCTAAATAAATGCTTATAAACACTTAATAGTCGCCTAAAAGTGAGGCTAAAGCCGTCAGGACGGGGGCGCCCCTGTTGATTTCCACCGCGGATTTACTGTTGCTCTCGCCTAGGACTTGAATCACATCGTCCATTGTCAAGTCCTGTTCGTGGACCAGCCATTCCAGCACCTTCCATCGCTCCGACAGCGAGCATTTGGGGCTGTGAAGGTGGAAGACACCTCGCAACGCGGCTTGTTTGGCGGCAGTGAGACGCCATGGGTCTGGAATAAAGTCGTAGATGTCAAACAACCACGCAAGCGCTTCGATGTTGCCCAAACTCGCTGCTTCTGCAATGTTGGCGTACTTGGCATCGACATGAAGAGTAGCTGGACCGACGGACTCGGCCAACGAGTGAGCTAGGTCGGTATGACCATAGGATGCCGCGACTGCCATCAACTGCTGAGCGACGGAAGGATCAAAATGCGGTACGAGAAAGGCCGCGACGTCGCAATGGCCGCAACGAACAAGCTCAGCCATGTCATGCTCGAAAAGATGCGCCTTGTCCGAACCAAATTGACCGACAAGATATTTCACAACTTCCAAATGTCCATGGAATGCCGCCGTTCGAGTTGCCGCGCGTGTATCCGCAGGATATCCCGTCGAGACCAAGTAGTCGACGATGGAAAGTTGGCCATACCGAGCTGCGTACTCCATGATGTCGACTGACCGGGGCAGAGGACGGTAGTTCTCAATCACAAGCTGAAGAATGTCGAGGCGGCCTGTCGAGCAAGCGTAAACTGCAATGAGCGATCGCATTCTTGGGACTAAGTCGAGCAGGAGAAACACTCGGGAGCGCTTGTTTCCACTTAGGCATTGCGTCAAGCGCTTTTGAATGCGTAGATAACTCTTGCAGGGTTTCATGGGATTGACAAGTGACAGATCCCAGGGTCGTAAAGGCAGCATCTCCTCATACAAGCCAAATTGGAACGCACAGATAATAAACTGTAGCTCGGGTGACGTCAAGACATCCACAAAAGCGTCGGGGCTGGAAGTCATGGCTTTCAATGGTCCTTCCCAACGAGTTTGTCGTTTCCTCGGTCTCTCTGGTGTCCAGGGAGTACCAGGACTGGCAGTCATATCATGGGCTTTCAAAGGTTTTCCCCAACGAGTTTGTCGTTCTCTCGGTCTCTCGGCCATCTTGGAATAGCTAGTTTGAGTGATAAGCGCAGTGTGGAGTGGTGTTGCAGCGTTGTGGCATATCTCAGGGCTACATTTCCTGAAGACTCCATTCTGGAACTTGCAAATAGCTCGCAGAAGAGCTGGCGTTGACATGACGACGGCGAGTTGCCGCTTCATGCGTTCGTACGAAAATCAAATGAGTGATGAGCCAAGGGGTTAAGGGGTTGCAGGGGTTCAAGACAAATTGAACCCCTGCAACCCCTTAACCCCTTGGTGCCAGCAGCAGCATGTTGGGCTTCTTCTCCATCGAGGTCAAGTCGTTAGCTGTGCAGTCAGAGCTGTCACGGGCGACACAGTGATTGCCTTGACATCATGAAGTGTCCTGACGACGAAGACCTTTTTGTGTACAGTGAGATGAAATACAAGTGTAGACAAGAAGAGAAATGAGGATGGCATGGGCAAGAATGGATTCTTTATTGCCTAACTTTCTCAATCTAGTTGGAGCCAACAGCGTAGACGCGGACGATACCGTCGGTGTAACCAGCGAAGAGCGACGAACCATCGGCCGACCAGGCGAGGGACACGCAGTGAGGAGGTTGCGACTTCTTGCCGACGTGTTCGAATTCAGGCACGATTTCATCGACAACGACCTTGGATTCCAAATCCCAGATCTTGATGGCCGACGAGGTGGCAGCGACCAACCAGTAACGGTTGGGGGAAAAGACCAAGGCATGGATGATGTCGTTGGCTTCCAACGAGTACAAGCGCTTGCCTTCGTTCAAGTCCCAGAGCATGGCAACACCGTCCTTGCCACCCGAAGCGCACAACGAACCATCAGGGGAGACGGTGACGGTGTTCAAGTAACCAGAGTGGCCGAACAAGTTGTTGCGGAGCTTGCAGTTGGTCAAGTTCCACACCTTGACGACGCGGTCCCAACCAGCAGAGACAATCAAAGGGTTGGCGGACGAAGGCGAGAAGCGGACGCACGAGACCCATTCGGTGTGGCCGTCTTCGGTGATGGTGTACTTGCATTCACCCAAGGTGTTCCACAACTTGATCGAGCGATCGCGGGAGCCGGAAACGATTTGACGGTTGTCAGCCGAAAAAGCGACCGACAAGACATCCTTCGAGTGTCCAACGAAGCGGCGGGTGGTGATGCCGGTGTTCAAGTCCCACAAACGGAGGGTACCATCCCACGAGCCGGACAAGGCGAATTGACCATCCGACGAGATGACAACATCTTCGACGAAGTGGGAGTGGCCGGTCAAACGGCGGCGAGCATAGCCGTAGTTTTCAGGGTCGGCGTCGTGGGTAAGTTGCCAGACAAGGACGGACTTGTCGCGGGACGACGTGACGACCAAGTTGGGGTTTTCGCGCGAAGTGGCGATGGCAGTCACCCAGTTGTTGCCGTGGCCGGCGAGCTTTCCTCGAAGAACCAATTGATCACCCATGCTAGAATTGAAAAAGTGAACCATCTCCACTCATGTTGACCAAATTGACTGGACCACAAGAAAAGCTCACAAAATCATCAAAATGAGACTCAAATGAGACTTTATTGAGACCAAAATGAGACCAAAATGAGACCAAAATGAGACCAAAATGAGACCAAAATGAGACCAAAATGAGACCAAAATGAGACCAGAAATGACACTAAACTGAGACTTAACTGAGACTAAACTGAGACTAAACTGAGACTAAACTGAGACTAAACTGAGACTCAAATGAGACTAAACTGAGACTAAACTGAGACTAAACTGAGACTAAAATGAGACTAAAATGAGACTAAAATGGAGAATAAAATGAGACAAGCGAAAGATGATGTTTTTGCGCGCGACTTGCCACAACTATGGCTTCGAATATTCATATGGACGTATTTTTGTAGAGATAAAATTGGCGATACTACAATTCAATCCGACATTTATTTAATTGGCTATTATTATTGTTTGAAATCTCATCAAGGACACGAGACGACTCAATGAAGTATATTACTGCGAGCATTCCCTTTTACGCTTCCGGACCTCCTTGAAAAGACTCGTGTAGGTCTCAGTATGGCCTGCAAAGGCATTCACAACGAGCTCAAAGCTTTGAAACTTTGAGAAAGCGGTCGCAAGAGTCTAGCGCTCCGAATACTTCTTGCGATCGATTTTGATCATCGCTTTTGTGAAATCCTTGAGCGCGCAAGGCCGGCCACTTTGAATATCTGCGTAAAACCACTGCTGCCATGCTTCCTTAGCTGAACGCGCAGTTGGAATTGTCTTTGGCACAACGTACGATTTTAGAGTAGTTTGCTTGGTACAGGATGGCTTTTTGGCCCGAGGAATAGAGTCTTGCTCGTTGAGTGACTTGACAACAAAGTCGGCGATCGCTGCTGCCGTCACAGGACAAGATTTCTGAGCGGACAACACAAATCCTGTAGTCTTGGGTCGACTAAGGAGATTGCGTGGATCGATTTCGTCGCTCAGGCTCTTTGTAACGAGGTACTCGCACATCGTCTTTGGATCACCCCAACGACACCAAGCCATGAGTTCTCGAAAGTTGAATCTTCTTTGGCGAGACTCAAATACGCGAAAAAAGCTACCCCCTCTTCTCGTGCTGTGCAACGATAAGTTGGTCGATAAACCAGGGCTCTTCACGACTATTTCATTGAGTTGTCGTCGTAGATAGTTTTGCTCCATGGGCTTATCCCAGCAAACTTTGATTCCACTTGAATGGAGATTGGTCACTTGTGGAAACACAAAGGCATTGTCAGTCACGTGCGTTATGGTTGCCGTCACAGACGAGACGTATTCTTCGTGGAAGCCACAGACGCGCAGACAAGGATACGATATTTCGTCTACAAGGTTGTATACCTGTTATTCCTTTTCCACGCTTGCCTTCTTATGCCAACGTAGCCGCACAGACATGTAGGGTCCGTTCTCGGACACTGCTCGAGACACGTCACACCATTTTAATCCAAGAACTTCACTGATGCGAAAGCATCCCAAGTAAGAGACTGAGAATAAAAAGCGAAACATCGCCCCAAGGAACGGGTGTAAGTCGCCGAAGGAGTTCATCAAAATCGACACCTCGTTTATAGAGAGCGGGTGCGCTTTTTTTCGTCGTCAAGATTGTGTTGCCTGTTGTACTTCTGCAGTCCCACGACGTACTGCTTTGTGTCCAATGCTTGCGCTGGGTTTGGGTCTATACGGTATTCTTTGAACAACGCCACCATTGCTGTCTTGGCGCAGTCAATCGTTGTTGCCTTCCGTCCCAATGAGTAGAGATGGTGGAGGAAGTCGGTGCAATCATTGCTCGTGGCGGATTGAGGGTCCTTTTCATGGTTTGCTTCTTGAAAGTAATTCAGGAACTGTTGTTGATACGTCTTGTATGTTCGCCGCGTCGACGCCCCAAGAAAGGACTCTTGGATGACTTGCTTTGTGGGGACCGCGTCCATTGCAAAATAACAGTGGCGCTGGCAAGTATTGAATATTAGCCAATAAAATCGCATACATGTTAAATGTTAAGATATGTTGTTGCCGCGACAACAAGAACGACCAATGGTTTCGACCGACAGGGGTTTTGTCCAATCAAAGAATAGAAAATTGTCGGTTTTCCAATCAGCGAGTTCAAATTTGTCAGATTTGTGTCGCGTGTATATATTATGTACTTGTATAATACAGTGTACAATCCAATCGATTAGCACAATAGGTACACCTTTACTTTAACTAAGAGAAAAAATAGTGTGTACAAATGAGTAAAATTCCCGTTAACTCTTTCCTGTAAACGATTTGTTCGACAATTTGCAGGAAATAATCTGTTTAGAGGCAGTCTTTGTGCACTTGAAGTCAAAGACAGCGATGGAAATATGAATTTTGGCAGCCACAAGCCTACCGTGACTTGATTGGACAAAAATAATTCATTTTGACTGGACAAATATATTTTTTTAAACATCTGGCACACACAGGAGAAATCTTCCTTCCTGTCGTTGCATGTGCATGAGGACGCATAGAGTGCATCGTCTCCATATTATATAATACGTAGTAGATAAATTGCGTCATATCTTCGATGCCAATGACTTTCCGATCAACTTCGAACTACTTTATTAATCAGTACACAATAGTACATGTGTACAGTACAATGAATTATACATATTATACGAAGCGATAGCCACAACACGTTGAAGAGCAAAGTGAAGCGACGAGAGAACCAAATGGACGAAGTCTGCTCGCTGAAGACATGACAAGAGCAGCAGTGAGACGGAGAGATCGATAGAAAGCGACTGGGCGAAGTTATAGATCCGTGAAAACCCAGGAAACGACGAAGAGGCTTGCAAGCAGTGCACTGGAGCGATCTGTGGAATGAGTTCTGTCCTCATCGGCCGTTCTCTGTCACCCTCTCTTTGCTCGAACACACGCGAATTCTTCCTCCCAAGCGATGTTTCCCCCGCTTCAGTCAGTTCTGATCCCAACGAAGCCTCCCTTTTATCCCCAAGTGCCCTAAGAAGGGACGAGTGACTCGAAGTCAGGTAGTCTCTGTGGCTTCAGGGAGCACTGGCCTATCCGAGAGGTCAATAAATCCTGGAGCCCCAGAGAGCATTGAACCCCTTGAGCAGTGCGGGAATCGAAAGCAAGGACGAGCTTGAGATCTATTTTTATCTTGTCGTGATGCTCATCTCGCCGCGGAAAAAGCTCTCGACTGTCCGCGACCCCGACAGGGCATCCATCGCTCCACCGTCGACAGCGTACAACCTCTACCCGTTCCAAGGCCTCCAGTCGCCTCCCAAGCTGTCCAATCCATCCAAATCGTACTGTCGATTGGAGTCTTCTTCGTCACTTCAACTCTCTAGGTCTCCCAAACGCCTCCAGCGCCTCGCCCAGCCCGTTCTGTACGGCATTCGACGCTTCTACTGACGTATCTATTATCTTCTAGAGCAAAGAACATCGAGAAGGAGACATGGGTGCCTCTCTCACGACCTTTCACGCCTTTGAGCTCCGTCGCGCCTTCGGCAGTCGCCTCCCATCTTGCTGACGAACAGCATCCACACATTAAACCTGACGATTTGGCTCAAATTGAAGCGTGGCTCGACAGTTTCGACCAAGAAGCACAGTCGTTCACGTCGTATTTCCTCTTCTGCGAGCTGAAATTCCAGCAGTCGGCGGTCCTCGCTACAGGACGCAACGTGCCAAACCGACTCCGGACGGCCGTGGCGTTCTACTGCCTCCAGCAAGCGTCGAGCATCTTCGGACGCTTCCAGTCGCTCCTGGACACGATTTGCACGTACGTACGAAAACTGTCTTCCCCTTGGGATCACCCTTGACATCCGTCATAGCAACCTGGGATCGGCAATCTACTCGAGCTTTTCAGCGCTCCGACGTGGTCCTCGCCACGTGACGGCTCTGGAATGCTACCAAGCGGGTACGACATACTTTGAGCAGGTCGACGCACTGCAGAAAGAGAACGCCGCATTGATTGCGAGCCGCCAGGCGTTCAAAGACGAAGTTTCCCGTCTCCAGCACGAAATTTGCCGCCTCGAGACGCAATCTGCAGCGCTGAAAGACGCCACGGCATCGCCTCTGGCTGCCATTGCCGCGTTCACAAAGATGGCACTGGACGGGAATGAATTCAACCCCGTGAGCAACCTCGCGGAGCGCGAAAAGATGGGCTACATCTTGAAGACGTTCAAAAGTCTCGGCCCGATCGAGCGCATCCAAGTCTTCCTGAGCATGATTGAGCTGCTCGACGCGAATCCCGACGTGATCTTTGCGATGATCAACACAATGCCAGCGCCACAGCGAGAAGAGGTCATTGAGCGTCTCATCCAGGATCAAATGGCCGACATGCAGCAGTATGTTGGTCCCTTGGCTCCATCTCTGAGCGTCTTTATGACTAGCCAAGCGCAGGAAGTCTTGCGGCACGTCGAGGCAGTTCAAGAAGACGCCGAGGAGGCGCGGCAGGAGCTTGCCAAGTTTCAAGAGCGTATCCAGGACGTTTTAGCTGGGACGTCGCTGTCCGATCTCGACATTCCGCACCAGGAAGTCGGTGCTTCCGTCGATTCTGCTGCTGAGTATTGCCTTAGAAAGGCGTGATGGAAGCGCTCGCGGCAGTTGTCGAAGCGCTGGCGCGGGAGAAGGAAAAAGTCCGGCGGTACGAAGCGCGGGTGTTCACGATCACGGCCGTGCACTCGAAGAACAAAGCGCAGTCGGAAACGCTCTGGATGGACAAATGCCACGACTTGGAAGCCAAGCTTGAGATGATCGAGAGCGAGAAGCAGCGCCTCGCGGAGCAACTCCAGAGCTTCCTTCCCGCCGACGACGCTGAAAGCACCGCCGCAGGGGAGAAAATCGACCAGGAGACCCAAGTGAGCCTGGAAGAGCTGCAGAAAAGCTTGCTCGAGCATGGAAACAGCCAAGAGCGCCGCGTGACGACACAACAGCCCGGTGGATTCGTCGCCAAGACGCATAAGTCCTTTGTCGGCTTGTACACGATGATCCAGGAAGCCAACTATTCCGTCGCGAGCGTCAAGCGCATTGTCGCCAAGAAGCGGCCGCTGGGACTTTTGGAGCTCCACCAGACCATCGCCGGCTTTTATCAGTCGAAGATGAGCCAAGATATCGCCGACGACAACATGCATCGACCACGACAAGGTAGAAAACTCTCTAGAAACGCCAAGGGCTTGACAGAATGCCGCCAAATGCGCCGTAGGCTTTGCACAGATGCTCCTCGACTCGTACACCGTCTTCTATGGCCTCCGGGAGCTTGCGGTGAGTCAACTCATCACGCTTGACGCGTCGATACGAAAGTTTTCCCCAGTACGTCGCTCATTTCCATCGTCGAGATGGAATTTCACGGCAATTGTGGCTAGAAAAGCGCAAGAGTTCGAATCTTTGGGCTGCTTGTTGGCTCTCTAGAGCCTGGAAGTTATGCCTCGTCAGTGCCCGCGACGGATTTCTTCTTGTCGGTCGTCGGTGTCCTCTTCAATGGTAAACTTTGAGATCCATGCGTCCATCTGAGCGCCTTTTGCGGGGGATCATAGTCGGGAATTATCGCCTCAATGAAGACAAAGCACAGACAAACGCCAAGCAGCTCAAGACGTGGCTTGGTGACGGCATGCCGGGCAGCTCCTCGTGTACAAATATCCCCCTTGGTACGGTCAAGCTCTCCAAAGTTGCAACTTAATGATAAACTTTGCCCAGACAAGTTGATCCCGACGATTCAGATCATCTTTGCAACGAGCAGCGTCACCGTCGCCTTCCTGGACGATCTCTGCAGCGCACCCAATGACGCCAACGAAGTGGATCTCGACACGGCAATGGAGAAGATTTTATACTTCTGGCTGCAGCTCTATGAGCAGCAAGTAGCGACGATGCACGGCGTCTTCCGTCTCGGCGACAAGGACACCAACGGCGTTCTCGACTTTCAGGAGTTCAGGTACGAGTGGAGCTGAAACTGTGGAGCTCTGACGGTCTTGTGGCACTTTCTAGCACGATTGTGCATCATTTCGACCCTGGAATGAGCCGTCGCGACTGTCTGGACCTGTATAATCGCGTCGCTGGCGCTGACAATGTGATTGACAAGGACGAATTCGTCATGGGCATGATCAACCACCTGCGAGATCTCGAGCTCAAGACGTATTTCTCGACCAACTACACGCTGTCAACCTCATCGAGCTCCAAGACGAGAGCCAAGGGCGACGTCCTTGGCCAGCCGCAGATGCCATTCAATCCCGTGCGGCAGCTCGGCGTCCTCCTCGCGAAATTCAAAGCCGCCCATGAGCACATGAGCCACCAAGTCGAACGGTCCGATCCGATTGTCAACTGGGAAGAAGGAATCGACCCCATTCTCGAGCGATATACACGCACAAGCAGCGCAATGGCGCCAAGACCACCGACGCGACTTGATCCCTCCAACTAGACCACACTCAAATCGCCAAGTTGATCGATCGTCCGTCGTTCCTTTGAAATCCCCTTCCCCTCTGGAGTTGCCCCCTGAGCTACAAGGCAAAGCTAGACTTCCAACCGTCAAGGGGAAACAAAGGAATGGATGCAACATCCAGGGCAGCTAGCCAACTTTGACTACAGCTTTTAATAGTGTGTATAGGATGTCAATAGGATCGGCTTAAAACTAATCTACGACGCCTCCATCCAATCATGTTGGCGTCAAAATGAAGCTCGTGGCCGAATCGCATCGATGATAGTGGCGGATTTACAATTTCTTGTTGTTTCTGTGCTGGTGGATAGCGCCACCGATGGCCTTGCCCGCGCGGACGGCAGCCGAAATGCCTCGCGAGGCGAGCGCGAAGAACTGCTTCTTGGCTGGTCTTCTACCGCGGTTTGTGTCGACTCCAGTGAAGAAACCGGCTTGAGAGGTAGCGTAGCGCGTGTTTGCGGGAACATGAAGGTTGTGACTAGGGAAATAATCAGGATTGACACCACCACGGGACCGACGAGATCCTGGCTGCGCGGCCACTTGGACGGCGAGCGCAACGACAAGGAGCAAAGCCGGTCGAAACATTGCTTGGCACTCGGCAAATTGTAAAATAAGTCGTACAACAACCTCTGGCCAAAGTTCCTGTCGCTCTCCGTCATAAGAAGCTCCAGGAAAAACAGACTTTGCACGATGCTGCAATTGCCGCATCGTTCGTTCGTCTCAGATAGATCGTCACACTGAAAACGTCATAAAATAATGTCAAGCAAAACCCCTACACCCCCAACAACTCATAACCCCCGAACCCCCAAAAGTTCTTAAACCCCTAAATTAGTGTATTTATTCAAATGGGGGTTTTCCACACGCGTAGTATTTCCCACAGACTTGGCAGAAATGTTTTCCTCAGATGAGACACCACCCGAAGCCATTCCTCTGGTGGGAACATGAAAAGCGCATTCCAAGCACCTCTGGTGCATCCCACTTGATCCGACGATTATTGTACTCGTGGATAAGAGAATCCAAACTTCCACGTTCAAAAGGTCATAATAGGTGTTTGGATTGCTTATTTCACGCCGCTCCTCGAGGATACAAGCTCCTTGGCATGCTGGTAGCTTTTCCAACGCGTACTGTGGCTCTGGAGATGGAATGATCATCACGACACCGAAGTACACATGTACTCAGGAGTTTGTCACATTGGTATCGTGGTACACGGTGACTGATTTTGACAACCCGACAACAGGATTCCGGATAGATATCCGGATAACCTCGTTCATAGGACTTTGCTGGAAGGCTACCAAGTAAAGATGGTCTCTCAACACTGAAAAGAGCACATGCTTGTGAGGTTCAATCACTTTTCGCGTTGAGATTTCTCAAATTAAACGATGATAACATTCCCAAATTCGAGCTCCATGTACGATTCTACGGATAATTATCCGGATGCTTAATGGACCAGAAAGGGAGATCGCATTGGAAAAACATCTCTTATTACCATCAAGCCTCTGACCCAGAGGATAACAATGCACGATATTGTCGTCACGGAAATCATGGCAGTGCCAATGACTAGCGCATTATTCAATTTGATATGCCTGCACTCGTCCGACTTAGTGTGCTCTGCGCGCTTCTCTTCCAAGTGACCATGGCCTACTTGCCCGCCCATCTCCAAGTTCGCCGCCAAGTGGTGCCGTATGGAGCCCCTAACGAAGACGACCATGGTTCATTGGTTCAAGATATGCAGGAGAAGATCACTGTCGTGGATCCTGACGACAGTTTCCCCACCAAGAAGAAGCCCACCAAGAAACAGTTCTTCGGCGGTCTTATTCGAGCTGTCATCAAGGGGAGCACGTCGGCTGCGAGAGGCGCTCAAGTTGGCGTCAAGGCTATGAAAGGAATCAACCAAGCGCGCAATATGGTCTTGAACCGCGGTCGAAAACAGTAGATTTGATCTTGTTCTAATCGTAGCAATGAATGGTATGACGCAAGTCCGACTTACACTATTAGAGTGTATTTACAGGGCTGGGGTGCAGGGGTTCTAAGTTTGTCTCGCACAGCATCTTGGGACAAACTACTGTCGCCTTTGTCACTTTGTCCTGAGAAGTCTGTCGTCGACCGAGAACGACATGACAATTCTCGACAAAGTTTGACAGATGCCACCGGAGCGTCAATGGTTTGAGCACTTTTCGATTTGACATGTCCAAGCTCATCCGCATCGTGCTGCTCCTGGCGCTCTTCCTCGTCCAAACGACGATGGCGTTCATCCCACAGCATCTCCAGCTTCAGCGCGAGATGGTGCCGTACGTTCACCAAAACGAACAAGGCCAATTGGTGGAAGAAACAGTCGAGAGGATCACGGCGACGGACCCGGATGATAAATCCCCCACCGCCAAGCGACCAGCCAAGCGCCAATTTTTCTTCGCCGCCATTGGCGCTATTGCCCGCGTGGCTAGCACGGCGGCGCGTGTGGCCAAGGCTGGTGTCAAGGTCGCAAAGGGCGTCAACCACGCTCGAAATGCCAACAACGACCGCAAGAACCACAAGAAGTTGCTGTAAGCTGGCCAGTTGAGACTGCCATGGCCATGATATACTGTGATTATTACCAGTACATTGATGACAAGGGGTTGAAGGGGTGAAGGGGTGAAGGGGTTCTTGGGTGTGCTGTTCGCAGTCTCATGACTGCGTCAGGGTGAAGATTTGGGTGGTGCTTGTCGGGAAGTTGTCCGTGTCACCGTGTCTGTCCCTTTCAGTTAATTAAACTCAAAATGTACTTTATCAAGTATTTTCAAGATAAAATTATTAACTTATTCGAAATTAGTGTTACTAGACTATAAAATTTACTTTATCGAAGAATAGTCGGACTAAATATTATTGATTTGATACAAATGTGACCGGGAAGACCTCAAGTGTGAAGCCCTCAGCTGAAGTCGACCAGGACACGACTCGCCCGAAAGCAAGAAGCAAAGCATGAAGCTGACCAGGGCGCGACTCGCTCCGAAGTAAGAAACAAAGCAACCGAACATTCGTCATAGCGACGACGCGACCTGGGTGGCGATCTGAATCCACCAATCGAAACCAGACAATGGTAGATGGCGCGTCGTCGATACTGTTTGCAGGATCGACAACCCGGAGCTTGGCAAAGTACAGCGACACTAGCCAATGTGGGCCTGCCAAGAATGCCTTTTGTACCAATAAAGAGTTTGAAGCGACGGAGGCCAGCCATCAAGAGTGTAAGCAACTCGAGGCGTAAAGAAACGAAGGCAAGAAAGAGTCCAGAGCCACAAGAACCAGTCAACGAGACGTGAGCAACCTTTAGTGTAGAGAATTGGATGTTAAAGATGATAAAAAACTTCCGCTTTTGCCTTGTATGGATCACCGAGTCCTTACGATCACTGCCGAGAAGTTTACTACGCCAAGAATTGTCGTTGGAGCCGTTGACTGTCTTTATTTGCTGCGACGGTGTCCTGTGTTGGTTGTGTGTGCCTTTCATTGTGTGCACCGACCTCTCCTGTACTGTTTCCTCCCTTTCTGTATTGCCCTGTACCCGTGCCCACGTTTGGCACAGTCTTGTTGGGCAGCAAGACCATACTCTCCCCCCGAACTTCCCAAGTTCATCTTTCCCAGTTTCCCTACGTTGTTTGCGCTTGGTCTCGCCCATAGGAGTCGAAAACCGTACATCAAAGAACTATACCCATTATCCTTGTGCCGAGCGAGCCTTCTATCTCTCTCAGTCGATATTTTTCGATTATTAGCCAATCAAATGGCTTAAAACAAATTAGGAACGATTGAACAAATCGCGCCAAATTGGGAAATTTCCCTCAAAAGCACAATAGCTATTGAACTAATTTTTGAAATAGTTATGTTTTTTGATCAGGAATATCTGATTTTGGTTCTGTAAAATATTAAGTTTAAGCGTACAATTGTGGAATGGGAAAGAATAAATATACTATATATATATTTATTTTAGCAGGATATAAATATCTACTTTTCGACCCCAATTTAGAAAGAGGAAGCGGGCTTTGAATGTTATTTGCATTCAACTTAATGTCAACCCATGTCCTCTGTCTACGGTTATATATATATCATAGTACATATAAAATTTGTCAATCCTCAGGAGACTGCGCCAAAGCGTAAGCGGTCTTCAATGATTTTTGTTCTGATGACAAGGGGTTGAAGGGGTTAAAGGGGTTCTTGGGGATTCACCGTGTGCCGCGACCAGAACAACGTGACGCGGAAGTGCTGTTGGGTTGCCATGCAGTCGGCCGAAAGCATACTGGAGAGCCATAGATTAGACGAGCAGACCACGAACGACCCAGCTAATTTTGGGCTTTGCTTCACGTCACTTTTCAATTTGACATGACCAAGCTCGTTCGCCTTGTGCTGCTTCTCGCGCTCTTCCTCGTCCATACGACGATGGCATACATCCCAGAGGATCTCCAGCTTCAACGCGACATGGTGTCGTACGTCCATAAGAACGAGCGAGGCGAATTGGTGGAGGATACGATGGAGAGAATCACCGTGATCGACCCGGATGACAAGTTCCCCACACAGAAGAAACCAGCCAAGCGGCAATTCTGGTTTGCTGCCGTTGGCGCTTTCGCCCGCGTCGCTAGCACTGCTGGACGGGTGGCCAAGGCTGGTGTCAAGGTCGCGAAAGGGGTCAACCACGCCTGGAACACCGTCAACAACCACCGAAACAACCCAAAGAAGAAGATATTGTAAATGAAATACAGATGCATTCTGTCGGGGCTGTGTCGGTGGATAATACGCAGCATCGGCAAACAAGAGATGTCGGAAGGTTGTGTTCTTGCGTTGTGTCATTGACTTGGGATGGAACTTTGTCATGGGTGAGCTCAGTGCGATTGGATGTTCGTTCCATGTGGCGGCGCTGCTTGGGAAATGCTCTATCGAGATTGTTGTAAGTTGACATCACGGCTTCTAATCGACATGGGTTTCACGCACCACGAGCAACGTCAAAGAGCAACGTTTCTTACGAAAGATGTGGGAAAGTTTACTCCACGCACAGCATGCAGCTCCTCCACGAGCTTCCAGCGCCGGGCTCCAGCTCCATGTTATCAGTACATAATTGCACAGAGTCGTGGGCACGGTGGTGCGAGCAGTCAAGACTGGCGTCAAGATCACGAAAGGCGTCAGCCACGTCCGAAATGCTGCCAACAACAAGAAGAAGAAATAATAAGTACCGAATTCTGGAATTCAACATCAACGCAAGCGAATGCAGGGATGGATAGCACGAGAAGTAAAAAGGGGATGCGCTGGCCACCGTCGGCAGCAGTGAGATACCCAGCTTGCTTTGTCATATTCCTGTCCTCAGTGCCAGATAGAATCGCCTCAGGGAGTTGAAAAGGGACGAACGATATCCTAGGCTATCAGGGATTGATGGGGAGAGTTTGTTGTAAAATGATTCGTCATCTTCAGAAATGACGAATCAAGGTTGTCGAGGAAGTTCAGATCGCCGTGGGTTTATCGCACGACATTTGCAATCTGGCGAGTCGAAAGAGCAACATCGAAACAAGCGGGAAGGATTATTCCTGGGTGCATTCAAAGCCGATCGACGACCAAAGGCGGAGCTGTCCCCTCTCCATCGTCAATTGACCAAACTATGCACCAAATAGAGGCTGGATTTCCTCGGTTATGCAACGGAGGATCTTCCTTCTTGTTGTTTTCTTGGCATCAACCATGCTTTGAAAATGGATGGTAAGTTGGTGAACCCTGTGCCTGTGCACAGTGTTATCGCCTGAGCGAAGCAGAAACTCACCGCGTCGGTTGTTGCAATGGCCAAGACATGCTAAACGCGCCTCGATGGAAAGTGTTAGATCGAGTCAACACGTTGGATGAAAGTTTGTTGTAAAATGACATCCTGATGTCAATCGCAATGGTTCATCGCACCACAAGTTCAATCTTGTGAGTTGAGAGAGCAACATTTCCTTTCCTCGATCGACAACAAGAGTCTCATTGAGATCGGTGACGTCCACCACATACACGACACCAACCTTAAGATCTGCACCAAATGTATGTTGGTTTCCTCGCGGTGAGTATCCCATCGAAACGGGCTTGGGGGGACGAATCGATAACGCAAGTCATTTCCCATCGAGAGCAGCAGCAACGCGGTCTCGGTGATATCCCAGCCGCTCGTCGCGCATCGGCCTGAGCGTAGAGTTACCGACGTTGCATGAAACGACGCTGTGATTTTCTACAGTATTTCGCCCATGTGGTTGTCGACAGGTTGTCAAAAGTTTGATATGTTGTGTGCGGAACGAGTTAAATCTCCTGTTCAAAACCAAGTTGTTCTTATCGCCCTTGGGAGCCTTTGCCATGGGTCTGGCTGCCAGACCCAGCTGCCAGACTCTGGCAGCACGCGCGATGGGCTACAATGAACGATAGGCTTAAATCGAGAGCACAAGCTTCTCCACCACGAGATTCCAGCGCCAGCCATCCCCACCAGCCACTCGAATTTCCACTTGAATAAAATGTCAGTACGATGCTTCAACTTTGTGACAACACAATGCAGAGGGTGACGCACTCTTGCTGTCATTTCGTGGCACCAAATGTGTCTGTCATTTCCCAAATTGACATGACCAAGCTACTGCGCATTGTGCTGCTCTTGGCGCTCTTCCTCGTCCACATGACGGTGGCGTACTTGCCAGAACATCTCCAGCTTCGACGCGAAATGGTGCCGTTCCGCCATCAAAACGACAAGGGCCAAGTCGTGGAAGAAATGGTCGAGAGAGTCACGGCCGTCGACCCCGATGACAAATCCCCCACGGCCAAGAAACCAGCGAGAAAACAATTCTTCTTTGCGGCGATTGGCGCCCTTGTCCGAGTCGTTGGCACGGTAGTGCGAGCGGTCAAGACTGGCGTCAAGATCGCGAAAGGCATCAACCACGTCCGAAATGCTGCCAACAACAACAACAATAAGAAGAAATTGTAAATGTAATACAGCACCGAATTCTGGAATTCTACATCGAGTAAACAGCTCAGAGCTCAGCGAGGTCGTATCCTGGCTCGAGAGCATTGTGGACTCACAAAGAGGGACTTTCGAAGAACAAACTCCTCTCCAGGCCATCCACCAAGCTTTCTTGAGCAACATGGAGGCCTTCCTGCCATTGGAATGCTCCATATTACTGAAGACTTTTTAAAAATATCCTGTTTGTTCATATTAATATGTGCGTAGTAAATGGGGTCAAGGAAAGTATATTTTATATGAAACCAAGTAAATTAAAATCAGTCTTATTGCCAATTGGGTGCCGTTTGAGTTAGATATATAGTGTTATTTGCCACTATTCTAGCTATGTTTTGCCGCTCGAATCTCCCCAAACAGTGCTCTGGTCGCCGAGATATGAGGCATCAAAGCTGGTGGTCCGACTTTTCCGACAAAATTTGAGGTTTGAGTTTTTGGTATCGTTCAACTCGTCTCAGCAACACCAATGTTGCTGTGTTATTCAAATTGAGCAATTCAGTCTTGATTTTGAGTTATTCATAAAAAGCTGGAGTGTAACATGTAGTATAAAACTGTTTCAAACACTCACACTATAACTAATGACATATATGTTGTAAACTAGTTGATGCTTTCCCAAAACTGTTTTTTTAGTTTTCTCAAAACTGAGAATTTTTAACAATTTCCCATCACCATACGTTGCACCTCAATTTCTCGGTCACTGGTTGATAAGACTGGTTTTTATTTACTCGGCTTCATATAAGATATTGGCTGGTTTATTCAATTATAGAGTAATTATGCATGAAAATTTATATAATTGTTGCACTATTTTTAATAATATATTAATGTTAACAATATTTGTTCATCAAATTCAGCATTTTGGGGCGACCACGCGGCTCCTATGGCGCCTACGCATCTTGCATGATGAGAATGGAATATCCAGGACTAATTGGCTAGATTGAGCTTAGTTCCAGAGCATTTGATTGGAAGGACCAAAATATATTTATGATTTGAGGTTTGTCCTTTGGTTGCTTGACGTTGCTTATGGCGCATGATGGGCGAAATTTCAAAAATCAAGTGGTTAACGACCCACATCAAAACGACAGTTCCAATTGTACACGCAATGGAATAGATTGGAAATTCCATGGCGACCTGCGAATTCAGTGTTGCTATCGGTTGTCAATGCCAGCAAAAATGAAATCTTTGGCTTTCTGCTTCGTTAAGGCCTCGACAACATCATTGTTCTATTGCATTAGTTACTTTCGACATACAGTCATGGCCCGATTTAACGTACCCACTGAAAATCAATACCTTAGCACACTTTATATAGTATACAATTATAAAGGTACTGTTTCATAATCATAAAAGCATTATAACCTTTATGTTTCTATACCTGTATTGACTCTGAAAACTTTGTAAATTAATATTGTTGAAGAGTACGTTAAATCGAGCCATAACTGTAGTCGGTCGCTAATCAGACGAGTGTTGTGTGTGTCTCGTGAGTTAACTGCAAAACCTAATAATACGTAGTTCTTGTCAATGCTAAAGTCTTTGTAACGTTAGCATTGGAGGTTGGGCAAAGTTTAGTGCAATCGACCGATTTATTATAGTCATGATCACACAGAGAAACCAGCACTTGTTTTTCCAATGGTTGGTCTTTGAAAATCATAGTATTTCCAAAGGTGTTCCAAAGTTGAGGGACAGAATCTGTCAAAGTTTAATCTGTATTCGTAAACATTTGCGACTAAATTTAATACTAGTGTAGGTAAGCATTAATAGTGGAGCTAGCCAGATACAAGAAGGGCACATATCAATTGTAGTCCAAGATGATAAGTTCCAGCAATATGCGCATCCCATCGGTTAACACTCAGAGGATAAATATTTAACCAATCAAAACATATTAATGTTTTATTTCAGCCAATAATAATCTTCTAATGATGTCCGATTCAAACATCATCGATTTTCCTGTGTAATTTTATACATTTGCAATATGCTTCAGTCCACAGTTTAAACGTCAAGCATACTGAAACCAAGTACTTTTCTGAGTGCACAATCCACAGAATGTCGCATGACAGGCGACAACGAACGACGGCAAATGTCATTAGATTCCCCTTGGCATTCCCCAATTTGACATGACCAAGCTCGTCCGCATCGTGCTGCTCCTCGCGCTTTTCCTCGTTCAGACGACGATGGCGTACTTGCCAGATCATCTCCGACTCGAGCGCAAAATGGTGCCATACCGCCATCAAAACGACAAGGGCGAGATGGTCGAAGAAATGGTCGAGAAGATCACGGCGACAGACCCGGATGACAAGTCCCCGACGGCCAAGAAACCAGCCAAGAAACAGTTTTTCTTTGCAGCGCTGCGCATGGCGAAAATGGCCGTCAAGGGAGTCAAAGCTGGTGTCAGCATCGTCAATCATATCAAGAACAAGAAGAAGAAGTTGTAAATACAATACTTGTCGTCTTAGTCGTTGGCCGTCTCAGAGTGTTCGTTGTACGCGGTGGTTAGGCGAGAAGAGCTTCACGTTTCATCACGCGGGGATCAAACTTGATGAGAAAGACTGTCTTCTCAACGCCACCGCCCATTTCGACAGTGTGGGCGTCGACTTCACAGTACTACCCATGCAACATAGTCAAGGAGCTGTCATTGCTGTGGAGAACTTACAAAGCCACCAGAGTCAAGAATACCGCGGATAACACCAGCCGTGTACGCTGCACAGTTGAGCTGGCCCATGTCGGTCGGTACGGAAATGTACTTGTTGGTCAACGGTGCATTTTCATGGATCATGTCTACAAAGCTCAATCCTGAACAGGGAAGAAGGGAAAGATGGTTACATTCGTTCTCGTTGGCCGTACTGCGTTCAAGACCATCGGCAGGCTTGCCGAACAGAGTCTTCCAACACACAGACACCACAAACTGAAGCATATTGAGCAATCGCGTTTCCCGACGGAGTTTTTCCCTAGAAAAAGCTTGAATCGATCCATAGGCGATGGAAACGTACTTGGAAATGTTGCCATTGACATCACGGTAGCTCAAGAGTTCCAAAACGCGCACTCCGACACCATATCCTGCAGATTCCAAACTGCGTTCGAGGTCGTTGATGTTGAGCACACGGCGTTGAAAATATTGCACGAGTTCGGAGAAGAGGAAGGAGAAAGCGCTTTCACTTACTTCAGTCTTTCCTCGTCCTAACGATCGATCCAAGTGACTCTTCTTGTTCAATCGGCTCTGAGATGTCGGCGCCGGTGGCACCGCTGTCTGGGGAAAGCGATTTGGTTGTTGCATTTTCAAAAAATAGAGGAAAATACAAAAATAATTAAAAATTAATTCATTGAAATTTGATTAATCATTTTTCAATTATTTGACGAATTACAGTGTGGGAAAAGCTGGAGCCTCGTCCTCTTGGGGGAGCAATTGTGGCCTTCGGGCTCCAGCAGAGACCACACCGAACCTTATGCCAGTCATCTTTTTGATGGCTCTATTGCGAAGAGAGGCATGTAATACTGCTTTCCCTGAGATTGAATGGAAATCCCTGCGGGGATGGAGCCAAATTCGGGGGATATCAAAGCGCATATGCTGTTTGTAAGTATAGCACTGTTTAGGAGTTGTGTGGCATTGCCGCGTAGCTAACTTCGTAATTTCAAAAGGAGTAAACTTTTCAATGGATAAGCTTATATCTATCTTACCACCAGACTCAGCATCGCTGTGGTTTTTTCCTTTGCAAGCCCCTTTTCTCTGGGTATTTGCTGGTTTCTCAGGGCCTTCCAGTAGAGAGATCTTTTCAAACTTGTATCTCGACTACAGTGTACAGCTGTACACTTGTGGATGAAAATTTCAGCTCGTTGTTCGATTTCGAGCTCTTCTTTTTCTGCCAAGTCGACATAGACGTGGTAAACCTGGTCTCCTTTGACAGTGACGACATGTTTCTGTTGGTGCAAGCCTCCTCCTTTCAGAACAAAGCCCGTCGTCTATTTATAAGCTCTCTGTAAATTTAGCAATAAGATCTTCAATGGACGTTTCCGGTTAAATTCCGGATAAACACTAGATCTCATCGGAAGCCAATCTAAAAAATGGTTTCGGGTGGCAAAGCTGCCATCCACGCCGTCTTTGCCGTCGTCGGCTTTGTCCTCCTCCATTTCTCGTACAAATACGCGCGCAAATACTACACCCAGCCAGCTTTCCTCCTCCCCGTACGTTTCTCTCTCGACTCAAACTCACGATCGCTCTCTCCTAGCCGTTCGTTTGCTTTTGCGTCATCTACGAAAATGTGATTCTCGCGTCCGTGGGGATTGACAAAGTATACACGAGCGTCAAAGTCATGCTTGTGTTTCAATGTACGTCATTCATCCAAGTCTCCCTAGATTGCATCGATCGTTGTAGCGTGTATCATCCCAGCGATGCTCTTGATCTGCTTCGAAGTCGCCTACTTGGTACACAAGAACCGATCGGTGAATTTCTGCGGTATCTCATTCGATTCCGGCCATCGAACGCACCGAAATGACTTCAAATCAACGTTCCTCCGCTTTGCGATGTGGCTCGTTGGCGTTGGCCTCTTGACTCTCAAGCTGCTCGTGTTCTACCAGTACTTTGACGACATTGAGTTTACATCTGGGTACGCGACGACGTCTCTTCTTTCATCATGATCTTGTAGGATTTACGAACTCAATGGCTCCTCCACCGTCGGGACGATTCTGACCATTATTCCCGCTTTCTCGCTGGTCGTCCTCGCCATCTACATCGGCATGCGCTTGTGGAACTACGGCTCCAACTACGCCTACACAGTGCATTCGACATGCTTTAACCCGTGGATTTGGATGATGGTTGGTTCATGCTGCCTTGCTGCCGGCTACCTCCTGCCAGACCCTCTCTTTGCCGTTTCATCTAACGGCGGCGAGATTTGCATGCTCGCGGCAATCATTCGAATGTTCCGAGAAGTGCACAAGGATCTCCAAGAAGGCACAGAAATCGCAAACACCCTCGTTGGTGGTGGCATAAACGATATCACAGTCGCGGCGTCTTCAGCGTCCTCGCCTTATACGTCGCCGTCCGAAGCGTCGACAAAGTACGACTTGATCTCAACACCGCGTGGAAACGAAGAAACGCGGCTCACTGATGCAAACACAGACGCGTACTTGAGCGTCGTCATCGCTCGGACGAAGGAGCGCGACGTGGACGAGCCCAAATCGAAGATGCAAGTTCTGCCGTGGAATGCTAGCAGCCACGTGGAAACGCTTCTCGAGAAGTCCGTCATGCCCATGGAGACATCGGCGTTCTTTGACTTTACCGATGAGCCGGACGATTTTATCTCACAAGTTTCAAATGCCCCCGTGCCGACCAAAATGGACGAAATCGTTCCTGGCTCAACTGCAACTGCTGTCGAAGATGCCAAGACGATGGATTTTTTCTCACACGTTTCAAATGTCACTTCGATGCTACAAGCTGAAATTGAAGCTGTCGATGAAATTCCACAAGTTTCAAATGTCTCCTCTGCATTTCCACTCATCGAACAGCCGTCGCCACCAACGGTGCCCATTCCTATCGAAGCGCAAGAAATTACACACGTTTCAAATGTCCACTTGAATCACAAGCAAGCCAGTGACGATGAAAGTGAAATTGCACAAGTTTCAAATGTCCATCAGGACACAGCGGACACTCCTCCGGCTGAACTGGCCTCCTCATGTGAAAGTCGAGGTCCAGACGACGAACTAGAAGCTGCACAAGTTCCAAATGTCCATCAGGCAACTGTGGACACTCCGCTAAGTGAAACACTTGATGGATCATGGATTCTCCACGATGAGCCGAAGCAAATACAAGCGCCACCTGAAGGAGTGCATGAGATTGCCAAGGAAGCATTAGACCACATCGTTGCCTTGGTAGCCACTGAAGTTGCTGAGGTGGAAGAGCAGATCCCTGAGCAACAAGTTGGGTTGATTGAAAGCCACGACCTGAAGAGTATAAATACAGAAGACATCTTCAGCAACGACGACTTCGTAGACATTGCCATGACGGACGACTTTATGAAGGACGAAGAGCCAAAGGACAGCCATGAGGTCGCCACTGAAGAGTTTGATGTGGTGAAGGAGGCCACCACCGATGCAGGAGACAATTTTGTTGACGATAACGAAGTCAAAAAATAAGGAAAAAGAAGCGATTGAAACTACTTATACATTTAGTTTTCGTACACCCAGGTGTTGCGAGTCGCATCCCATTCAATGACTTCTTCACCGAACCACAAGGCGATTTCCTTATTGGCGGATTCAACAGAGTCGGAACCGTGGCAGATGTTGCGGCCAACTTCGACAGCGTAGTCACCACGGATGGTGCCAGGGGCAGATTCCGAAGGCTTGGTGGCACCCAACATCTTGCGGCCTTCCTTGACCACGTTGGCACCTTGCCAGACCATGGCGACGACTGGGCCAGAGTTCATGTATTCAATCAAGCCGTTGAAGAAAGGCTTGCCGGCCAAATCGGCGTAGTGTTGTTCCAAATGGGCCTTGCCAGGGCGGACCAACTTCAAGGCAACCAATTGGAAGCCCTTTTGTTCGAAGCGCTTGATGATTTCGCCCACAAGGTTGCGTTGGACACCGTCCGGCTTGATCATGATGTAAGTGCGTTCCATCTTGGTTTCTTGGTCGACAATTCGAAAGTGAGGTGAGGGTCGCCAGTCACTCGAATCCGGATAAAAACTATAAGATTTCATAAAAATTGACGAAAAATACCACAAAACTGCGAAAAAACGTGAATTTTCTCTGAATCTGTGATCCAAGCGTCGTTTTATTTTGGGACATGAACTTTTATCCGGATGACTCAGTTTACAGTGTTAGAAGAGCGCATTGGGACAAAAAGGCTTTTCTCGAAAAGATGAACAAGCCCGAGGAAAAGTACCGTTGACCTTTTCAATCCAAGTCATGTTTTACTGCTGTTTGATTGCTCATCAACTCTGTTTGGAGTGGTCTACCTCAGCAGCATCTTATCTCCCACAGAATTCCATGTTGTAAGTCCATCCCACCTGTAAAAAAACTATGGAGGTTGCCACGTCATCCGGATAATGAACACAATCACCTTTGAAAGGCCTGAACGATCTACCAGTGTTGCAGTTGGTGTAGTCTACTTGGGTTACGATGGTATCGACGGAGACAATCGCTGAAGAGGAGATGCGCCATGAATTTAGATGTTGATGGTAGAAGGTGTGGACAGAGTGTTTCGTGGCAACAGCTATACGATGAACTTCTTGGTCCAAAAGCAGGATTTACCCGTCGAAGTTGCAAGTTGACAAGTGAGACCATGCCAGAGAGTGTCTGTCTATAGTACTCCTTTGCTGTTAATAAGCGGGTGGCCTGTGGCTGTGTGTGACCATGGAAACTGTAAGATGCAGTAACAAAGAGATTTATTGACACACATTACACTGACCTAGGCAGCCATTTCCGCCGTGCAGTCCTTGCAATACCATGCTCCAGAGGGCTGTTCTGTCAATCCAACGCAGTCGAAATGGAACCATTCGTACTTGCAATCTTCATTGTCGCAACCGATCATTTGGCCATACGAGATGCGACGACAGTGGCAGTAAAGTGGTTCGTTTGGATCGATGGGTAAATCTTCCAAAGTCAATGGCTGGCTCACTGCAACTGCTTCAGGAATGGCATCCAGCTGAGCATCTGCTGCATTGCGTTTTCGGCCAGACTTTTTGTGGGAACTGGCAAGACCAGCTGCAGACTTCTTATGCGAGGCTGCGTTCGGTGTTGTGGTTGCTATCGCCGCTGCTGCTGCCCCAGTCGCTTTCGTGTCAGGCACAACATCTTTCTGCTTCTTGACCACGATCTTCTCATCTTCGTATTCTCCGTTTGCTTTTAGCAATGCTGTATAGTTGGCCAAGTCATTGTCCAACCGACGTATATGATGGTCGATCAAATCGTAACTCTGCGACGCTATCGCGACTTTTTCGTCCATTTTCTGTATCACGAGGTGCCGCTTTGACTTGAGGTAGGCTAATGGGTTGTCAGGGGATGGATTTGTTTCATCTTCATTATCTTCTCCAACCAGTGCTCGTAGTTCTTCTTCAGTTGGCTCTGGAGCATTCGTATCGGCACACCGTTTGCGGATTCGTTCTCGGGCATCTTTAAGATATTTGCTCTGGGATTCGCGGAGATCATCCAGTAAGCCGCTGGTAGCTTTGTCTAGCTCTCTCATCAACTCAAAGTTGCGTTTGACTTCCGATGGAAGCATGTAGATGCTCTCCAAGTAGTCTTCCAAGTACGTTCCCATGATGATGGCACCAATTCCAGAATTACCGGTGGGAACATGTACCTCAGTATGTTATAACCTGTATAATTACATATATTAAATGTTGAAGTTATTAATTTTAGAGATTTCATAATTGCTGGAAATGACGTCGGTATTCCCCCCATTTTGGCTATTTCCCCCCTAAAATTCAATTCTGATACATTTTTTGCCCAGCATTTCCGACACTTTGGGGCATGGCCGTGAGTTCCCACGATGACGCCCATAGCGTTAGCAGATGTGAAGTGTTTGCAGTAGTTGAGAGATCTAAAATGGCGGTTCATTTTTGGGCAGCAATGGCAAAAATGAATTTTAGGGGGGAAATGGGGGGAATAGTCATTTCCTAAGCTTATCCTCTTTCGCTTTAACTCTTGATGACAAGGGTTAAAATTATGGGGAATTTATTAATGCGGGTCAGTTCCGCCGTTAACTTCTCACTTTCCAGCAACTGAATCGATCAAGACTTGATAACCAGAATCAAGCGGAATTTCCTTGTCGAGGAGGCTCTGGCAAATGACTGGGATGTCGGTGTTGATGTCGAGAAAGTCTGAAAGGAAAAGTAGCAATTGGAAGTCTGCCAAGGCGGCGGTGTAGTCACGACCATATTTTTGGAGGATTTGCTTGAGCATGGGCCGAGTTCGCATACTGCCTTCGCGGTGGAGAGCAGGGAATTCACAATGCAATGGGGATTCGTAGGTTTGGACTGGGACAACACAAAGGAAGAAGTTGTTGTCGACTTCCTTCGCTGTCTTCATTTCCACCATGGCTGTAAAAGTCTCATGAACACAACAAACTTTGGGATTTTCATCAAGGGTCAAAAGTGCACCAGCACTGAACATTTCCATGCATTGATCGCTCACTTGGAACGCTTCGAAAGATGCTTGGCCATTTGCATCGACAGTCACTTTGACACTGACAAACGGGCTTGATCCACCACCGGCATCACATTGTAATTGAGCAGCAAGCAAAACCTCACGGCTTGAAAAGTGAAAATCAGCTTCTTCGCGTGGTGGATGGCTAAATATCCAACCAACTTTGGTCCATCCCAAAGCTGCGGCCACTGCATCAGCTTTGTCAGCGTATGGGTCATCAAAGACTTCAAATCCATACAGGTTTCCTTCTTGTGGAGGTTCATAAATGCACTCAACCGTGACTGTGGATTCTGAAATCGTCCCATACAACCATCCACATCGGCACTGCTGGAAGGCAAACTGACGGAGGTAGCTTTGAAAGCCATTACACGACGCTGCATCGAGACGAACGGCGTCGCAATGAGCTTTCTTTTGTGCCTTGAGTTTGAATTCAAACTGAGAGTCCATTTCCATAAACTCGCCCAATGTCCAATGCATCTTCATATCACGGAGCGCTGTCATACCGGGGCGAAATCCAGTTTTTCCGAGACGACTGTCGTACGTGGCATGGGTCAGCGTTCCATCAGCATTGATCTTACGATGCACCGTTCCTCCAGTCGAGATTGCTTCGCCGTCAAAGTCCAAGTAGAGCATGTCGCCATGGCCGACTTGAATCGATCGAAGTGTCGTTCCATCAGAAAGTCCATTCGCTGCATTTTTCGGATCCAAGCTGATTTGCTGACGTCCCACCGAGATCGCATGCTCGTTCTCCACCCATTTTTTGATATCTAGGATCGTCGAATTCCCTGTCACGTCCGGAACGCGCCACGTTCCCGCCTTGGATCGGAGTCGGATCAACATGGTCGCTCTGTGCGGTGAAGAAACAATTTTCAAGTGAATCAATATCCGGAAACCAAATCTATCCGGATTTCTCGAATTCACACAAATTCCATCCAACTTGCCGCACTGGAAGGCATGGATCGGCACTTCTCTTCAAGCCTCTGCCTGGAAGGCGCTCCTTTCTCTGTGTATGGATCAACCGAGGAACGAGCAATCGACGGGTCGTCGCTGATATTGCAATTATTCCGTCGAGGCACGAGGGTCCTGAGAGCGTTGAGGCCAGGAAACGTCCTGTGAAATGTTTAACAACCAAGCAAGATCAGCAAAATCGGCTGACTTGGCTGCTTTCACGACCTTTCCAGTCGTCAAAAATTGTCCGATCGTGCAGAATGCGATGACTTCTTTGCTGTAAATCTACATCGCCGACACCCAAGGCCATCGACTATGATTTATGCAACACCATCAAGACGAAGATCGACCATCCTTGTGCAATTTGCTGGGAAATTCCATTGCGGAGTTCCGCCTCCTTCCATTTAATCCCACCAAGATCGTAGACGCCAACAGATATCTCTCTGGTCTGTGAGTTGTCCAATGTGTCATGACGTGTCTTCACGGCTGACTCCCGTGCAGCACAAGTGAAATTCGATGCTTCCGATCTCCCTGAAGAAGAGCAGTCGATCTCAACGTCATGGTGGTCAATTTTCAATTTGCCACCGCGCCACCAAGTCGCCCCAACTCATCCAGACGAACTCCCGTCAAGATTTATCTTACAATGTGGTGGGTGTTCCTGTTTTAACTGCTCAACTGCCCCTCGTCCATGCAATGAAGGCCAGGGTTGAATGAGCCCCGCCGCCGTCTGAAGCAGTCCGACTTTGTTGGCCCTTGACTGTCTAAGACGCCTAATATCATGCCTTGTGCTTGAAATCGAGTTTTTCAAACGTGCATGTCAACTTGGCGAGCTAGGAATGTCCTCCGCACAAGTCCTGCGTGGGCAAAGAGCATCGAAGACGATTCAGAGAGCCCAAGACACTCTTTATTCGTAAACGAAGATGGGCCAAAGCGTACCCGCGGCGGACACAGAAATATGAGCAAACACGATATGGTTGTAGCGATCGCAGGGTTCATTATGCGAGATTAACCATGAAGTGATAAACCGGCAGCGTTGAGGCGCTTGGCGCGTCTTGGGAACTCGAATGGAGCGGCCAGCTTTGTCTACTTGAACGGGTTGAAAGGGCCGAAGATCCAATCCATTCCAATGCGTTTGTTGGTGGTAAGCGAGCTGGAGGGAGCTTTGTGGTGTCGGTGGCAAGTTGTGAAATGAAAGTCGCAATGTTCTCTCTGGATGGCAGCGACTACGAGAGATGAGTGAATTGTGGTCGAGAAAACGAACTCCTTCCTGTCGAGTATTGTGCCGATCGTGCAAGAGGCAGCGTCAGGATCAGCTCATTCGAAACTTGAAGACCATCGTTTCCATGGCTGCAGTCGCTCTGTGGTCAAAGCCTGGGTTTGATGACTTCCGTGCAGCACAATTGAGACGCATCTCACCCATGACAAGCAGTCAATCTCAAGGCCATGTCGATCCTTTTCAAATTTGTGATTGCCGCCAGGACTGTGAGACTTGCGTGGGGTGTTCATGGTTGAAATCCATGTCTTCAGGCGATCGTACATCCGCCTATAGTCTTCATTTTGTTGCTGGAGACTTCTGTTGTCTCCAACTTGCTCCAGCGTGTCGTCCTTGAGTGCAATCACGACGTCCCTCGATGGCAATTCCGACGTTTGCCATCGCTTGACAAGTTGTCGCTGAAAGTCGTGGATGAATCGGTTGAGATCCCTCACACTAGAGATCCCTCACACGTGAAAGCGTTGTTGCCATCACAACAAATGAGGCGAGCTATGGCTCAACATTCGTCGCAAAACTCGAGCTCTCTGCTGCCATGATAGCTTGAAGACTTTTTTCCGTCGGACTTGCCGTCGGACTTGCAGTCGATTCCGTGAGAGTAACACATGTCTAGCCTCAATGGGTGATCGAGTCAAAGTCTCGAGTCTATGGATAATTTTTTAAACCCCAGCGCTCATGACCTGTGCCTTCGGTTGAAACTCTCCCAGGGATCGTCGTGCAAGGCCTTATCGGATGTTTGACCGCACGCTGAGAGGAGGTTGAGGGTGTTTTCGATGGGAATGGAAGAGCACGATTTGGAAATGGACTTCCATGTGCTCAATCAAGTGCTGTTTGTCGTATGTTGTCAGAAGTCCTGGGAAAGAAACACAGCAACGAAGGGGACAATCAAAGTCCGAGGATGGGCAACCATCCATGCAGTTCAAAGGCGATGTTTTCATCAACCTTCGACAGTTAACACAAATGTTGCTCCTGATATGCTTGTTACCAAACAAAGTCGTAGCATCTTGTATTCACATGGAGACTCGTGGGCGTCGGGGGCGAGAGAACTCGATGCAAAGTGGCTATGAGCCCTGATCGTACCTCTAATACCTGCCTTGATGATTCTCCCTCAGTGTCACTTGAAGAGCAGACCAGCTTTGATTGATTTTTCGCTTCGAAGACTATCTGGTCGCACATCTTGTCACAGCAGTGTCGCCCATGCGCTGCGAAGGATATTTGTTGAATGTCCACCTCCATGGAGCTTGAACAACCACATCTACGGCTCTGGCTCATCTCGCCATTGTTCGTCAAAGCGTGGACAGAAGTTGGTGAGCATCGCAGTGACCTTCTAGCGACAGTATCCAGCATCCTTTCTTCGTCATTCATTATTTAGAGGAAGGCCAAGGACGATGATCATCCGCCGTCTATGTGACTCTTTGAAGCCTTTGACAGAGTCGCCCTGAAGAAATCCAACCTAGCCCAGGTCAAACTTCTCATCGAGTGGATATCCCAGACTTGCGAATCCAGAAAAAAGCTTCATTCCGATTCTTGAACGTCAGATTGCGCGTGGCTGCATTTCAAAGTGTGGCTGGAACAACCTTCTGCGGCCTGTGTGTCCATGGCAGAAAATGAGTTCAAGTGCCGATGTGGCTCAAATGGAAGTTGCCGCACCCATGGGATGATTAAAGGAGCTGTGAGCCGTGCACGAAAGTACTGGCTTGATAGATGATGCTTCCCTCCCATGTTCCTTCCTCAACTGAATCACGACCACGCGCGGCTCTCATTGACGAGGCAGAGTAGAAGCCGTGCGAACGGCGTCGTTGTACGGTCGTGTGAAACAAACACGCGGACACATCGATCATGAAGTATCAAGTGTTGGGTGCAAATAGCCACGTCGAAGTCTTAGTAGAAGTTTCCGTGAAGGAAAGCCACCAGCTTGGGTTTCATGTTGTGTTTCCGTCCCCTCCAAGGAAGAGCTCGACATGGAGGGCATGCTCCCCCGAGTGGCAACGAGATAAGTGGATGTAATCCATGAATCTATTAGCTATAACTTGTCATTTACAGTGATTTGGTTCTTTCTACTTGTTCCTCCTTGACTGATGTTGTCGCAAAGTCTAAGACGTTCTTGAAGTGCTCGACATAGACTTGGCGTTGCCGTGTGTGGCTCTTCACGTTCCTCTCCTTCAGTCGACTTGTGAGGGGGCTTGGATCCTCCCCCTTGATGCCCCACAAATTTGCCACTTGCTCCAAAGGTACAAAGCCATTTTGACAGCTTGGATGCTCAATGGAATAGTAACTCCTTAGACGTGTCTTGTTCGCCCCCTGGCGCGTTGCAATGACCCATTGCTTGGTAAGTGCCGTCCAAGTATTGTCTTCCAGGGGATATGCATCGTCCAATATTGTCTTCAGACATAGTGTTGTCTGGTCTTCGTCGTGGAATCGGCCCAGGATAAAGTAGTCTGTGATATTTTGCTCTGCTGGCCCAACTTGTTCTTGGTAGTATTCAATGTCGCATCCAGCATTTGACAGGCGAACAGCATCCGCGTCGCGCTTGAGATAGTATTTTGCAAAGGACTTTTCTGCTGTGTACATGGCCTCGGACACTGCTTCAAATGTAGCGTCGACTGTGAACTGGTGCATCACACGCGTCTCAAGTACGTTTGGATCGGTTTCAATGACTTGAATGTCAAGGAAATCACCGTCCTCTGGGTAGACAAGGTGCGACAGCGCTCGCTCTGTGTTTTGGTACATTTGACGTATGATCCACGCGAGGCCTACCTTTCGCGTGGCTTCGTCGCCGCCAAACAACCGGGCATGTCTCCAGGACTCTTCAAAGAGGCATCGACTCGGTGTCACCATGCTTGATATCCAAGCTTTGAGCAAATCGCTCATACGGGCATATTCGTCCACTTCTTGCTTGAGACTTCTGTTATCGCGGACCTTCTTGAGCGTATCGTCCTTGAGTGCCAAGGCAATGTCTTCCCAAGGCAGCTTTGACGTTTGGCATCGTTTGAGGTACATGATCTGTCCCTGAAGATCGTAAATGTGTAGCTTGAAGAACTCGAGCTCCTTGACGCGTTTCGTCTTGATATGCGCAAGAGAGCAGTAGAGAGGGTGCGACTCAAAGTCAAAGGCATCTACGTCTTCGCTAGACGCCGCTGAGGTCTCATAGAACTTTCGCTTCTTTGAGAGATGTTGATCGAATTCGCATTCAGCTTGCATCCTGCAACGGGATGCGTCGGTGACACAGAAATTTCGAAAATGGCGATCGACTTCAACCTTTGTAAATTAGCTCGGTTGGAGATGTAATCTCATGAACTTCAACCATGCGTGCTGCTGAAATGGACTTAATGGAACTTCAACAACATTTGCCCACAAAAGGAGTCCAAGATCGTGCGTTTATTGACGCGAATGATAGAAGAAGTCCCACTCCATTCTCCATGCTTTGTCCCATTCCTCAGATCTCAAGCACGAGCCTCGGATGAACTGACTGACCCAGGGAAATGATCCAGACAGGAGAACTGTCCAAGAAGAAAGTGCAATTTCTGTCTTGATATATCGAAATTTGTATTGACATAGGTTTTTTCGATGAATCGTCTCATTTTTCTCTCCGTTACCTGTATTTTAGACACAGAGATAGTCTCTATAAATATCTCGATAATTCGGAGTTATTGAGATAAATTATTCTGGTGAGTGACAGGCGCAGTTGGACCTGCAATCAGCTGATCTTTGATCCAAATTCCTTCAAAGCGACGAAAGGAGCCACTTCGACGACTTGGTTGAACTTTGAGGGGGATTCCAGCTAGTTCTCATTGCTGTTGCGCAGAAAATAAGCTTATTATCCGAGTCGATACACGGCCGTTTGCTCTTCTGCTGGATGGTAGATTCCGTCCGATTACTGAACAGGTTTTGTTGAGTAACTTGCAACTGTCGCATGCCTTGGATGACGTCGTGTGAGCAAGGCGTGGAGTGATTTCGAGACGATATGAACTGAAGGTTGGCTCTAAGACGACTAGGAATCAGTTCACGGTCGTTGCGTTGTGTGGACAGGGCCGATTCTGTGCACGGACAGTGCTTCATGAGTCAGCTTTGACCATGTGGTGATATATTTAATTGCCAAAGGGTCAGCCAAACCAAATGGGCGAGACGTTGCTGATTCAACAATCGCTTCGAAAGAAATGACGACCGCGTGGAAATTCAATTTTCTCGACATGGACGCTAAATCGTTCCATGGCGTGTTTACTCCGCTGCACTGTGTTTGCAGCTTATCCCTTTCGTCTCCCTCCTACACAAGATGACGAGAGAGCCAAGAGGATACAAAGTTGTATTTGTCAAATGAACAACCGCGAACGACAACCAAGTGTTTGATCCAAGGGTTCATGTCCGTTCTCGACCCCCCTCTTCCACACATCCCCGCAACAAACCGAACCAGTTGAAAAGCACCCTTCACTCTTTGGCAATCCTTGTCGACACTGCAGATTTTGTTGAGGGAAACGAACCCACGATCGGTGACACAAGACTTCTGATTTACTTTTCTCGCCTGTCTAGCTGAAACTTTGGTGCAGGTTTCAAGCATCCTCGGTGGTGGAATTGTCCAGGTAAAGGCTGGACACTGCTTTGAAGTTGCGAGCTACTTGAGTGCCATATGATGCAGTTGACGTGCACGTCTGATATTGCCGGTCAGCATGGGCTACTGTGCGCAAAGACGTCAAAGAATCAAAGGACGACATTTGTCCGAGCCAGCCCAGAACAATTGCAGAGATGTGCTACAAATCACACTTTGGTTTGAATGCAAAATGGAGACGGGGGGGTCGGCATCCACATCCACAGTCATTTGAGACATCGCGCCCCCTGTGACTTTCTTCAAATTGGATTGTCCTGGGTGGAGAAAGACTACAGAGACAGAATGCGCATCGCTGGGGATAATGAGGCAGCGCCATGGATGATTCGTAAATTTAGACCACTACACCGATATAATTTCGGATATACGTTGAGACTGGACCAGAGAAATTTTCACACCCGAGCCAATACTTTGAGGGAAATAATCGACACCAAGAGACTACTACGCATACACGACAGAGATGGGTGCCATGAGTATTCCGAGTTGCATCCATTTACTACATTGTTAATATCTTGTGTCTGCTCAATGTAGCCTCAGAAAGTGGTCGCTACGACTGGGTTGGATTGAGACCATCTCTTGTTTCGACTGGGTGCACGCGGGCTGAGCTCCATGAAATTTCTTCAAGTCTTCTTAGGCATCAACCACTCATACCTGTCTGCGAATCAAGCAGACAGGTATGCGTGGTTTGAGCCAAGTAAAAGTTGAGCTACCTTCTCTGCCCCGTCCAACGACTTGCATTAGTAGCAATGCACAGCGATGGCCAAAGCTTGATGGGACGAAGATTGAAGCTGTTTGAACCCAACTTCTCTTTGCGGTTATTTTCTTATTCGTTCCTTCACTGAAGGAGCTCCAAAACCTTGCTACAGTGGAAGTTCAAGAAGTGCGTTGTTGAAAGTCCCAACTTGATGCTTCGCAAGAAATGTAAAGGCAAAGCGATAACTGCAGCCCCCGACTTTGTGAAAACAAACTGTCGGCCACTTTTGCAAGGGCAAAGTGACTTGCGAAGTAATTGTATTGAGATTTGGTGATGCACTCCATGACGTAAACATCTCGTATGGCAAATGAAGACGCAATCAAGATTGTTGACTTCGTTTTTAACTCATGATGTCCAAGACTTTTTCGAGATGCTCATGGAAAAGTTCACGTTGAAATGTCTGGGAGATTCTCATGCGTTCGCTGAGCTTGAATAAAAATTGCCCGTCGTAAGGCAATCCAAATAAATTCGCAATTTCTTCCATCGGCACAGTTCCCTTGATGGTTTTCGGGTGGTCAATTGTGTAGAATGTGCGAAGCCTTGTGGCATGTGGACCAATGCGATCTGCAACAGTCCTAGATTATATGATACATGAAAATAGCTTGGGAGACTCGATGTACCATTGTTTGATGTCCATGGTCCAGACACTGCTATCAAGCATTGGAAAAGCTTCGTCTGTGATAATAGTTCGGCATACAACTGTCGTCCGGTCTTCGTCGCGTATGCGGCCATGAAGACAATTGTTTCTCATTTTTTGCGTTGCTGTATTGGGTTGATCCTCGCAGTCGTAGCGTAGATCCCCTTGAGAATATGATCCAAGTTGCTCAAATGTGGGCAACGCGCGGCTTCGTCGGTATTCTGTAAATGAGTTTTCAGCGACCCAAAAGGCACTTGACACCTGCTCCAACGTGAATGATACCACGTGCTGTGAAAAGCAATGGATCTGGAATGCGTTTCCATCTTCGTTCATGAGCATTTGAACATCAATGTACGTTTCAGTCGAGTCCGGGAATGGCAAGTGAGCCATAGCGCGTTGTGTGTTGTGGTAAGATTGTTGGACAATCCAATTCTGTGCTGTGCGCCGACTGTAATCGTTCCCCTTGAGAAGATGGGAATGTTGCCACGTTTCTTCGTATACACTTGGTGTTTTCTAATCTTGCTCGTCAGGAAAACAGTGGCGAGAAGTATATTCTTACCCTCGAAGGCGTCATTCTTGAAATCCATGCTGTCAGAGCTGCGTATAATTCTTTCTGCATCTCCACTTCGCGTTTTAACGTGCGGTTGGCGCGCACTTGCTCAAGAGTGTCCTCTTTGAGAGCCTTCGCGACTTCTTCCCACGGCATCAAAGTCGTGGTGTATCGTTTCCTGTTCGAAAGACAGTTTTCAAGGTTGTATATGCGCTGCTGAAGCACTTGCATCTGCTTCTTCTTGCTCACTTTCTTCTTCTTCTTCTCTCGCGGCGGCGATATGTCCATCTTGATCCAATTACGCAAATGTGTCGTCTTTTGTCGTTCGTCGCACCGATTGGCTGAAACATAAAAATAGGATTCTGTACTTCTTGAACCTGGACACATCATTGCTGTTGGGGGTGCAGGGGTTTCATCGGGGTGAGGGGGTTAAGCAAGAGTACAGGGGTTTATCAGCGGTTCAACTGACCAAGCCACTGATACATGAAGAACTGCTTGTTCACCGCAATTAAAATGGTCTGAAGAAAGCGGAATGCGTTGAAAACGCCAATGAGACCTGAAGTACACAGTACACTGTACAGATCTTGGTGCTGTTTGTTGCAGAGCAGAAGGTACGGAGTACAGTCCACTGACAATATCTCTCAAACCCTGCACCCCTCGTCATAGACTCACTCTTCTCTGCAAGAGATTGGTGTCATGCGATTCGGAGCTCCCTCATTTTAATGACATATTTCCACTGCGTCAGATTGTCTATACTAAATTGAAGATAAATGACACAGCGTGCATTTGACATCGTAACTATACCACTAAACCCAGGAAGTTAAGACTAATTTAGTCCATTCAAACAACTCTTGAGATACAAATACTAATTACTACATGGAAGCAATGAGGTGGAGCATCTTGGTCAAATGCTCATAAAAGGTTTCGCGCTGGCGGGAATGGCTCGCGCGGAGGTGATCTCGGACTCGCTGATTCATATATCCATCGCGGGGAATATTGAACTCGGTCGCTAATAGCTCCATTGGAATGTATCCGTGATCCGTCGCAGGATGATTCATCGTGTAGAACGTTCGCAGGCGTGTCAAGGAAGGTCCCAATCGGTCAGCCACCATCCTATATCGCAATCATGACGACGAATATGGAGTGTCGTGCGTACCATTCTTTGAGGTTGACTGTACTATTGTTGTCCTCGAGGGGGAATGCTTCGTCGTGGACAATTGTGCGAAAGATGATGGTGGTACGATCGTGATCTCGGATCTGGCCGCGAAGAGAGTTCTTTGTGATGTTCACACGCAGGACGCTCAGGTCAACTTCGCGGCCATAGCACAAAGTCTCGCTCAAGATAGCCTTCAGTTCGTTGGTCGTTGGCAAAATCCCATCTCGGTGGTACTTCAGAAATCGTCGTTCAGTTACCCAAAGTGCATCCGAGACATGTTCCAAAGCATAAGGAAGCACACAATGTGTCATTGTGTTGATGAAAAAGAATTCATCTTGCTCATTGGCGCCAACGTCCACTTGAATGAAAGGTTCCATCGTCTCTGGAAAAGCAATTGGTGCAAACGCACGTTCTGTCGAGTGGTAAGCTTGCTGAATGATCCACTTTTGCGCAAGAAGGCGCGTCTCGTCGTCTCCCTTCATGAGTTGGGAATGGCGCCAATTCTCTTCAAAAGCACTTGGCATTTTCTACAACATTCGATGAACCCCATCGTTGGATAGTACACCAAACCTGTGGAGGTTGCATGCTCTCAATCCACGCATGGAGGATGTTGTACATGCGTTCTTGCATCGCCACTTGCCGTTTCAGCGATCGGTTGATTCAGACTTGCTCGAGTGTGTCGTCTTTGAATGCTTGCGCGATCTCCTCCCATGGGAGAAGTGTGGTGAAGTTGCGTTTGGCTTTCGCGAGAACGCCTTCCATCTCGTACACACGACGCTGGAGATTCTGTAGTTGCTTCATTCGGCTTGTCTTCTTCGTCTGACGCGGCTCTTGTGGGAAACCTTTCTTCACCACTGGTGAAATCGCCGCAACGTTGTCATTCTCCATTGCCGCCATGGTGGGCGAGATTGGGAAGTGGAGATGCAAACAATCCATATCGCAAATTCGACAAGATAGTTTTTGAGCTATTTTGTCCAGAAGAATGACATCCAAGGCCATGGAATCCTTCGAAGCGGGTCGATTTAGGCTTCGATTGCCACTCCAAGTTCGTTGCAGCAGCCTTTAATGGAAGGACAACCTCAAATTACAACTATAAGGCCCTAATTGACTGGATAGAGTCAATAAGAAGCATGATGAACTTTAGCAGACTAAGGAGGCTATAGTCAGTAAACTATTTCGATTAACTACCAACAGACAACAGATTGATTTGCAACTTTCACAATTTTCATGGGTTCTGCATGGAGAGACACTCGTTTCTCGCACTATGTTCTGTGCTATCAATCACGTGGTGCCAGCTCGACAGATTGACAAGAGCTTAACTGTGATGCTCCTTATATTGTGGAAGAGTGTAGAGCGATCTGTACGTTTTACAGGGTCGTGCGAACTCATCCAGTATCTTATATTGCACGATTGTAAGGCTGGAATTGAAGACGGACATTTCCTTGACACTGATTCTCTCTTGACTACTGATTCGAAATCTCCACCACTTGACCTCGTTGTCTCACTGAGTTCACGTTCGCGTGCGGTGTGTGGTCTTCCTCGTTTCTCATCCTGCACAATCAACTTCTACCAAGTTGTCAGGATGTTGACGTGCCTGTCCAATTGGGTTGATAACGTTTGTCTCGCTGTTGCTGGTGTCCTCTCATAGACTTCAACAAAGCGATGAGAGTCAACCTCTATGCATAATCGGCGTCCATCGTAGATGGCAACTTGGGGAATGGAACGAAAGAGAATTGAAGTGGTGAAAGTCAGTTTGATTTAGTTAATGTTACACTTTAATGTGGTAAGTTTACAATTTTGGAAAAAATTATGCATTCCCCTGAATTTGTGGACGATTTTGTGGGGAAGGTGGGCGCACAAAGAAAGCACGCCCGCACAAAAATGTCTAGGTGACTGGTAATTTATAGAGCTTTCGACTCCGAGTTCGGGTACGATCGGGGGCTTCCTGGACTTTGCAAGGGTCTGGAAGTGGGGGGAAATGGGGGCTGACTCTTCACCGGCAACAGTCGCAGTTGACACGGAGCAGGCAAAGCAGGCAGAGGCAGAGGTTTCTTGTAGCTCGGACAAGAGGTGTGTCGCAGTTGACAGCAAGGAAGGGGAAACCGTAGATCGCCGTGAATGAAACTCGGACAATCCAGGGGAGAACAGGAGGTCGCCACGAATGAAACTCGGTCAACCAACAACAGGACACGGACGCTGGTGATACACGCGGCCGCTCCAACGATCTTCTTGGCGTCAACAACTTCACAACAAGAGAGCAGATGAACTCGGTGGCTCATACACCGCAAAAGAGGAAGTCTATTATTCGATTTAATCCTAATGGAAGCTAATCTAGTTTCTTTACACGTCGTGACACCGTGAGTGCAACCTTCTTGTCAGCCTTGCCACTTGCTACTGCTCTTACTCACTCATCTCGTCGACTGACTCTATAATTGTTTCGCTTCTCGTGGGTGACCGTGGCTGTAAGCTGCTGTCCTGTGAGTCAGTCGTACTGTGTTTGGTATCGCCGGAACTCGCCTCTTGGTAATGTTGTGGCTTTTCCATTGTTTTAATCGTTCCAGTGCTTCCCAAAGTTTCCGGGAATTTGTAACGTGAGTTGCATAGTCGGCTTGGGTGTGGCAAATTAGGGAGGCTCAGGGGTTGTAGGGGTAATGAGAATATCCAGCATTTCCCTGGATTTTCTCCTTCACAATTTTATCAAGTTTTAGTGTATTTGTGGGACAAATTGGCCCAAATTTTCAAGTATCAGTTTTCATACATTTTCATGATCACAAAGCGCACAAAACCGACAAGAAACCGACAAAATTTTGCCCTGTGATTGGAGAACCGACAATGTTCTCCTCGTTCATAGACTGTTCTAGAATCTTAGCTTTTTAATTGGACGACGAGGTTGTCGGTTGAGGAACATATCACAAACATTTAACATATATGACTTCTCATTGGATGATAATATTTCACGAAAAAGGTTTCCCTGTGTAACAATGGATGGTGTGCCATGCAAGAAGACAATCCAGGATGCCTTCCTTGGAGCGTCGACACGACGATCATGCGCAACGTATCAGAGGCAATTCGAGGAATACTGCAAGAAAGTGCGAGGTGGCGTGGACCCAACGTCTGCACGGACTTCTTTCATCATCTCTACTCTCTGGGGCGAAAAGCTAGAACGGTCGAAACAGCAAAGACTGCTCTTGTATCTTTCTTCAAAGACCGCAAAATTGAACCGAATCCAGCTCAAGCTGTAGAGTCCAAGCGCTATGTTGTCGCTTTACAAAAATACAACAGACAAAACAACATTGACGAAGAACGAAAAGCTCATCCACTGACGGTGCACGAGCTGTCTCTACTCATGAATGCGTTTACCAACTATAATCGCTTAGTTGGTCGCATGCTGCGATTTTTGTTTAGTGCCTGCTTCACGGGGTGTTTTCGTATAAGCGAGATGCTGGCCTTAAATGGTGTGATATGTCCTCTGGTGAATCTGAGTGTGGTAGATACATCTCGATACGTCTCCGTTGGCATAAGAAAGCTCGAGTGGAAAAAGAATGTCAAGTTTATCACCTTGTTAACGAAGTTTCCTTTCCTTGCTTGCGAGTCTGCGATTTTTTTGACGAGTACAATCATCAAGTTCGATTGAGCTGCTCGAATATGCAGAATGATGCCTTTGTTTTCTCTCACACCACAAGCACCAACCAAATCACGACCAAAGTTGATTGGCTCAAGCCAATGGAGCAAATGTACTTGCGACGTCTTCTGTCGGATGTAGTTGACAACACACCCGAGCTGACGGTTGGACTATCTTTGCATAGTATGCGCCGTGGTGGCTCTTTTTATCGAGTGTTTGTATCACCTGAAAGACGATTTGACTTCCGGGAATTGATGGCGTGGTGTAGATGGGAAGATCCAAAAACATGTTGTGAGTATCTCGTCACGAAAAGTCTTAGTGATTCAATTGATCCACGAAAGCTCCTCCAACAGGGAAGTGGATACTCATAGCAAGTTCAGCAAGTTAACGTTGATGGCTCATTGGATATTGATTCTATCGTGTATGCCGTCCTTAAAGGCTTGCGGGCTGACATGCGTCAGCAATCAAAAGCTGTACCCTCACGACAACTACCTATGGAAAACTTTGCTATTCCTCGACCTATTCCAACTGCAAAATCAGGCCGAGAAGCGTGGAACCAATGGTTTACAATAGATCCAAAAGGTGGGTGGTTTTGTGCTATAAAAGACTTGTCGAAAGAGGAAATCAAACGCGACAGACGCAAACACTCAGAGCGTTTGACGCTTGCATCTGCATTTATCAAGTATGCCTCCTATGATCAATTTGAAACTGCATATGAAGGTCACACAAGAACGTACTCTGGATTGCTGAAAGAAGTACGAAAGCGAAAGCAGAATGGCAGCTTGTAATGCTACAGTTTAGTTATAGCGAGTGAATAATGTAGTTGTCATCTATCGCTTACATTCTGTGTAAGAGTGTGCTTGTATAGCCACGATTAGTCCAAGACCAAGCTCATGATTTGCAAGCCCAACGTGAAGCCCAGACTGCAGCAGTGCCAACTACAAAAGCGGCAATGACATCACCAAAACGACAAGAAGAGCAAGGGCAAGCGAGACAATGCTTTGGTCGCTGGTCGCTTCTCAATCATTCATCCTTCTATCCATTGTAGTTGTATAGACTAAGTAGTAATATGACAGAATATACCTCACGATAACGGGCCCTTGAGTTTGCTCAGTCAGTTCACGCATCGCGCTTAGGTGTGCGCCAAGTAGGTCTGGCTTGGCTACACGCAAACTGTCCAGATCAACGTGGATGCCAGTTTATTCTCAACCAATGAAATCATTTTCGGTTTGGATTGCCGTGTCGCACATTTTATCTCTACATATAATTTTTACGGATTTTGAGGGACAGAGTCCATAAATTTATAGGGTTTTGACGACCGACGTCCTTTCGTTTGTGGAAGTGCCAAAACGTCAGTCCCGACCGAGGAACACTGTTCTTGTGAAGCAAACTTCCAGAGGTAGGAGCTAAGACTAATACTTATACAGTTTTAGTAAGCTTTTGGTCCAGATAGCCCACACTTAATCTGGCAACACCATTCATGAATAAATCAGCGCAGAGACACTGGTGTTACATCATTGTTTATCATGTTGATAGTCTATTTGACATAGTAAGCTCATCTTAGGGGCGTGTGCTTTAACTAGATCAGTGCCTGTTACGATAATTTGCAGCTCAAACACGCTCGCCAAGACCATCCCCAAGGCCAGAGCGGTTACGCAATAATTATTTTTTTGTATCAAAAAATGTTCGGTTGTCACAACCCCACCGGCAGAACGGCAAGTCCAGTCGACTGACAAATCTCCCCCAGAGCGCTAAATTTGTCAATTTTGGCGTTAGCTTCGCCAAATATACCGTTCTCTAAAAAGCACTCATTTAAAACATAGTATACAAAATACCATATAATTCATGGAGCTTTTAAAAGAACAGATCTCAATGCAATAGCAATGCCTCGACGTCCATCGTTTGCAACTCGAGCTGCCAACTTCACCAATGATGAAGACGCTCAGCTGGGTCAATGGTGGATACATATTGCAGAAGACAGTGTCAGGGGCTCCGGCCAAAAGTATGATCAATTCTAGGCGCGAGTTGAAGTGGATTTCAACGCGCAAAGTTTTGGAGAGAAGCGCACAGCAAGATCTATCTCGCCGTGATGGGCTCCGACTGTTGATCAATGCAACAAATTAGTTGGTTGCTATGCAATGGCAAAGTCCGTGCTTTCGAATGGGGAGGTGTTCGACCTAATGAATTCTCTATTATTCAGAAAGCGCACATAGTGTTTCTAAAATGGACAAAAAACAGGCAGGAAGAAAGCAACACGATTTGTATTCATGCATGTGTGGGAAATACTATTACGGTCGAGAAATGGCAAGACTTGAGAGCTCTCCAAGCTGGTCCCAATAGTGTTGCTCGAAAGATGAAACTTGACGAAAACGACAATCTCGTCTCCGACACTGAAAGCCAACAACGTCCCATTGTTGTGAAAGCAGCAAAGAAGGCATGTACTCTGACATGCCACCTCGTGTCATTTGGTCCATACGCGGTGGCAATGCCAAGATTGCAGTCAGTGAGAAGCATGGCTACAGAATGACTGCGGCGCTTACAATAAGTGCAGACGGTACCAAGCTGCCCATCATGTTTGTGCTCCGTGGTCAGCCGAGTGGCCGAATCGAAACCAACGGTTGCCGACCTATCCGCCAGGCCATGTCTATGCAGTTGAACCTCGTGCCTGGATGGACTCTAGGGTGTGCCCAATTTACCTTCGTGAAGTTCTTCGTGGGGTGAGTGCCGAGCCGTCGGTCGTCTTGGTGGACAACTTTGACGCTCATGTCAGTGAAGAATGCTACAGAGTGTTCAATGAAGAGCTTGGTTTGGGGGTTTGGGGGTTTGGGGGTTTGGGGGTTTGGGGTTTGGGGGTTTGGGGGTTTGGGGGTTTGGGGGTTTGGGGGTTTGGGGTTTGGGGGTTTGGGGGTTTGGGGTTTGGGGGTTTGGGGGTTTGGGGGTTTGGGG